>CM057081.1:2432692-3649038 GCA_029379335.1 Thymus mandschuricus | reverse complement strand
GCGAACAAACTGCACAGAAAATTCCCTTCCCAACCAAACAGCCTGAAAATCACACAGGCGCTTTGTAAAACACTAAGGAATAACCAGTAAAAGTTTCAGAAAAATCGCACGAGTAGATTGCAAAGGATATGATCAAACAGTAGCACTGTCGCCCGTCCGTCGGTACTCGCCGCCGGAAACTGCAAAAATCCCAGAAAATCGCAAACACGTTGGAAATGGCTGAAATTTTGTGGAGACCTTCGTAACAGAGTGGAGAAGCCTCCCAGAAAAAATCCGCCAAAACGCATGAGCGAAGCAATGGGAAATCAATGGAACAATTGCGTTGTCGGAGAGAGCAGCACCGTGAACCCTAGGCACTGCCGCCGACAATCTAACCGTTGGATCGTCGTGAGAATCCCACCGAGTGTCGCTGGGAGCCGTCCGGTCACGCCCACCAAGTTTGGTGGCGATCGGACGGCCCACTTGGCCGGAAAAGGGGGTGGCGGCGCCGGGACCCTAAAATTCCATGTCGTCGGAATCGGCTGAGATTACACCAGTGTGTTCGCCTTGATGTGCTGATTCCGAATATGTAAGTGAGGATGTGATTGTGGCCGGAGAGGTCGCCGGAAAAGTGAGGAGAAGTGACGGAGAACTAGCCGTTAACGAGCGTGAACTAGAAAACCCGAGAGAGAATTCTAGTGAGAGAAAGTCTCGCACGCTCAACCTTATATATCTAATTATTATACTTGACACTTGAGATGATTTAGAACTACATCAGTTGCATATCCTTCAATTTTGAAGTTGATTTGTATCATAAAATTCTATTTGATTTGTAATTTGTAATTCTTACATGATTCTGTTCTTTAAAATATGTTTATCTTAATGAAATTAGTATATTTTCGTGTGTAATGTCAAAGTGGTTATTAATTTAGTTTATTTATATACATGATATTTTCATAAATTAAATTAATGGAGCACCAACATTGTGCAAAGAAAGGAAAATGACTCATATAATCTCTCTTTAAGAAACGTGAACGCTAGGATAATGAAGGCAGCTCGAGCCCTTCATCAACACCGATCCAAAGTCAAAAAAATCAATCAAATACAATACGTGTGGAACAAGAACACTCTGTTTCGGATTTGCAACCAAGTACAATTGACCGTGATCCCGGGTAAAGGAAGCAAATGTGAGAGCATCCTGTAAATGCATATGACGAGATTAGACGTGTGTATCTAAAAGTTGGATCCTATCAATCGAAATTAGAAGTGTATCATGTTACAAAGTTTGGCACTCAGAACCGAAGTTTTCAAAAGAAATGGGTTGATAAGTTTCATTGGTTGGAGTATTCGCTTTCCACAGTTAAAGGATATTGTTTTTATTGCTTTCTGTTCATGAGTGATGTTAATGCTCATAGTTCATCTGCACTAATGAAGGAAGATTTTAACAATTGGAAAAGGATAAATTAATGGAATAAATGTGCATTTCTTACCCATGTTGGTTCTGCAGCTACGTCTCCACATACTATGTGTTTAAGACGAGCAGAAGATTTGATGTAATCTATTGGGAATATAGACAGAGTTATGCATGCTCAGAAAAATATCGAGAAGGAGAAAAATCATCTACGCTTGAAGACCTCAATAATAAGTCTTCGTTTGCTTGCACTTCAAGGTTGTGCCTTTAGAGGGCATGATGAGCCTTCATCTTCATCCAATCGTGGGAATTTCTAGAATTGGTGAAGGCTTTTGCAGATATGAATAAGGAAGTTGGTGATGCTATTCTTGATAATGCTTTGAAAAATGCCAAATACATTTCTTCGGATATTCAGAAAGAGATTTTGCATATTATGGCAAATAGAGTTCGTCGGATGATTTGTGATGAAGTTGGATTGATGAAACACAAGATATTTCCAAACAAGAGCAAATGGTAATTATCTTGAGATTTGTGAATGCTCATAGAATTTTGACATAACATTATTTTGCCATCAAAAGTGTTAGTGATACCACTTCACTAAATTCGAGGAAAGAGATATGCGGGGTTCTTTCTCATCATGATCACCGAGTTGAGAAAATGAGAGGCCAAGGCTATGATGGTGCTAGTAATATGTGTGGTACATGGAATGGTCTTCAAGAACTATTTCTTAGAGATTGTCATGTTCATTGTTTTGCGCATCGTCTACAACTGGCATTAGTTTTTTGCAGCTAAGGATGCCGATGTTGTTTGAGAATTTATGTCTCATTTGGATAATGTGGTGAATATTATAACTTCTTATCCAAAGCGTGTGTTTGAACTTCACACCGCTCAAAGACTTGAAGTTCATAATTTGTTGAATACAGGAGAGCTTGAATCTGGGCGTGGTGCCAATTAAATTGGTAATTTACAGCGAGCCGAAGCTACTCGTTGGAGTTCACACTACAATTCTATTAGGAACTTGATCGATATGTATGGCGCAACTTGAAAAGTGTTTGAGTGAATCATTGAACATTTTCAAAATGGAAGAATTAAAGGTGAGGCAAAAGGGGTGTACAAAAAAATGGCGAGTTTTGAATTCGTATTCACACTACAGTTGATGCAAAAGATCATTACGGTTATTGATTCTCTTTGTCAGATTCTTCAAAGGAAAACTCAAGATATTTTGGCAGCTATTGCATTTGTGTCTAGTACTAAAGCAATTATGTAAGAATTCAGAAAATGTGGCTGGGATTTTTTTTTTTTGAAGAAGTCAATGTGTTTTGCTTGATGAATGATATTGATGTCCCCAATTTGGATTCTTTGTATAAGGTTGGTCGTTCTCTTGGGCTAACTACAGTGAAACATCATTATCATTATGATGTTTTTAACGAAGTCATAGATGACATCTTGATAGAGTTGAATACAAGATTTAATGATACGTCTTTTGAATTGCTTTCTCTCAGTGTGGCCTAAGACCCCAAAAATCACTTCATTTCATTCAAGAGTGGTGACAATGCAATCTTGCCAGGAAATTCTATCGTGACGACTTCACTAATCAAGATATTGTTAATTAAAGTACGAGTTGAGACATTATCAACATGATGTGATAGTCCTGCAAGAGTTTCAAGTTTCTACACTTGCCGAGTTGAGTGAACTGCTTACTAAGACTGGAAGGTTGAAAGTTTATGTTATGCTGACCAGACTGATTCACCTTATCTTGACGTTGCCGGTTTCCACTACTACAACAGAACGAGCATTTTCTGGAATGAAGCTCGTGAAAATGACACTTCGTAACAAGATGAGAGATGAATTACTTGAAGATTAATTGATGTTTTAGGATTTTGTTAAAGATATAGATATAGACTCGGTTGTTGATGAATTTGATATATCAAAGTCTCGTAAGGAACATCTTATGTAAACATCGAACTATTTTATTTAAATTTATATGTTAAAATTTATGGGTCAAAAATTTTACTTTTCAGCCCACCCCCACTACCAATTTCTGGCTTCGCCCCTGATTATAGGAGTATTAATTAGTTGTTATGGGTCCACAACTTTAGTGTATACACCTAACAATAAATCACTGCATACATATATAATATATATGTAACTTTAATTAGGAAAATTCGATCGATCTTGAATGAATCTACTCACTGCCAAGCTACGACAAAACTCTCTTCTTTTAAAATATATCTTCTTTCTTTTAATAAATGGGAGAAAATTAAAAATAACCATTCTTAAGATGTCTATGTGAAACTACCCATTTTCAATGACATTGGGTATAAAATACTCATTTTAATTTAATAATGGGTGGGACCTTCACATATTTGCAAAATTATCTTGATATTACAAAAAAAAATTAACCGAATTTGAATTTATTTTTTATTTTAAAACGAAAAAAACCCTATCTCACGTCATCCATCACTACCCCATCAATACACATTCTCTACCACCACCACTAGAAATATTTTCTCCCACCACAACCTCTTTAATTAGTAAAATTGTTTCAATTATCTATAACCCAATAATATATATATAAATTTTTTTACCAAATTAGAGATTTTTATTATTTTACACATCTTAAACTTTGAAACATCAAAATCGTTCGAGTAATGTTAAAACCGCCCTAAAATTTTCTCAAATCACTCAAGCCTCTCGAGCGGTTTGAGAAATTTTACCATTTAAATAACATATAAAACATTAAAACATCAAAACCGCTCGATTAATGTTAAAATCGCCCGAGAATTTTCTCAAATCACTCGAGCCTCTTGAGCGATTTTAATTATTGTCGAACGGTTGAAGAAATTTTACCATTTAAATAACATATAAAACATTAAAACATCAAAATCGCTCGAGTAATATTAAACCGCCCGAGAACTCTCGAGCGATTTGAGAAAATTTACCATTTAAAATAACATATAAAATATAATTACCTATATCTTGATCTTCAAATAAACTTTTTAGGATGTATTTTGTCGATTTCATGCCTTCCTCTTAGAGTCGATAACATACAATTTTTTTTCTTTTCAATCATTGTGGAACGAGAATGACAAAAATGCTGCATTTTTTCTGAATCACTCATTCAAATAAATAGTAATACACTATACAGTAAACTCTATTATTTCACTAAAAAATTTATTACAAAAGATAAATCAAAATCGAATACAAATAAAAAAAATTGAAAATACTTTATTAAATTAGTCACCTTAGAATCAATTAGGACCCACTCCCCTTGATTGAAATATTGAAATGGGTATTTTCCCCTTCATATCAAACGAAATGAGTATTTTTAACATGTGTTTTGTAGAAGTGAGTAGAAAACCCAATTTTCACTTAATAAATCATCTGATAATACTCATTTTTACCCATTTTTTAAATGAGGACGTATAAAATGCCCACTTTCAATATAAAAGTATCATAAATGCCCAGTTTTATTGTTTATTATATTTTGCACACAATTCTATGCTTTTGTCGGCTGGGAGAGGGTGCAGATTTTGTCCTTTTCCTTTTATTTTCTCATAGTTTTTCCCTTTTCTTTTCCTTTGATTTTTTCATACTAAACAATGCATTATTTGTTTGAAATTTACTATTATTACTATTTATATCATTGATGATAATATTTGTAGACAATTTTTACTGTTTATATGGCAGGAATTTTTTTTTGCTCGAAATAATTGATCCCTCTCAATTATTTGTTCAATAATTCAACAGATTTTAATAACTCTCAGATCTACAATATTTTATAAGAAGATGTGAAAATTATAAGAAAACTCTCTTAATATAGAAAATAGAGTGAGGAGGAAAAAGTGAGGAGGGAAGAGAAGTGAGGAGGAACTCAACCGTATATTAAGGTAATCATTCTATTTTATTAAAAAAAAAAATTAAGTTTAACTGTTATATATGCATGCAGCATGCTCACTTCAATAAAACTTCCTCAATCCCTCCCACTTTCCGTTTTCCATTCAAATTAATGTAATTGTATGCAATTGTATTTTATGAAAGAGATTAATATTTTTTTTAAAATGAAAATTTTGTCATTTTCTTTGAGCATATTATATTTTAAATTATTGTGTTTTACATCATATATAATAGACTTGATGTGGTTATTGTAAAACTAAGCAATAATATATAATTTGTAACAAGTATATAGATATTTATTGATTGATCACGAATTTAATTTATAATTACTTTATAATTGCATAACAATATTGTATCTTTATTAAAACTTACACTCGTGCATGAGTGCATCGTAGGAAAGGGGAATATTAGTAGTAAATAAAAAGAAAATGTTGGGAAAAAAAAAAAAAAAAAAACTTATTAAAATTAACTAAAACCCAATATTATCCATAGATTAACTATTATAGATGACTAAGACTAATTTATTTGTGAATGATGTAAATTACAATAATTCAAGTGATATATGGTTGCCTTTTTACTTGAAGGGTAGAAAAGTCATAAGAGAAAAAAATCACCTTCTATTAACCGACTAAAGCTAAGGAAACACCCCAATTTAATTATGAAACTTTATATTAATAATTATTTATTCTTGCTATAATTTTTAATTGGGATAATACGATCAGTGGTTTGTATAGTTTATTTTTGTATAATTATTGCATTGTCTATTGTTTGAATCCTCTTTTATTTTTTAATATTACTCAAGATGCTTTAAATAATAAGCTTTAATATTTTTCAATAGACTCCTCTGTGCTTTTAAAGGTTATACGATGTATATAAATTATAATGCTTTAAAAAATTATTTATAATGCTTTTATGAAGTAGACATAATGCTGTCAAACACATAATGCATTGTATTTATTACGTCACACTATGTTTTTTTTTTTTCCCAAGCGATTTAATGCTTTAAACAATTTTGTCCAGTGTTATTTAGTTTTTATTTTTTACCTATTTATTTTTTATTAATTATATAGATTCATATTTGTAATGCAGATGTCCTTCAATTTCGTCAATGTGAACTATGGAGGAAATTGGGTCGATTGTAATTACGAGGGTGGTACAGAACTGGATATTCCTATATCAAGAAATACAATCACTTTAAACAACTTAAGATACAACATATCGGATATGTGTCATTTGTACGACACTGCTTTTGATATTTTCTATCTTAAGCACTTTAGATTCGGGAGGCTTCTTAAAAAAAGTTTGGACAGACTCACAACTTGTTCAGTTGCAGTACAGAATCGTCTCCAAAAGTATACATGGTTTCAAACAACGGGTCATCGTCTTCCCAATTTGCTGATCAACAAGCCGGCCCATTGTTTCCCCAGTTTGTTGATCAGTCATCGTCTCCCCAATTTGTTGATCAACAAGTTGGGCCATCATTTCCCCAATTTACTAGTCAACAAGTTGGGCTATCTTTCTCATTTTTCCCTGTGTACAATCAATTAAACCAGTATGGTGGGATCATTCTCATTTAATAACCAGGGCACCAATTGGAATGCACAGATCGAACAGAATGATAGAGTCGGTGCTCCTTCAAACTGTTTGGATGACGTTTATCAAGGCGATGCTAACTACATTGCGAGTTCATTTCCTCATGCCTCGACTTCACGAGACAATACAATTCCGGACCTCAATTTTACAACTAAAGAAGAGCATCATGGGCGCACCGAGGCAGAGTCTCAAGTCGATCTAGTTGTAGACGAAGATAACGACGACAACGACGACTCTGATTACGACGTTGAAGCTGATGCTCAATTGGAGAGTGACGTTGACGAATATGGAGACACTACTGAAAGGCGACTGAATAGGTATTTGTTTGTTGAGTACACAACTTGGATACTTGAGGAAGGAGGGATGGACAAACTCTTACGAATGATGTATCCAAATCATCACGATGATGATGATGATGATGATGATGATGATGATGATGATGATGATGATGATGATGATGATGATGATGATGCAAGGCAAATGAGTAATTGGATTGTTCCCATGGTCCCTATCCGTCCTAACGAGTCAGCAGTATATGTGGGTGAGGGTAATCTGATCCTAGAAGAGCTGGACAAGGACGCCATTTATGATACCAAGGACGAGCTCAGTGTTGCAGTCGGTTTGTGGAATTCGGAGAGGAAGGCTGAGTGTAAGGTAGATAAGTCAGATAAGGGTAGACTATGGGGGTGTTTGGCTAAGCTTATTTTGAGGAGCTTATATGCACTTAGTGCTTATAAGATGTTTCAAGAGCTTATAAGCTCTTAGATTTAAGATCTTATAAGATTTCAAAGTGTTTGGATAAAAGAGCTTTTAAGCTCAAAATAAATTAAAATCTGAAAATTAAAAAAATGAAAAATTATTTTTTATTAGAATTTAATATAATCTACAATCAAATGAAAGTGTTTATAATAGAAATATAAAAATAATATGAAGTTATACAATGAAAGAGTCAAGTTTTAAAAAAATAAGTTGGGGTGGAGGTGCTTATTTTTTGGAGTGCTTATAAGCACTAAGAGCTTATTTTGGGAGCTTATAAGCTCTTTGGGAGCTTATTTTGCCAAACACTTTTAGAGTGCTTATAAGCTCTCAGAAGCTTATAAGCAACTTAAAGTAGCTTATAAGCTTAGCCAAACACCCGTTATATCTAATATGCAAATCATCAAAAAGATGCACCTTCAAGCTACGCGCCACATCCCAAGGAGGACCTTGGTGAGAGATAAAGTTTTGTGGCGATCACACGTGAATGAGGAAATAACAAATATATCGAAAAGAAAGGTCCATTCTAAGGTGATTGAGGCGTACTTTGCGAACATAATTCTACGTGATGCCAAAATAATCAAGCCAAAGGTCATCATGAACGAATTGAGGTCTGTGTTTGGTGTGAACATCTCTTACAATATAGCCTTCAGGGGACGAAATTGCGCTATTCATATCATTTACGGTAGGTACGAAGAATCGTTCAATATGCTGCCAGGTTACCTCCACGTTCTCAAAGAAAAGAATCCGTATACAATCACTGAGATCAAAATCAGCTTTCATGGCAGGTTCAAACACGTTATTGTTGCTCTCGGAGCTACTCGAGTTACATACCCAATGTGTACAAGGCCAGTTAAAAGTGGATGACACACATCTAAAGGGTAAGAACAATGGGGTAATATCCGTACGAGAACTGCGAAAAGCCAATGGAGAACCGGAGAACACATTGATTGTCTCGGATCAACACATATCCATCATACAGGCCGTGAGTGTTGTATTTCCCAAAGCCCACCACGGTTTGTGCTATTATCATTTGAGTAAGAACCTTTCCACCTATGGTGATAGGATACGACCCATCTCTTTAGGCCCAATAGCTCCACCGCGGCACAGGGCCCAGAAGCCACCTCGGCATAATCCCAAGTTCCATCTCGGCCCAGTCAAGAATGCCCAAGTATGGGCCCAGGGAGTTGAGCCCCTAAAACAACACGTGGGATAATGGATGAAACCGCCACCCACTATCCAAGCCATGATCCCACGTTCATCACTCACGATGAACGCTAGACTAGGTATAAATTGAGGATCGAATGTATTGTAACACACACATACTACTCTGAATACCAATTATTCTCTCTCTTCCCCGTGGACGTAGATCAATCGATCGAGCCACATAATTCTCTTGCGTTCTCTACTTTTCTGCACTCAATCATTAGAATCGTCACTTTTATTGAATAAACAACGGATTTAAGATTCATTACTGGCACCGTCTATTGGAAACATATAAGTTTGTGATCCGAATTCCCTTGTTATATGTTTCATTCGACTATTATGGCTCCCGGAAGACGTTTCCTCAGGGGTAGTTCGTCTAGAACTTCCCCCGCCATCCCAAGACGCCGGCGGAGCCGAAGAGCCCAACAGGAAGATCCGATGCAAGGTTCTTCCCATGAAGAACAGTCGCACCTCGACGTTCCCCATGATGGACACAACAAGAACGAAGAGGTTCCACCAATGGAGGACGGACACCATCCCGGGGAAAATGGCGCGCTGCCCCCTTTGACGCTGCATCCTCCAGTTCAGACGCCCGAGAATGCCGTTGTGTCGCCTTTGCCGCCGCATCCTCCGGTCCAGACACCCCGAGGTCCTATAGGGTTACGCCTAGGACCTCGTGGGACTCCGGAAGCCCATGTTGAAGACCTTACCGCGGAGCGCGAGCACGAGTTGTTCGAGCCCGGAATCCCTCGATGTCCATCCCCGGTCCTTTATCTCAACAACGTCGCTGCTCCACCGCCTTCCATCCGTAATTGAGGAATTGTTGCGGAACTATCTCACCACCGAAAGGGGGAGAGAGTTCCTGGACCAGTACGGAGAGGAGCAGAGAGCCACTCACCTCGGCGTAGGACACCGAGCTGATCCACCCGTGGCACCCAGAGGACATGATCTACGGCATCACCTCCAGTAGATCCGAGGTCACCCCCAGGGAGCACCTCCACCTCCACCTCTGCCCTATGTTGCGGCACCACCGCCCTACATTGCTCCACCTCGGGGCAACCACGCAGGAGGTGCCAAGATCTTTGACGCATTCGGAAGAATCGTCAGTCCGCTCTCGGAGGACATTCTCAACACCCCTATACCGGGGGGGGGGGGGGGGGTACAAAGTCCCCAACATCAAGCCATACAATGGGATAGGGAATCCCAGCAACTTCCTTAGCCAATTCAAATACAACATGTTAAACCAGAACCTATGAAGTATCTACATGTGGAAGTTATTCCCCGAGTTGCTGGTTGATAATGCTCGGGAGTGGTTCGATAGCCTGCCGACCGGGTCCATCAGATCGTACAACGAGCTGATGGACGCTTTCTCGCGAAGCTTCTCTCAGCGTGCCGAGGTGAAGCACACGCCAGCACACTTACTCACCGTGAAACAGAACAAGGGGGGTCCATCCAGGACTTCATGACTCAGTTTGATAGGGAGTGCCTTCAGACCCGAGGTCTCAACAACCTCCTTGTCATCTCGGCATTCCAAAATGCCATCACCTCGAATGCTCTGTGATAGGAAATGGCCCATCTCCCTAGGCCCAATTATCCCACTTTGGCACAGGCCCAACTAAGACAGCTCGGCCCAACAGCAGCTCGGCCCAACCCAGCTTGAAGACAGGCCCAGGGAGTTGAGCCCTAACCACCCAAACGTGGAGTGATGGAGAGAAAGGCGGAAACCACCCACGATCTCCACAACCTCACTCCCATAACCGGCGGGAACTTAGCTATAAATAGGAGAATTAATTGTATTGTATACACTGATGCTACTTTGAATACAAAATCTCCCTCTCTCGTTTCTCCTTGGACGTAGATCTTACGATCGAACCACGTAAATCTTGTGTTCTTTACTTTCTCACGCACAAACTCTATACATGCTCCTTTCACTTTCACCGAGCAGCGAATATTGGATTCATCACTGGCGCCGTCTGTGGGAACGAAAATTTTGTGATTTGATTCCTATTTTCGTTGCTCACACCCATCCTCCATGGCTCCTGGAAGATGATTGTTGCGAGGAACTCCCTCCCGGAGTTCAGGCAGTGTTCCACGACGCCGGTGGAGTCATCGGAGGCAGCATGAAAAGCCAGATGCTGCGGCGACTCACGAAGAACAGCCGCACCTTGATGTTCCTGTCGACAACCAGGCCGGAGTTGGAGATATCCCGAAGATCCCTTAACCCAGCGAGCAGGACCCTGGAGAAGGCACTGCGGCACCACCACCACCGCCTTCCCAGTAAGCTTGTAATGGCCCGCAAATTCGATAATCTATAAATCTAAGTTACGATAATAAGTCACGAGTAATACTCGTATTTATGATTATCGAGTAAGATAGCACGTTATTAAACGAAGGCAATCTTAATTAATTAAGAGTTGGGCCAAGCCCATAAAATTTTATAAATTGGGCTCAAGCCCATAAATTAATGAATTGGGCCAAGCCCAATTAGTAGAAGTCTGTCGACTTAAGAAACGGAAAATCGAAGGAGTTGCGTAACGAAAAATATGTAATAGATGTATATTAAAATACATGCTACGTATGTAGAAAGTAATCTAATAATACATCTAACTATTACATAAGGAATAAAGAAATCACATGCATTGTATAATGTACAAGAAATTAATACACATTCAATGTATTGTTAATGTACAATTAATGCAAAAGTTAGAGAAAGACAAGAAAGGAGTGGCTGCTACTTGGCTGCCAATTCTGCAGCAGCTTTCTCCTTCTAGCCACCATCATCTTTTCCCTAGCTTCATTGACAAAATCAGCCCCAAACCTCCCCAACTATGTCCTGCAAAACCATCCCCTAAAGCAAGGGAAAGAAGGCATCAAATCATGAAGAAAATGGAGGTTAAGTTCACAGGTTTCACACCTGCTAATTACATACCAATCCTCAACCAAGAAGAAGTATAAATACCCCAACATAAACCATAAGTCAGTTTTCTACTTCACACCCTACTCATCACTCAAAAGAAATAGATTTAAGAGAAGAAGGAGAAGAAGATCTAAGGAAGAGGAAGGGAAAAGCTAGCAACCACAGCCCTTCTAACAACTAGTAAGCATATTATCACCATTTTCAAGTAGAATATCAATAGGAAGCAAGCATGCTAATTTTCAGATTCGATTTCAATGGAAGCATGCTAAAAATTTAACTCTTTGATTAAATAATGAACCAAGCATGAGCTCCTAAAGAAGTACTAGCAATTATCACACACACAAATATTTACAGCTTATGAAAAGAATCAAAAGCATGAAGGACTCAATCTTATTTTAGATAAGAGGCATAACTTGATGCTCACATACACACTTAAAAATTCTCAAGAAGGAATTCAAGACTTAAGCATTGAGAACCATAAGAACTCTCTACTACCTTTTAATATCCACTGTATCAAGAGGATTAAGTCCTAAATCCGAATATGTGTCGAACGCACAAAAACGAGAGAAGATCATATATAAGACATTACATATACGATTCATAATAAATAAAAGAAGAGAGCAAGTCGAACCTCCGTCGACACCGAAGCCTCGTCGGGACGGGAAAGGGACTGAAGCCGAGTCTGTCGGGGCGGCAAAGGCGGCCCCGAGTCGAACTTTGACGGCGACGGCGCTCTCCTCCGGGAACAGCTGCTGTCCCAAAAACCCCTGTATAAAAAAAAAAAGGGAAAACATTAATTCGTATATATATGTGTGCCAAGAGATAGAGAGATCAGAGGTGGGGTAAGAGAGAGAGAGTTAGAGTGAGAATGAGGAAGAGAGAAAGGGAGAACAAACCTAGACGGCTACGGTCTCCGGTGTTCCAGCGGCGGCGGACTGCTTCGGCGGCTCCATCGACCTGCAAGGGAAAAGGGAGGTGAGCAGTTAGAGAGGGGAATGGCAAGGAGAAGGGAGGGGCTACTGCCGGAGCACGACCCTCGCCGCCGGCGAGGGTGGCGCCGGCAGATTCAGTCCGAGAGAGAGAGTGAGAGATCTCGAGAGAAGAGAAGATAGAGAGAGAGAATGATGGGGGAAAACAGGAGAGGAAGGAGAAGATACGGCCGGCGACGGTGGCATCTCGCCGCCGGTGACGGCGGCGTCGACTCCAGCCAGCCGGCAGGGTCAGTTCGACAGGGAAAGGGAGAGGGAGATGGGGCGGATGAATGAGAATTGGGGGAAATAAGAGTAATGGTGAGGATTTGGGGTTTTTATACTTAGGGTTTAAACCGGGTCGGGTTCTGGGTCGGGTTTCGGGTCGGGTTTTGGGTTGGGTTTTGGGTCTGGGTTAGGAGTAGTCTTGGGCCGGGAATTGGGCTCAAGTTGGGCTGATTAAATTACGGCCCAACTGTTTAATTTATTAAATATTTCGTATTGTAATACCATAAAATTTAGACGAGGAACGTTATAAATTACCGAGAAATGTTTTATTAATTCGAATAAAGCCACTCGAGTAATATGAGTTTATTATCGAAGCTTGAGAAATTCTCGAGCCTAAAATAGCCTATTTAATTCATGGAAATGAATTATAAAGTGAATATTAGATTTAACAATCTAATATATATATAACTTCAAATAAATTATTATTCGAAGCTTACAAGGACAATTAACGGCTACCACTAGCTATGAAGAATAATTAACTCCGATTAATAATCTCACGATTTATTAACGGAACGTTAGTTAAAACGAGAAGTTAGAAACAAAGAATTATAATATCCTTTATAAGGAATTATTAGATTCTATAAGAATGAAAATTCTTATATTGTCATTTCTAAATAGGTGGAAATCGACCGGAAGGTTGACGTTGCGATTTTATCAGGATCGACACTTTTCACGCTACTTAAGGTGGGCTTTCTTATACAAGAAAAGTTATAGAATGTTTAGATGAAAATGCTTATTTTCAAGTATTGTCATGCCATAAACATTTTTGTTTTATGTATGACACCTATCTGAATTGGCTTCGCCAATAAAGTTAATCGATTTCGGGTCCTTGTCAAGACTTGCTATCTTGCTTGGACTAGTGTACACAGGACCGTGAGTCATCTTCAGGGTTGGCCGGTCAGGTGTCGTGTGAGGTGGCCACCTCCTCGACACCACAGTTTCAGATGTGGTAGATTACGAAAGAACTTAGCATGCATGCACTTTTAGATCACAAGAACAGTTTTAGTAAGCATGGGCTCTTTTCAATAAAACCCCTATGTCTTACAGTTGAATGGCTTGACAATTATTATGTATAGTTTTCGGCATGTGCCCACTGAGTACTTTCGTACTCAGCCCTGCATGTATTTCTAAATGTGCAGGTTGAGCGAGATGATGTGAAGTGGCGAGTGGAGCTTTTGTCGTTATAGATTAGGACTCTCGGTAATACGTGTCTTCATACATGTATTCAAGTGTTCTTCCGCTGTGCAAACTCTTGAGCTTTCGAGAATTGTTTCAAGTCATGTAGTAGATTATGACAAGTATCCTTGTATTCTCATTTGAGATCCCGAGTGAAGACGTTCAATGGTATAAAGTGTTGTTCAAATAGTTATACGAGTCATATTCCACACACAATCTTATACCCCCTTTCTTTCCCCTACTCTTAATTCCCATCCCTAGTCATGGTTTCCCGGCTAACTATCCTTAGTGAAGTCCGGTCGTGACAGAGTGGTATCAGAGCCACGGTTGCTCTGAAATCCGAGAGTCTTCTTCAGAGTTTAGTCGAGCATTGATTCACTTGACTAATTGAGTCAGTCGACAAAGCTCTGCACTTCACTACATCGCGCTCAACGAGGAAAGGTAAGACTCTCACGAGATTGGAAGTTGAAGAATAGAAAGGACATAGTGGAATTAAGATCACATATAGAAAAGAACAAGGCTTGCTAGAGAACATAGCTCGCTTGAACTAGTTGTTTTCCTTGGAAAACTTAGAATTGACATTGAGGGAATGAAATTCCTTCCTTTTCGTAAGGAAAGAAGAAGAAGAGGCGATGAAGATGCACGAGTGCAATGGAATCGAGGCAAGAGAAACAATGAAGATAAGATGTCATTCGATGACATGGGCTTAGCCTTTTAACGGCTTGTCAAAACATGCGAACGACGTTAGTTCACTGATGTTTTATATAATGAAGTGATTATAAGTTAATGAAGATACCGTGGCGCAATAAAGATAAGACCACTATAAAATTATTGATGTACCACATCATGGTTAGACAAAAGAATATAACAGCAGTCAAATGAAAGATTAAATAGAAGTTAGAAAAGAATGACGGTAACAATAGTTATACCTATTTGGAAATATATATCCATGAGCATAAAAGCATTAATTAATCTCTAATTCTTAGAGTTTAAATATTAGAACATGTCAATCAGAACCTAAATAAGGTTAGGCCTGAACAAAGTTCACCAAAAGGAAGAAGCAACCCGGTGCTTCGACACCAGAGATAGTTCGATCATAACGAATTTATCAGTCCTTTTACAAGAATGGTTTAGATAAGTTGATGTCCCATTTTGGTCACTTTAGAATATCCACCCACGATCACAGGGTGTAAGACATGACGTTATTACGAGATTGAAAAATCTACCGCCAACAAATTAGTAAGGATGATGGGTGACATTATACGAGATTGATCGTTCAGGATGACATTACCATGACCTAATAAACGACATTCCCAAGATTGTAGGCATTTTTAATGTGTATGGTTAACACCAATAAGGTTTATATACAAGACCAAACCATAGAATCATATGGAGCAGATTGTATGTTTCAACCTAAGGTGCGACTATCATGCAGACTAAATATCTAAAATAAATTAGTTATTATGGCCGGTTAAGATTAACCGATAGTATGACATCCTAGAGCGTAGACTCGTAAGAAGTCTATAATATGGAAATATTATTGCTATTTAAAAGAAACCTTATATTGATAAGGCCACCTCGATTGATATGCGAGGCAATACCCCAAAGAGAACCCCGAACTCTACAACGTACAATCAGAATAAAGATACAAGGTTATATGCCCTTGTAAGGTTATGAATAACAGTGATAGCACATTCAGTTAGTGGTGAAAGCTTATAGGGGATAAAAGAACATTGAAGACTACTTCAGTGAAGTTGTACATAAGTACTTATAGTAAGAAGAATTGTGTGGCTAGTGATATAAAGGAAGGCTTATCATGTTAATGCCTTGTGTCGTGATATGCTTCGCGAGCCCCTTTGAAGCCCAGGGGAATGTATTATGAAATTATAGAGTTCAGAAAAATTATGAGTTAAAAGAGCTAGCCAAATGTTGCAAAAGCTTCTTTTCACCGCCCGAAAAGTTGAGAGTCACCAAAGTACTAGAACTTCGTGTGACTGAGATTGTGTCTATGCGGGACTGATCACCCCACATAATATCAATCTCGGTAGCGTTACCATCAGACAAGAAATCGGACGGGTATCGACAAAATGGGTCTCCTCCCCCTGACCTTTGTCATTTCATTTCTACCCTCTGATTATTCTTTCCTAGCTTGTCAGATGATTTATTGATAACATATTTTGGTTACTTGTTGTGCCAAAATTGAACCATTGTCATTATACCTTCCAGTATCGTGTAACGATATCCTCATTCCACTTTGATACAATTAGCTATCCAAGCAAAGGAGTTTACTAAGCCCAATAGCAAGTCACGAGTATGACTTAAAGTATGATACCGTCAGGGATTACCCAAAACATAAATGAAATAGAACAAGATAGAAATAAAGAGACTTACAATTAGTGGAAGGAAATTTAAGATGAAAAATGTTTAAGGACAATGAGATGATCTTGAGTATGTTACAAAATGGTTCAGGGGTTGATAAACGAGTAAGGATATTGATACAAGACTCAAGTGGATAATGGTGTGAGGAGAGATAGTTAATAAAGACCTTTTGGAATTCCGAGAAATTTTTTTTGTTGTGTGTAATCAAGAAAAGAGATACTAGATAGTAAAATAAGAAGCATGTTCGAAACTACGAGAATGGTAAGGCATATTAAGAGAATAAGTAAAGAGGAGAAATGAGTACATAAGCAGAATATATATTTAAGTGGATGCATGCATTAAAGTACGGGATAAATCAGTTCCCACAGAAGATAGCAAATGATCAAGAGTTGACACCACATTAACAAATGTAGTAGTTGGTGGTAAAGTTGATGACAAAATCTAGATTAAGATTTCCATACATCACGGGTGATACACCCCTTAGAACAATCGCATGGATCAGACAAGTTTTTTTTTTTTTTTTTTCGCTAGAAATAAAGTTTCGAATAACAAGATTTAAGTTGGTCGGCCACGAAAGACGTATGAATGAAAGTTAGCAACGGAATGTAACAGAGTAAGACAAACGGAAAGATAATCCATTCCAAGGAACCTAATCCTCAAGGAACTCCTCCAGTTAAGAAACTATATGAAATAAGGAGCATTTGAGATATGGACCAAGAGTTTCAGTAAATCCTCAATCTAGAAGATTGATTCGAAATGGTGGATAGACAAGATTATCTACAAGAGTATAAAGTAAGAGGACTATGTACAATTTAAACCTCCATAACAGAAACAACGGTACGTAAATAAAATAGGAGGGTTATGACTCTATCGAATAACCAATAGTTTTATGGATCAGTAAATTGATACAGGTTCAAACCTATTTTAAGTAATTAGCCATATTCCAAGGAGACAGAAAGTCTTGCCAAGGTCCCTTAAATATTAAAAGTCGAACGAAGGCGATATAGAGAAGGAAGAATTGGTAGAGATAAAGTATATGCAATTAGCATATCAAAGGACCATCCATGTAAAACTCATATGAATTGAGCAAGTAAATAATTGGAAGATGTAGCATTGCTACCAGAGGTAATTATTTTTACCCCTCATTGAAATGTATAGATTGAGCAATCGAAATGACCTGCCCAATTATTATAAATCTCTACTCCATATAGTATTAAATGTCTCACCTATACATGAGCAATTAAGTTAAAAAGAATAGTACAAGGGAAATGCTTATACATAAAAAAAAAAAAATAGAGAATATGTTTTCTAGCTTAACAAAGTGACATTACTTGGACACATCGTGTCGTCGGATGAAATTAAGTAGACCCAGCAAAAGTAGAAGCTTTACAAGGGTGAGAATCATCTACACTAAATAAAATACGTAGCCTCTTAGGAGTGACTCGTTATTACCAGAGATTCGTCAAGAATTCTCCAAGATAGTAAGGCCAATAACATGATTGTAAAGCGAGTGATCCAGTGTATGTGGACCTTTAAGCGTCACTCATGCTTTCAACAGTTGACATGGAAGTCGATGGTTGTGCTAATTCTGATAGTTCTAGAACTACAAAAGAAATAAACAACATACATAGATGCCTCAGGGAATGGGATCATCCCAGTACCAATGAAAGGAAAGAAATGTAACAATTTATACACCACGTTGGTTATACCACAACCCTACCCACAACTTAAATTTTTCAGTGGTGCACGCCCTGAAAATTTAGAAGCATCAACCTTATGGAGTTAATGCAAAATCTCACGGATTACAAGAACGAATTCGAACAGTGAGCTTTTATGTGTGTCGAATAAGGTGGGTAGAACTAGTAGGGAATTATGAATGTAGTATCAACTACCAATGCAAAGGTCAATATAATAGCCAATGCTTTAAGTCGTAAACCACGCTTTGTGTGGATACTTCTTCTCACGAGTGAGAAGACAATTGTCAGTGATTTTAAGAATATAAATTTAAAGGTAGTGCCTCGCCCAAGGCGGTAGAAAAGATTATTACTACATTGACTATAATGTCAACGAGAGGCATAAAGCAAAGAAACGAAGTTAAAGAAGATACAGATGTTAAGGATAATAATACCGAAGAATATTGTTAGGGAGGTTGTGCATACCACACGATGATGAGCTCAAGAATGAAATCTTAAGTAAGACTAAAGATACACTATAAACCGCTTACCTGGGAATACAAGATGCATTAAGACCTATAAAGAAAGTTGTGGTAGGGGACATGAAGAAATGTATAGCCTCAACTACCAGAAGGTGCTTTAGTATGTCAAACAAGTAAACTTGTTTCAAGGATATGGTTAACCACCATGTTAACTAATTGATTACGATAAATTAGATCATGATCAAATTTTAGGGAAGCTACAACCCTAAAAGATTTCGTAGTGAAACTGCGAACACGTTACAATGACATTGTGATGAGACTACCAAAACTAAGAAAGAAAACAAAGTTTTATATATAAAGTTATTGATCGACTTACGAAGAGACCTTATACTATTTCCATTTCGATCAGCCACAGATCAAGATTAGCCCAATTACATGCTTAAGGGGTCAAGTGTTACACAATGTGATTATTTTATCACTAGAAACCAAGACACTATGTTACATACAGGTCCTGGATTAGTTACGAAAGATTTAAGCACTAAGCTAGTTAATAGCACAGCTTGTCATCGCCAAACTGATAGGCAATGGGAAAGAAGGATTTAGATCCTATAAGGCATGTCGAGAACAGTCGTACTCGTTAAAGGCGGAAATAGACTTGCTAATAATAGTTATTAGCCTATAAAAAAGGCGTGATGCCATATGACGTACTATAAAGGTGACAATATAGACCACTCTCTATAAAGACAAGATAGGTGAAAGAAAGATTTAAGGTCCCGATACGATCAATGAAAGGATCAAGATAGAATATGTTGTAAAAGAGTGAGAGAAGATAGAATGGACAGAAGTCCTGAACCGACAAATGTCGAACAAAGATAAACTTTGAAATAGTAGATAAAGTTTTCATGAAGGTAACACCTTCAAAGTAGGTAACCATGTTTATATTCAAGGGAAAGCTAAGAACTCGTTTTACTAAGACCTTATGATATCCAAAAAGAACGTGATATATGCTAAAGTAGCATACAAGTTAGAAGCACCTCCAAAAATTAGAACGTATACATAATGTGGTATTTTATGTATGCAAGTAAGAGGATATGTGATTGATAGCATGCGCGAAATTCATCAAGATGAATTTGTCTTAAATTTGTAGCTTAGTTGCAAGAATAAAGTAAAAGAAGTTTTGGACCGAAAGGTGCAACATCTTAGAAAGAGTATGCTACTTCATTCGAGATTTGGTGGAAACACCACGGACAGGAAGAAGCGACATGGGAACTTGAGGATAAGATGAAAGAAAAATACCCCGAACTTTTCAATTAGAGGTATGCAAATTTCGGGACGAAATTTTTTTTAAGGTGGGTAGAATGTAATGGCCCGTAAATTCGATAATCTATAAATCTAAGTTACGATAATAAGTCACGAGTAATACTCGTATTTATGATTATCGAGTAAGATAGCACGTTATTAAACGAAGGCAATCTTAATTAATTAAGAGTTGGGCCAAGCCCATAAAATTTTATAAATTGGGCTCAAGCCCATAAATTAATGAATTGGGCCAAGCCCAATTAGTAGAAGTCTGTCGACTTAAGAAACGGAAAATCGAAGGAGTTGCGTAACGAAAAATATGTAATAGATGTATATTAAAATACATGCTACGTATGTAGAAAGTAATCTAATAATACATCTAACTATTACATAAGGAATAAAGAAATCACATGCATTGTATAATGTACAAGAAATTAATACACATTCAATGTATTGTTAATGTACAATTAATGCAAAAGTTAGAGAAAGACAAGAAAGGAGTGGCTGCTACTTGGCTGCCAATTCTGCAGCAGCTTTCTCCTTCTAGCCACCATCATCTTTTCCCTAGCTTCATTGACAAAATCAGCCCCAAACCTCCCCAACTATGTCCTGCAAAACCATCCCCTAAAGCAAGGGAAAGAAGGCATCAAATCATGAAGAAAATGGAGGTTAAGTTCACAGGTTTCACACCTGCTAATTACATACCAATCCTCAACCAAGAAGAAGTATAAATACCCCAACATAAACCATAAGTCAGTTTTCTACTTCACACCCTACTCATCACTCAAAAGAAATAGATTTAAGAGAAGAAGGAGAAGAAGATCTAAGGAAGAGGAAGGGAAAAGCTAGCAACCACAGCCCTTCTAACAACTAGTAAGCATATTATCACCATTTTCAAGTAGAATATCAATAGGAAGCAAGCATGCTAATTTTCAGATTCGATTTCAATGGAAGCATGCTAAAAATTTAACTCTTTGATTAAATAATGAACCAAGCATGAGCTCCTAAAGAAGTACTAGCAATTATCACACACACAAATATTTACAGCTTATGAAAAGAATCAAAAGCATGAAGGACTCAATCTTATTTTAGATAAGAGGCATAACTTGATGCTCACATACACACTTAAAAATTCTCAAGAAGGAATTCAAGACTTAAGCATTGAGAACCATAAGAACTCTCTACTACCTTTTAATATCCACTGTATCAAGAGGATTAAGTCCTAAATCCGAATATGTGTCGAACGCACAAAAACGAGAGAAGATCATATATAAGACATTACATATACGATTCATAATAAATAAAAGAAGAGAGCAAGTCGAACCTCCGTCGACACCGAAGCCTCGTCGGGACGGGAAAGGGACTGAAGCCGAGTCTGTCGGGGCAGCAAAGGCGGCCCCGAGTCGAACTTTGACGGCGACGGCGCTCTCCTCCGGGAACAGCTGCTGTCCCAAAAACCCCTGTATAAAAAAAAAAGGGAAAACATTAATTCGTATATATATGTGTGCCAAGAGATAGAGAGATCAGAGGTGGGGTAAGAGAGAGAGAGTTAGAGTGAGAATGAGGAAGAGAGAAAGGGAGAACAAACCTGGACGGCTACGGTCTCCGGTGTTCCAGCGGCGGCGGACTGCTTCGGCGGCTCCATCGACCTGCAAGGGAAAAGGGAGGTGA
Source organism: Thymus mandschuricus (assembly GCA_029379335.1). Classification (NCBI taxonomy): domain Eukaryota; kingdom Viridiplantae; phylum Streptophyta; class Magnoliopsida; order Lamiales; family Lamiaceae; genus Thymus; species Thymus mandschuricus. The sequence goes on along the minus strand of CM057081.1, from coordinate 3,627,343 downwards.
GCAGTTAGAGAGGGGAATGGCAAGGAGAAGGGAGGGGCTACTGCCGGAGCACGACCCTCGCCGCCGGCGAGGGTGGCGCCGACAGATTCAGTCCGAGAGAGAGAGTGAGAGATCTCGAGAGAAGAGAAGATAGAGAGAGAGAATGATGGGGGAAAACAGGAGAGGAAGGAGAAGATACGGCCGGCGACGGTGGCATCTCGCCGCCGGTGACGGCGGCGTCGACTCCAGCCAGCCGGCAGGGTCAGTTCGACAGGGAAAGGGAGAGGGAGATGGGGCGGATGAATGAGAATTGGGGGAAATAAGAGTAATGGTGAGGATTTGGGGTTTTTATACTTAGGGTTTAAACCGGGTCGGGTTCTGGGTCGGGTTTCGGGTCGGGTTTTGGGTTGGGTTTTGGGTCTGGGTTAGGAGTAGTCTTGGGCCGGGAATTGGGCTCAAGTTGGGCCGATTAAATTACGGCCCAACTGTTTAATTTATTAAATATTTCGTATTGTAATACCATAAAATTTAGACGAGGAACGTTATAAATTACCGAGAAATGTTTTATTAATTCGAATAAAGCCACTCGAGTAATATGAGTTTATTATCGAAGCTTGAGAAATTCTCGAGCCTAAAATAGCCTATTTAATTCATGGAAATGAATTATAAAGTGAATATTAGATTTAACAATCTAATATATATATAACTTCAAATAAATTATTATTCGAAGCTTACAAGGACAATTAACGGCTACCACTAGCTATGAAGAATAATTAACTCCGATTAATAATCTCACGATTTATTAACGGAACGTTAGTTAAAACGAGAAGTTAGAAACAAAGAATTATAATATCCTTTATAAGGAATTATTAGATTCTATAAGAATGAAAATTCTTATATTGTCATTTCTAAATAGGTGGAAATCGACCGGAAGGTTGACGTTGCGATTTTATCAGGATCGACACTTTTCACGCTACTTAAGGTGGGCTTTCTTATACAAGAAAAGTTATAGAATGTTTAGATGAAAATGCTTATTTTCAAGTATTGTCATGCCATAAACATTTTTGTTTTATGTATGACACCTATCTGAATTGGCTTCGCCAATAAAGTTAATCGATTTCGGGTCCTTGTCAAGACTTGCTATCTTGCTTGGACTAGTGTACACAGGACCGTGAGTCATCTTCAGGGTTGGCCGGTCAGGTGTCGTGTGAGGTGGCCACCTCCTCGACACCACAGTTTCAGATGTGGTAGATTACGAAAGAACTTAGCATGCATGCACTTTTAGATCACAAGAACAGTTTTAGTAAGCATGGGCTCTTTTCAATAAAACCCCTATGTCTTACAGTTGAATGGCTTGACAATTATTATGTATAGTTTTCGGCATGTGCCCACTGAGTACTTTCGTACTCAGCCCTGCATGTATTTCTAAATGTGCAGGTTGAGCGAGATGATGTGAAGTGGCGAGTGGAGCTTTTGTCGTTATAGATTAGGACTCTCGGTAATACGTGTCTTCATACATGTATTCAAGTGTTCTTCCGCTGTGCAAACTCTTGAGCTTTCGAGAATTGTTTCAAGTCATGTAGTAGATTATGACAAGTATCCTTGTATTCTCATTTGAGATCCCGAGTGGAGACGTTCAATGGTATAAAGTGTTGTTCAAATAGTTATACGAGTCATATTCCACACACAATCTTATACCCCCTTTCTTTCCCCTACTCTTAATTCCCATCCCTAGTCATGGTTTCCCGGCTAACTATCCTTAGTGAAGTCCGGTCGTGACAAAGCTCAACAAGCCCAGCCACGCCGAGGTCCCGTAAGCTCACGCCTAGGACCTCGGGTTCATCAACCAACACCAGAGGGCCACGTCGAGGACCTCACCTCGGACCGTGAACGTGAGCTGTTTGAACCAGGAGTAGCCCGACGTCCATCCCCGGTCGACCGAACCCAGCGGCTCCTCCACCTCCGGGAATTGAAGAGCTGCTGAGGAACTACCTCACCAAGCTCATGTATGACTCTTTCGTATTCGGTGTGTTCGGCTTCAACCGTCTCGGCATCAGCATAATCCTCCTTAAGTTGGAGGTATTGGGCTTCATTGGCATTCGACTTGATTTGCAAAGCGTTGTACTTCGCGACGAACTCATTTCGGAGATGTTCGGCACGTTTGTCAAGCCGCGCAATTTCGACGTCCTTAGCGTCGAGAAGATTTTTCAAGTGTTTGATTTCATTAAGATAAAGAGTCACATCGGCTGCGAGGTTGTTCTACAAAAATTAAAGTACAACACACTCAGAGTTCCGGAATAGAAGTTCATTTCATTGATAGTGGAGGCAAGTACAAAGCGATTACAGATAACAAGACAAAATAAAAATATACAAAAGAGGGAGGGGGGGGGGGGGGGGATCAACTGACCCCGCTAGAAGGATCGGCCTTTGAACTCGACCGTTGAACCTCGGCGGTCTTGTCCACCTCCACCTCGGCATCCTTCTCCCCGGGGATGGCGATCTCCATCTCCTCCTCCTCCTCACCCTCCTCCCCCTCCTCGTCAGAAACATCCGGGGAGAGCGGATGAGTCTTCAACTCCTCGCGGAAGGGACCGAGGAGGGCTTCAAACTCCACGTCCCGATCGATGGGACACTCACGCACCTCCTCCGCGGTCAGCAGCGTGCTCTTCCCTGCTAGGTGCTCCACAATCGGGAAGGCAGTGGTCTTCTTTGCCAGCTGCCAGAAGTAGATGCGGAGCATCTCTTCGTCCTCAATGACCTTGTAACCTTATTTCCCCTTGTCCAATTCGGGGAAATCGGCGGCAACAAGGTCCAGCACCTCGGCGACGGGCCGGGTGCCCGCAGGTGCGGTCAGTGCTTTGACCAAAGCACTGAACTTCTTGCTGAGGAACATCCTCTCAGCAAGAGCCCGAAAGACTTCGCCCTGCGTGGCGGCAATCTCTTCTTCCCGAGAGCGAGCCGCCACCAATTCCTCCTCGCTCTTCGCTGTTTTCTCCTTGGCAGCGGCGAGTTCGGCAGTAGCAGCGGCGAGCCGCTGTTTCAGCTCCTCTTCCCGGGCAACGGCCGCCGCGAGTTCCGAGGTCACCTTTGATTTGGCCTCGGCCAAATCTCGCACTTTCATAGTGGCCCGGTTATACTTCGATACCAAGCCCTACAGCAGTTTTAGAATCAAGCCAGAGACATGATTGTAGTCTTCAATGGCGGACTCCACGCCCTAAAAATAGAAGAAATTTTTCAGCTCATGCGTCAAGCGGAAATGAAAGAAAAGTAACACAATTAAAGGCACGAACCACGGGAAAAACTGGAGGCGGAAGCCGGGAACCGGTGATAGCCACGTCGGGCTCTGATGATGTCGACGTGGCTGTAAGTTTGCGGACCCCCGCCACATCAATCTTCTCCACAACTGGAGAAGAGATGGGAGTTCGGGGGATGGGGATCTCAGAGTGGGTCCTCCCGGACGACCCTGTGGCCTATCTCTTCGTGCCGGCACTAGAGCCGGAGTCGTCGCCCTTCCTTTTCTTTTGGGCAGGAGCTTTCTTCCTCACCATATTCACTGCAACAAAAAGAACAAGAAAGTCAACACCGAGATGCAAAAAAAAAAAAAAAAAAAAAAAAAAAAGACAATGGAAGGGGACCTCACCCCTCCCCGGCTCCACCATGGTGGAAGGATCATTGGGGATCGGCACCGTCGACTCAATTTCGGACAACAACATTGGCATTGTGCCGAGGCTGTTAAAACGTTCCGCCAGATCGGCGAAGTGACTCTCCCTCTTAGAAGGTTTAATGGCACCCCTCTGCCACACCACCTTGGTGGCCCCCTCGAAGCGGCAGAAGAAAAACCGCTTGTACCAGTCCGGTACCTTCGAGGGGGCCTTCACGGCAAATTTGCTGCGGGATGATATAAAATACCAACCCTCCTTTTTGTCCTTGAAGGTAAACATCGCCCCAAATGTCTCGCCCGAGAATGGAATATTCAACCGAGAACAAGCGATACCCAGCTCGGTAATTTTTAAAATACCGTTGGGAAAAAGTTGGGAAGGGGAAACACCAAAGGTGTTCAAAATCTCAGTATAGATAGCCGGAAACGGGACACGGAGACCGGCTTTGAGGTGTTCGGAATATACAGTTACAAAACCCCGAGGGGGAAAACAAGCCCTATCACCCTCACGGGGCTAAGAAGGAGGGCAGAAGGAGGAAAATTATATTCTACACTAAGATTATACAAAGAAGAGGTAGAAAGCGTAGAATCAAGACCCCCTATTTTCCCAGTAACCCCAAGTGCAGCAGGAAATTCTACGGTTTGGGGGTAGGGGGGTAGAACAATCCGATCGTACGCACGGGCGCATATTATCGGGGTAGAAAATGGATTTTGCAGAAGACGAGGCAGTCGCAGAAGAAAAAGAGGGAGACGAAGTTAAGGAAATGGAAGCCATTACTTACTTGTTATCCTTGAAGTTCTTGAAGGGTTCGCAGAGAAAGAGTGAAGATGACAATGAACAGAGCAGAGAAACTGAAAATAGGGTTTCTTTCGATTTGAAAAGGAGGGAGTGAATGATTGCTATTCTTCACATCATTATGCATTAAAGGGGGGAGAAGTTAATGCTTACTCAATACGCCATTCAATGCGACAACGTTTCGAGTAACGGCCCGTCCCATCCTCGCTTTATCGGGACACCAAACATCCGCATTTAATGCACCTGACATGCATTACGCGTCTTCGGTGGACAAACTACTTCGCACTTCGGCATGCAAGCTAATTACTGAAGTCCGATCTTCGAGGGGGGGTACGAGCTCAGCAAGAGCTCACCTTGCATACGCAACTCGGCAACATGGCTTCAGCAAGTATGCCGACAGTACCTTTTGAGGGGGTACGACAACCGAACTCAGATGCCCTCACCTCGGCAGACAAGAGCCACAGCATCCCAACCATCACATCCATCACCCCACGTCTTTTGGGGAGGGGGGGTGTGATAGGAAATGGCCCATCTCCCTAGGCCCAATTATCCCACTTCGGCATAGGCCCAACTAAGACAGCTCGGCCCAACCCAGCTTGAAGATAGGCCCAGGGAGTTGAGCCCTAACCACCCAAACGTGGAGTGATGGAGAGAAAGGCGGAAACCACCCACGATCTCCACAACCTCACTCCCATAACCAGTGGGAACTTAGCTATAAATAGGAGAATTAATTGTATTGTACACACTGATGCTACTTTGAATACAAAATCTCCCTCTCTCGTTTCTCCGTGGACGTAGATCTTACGATCGAACCGCGTAAATCTTGTGTTCTTTACTTTCTCACGCACAAACTCCATACACGCCCCTTTCACTTTCACCGAGCAGCGAATATTGGATTCATCACTCTGTACAAAGAGATACTGGCAAAAGAGCCCCAGACTGTTACAGAATTGTGGGCCATCGCGGACAAGTTCGCGAAAATTGACGAGGCAACCAGGCGGAGGAGAGAAGAAGACCGGGGTGACACCTCAGATAAGAAGAAGAAGGAGAAGACACCGCGTAAAAGCATGACGGAACGCATTCAGCGCGGCCCATTGGAATCCCGCCTGGGACCTCGGCAAAACCCACCACCACCTCTGCGGAACCAATTTGCGCCCCAGCCCGCCCAGCGGCCCGTCCCACAGTTCACTCCACTGACGAAGCCGAGGTCCGAGATCCTTGAGCTGCATGCCAACTTGTTCAAGAGACCTCGGCCCATGAGGGATACAGGAAAGCCGCGGTTAAGGGAGAAATACTGCCACTTCCACAAAGACTATGGACATGAAACAGAAGATTGCAGGCACTTTATGTATGACATCGAGGGACTAGTCCGAAGTGGCCCATTAAAAAAGTATCAAGACCGAGGTGTGGGAGATAATCAGTTCAACGCCCCCCGAGGTCAAAAGAAGAAAAGACAACGCCGAGGTGGGAGCTGCAATACCGAGGTCGAAAAGAAAACTTAGTACGAAGACGACGAAGACGAGGACGAAGACTATCAGTTCCATGGTGTGATTGCCATGGTTTTCGAACTCGCCAAGGGGCAAACCAAGTCGTCCTTGAAGAATGGAGCACGGACTCTCCCGATTAGCGAGCCTATCAGCAAGAGGCTCAAGAAAGAAGAAATGATCACCTTCTCCGAGAAGGACATGTCCCTCCCGTGGTTCCCCATACTAATGCCATAGTTATTGAAGCTGTTTTGGCCAACAAACTTGTTTTTCATTTTCACATTGACACTGGAGCGTCCGTAAGCATCATATTCAAACGGTGTTTCGACCAAATGAGAATTGACATGTCAAAAGTCATGCCGACAGCTCGGCCACTTCGCAGTTTCGCAGAGGAGGAAACACACCCAGTAGGGGCAGTGGAGCTCCCCCATACTGTCGGGAAGGCACCAACTAGCTCCACCGAGGTGACAGAATTCTTTGTGGTGGATGCCAAGTCCCCCTACAACATTATTCTAGGGCAAAACTGGTTGAACGCGGTCAAGGCCGTCTGTTCTACTTATCACCTCACCTAGAAGGTTCCGACTAGAGGCGGGGTTGCGGTAAACCAAGGTGACCAAAAGACAACAAAGGAATGCCTACATGTGGCATTGAAGGGGCCGGGGTCTACATCCCAATTGCCCCAGACATATCAATTACAGAATTTTGAAGAGCTGAAGAAGACGTCGCCTGCCGAGGCCAGCCCGGTGACTGAAGTCCCGTTGTACGAAGATGACCCCGCTAAGGTTGTCAAAGTAGGATTCACCGAGCTGCCTCATCTTTGAGGGGAGGTCATTCAACTCTTAAGGGAGTACAGAGGCGTCTTCGCATGGTCATCGATGAACATGACAGACATATTACCTCGGTTGATTACACACAAGCTCAATATAGATCCCAAGGTCAAGCCAGTCAAACAGAAAAAACGCTCTTTGGCCGAGGAGCGAAACCAAGCTAAAGGTCGATGGGTTTAGCACCTCCACCACGTCTTATGGTCCTACCGAACCACACCTCGCTCAACCAATGGAGAAACTCCACATAGCATGGCTTATGGAAGTGAAGTCGTTATCCCAGTAGAAATCGGGATGCTGAGTCCGTGCACGACTCACTTCACCCCGAGGTGAATGATGAAAATAGGTGTGCGGACCTTGACTTGTTAGAGGAAAAACGAAACCTAGCCTACATCAAAGAAGCCCGGTACAAGCAACTCATGGCTCAATATTATAATCGACGAGTCTGAGGCCGGCAGTTCTGTGTAGGGGATCTCGTCTTAAGGAAAAATGAGGTCAGCAAGGCTTCTAAGCTCGGCAAGCTAGAAGCTACGTGGGAAGGCCCGTATCGAGTTGATGAGGTCCTTGGGAAAGGAGCTTACAAGCTCACACACTTATCAGGGGAACCCATACCACGACCTTGGAATATTGTTCACTTAAAGAGGTATTACACATAATAGTGGAGTATCATATAGGTAGAGTCTAGTTTTTATTTATGCCAGTCAGTTCGTCTTTTTGTCAGTTCGGGTCTGTCTTTCAATCTTTTTCAAAAATCTTAATGAAAATTCGCAATTTTTTTTTAATTCTACGTGTGTGTGTGTTACATTGTCTTGCATTACTCCACTCTATATGCACATTACCTCTCTACACATATCTCCACACTATCCTGACGAGGACACGTGTGTTACCCTTGAGACTTGCATCTCGGGTATGAACATACCTACGAGGAGACCACTCCTACCGATTGGGTCGGCAAACAGGAACTCACCGATGATAGACCCGAGAGTCACTTCGGTCACCGATGATAGACCCAAGAGTAACTTCGGGATCCGATGCTAGGCCCGAGAGCCACTTCGGTCATAACCACTCTTATCGGCACAATATCCGCAACAGTCGAAAGACAAGATTAACCGAATATATATATATATATATATATATATATATATATATATATATATATATATATATATATATATATATATATATATATAAACAACACACAAAAATAACTTTGACAGCTTATTTTATCATATATAAGTTTCAACTTTACAGGTTATGATGAAGGTCCGGCCCAAAAGCCCTGACTACAGTTGAACCACCTAACCAAAGAACCGGATTCCGGATTCATAATCTCGTCTACAATGACTGTCTCTCTACCCCGGGGTTAACTTCGGCTGGTGCTAGACCCTCTTCGAGCCCCGGCTCCGAGCTGCCGGCTGCGACTCTATCCGACGGACAACACTTTGGTTAGGAATAGGCTGCGGACGTTGGACTTGTGCAGGGAAGGATATGAATTCAGTTCGGTCACTTAGTAGACGCGAAGGCACTGTCGGACTTATAGCCCGAAAGCTAGGAATATTGGTTCTTGCAGGCTGCACCTGCGGGTGCACATCTAACCATTCCTTGATCACGGGTTGCCGGGAAATGATAATGGGAAATTGATTGGTTAGTCGCCTTAGCTCGACGACATGATCTTTCACCTCCCATGACTCCGGACCTCGGAATTGCTGCTTTCTCGCGGCTCTATGCGCGATTCGCAACGCTTCGGTCTCCACCTCGGAAATAGTACCTCCACCGAGTTCGTGAATCACTCTCTCGAACTCGGTGTGTTCTATTACCTTCATCTCGGCCTCAGCGAGCAAATCCTTCTTCCGAATGTATCGAGCCTTCAACTCGTCACATTTTACCTGCATGGCTGTATACTTAACTTCATATTCATTGCGGATATGTTCGGCACTTTTGTCCCGATGCATTATTTTGACGTCTTTAGCGTGAACGAGTCTAGACAGTTGTTTTATCTTGTTGAGATACGGAGTCAAGTCAATTTCGGGTTTGTTCTACAGATAAACAATTACAGATACTCAGAGAAGTGCAAAAAAGATTCATTATTGATAAAGGAGTTTTAGTACAAGCTACGAGGCTACATTTACAAATTTTGAAAAGGAACAAGAAGGGATCAACTGACCCCGCCAGAGAGCTCAGCCTCGTTCACAACGGAACTCGAAAGCTGCTGCACCTCGGTAGTCTTCTCCATCTCGGCATCAACTCCCTTCTGTGTCTGGGTGCAGTTTTCCTCCTCCTCGTCCTCCTCATACTCCGACACATCTGGAGAGAGGGATGGTCTTTCAGCTCCTCCACAATCGGCACGAGCCGGGCCTCAAACTCGGTATCCCGGTCAACGTCGCACCTCCGCACATCATCGGCAGAAAGGAGAGTACATTGACCAGGGAGTGCTTCCACGACCGGGAATTTGGCAGTCTTCTTCATGAGTGCCCGGCCGTAGGCGTGGAGCATCACCTCGTCGTCAATCACCTCGTAGCCGTATTTCCGCTTATCCAGTTCGGGGAAATCCGCAGCCACAAGGTCCAGCACCTCGGCGACAGCGCGGGTTCTCACGGGTTTGGCCAGCGAGGAGACTAGAGAGCTGAATTTCTTGCTATAAAAGATTCGCTCGGCAAGGGCTTGGAACACGCCACCCTGTGCGGAGGTCAGGTCCTCCTCTCGAGTCCGAGCTGCCTCCAGCTCTTTCTCCAAGTTCGCCACTTTGTCCTGTGAAGCAGCAAGGTCAGCTTTCACAGAACCAAGCTGACCTTGGAGATTTTCCTCCCGAGCCGCAGAAGCGGCTACCTCGGCAGAGAGTCGGGCCTGTCCTCGGACAAATCCTCGATTTTCTCGGATGCCCGAGAAAATTTGGCCGCAGACGTGCGAAGAAGTTGCACTGCAGCGTCAGTGATCCGGGCCAAATCCTCCGCGGTGGAGTCAACGGCCTGTATGAAATATAACGGTCAGCATACTTTGCGATAAAACAACGGCAAAACATAAGAATTTCCTCAATTACCTCGGGAAATGGAGGGGGAGGAGCACGGAAGCCAGTGCAAATGATCTCCTGCTCGGAGCTTGCTGATGTATCCCCGATGTTTTGGAAGCCCTGCCCCTTCAATCGCTGAAGGGTTTGGTGAACGAGAGGCGGAGAGAGCGCCATCTTGGGCATCTCGGTCCTAGTCCTCTCAGACGAGGACAGGGACGCATTCTTGGTCTCTTCGGCACTTGATGCCGAAGTCTCTGCTTTCCTCTTCTTCGAGGCTGGAGTCCTTTTCTTGACCATATTCACTGCGTACACACAAAAAAAAAAAAAAAAAAAAAAAAAAAAAAAAGGGGGCTAAAGGACCTCACCCCTCCCCGGCTCCACCTCATTGGAAGGATCATTGGGGCTCAACCTCACACCGACCAACTCGTCCTTAGTGAATTTGTTGGACATCTTACTGAGGACATTTAAAGATTTAGCCAAGTCGGCAAAATGCTTTTTCTTTTTCAAAGGCTTCACGGAGCCCTCTCGCCAAGCAAAATCGACAGCACCATCAAAGCGATAGTAAAAAAATTGTTTGTACCAATCCGGTACTTTCGAAGGGGATTTCACCTTGAAGAGATGGCGAGAGGAAACAAAATACCATCCCTCCTTCCCATCCTTAAAACTATACATCGCACCAAATGTTTCGGCCGAGAAGGAGAGACCTAGACGCTTACACGCAATCCCCAACCCAGTAATTTGCAGAACCCCGTTGGGATAAAGCTGAACCGGGGAAACACCGAATGTCTCGTAAATCTCAGCATATATTGCCGGAAACGGAACACGAAGACCAGAAACAAGGTGGTCTTCGTATATTGTTACAAACCCGGTGGGTGGGAAACAAGCCCTATCTCCCTCTCTAGGTTGGGCCAAAATAGCGGAGGGGGGAAAGTTAAACTTACGACCTACCTCATACAAATAGGAGGTAGATAGAACGAAGTCCATAGTTACAACCTTTCCGGCAGCCTGAACATTTTGAGAAAAATGTAAACGCTCCGGGAAAGATTGGGGTGATTTAATGGTTACACAATCAAGACTATGCATCGGGGAAAGAGAAGGCTCATGTGATGGAGATTCCATAATACTTAATTGTTCAACGAATGATGTGTAGAAATGTGCTGCGGAAGGCGACAGCGCAGACAGCAAGAGCATTTTAGGGTTTCGGTATTGGAGAAGAAGAGTAGAATGAATTTGAAAATAATTGTTGAAGGTTTAATGAGAAACGACGCGTATTCAATATGCCTTATTAATAACCTACGACACCATTTCAAGTCACGGCCAGTCCCATCCCTGCTTTATCGGGACACTAAACGTCCACATTTAATGCGACTGACAGACCTGTGCGACCTCGGCACAGGCACCGCGGTGCCATTCACCTCTATAAGGGAAAGAAGAGGGAGCAAGCCTGGGGTTCTACGACATCGCGTAGAAATGTGAGTTTGACTATAACTTTCTAAAGGAAGGAGAGGGGGTGTTGGAATTTAATTCCATTAAATTCTTTAATTGTTTTTGTCTTTCTTTTTGTTTTTTTTATTTCCTATTTTTCAGGATTTTAGTTAATTGTAGTACACATTTGAGGGGAGACTTGGTCCAAATTTGCTGCAAATAGATAATAGATAGAGAAGTAGAAGCATCAAATGAAGAAGTGGGAGAAGTGGTTGACTACATCAACAATAACGTTCATGACTGATGATTCAACGACAGAGGAAGAGAAGGATGATTTCGATGTCGAAGCAGGGGAAGCATTCTCTGCGGATTTCTATACGAAAGAGATAAAAGCTCGTTGGGATTGGTTCAAAAATAGGAAATTTAATTTCGAGAAGTTGATATGAAGAACTTGCATGAGCATAGGCTAGACAAGTTTTTGGAAAAGAATGGATTACTGAAGTCTGTTACGTATGCTTCTCCCTTCGTTGCTGATGTCGTTAGGAAATTCTATGCAAATATGTCCACTAAGTTTACGAAAAAGTCCTCTCGTAAGTATGGAAAGGTCTATGTGAGGAGGAGTGTTGTGACGATTAATCCTAAGGTTATCAATAAATTTTTGGAGCGTCAAAATACTACTGATTGTGTTGTTAAGGATAGTTTGGATAGAATGACACATATGCTTACTCATGGGAGGGGAGAAGTGGAAAGGAAGTAGCTCGAACACATTCACAGAGGCTTGCTCTGTGCTACTTCAAGTCATACACCACTTGATACAAGTGGTATCAGAGCCGACACTCGACATACTGAGTGACGGTCCTAGTGCAGTCCCTACAATGGATCTCACAAACCCCTCCTTTTGTACTCCTCCTGTTTTTGAGGATTCAAATTATCCATTTTGGAAAGTTCGAATCAGGCACTATATCAAATCAATTGATGCGAGGGCTTGGATTGTACTTCAGAATGGGTGGTAACATCCAACAAAGAAAAATAGCAGAGGAGAAGTTATTTGCAAACCGATGAGTGAATGGTCAAGAGAGGAGAAGGATGTTGCGAAGTTCAACAACGAAGCTCTCAATGCGATCCGCTCTTCACTTGATATTACTATGTTCAAGCTCGTGATGAAGTTTGAATCTGCCAAGGAGGCTTGGAAAATTTTGGAGCACTATTGCCAAGGTGATGCTGAAATCAAAGAAGAAGGACCATCGGAAAGGGAGATTACGACTGTGAAAATGATTCTTGTGCAACTCCCGCTGATCAATGCTCGATCTGTGGAGACCTCCGCTCATTCAAATAGCAAAAACGTGGCAAGAAATCAAAAAGGAGAGGAAGTTGGTGCATTAATTCTAGCGTATAATAGTCCTCCAAGCCATATCAAGAAATATCATCCTTTATCTCAAGTCATTAGTGATATTCAAGAAGGTGTTAAAACTAGACGAAAGAAACGACCCAACTATCGTGAATTGACCAACTTGGAGAAAGGGAGAGCTGCACTGTGAGATTTTTGATAGAAAGACAAAAGGGGGAGTTCGTTGGAATTTAATTCCATTAAATTCTTTAATTGTTTTTGTCTTTCTTTTTGTATTTTTTATTTCCTATTTTTCAGGATTTTAGTTAATTGTAGTACACATTTGAGGGGGAGACTTGGTCCAAAGTTGTTGCAAATAGATAATAGATAGAGAAGTGGAAGCATCAAATGAAGAAGTGGGAGAAGTGGTTGACTACATCAACAACGTTCATGAATTCATGGGTGAGGAAAGACATGGTCAAACACCACTAAGAAAGTGGGTCGGTTGAGCTTGGGCTGCAAGACTACTTCATCTATAAATGGAGAAAGAAAGTATGAAGAACGGTAGCTCTCTCGACGTCGACGACTCATAGGCGTATAGTATAGAAAATAAATATAGTATCTATGAGTGAGAGAGTTCCTCTTTAGTCGAGAGTTTATTACTAGCATAGGACGACTAGCTTAGTGCATAGTTGGCTTGTCTGGTGTTAGTATTTTTCATTGCCCTTTTTCTCGACTTGTATTTTTCGTTATTCGCTGTTTAATATAGTGGATATTTTGGCCTTGAGGCACTTGCAAGATATTATTCATATATCTAGCAAGAAAACTATTTTCCTATCCATTGTTTTAATTCGTATTTTCGTTTTTCCACTGCGTAACATTGAGTAGAGCCTTGCTATGAGCAAGCCCCTGCAAATGCCACCGTCTACCCCTGGTCCATATTCCAACAGGGGAATGAGACCAAAAAAAAAAAAAAATGAAAGATTACATTTAGTTCATCTTTGTAATAGGTGTCTATGAAGAACTGGGGACAAAGGGTTGTGATTATTAATATTTTAATTTCAAGAGTTGTGAGGATATAATAGTACTTTGCCCTGTAATTGTATTTGTTTGTTAATTTTGGGGACTATGAAGAGTGAAAACGTGGCTATGAATATAATCGCTCTTTAGATATATATGTAGGTCCAACATTAAATTAAATTTAGCCCTGTCCAAATTTATTTAAAAAGCCCAAGATATAATATTATTTCAATTTATAATATGCATTTATTTGGAGATATGAGAGAGAAGTCAGAGAACTCAATCCGCCATTCCCTTTTGTTGTTATGCACAGAACTCGCTCATGCTCGCAGCTCACCCATCTCCCACTATTCTTCTCCTATCACAATACACTTCTCTAAATTATGGGTAATGTGTCCTTTTATATATTTTGATTAATCCATTTATAATCTAATGCACAAACACAACACAAAGAAAATAACCTAAATTTATTTTATCTCCCCCAATTGAGTTATGTAAGTGAAAGATTTTTAATTGAACTTGTTAAAGATGATATTCTTGATTCCTCAATGTATTCAGCAAATTATCATTGTATGTGGGAATAAAATACTAAGAATTTTGAATATGGTCTTTTGTCTTGTATATATATATATAATATATCTATACACTTTTGCCCTTTTCCTTTTCTTATTTTTTGTTGAATATAAATTATTTGGATTTGTGTGTCTTTGTATATCTATTTATTATACTTGAGACTTGAGATGATTTAGAACTACATCAGTTGCATATCCTTCAATTTTGAAGTTGATTTGTATCATAAAATTCTATTTGATTTGTAATTTGTAATTCTTACATGATTCTGTTCTTTAAAATATGTTTATCTTAATGAAATTAGTATATTTTCATGTGTAATGTCAAAGTGGTTATTAATTTAGTTTTTTTGTGTACATGATATTTTCATAAATTAAATTAATGGAGTACCAACATTGTGCAAAGAAAGGAAAATGACTCATATAATCTCTCTTTAAGAAACGTGAACGCTAGGATAATGAAGGCAGCTTGAGCCCTTCATCAACACCGATCCAAAGTCAAAAAAATCAATCAAATACAATACGTGTGGAACAAGAACACTCTGTTTCGGATTTGCAACCAAGTACAATTCAGCGTGATCCCGGAAAAGGGAAGCAAATGTGGGAGCATCCTGTAAATGCATATGACGAGATTAGATGTGCATATCTAAAAGTTGGGCCCTATCAATCGAAATTAGAAGTGTATCATGTTACAAAGTTTGGCACTCAGAACCGAAGTTTTCAAAAGAAATGGGTTGAGAAGTTTCATTGGTTGGAGTATTCGCTTTCCACAGTTAAAGGATATTGTTTTTATTGCTTTCTGTTCATGAGTGATGTTAATGCTCATAGTTCATCTGCACTAATGAAGGAAGATTTTAACAATTGGAAAATGATAAATTAATGGAATAAATGTGCATTTCTTACCCATGTTGGTTCTGCAGCTACGTCTCCACATACTATGTGTTTAAGACGAGCAGAAGATTTGATGTAATCTATTGGGAATATAGACAGAGTTATGCATGCTCAGAAAAATATCGAGAAGGAGAAAAATCAGCTACGCTTGAAGACCTCAATAATAAGTCTTCGTTTGCTTGCACTTCAAGGTTGTGCCTTTAGAGGGCATGATGAGCCTTCATCTTCATCCAATCGTGGGAATTTCTAGAATTGGTGAAGGCTTTTGCAGATATGAATAAGGAAGTTGGTGATGCTATTCTTGATAATGCTTTGAAAAATGCCAAATACATTTCTTCGGATATTCAGAAAGAGATTTTGCGTATTTTGGCAAATAGAGTTTGTCGGATGATTTGTGATGAAGTTGGATTGATGAAACACAAGATATTTCCAAACAAGAGCAAATGGTAATTATCTTGAGATTTGTGAATGCTCATAGAATTTTGAAAGAACATTATTTTGCCATCAAAAGTGTTAGTGATACCACTTCACTAAATTCGAGGAAAGAGATATGCGGGGTTCTTTCTCATCATGATCATCGAGTTGAGAAAATGAGAGGCCAAGGCAATGATGGTGCGAGTAATATGTGTGGTACATGGAATGGGCTTCAAGAACTATTTCTTAGAGATTATCATGTTCATTGTTTTGCGCATCGTCTACAACTGGCATTAGTTTTTGCCATGAAATTCTATCATGACGACTTCACTAATTAAAATATTGTTTCATTAAAGTACGAGTTGAGACATTATCAACATGATGTGATAGTCCTGCAAGAGTTTCAAGTTTCTACACTTGCTGAGTTGAGTAAACTGCTTACTAAGACTGGAAGGTCGAAAGTTTATGTTATGCTGACCAGACTGATTCACCTTATCTTGACGTTGCCGGTTTCCACTACTACAATAGAACGAGCATTATCTGGAATGAAACTCGTGAAAACGACACTTCGTAACAAGATGAGAGATGAATTACTTGAAGATTAATTGATGCTTTATATTGAAAAGGATTTTGTTAAAGATATAGATATAGACTCGTTAACCGAATTTGATTTTTTTTTTTTTTTTTTTTTTAAAAAAACCCTATCTCACATCATCCATCACTACCCCATCAATACACATTATCTACCACCACCCCTCGAAATATTTTCTCCCACCACAACCTCTTTAATTAGTAAAATTGTTTCAATTACCTATAACCCAATAATATATATATATATATATATATATATAGAGTATAAATCATATAGAAACTAATGTTAAGTTGGAACTTAGAAACCGTCCACAACCGTTGATCTTGAAGATCTAATGGATCAGATTTGATTTCAAATTAACAATTAAATATTGTTTTTTGATTTTTTTTAATGCATTTTTGGTATTATTTAGGGTTATAAGTGTAATTTTAATTATAAAAAACTGAATCTTCCTAATTTATTGGATATGCATGATCTTTATTTATTTTCTTCCTTATCCGATCTTTTTTTTTTCTTCGTTTTCTTCTTAATATGCGTCTGCGTTTCTTCTTCTTCTTCTTCTTCTTCTTCTTCTTCTCCTCCTCCTCCTTCTTTTTTTGAAGATTGATTATTCTGAATTTTGTTGAAGGTTGATTATTCAGAAAACGAATTATAGTGAGAGAGACTTTAGCGCCCAGAACCAGAGGCGGCGGAACTGGGCGATACAACACCATCTCGGCTTCGTATTCATCGTATTTTCTTCTTCTCGAAATTCTTCTGCGATTCAATTTCTTGCTTCGTATATTTGTTTTAGAGGGTTTTCTGGTAGATTCGCTTGGTGTTGATCCCGAGTTCCTTAAGCAGCGGCGGCTCGTCGAGAGAACATTGCTGAAGTTCTCAAAAATCTTCCCCTCCCTCCCCTCCTTCAATCCTGAAATATCGAGAGATCGTTGCTGCTGTGGAGGATCAATCGTCGCCGTCGCCGCCTTCTATTTGGACTTCACCCTTTGTTGTTACATCGGAGGGTAATTCACCGTCGAAGTGGTGTCTCGCCCCGGGTGTGCGTTCGCCGTCGAGATGAATCTGGGTGGCTGCGCGCGGAGACGTGTCCCCGGCTGCTCGCTCAAGTTCTGCTGGACATAATGCATATTATGTCAAATTTGTTGCATTTTATAGATCATTCTAATGCATTTTCAATTTATTTAATTAGAGACTTCAGTTTTTCGTATTAGGGTTAATTTTCCATACAAGTTAGGGTTTAACTTTTCCTACATGTTAGGGTATAATTTCCCTTACAAGTTAGGGTATAACTTTCCCAAATAGGGTTTCGATTTCCCTAATGGGTTAGGGTTTTAGTTTGGTTTTTTGATACATATTAAACAAATTTTGTGTATTATGTTTTGTTGTACATTTTTTTGAATGCATAATAAACACATTTTAATGCATTTTATATTAGATTTTGTTGCATTGTATCTGGTATCATCCTCCCTTTTCAACTCGTCGACAATCTTGTTTTTTTTCAATTTTCTTCTCTTTTTTTTTAATGCATAATCAATATATTTTACTGCATTTATAATAGATTTTGATGCATTGTATCTGGCTTATTAATTGTTGTGTTTTCTTCACCTTTCTATCGATTTTTCTCGCCGATTTTTACTGGTTTTCTCCCCTATTTTCCGACGGCCGTTTATTTCTTGAATGAAGATGTCGAAGGTAGTTTTGTTGGTAGGTGAATTTACTCCCTCAAATTCCGGTTGGAGAGAGAAGGGGGATAGTGTAGGTGGTTATGGAAATATCCTAATATTATGGAAGGTGGATTTGTTGCTATATTTTTCAAAATTTATGGACAGATTTGTCCTTAATAATAGATGTTTTTTATTTTAAATGCAATATTTTGGATTAATCTCAGCCCTCCATCTCTCCCTAATCAACGGATGTAGACAGTTTCTAAGTTTCAACTTAAGATTAGTTTCCACCAGAATGCTACCCTATATATATATATATATATATATATATATATATATATATATATATTTTACCAAATTAGAGATTTTTATTATTTTACACATCTTAAACTTTAAAACATCAAAATCGTTCGAGTAATGTCAAAACCGCCCGGAAATTTTCTCAAATCACTCGAGCCTCTTGAGCGATTTTAATTATTTTCGAGCAGTTTGAGAAATTTTACCATTTAAATAATATATAAAACATTAAAACATCAAAACCGCTCGAGTAATGTTAAAACCGCCCGAGAATTTTCTCAAATCACTCGAGCCTCTTGAACGATTTTAATTATTGTCGAGCAGTTTGAGAAATTTTACTATTTAAATAACATATAAAACCTCAAAATCGCTCAAGTAATATTAAAACCGCCCGAGAACTCTCGAGTGATTTGAGAAATTTTACCATTTAATATAACATATAAAACATAATTACCTATATTTTGATCTTCAAATAAACTTTTTAGGATGTATTTTGCCGATTTCATGCCTTTCTCTTAGAGTCGATAACATACAATTTTTTTCTTTTCAATTATTGTTGAACGAGAATGACAAAAATGCTGCATTTTTTCTTAATCATTCATTCAAATAAATAGTAATACACTATACAGTAAACTCTATTATTTCACTAACAAATTTATTACAAAAGATAAATCAAAATCGAATACAAATAAAGAAAATCGAAAATATTAAATTAGTCACCTTAGAATCAATAGGACCCACTCCCCTTGATTGAAATATTGAAATGGGTATTTTTCCTTTCATATCAAACGAAATGAGTATTTTTAACATGTGATTTGTAGAAATGGGTGGAAAACCCAATTTTCACTTAATAAACCATCTGATAATACTCATTTTTACCCATTTTTGAAATGAGGAAGTATAAAATGCCCACTTTCAATATAAAAGTATCATAAATGCCAAGTTTTATTGTTTATTATATTTTGCACACAATTCTATGCTTTTGTCGGTTGGGAGAGGGTGCAGATTTTGTCCTTTTCCTTTTATTTTTTCTCATAGTTTTTCCCCTTTTCTTTTCCTTTTGTTTTTTCATACTAAACAATGCATTATTTGTTTGAAATTTATTATTATTACTATTTATATCATTGATGATAATATTTGCAGACAACTTTTACTATTTATATGGCAGGAATTTTTTTTTGCTCGAAATAATTGATCCCTCTCAATTATTTGTTCAATAATTCAACAGATTTTAATAACTCTCAGATCTACAATATTTCATAAGAATATGTGAAAATTATAAGAAAACTCTCATAATATAGAAAATAGAGTGAGGAGGAAAAAGTGAGGTGGGGGGAGAAGTGAGGAGGAACTCAACCGTATATTAAGGTAATCATTCTATTTTATCAAAAAATAATTAAGTTTAACTGTTATATATGCATGCAACATGCTCACTTCAATAAAACTTCCTCAATCCCTCCCACTTTCCGTTTTCCATTCCTCTCAAATTAATGTAATTGTATGCAATTGTATTTTATAAAAGAGATTTTATAAAAGAGATTAATATTTTTATAAAATGAAAATTGTTGTCATTTTCTTTGACCTTATTATATTATAAATTATTGTGTTTTACATCATATATAATAGACTTGATGTGGTTATTGTAAAACTAAGCAATAATACATAATTTGTAACAAGTATATAGATATTTATTGATTGATCACGAATTTAATTTATAATTACTTTATAATTGCATGACAATATTGTATCTTTATTAAAACTTACACTCGTGCATGAGTGCATCGTAGGAAAGGGGCCTATTAGTAGTAAATAAAAAGAAAATGTTGGGAAATAAATTAAAATAAAAAATTTAATAAAATTAACTAAAGAATTATCCATAGATTAACTAATATAGATTACTAAGATTAATTTTTTTGTGAATGATGTAAATTACAATAATTCAAGTGATATATGGTTGCCTTTTTACCAGAAGGGTAGAAAAGTCATAAGAAAAAAAATCACCTTCTATAAACCGACTAAAGCTAAGGAAACACCCCAATTTAATTATGGAACTTTATATTAATAATTATGTATTCTTGCTATATTTCTTAGTTGGGATAATACAATCAGTGGTTTGTATAGTTTATTTTTGTATAATTATTGCATGCTCTATTGTTTGAATCCTCTTTTATTTTTTAATATTACTCAAGATGCTTGAAATAATAAGCTTTAATGTTTTTTAATAGACCCCTCTATGCTTTTAAAGGTTATACAATGTATATAAATTATAATGCTTTAAAAAATTATTTATAATGCTTTTATGCAGTAGACATAATGCTCTCAAACACATAATGCATTGTATTTATTACGTCACACTATGTTTTTTTGTTTTTCCCATTTTCCAAGCAATAATGCTTTTAACAATTTTGTCCAGTGTTATTTAGTTTTTATTTTTTACCGATTTATTTTTTATTAATTATATTGATTGATATTTGTAATGCAGATGTCCTTCAATTTCGTCAGCGTGAACTATGGAGGAAATTAGGTCGGTTGTAATTACGAGGGTGGTACAGAACTGGATATTCCTATATCAAGAAATAAAATCACTTTAAACAACTTAAGATACAACATATTGGATATGTGTCATTTGTACGACACTGCTTTTGATATTTTCTATCTTAAGCACTTTAGATTCGGGAGGCTTCTTAAAAAAAAGTTTGGATACAGACTCACAACTTGTTCAGTTGCAGTACAGAATCGTCTCCAAAAGTATACGTGGTTTCAAACATCGGGTCATCTCTCCCCAATTTGCTGATCAACAAGCTGAGCCATTATCTCCCCAGTTTGTTGATCAATCATCGTCTCCCCAATTTGTTGATCAACAAGTTGGGCCATTATTTCCCCTGTTGATCCCGGTTTGTAAAGAGGATTACACGTCGGGGGGGGGGGGGGGGGGGGGTGAATACGTGTAATAGAAGTTTTCAACTGTTGGGAATTGTTAAGGATTACATGTCAAGGGGGAACTCATATGGGACACTTTGAAGTGAGTGAAATGTTTGTTTTGAATTGATCCCAAAACCCCAAGTATCCTATTCCCAAGCGACCCAATTTGATGTAGAAAATAGGTTAGAAATTTTTCTAAGCCTATATTGTTAGGATGGCTTCGTTTTTGCTTTAGTCACTTAGGTTTTTAGACTACAGAAGTTTCAAGTGAAGGCCACTCGCTTGAGTGTGTTTTCCAATCGAAGCAAGTCTACCCAGCCGAAGTGAAGCGTGCCGAAGAATAGCGAAGCGAAGCGAGCGCTACAGTGGATTCGAAGCGAGTCTGCCAAAGCGAAACGAAGCGAGCGCTACAGTGGATTCTAAGCGAGCCTGCCAAAGCAAAGCGAAGCGAGCGCTACAGTGAAAAGCCAAAGCGAGTCAATGCGGGTCAACACTTACTAAAGCAGTCACTTGGGAAACTCACTTGCCAAGTACTCGCTACAGTATGACCGTGAAGCGACTCAATTTGAAGCGGACGCTCCCACCCTAAAGCGAAGCGAGCCCCTACCTAACAGAAAGCGACAGCCCAATTCTCGCTCCTATTTTGAACTCCAGTCAATTGAAGATCGTCGCATTAATTGCGAGATCTCCATGTGTCGAAAGAGGAGAGGAACAGCGGAGTTGACTGCCAGGCCGACAAGGCGCCGCTACAGTACTGGCTCGCTCCAGTTACTGTTGAAATTGTAACTTAGCCATTTTTGGCAAAAAGACAAACTGGCGCGCCTGAAAAGTTATCCGCCTGCGCAAGTACTGTCGAGAGGAGGAGGAACAAGGCCACCTACCAAGCAACGGATCTCGGCCAACTCTCCGCCTATATATAGTGAAGGATGAAGACGAAGAGAAGTAGAACACTACTTGAGCATTGAGCGCCTACTGCAAACAAACACTCCCAGCCTTAAAGCATTTCATCGAGTCTTTGTTTCCAAGTGTTCTCCAAGTTCCAGTCCCATCGGAACTTGTCTTCGCAACCTTCACACCTAGAATTCTAAGCCCATTCCATATCCAAGCTTAGAAGAAGAGTTCTAGCCATATTTGCACTTGTTGTAAAGAACTCTTCATTAGTGTGTCTGTCGAAACAGAAAACCCTAACCCTAAAGTTTCAGTTAGGTTTTGTGTTCGTCGTCGTTAGGTTGTGTTCGATCTAAGGCCCTACTTTCCTCGATTGTAGAAGCCTCGATCATAGAGTTTAGATCCAAGCTTACACTTTCATTGATTGTGAAGCTCGATTGAAGCTAGGTTGTAAAGAGAACCCGTAATCTCCCTGTCGTCGGACTGAAGTGAGTGAAGCTTCCAGTCCAGTTTTAGGTCTTATGTGGTGAACCCGTAATCACCTAGTTGTTGTCAGATCCAAGCATGTGAAGCTCGATCTTGACATAGGTTTTTGAAGAACCCGAAATCTTCAAATTCTTGAGTGAAGAGAACGAGTTGCCTAGCGCAACAAGTGGACGTAGGAGTTTCATCTCCGAACCACTATAAATCTCTGTGTCGTATCTCTAAACCCTAATCTCTTTATTTGCTTACTGTTTGATTATTCACTGCACAAGCATTTAACCAACTTAAACTGAGAATTTCAATTACTTAGGAAAGTTTAGCTCACCGAAATTCCGCATATAGAGTAAAGTCTCACTCTTGGTCAAGCTTTAAGCTTAGGTCAAGAGAGTTATGAATACTGTAGATCTTGCTTTTGGCTAGTTCTTAGTAGTTCAAGCGAGCACTTTACTTAGTACTCTGAGTTTGAGGAAAAGAAGTTGAAAAACTTCAAAACACGTATCTTCTACGTGTTTTTCCTCTTACAAACTGGGACCAACAAGTGGTATCAGAGCAGCGGTTCTTTCGAGCCTCTGCTTTGGTTGTCTCACTGAACCGGATCCCCTCTCGCTTCAGTTGTCTCACTGAACTGGATCCTTTTTCCTAAGTGCATAAAACCCTCACCCACGCATACTGCATTACTGCTGATAGTTTGTTATGTCAACATACAGTGCATCGAATCTTCCACAGTTCTCTATCGAAGGATACGAGACATGAAGCTTTCGAGTCGAGAGCTTCCTCAGTTCCATCCACGATAGAATGTGGGAAGTGATAGAGGAAGGACCGATCGAAATCAAGAAAGCTATCTCTGTGGATGTTCCAGCTGCAGAAGGCCGTCCAGCTCACGTCAGACAGACGTATGTCGAGAAGGACAAGGACGAGTACAACTCCAATGACTTCAAGATCGCCAACCTTGATAAAATCGCACGCCACACAATGCAGAGCACTGTGTCGGACGCCTACCTACCAAGGATTAGGAAGTGTGCAATGGCGAAAGAAATGTGGGAAACCCTAGCCCTCATTTCTCAAGGAACGGACAAGATCAAGGAAAACAAGCTTGCCGTACAGATGCGGGAGTTTGAAAGCCTTATAATGAAGTCAGGAGAATCCATAGATGCCTTCGAGTTGAGAGTCACCAACATCATTGCTACTCTCAACTCACTCGGGAAGGAACTCATAGACAAGGAGGTGAACCTCAAGATCGTTCGAGCTCTCACCCGAAAGTGGCAAACCATGAAGGAGCTGTACCTTGCTACCAAGGATTTGTCGAAGTTCACGCCGGAGATCCTGTTCTCCGAGCTCAAGGCTCACGAGTTCGATCTGAATCGAATGAGTCTTGACGATGAAGATGAAGCTCCTACACCTTCGAAAGGGGTCGCTTTCAAAGCCGCAGAAGGACCAAGCGACCAGACACTCGCTAAGATGTCAAGAGAAGAGCTGGAAGAGCATGTCGCGTTCCTGTCTAAAAACTTCAACAAAATGAACTCTCGCGTGGGCAAGTACAAGAGGTTTTACAAACAATAGAAGGGAAGGAGCTCTGAAGCTCGTGATGTTAAAGGGAAAAGAGAAGAGACGTCTAAACCGATCTCAAGGGACATGATGGAAGTGGAGTGCTACCACTGCCACAAGATGGGCCATTACAAATCTGACTGCCCAAAGTTGAGTGCAAATGAGCGAGAAGAACTGAAGGCAAAGAGAGATGCTCCTCGGCGAGCGCTTGTAGCAAGTGAGCAGCCAGTCGCTTCAACTGAAGATGTCTCAAGCGACTCAGATGCATTCACTGATCCCAACTCCAGTGAGGGAGAGGATCTTGGACTCATGGCGCTCACCGACGAGGAGACTGGAGAGGTATTTATCTATCCTTCATCTAGTTCAATTACACTTGCACACACTCACCAAGAGGAAGTTAATTCCTCGACATGGAGTGAGTTGCTTGATAAACACCTCAAACTGTCAAGTGACCACAAAGTGTTGAAACAAGCTATGTCTAATAGCGAGAAGGAGAACCGAAAGCTAGCCACTGAGCTTGACCAAGTCAAACTTAACTTAAGGGCTATGACTAGTAAGTTCGAGGATCTCTTTGCTAGACATCAAAGCTTGGAAGGAAGGTATGAAACCCAATCCAATCTAGTGGCCAACTTGAACAAAGCCTTGTATGCAAGGCAGGCACTAGAGAGCTCACTTCTACCTTTTGGTAGAAAGTGAGGACTCGGATATGAGGGTGGACCTTCCAAGCCTACTGTCTTTGTTGGTGCTTCAAACACGACACCATCAGTGCCTTTGGATATGCTCACTGCCTCCAAAGTGACCACTAACAAGGACATAGGCAAAGTGGTTGAGAACCCTAAGAAGAAGCCAATGAAGATGTCTATATCTTCAAGGGCAGAATCTAAGGGTAAGCAAAATTCAACAGTCCCTAGCACTCACAATGCTAAAACTTACCAATCCAAGGGTAAAGGGAAACCTGTTGAAGCTTCTAAGTCTCAGACCAAGACACGAGAGACAAAGGATCTCCCTTTTAAGAAAAGGAGTAATGTCTATGTGTCACGTGAGCCGGATTGGAGATGGTCCAACCGTACTCATGTTGAGGGGGAAGTGTTCGAAGCACCGAAGAGGTCGCTTCAAACTTCCAAGGTTACTCAAGCGAGTCAGGGTCAAAACCCTAGTTTGACCGCTTCGAGGAAACCAAGCGAGCCTCTTCGAAAGACTGTAAACCCTAAGTCAGTCTCTAAGCCAGTAGCTAATCCGAAGCGAGTCGCTTCAGGATATAAGCAAAAGGGTAAGAGCATAGGTATGTCTCAAGCGAGCCGCTACCCCTCTTGCACACACTGCTGCACTTGTGAAGCTGCCTCTAAGCAGAAGTCACAATTTAAGAAGGTCGAGAAGCCCAAGACACAAGCTCACTCTCAAAAGAAAGTGAAGCAAGTGTTGGTACCAAAAGGGACTAACCTGCAAGGACCCAAACTGATTTGGGTACCAAAACTTGTCTAACTGCAAGTGAGTGCCATGGACCCCATGCTAAGTGACGGACAACAAATCTGGTACTTGGACAGTGGATGTTCAAGATATATGACTGGCATGAGAGCTCTACTTCAAGATTATGTTGAGAAGAAGGGTCCACACGTAACCTTTGGTGACAACTCTCGAGGAAGCACTAAGGGATACGGAGCACTGAAGATCGGAAAAATCAAGATTGAAGAAGTTTCCTATGTGGAAGGACTGAAGCACAACTTGTTATCCATTTCACAGTTCTATGATAAGGGATACAAGGTGGAGTTTATCTCCAACAAGTGCATTGTGAAGATCAAGCTCACTTCCCAGATTGTGCTCACTGGAATCAGACAAAGGAATGTCTACATAGCACAATGGGATAGCTGCAAGGAGGAGACGTGCTTAGTCGCAAGGAGTGCTACAGAAATGGGATGGCTATGGCACAGACGCTTGAACCATCTCAACTTCAAGACGATCAACCGCATAGCTCGAAAAGGCTAGGTGCAAGGCATACCAAATGAAGTCTTTGTCAAAGATCATCCATGCTCACCATGCCAACGAGGGAAGCAAACGAAGAAGCACTTCGCCAGTCTTGAAGAAGCTTCATCCAAGCGAGTGCTCGAGCTGCTTCATATGGATCTGTTTGGTCTAGTCACTCCAGTTAGTGTAAATGGAACAAAATACACTCTAGTTGTAGTCGACGACTTCTCTCGCTACACTTGGGTTGTATTTCTCTTTAGCAAAAAGGAGACACTGGCCAAGCTACCACAACTGCTCAAGCGACTTGCTGTGGAAAAGAATCAAGCGATTGCCACCATCTGCTCCTACAAAGGCACTGAGTTCCTGAACTCAACCATTGAAGCATACTGCACAGAGCATGGCATAGCTCACCAGACGTCCTCAACACGCACACCTCAGCAGAATGGAGTTGCAGAAAGAAGAAATCGAATTATCAAGGAAGTTGTCCGCACTATGATTGCTGATTCAAAGCTACCAATGAAGTATTGGGCTGAAGCTGCCAATACAGCATGCTACACACAGAATCGGACGCTTCTCAACAAACGACACGACAAAACACCATATGAAATATGGACAGGGAGAATTCCTAACATCTCGTATTTCCATATCTTTGGTTGTAGGGTCTTCATCCATAATAATGGGAAGTCACAATTGAAAGCCTTTGAAAGCAAAACTGATGAAGGAATATTCTTAGGGTATTCTACATCGAGCAATGCTTACAGGGTGTTCAATTGTAAAACCCTAATTGTGGAGGAATCACCCCATGTCATATTTGATGAGTCTTCTTTGAGTCTTCCACAGGAACAGGTTCAAGTGAATGAATAAAAATCAAGCGAGGAACTCGTAAATTCACTGACTTGGGACATGCTTGAAGATGATGAAGAAATCAAGGATTCAAGCGAGCAGATTGTCCAAGAAAAGGTTGAAGCTGCCACCAAGACTTCTGAAGCGAGTGTAAGCCAAGCACCCATTCCAGTCGGTTCAGATGGAGAAGCAAGCGACCCCCATGAAGATGAAGATGAAGATAGTAGATCCAAGCGTGCGTGGCTCAAGAATCACTCACCAAGTCAAATCATTGGAGATCCATCTAAAGGCGTAGTGACCAGAAGTCAAGTGTTTGGAGAAAGTGCCATGTTCAGTTGCTTTCTCTCAAACATTGAGCCATCAAGCGTGGAGGAAGCCCTAGCAGATTCTAATTGGGTGATCGCCATGCAAGAAGAGTTGAATCAGTTCACCAGAAATGACGTATGGTACCTCGTAGATCGTCCCAAAGTTCAGCATGTTATTGGCACCAAGTGGGTGTTCAAGAACAAGACGGACGAGGACCACAACGTTGTGAGAAACAAGGCGCGACTCGTCGCTAAGGGCTATTGCCAAGAGGAAGGAATCGATTTCGATGAGACCTTCGCTCCAGTGGCACGACTTGAAGCGATCAGATTATTTCTTGCCTATGCAGCGGCTAAGAAGTTCAAAGTTTATCAGATGGATGTCAAGAGCGCGTTTCTCAATGGCGAACTAAAGGAAGAAGTGTATGTGGAGCAGCCACCGGGTTTCGAGCAAGGAGATGTATCATTTGAAGAAGGCCATGTATGGTTTGAAGCAGGCGCCTAGAGCATGGTATGATACCCTATCTCAATTCCTAGTGGATAATGGATTCCACAAAGGAAAGATAGATCGGACTCTCTTCACCATCAATCATGGAGAAGATATGCTATGGGTCCAGATCTATGTGGATGACATCATATTTGGGTCACCAAACCAGTCGCTTAGCGAGAAGTTTGGAGAGTTGATGAAGACCAAATATGAGATGTCTATGATTGGTTTGATGAGTTGCTTCCTAGGTCTTCAAGTGAAGCAGCAAGATGATGGAATCTTCATCAATCAAGCCAAGTACACTCGAGATATGCTTGCCAAGTTTGGTGTTCAACATGCTAAAGCTGTGAAGATCCCTATGAACACCAACTGGAAGATGGAGCCAGACCTAGATGGGAAGTCTGTGGATGCTACAGACTACCGAGCTTTGATCGGATCTCTTATATATCTTACTGCAAGCAGGCCGGATATTGCATTTGCAGTTGGAGTATGTGCTCGCTTCCAAAGCAATCCCAAGCACAGCCATCTTGAAGCTGCCAAGTGAATCCTTCGCTATCTCAAAGGCACTGTCAACATGGGGTTGTGGTATCCAGCTGAAGATAATCTGGAGCTCACTGGATATTCAGATGTTGACTATGGAGGATGCCGCGTTGATAGGAAATCAACTTCGGGCACTTGTCAGTTCTTGGGAAGCAAGCTGATCTCATGGTTCTCGAAGAAGTAAACCAGTGTAGCTACTTCAACGACTGAAGCTGAATATATGGCCGCTGGAAGCTGCTGTTCTCAAATTTTATGGCTTCGTTAGCAGTTGAAGGACTACAGAGTTGAAACGAATGAGATTCCAATCTTCTGCGACAATAATAGTGTTATATGTATCTCACAGAATCCAGTGCTTCATACCAGATGCAAGCACGTGGAAATCCGACATCACTTCATTCGTGATCATGTCGAGAAGAAAGGTATCAAGCTCGAGAAAATCCATACAGATCTCCAGCGAGCAGATATCCTCACCAAGCCTCTAGCTGAGTCTCGTTTCAATCAGCTATGCATGGAATTAGGGTTGCTAGACCCTGGTGAAGAGTGCTAGATCCTGGATGCACGAAGTAGTGGTTGCTTATCTTTAAGCGTCACTCGCTTCGGATCTTTACCAACTCAGGCGAGTCACTTCATAATTCCACTCGCTTGAAGAAGGAGAAATAAGGTGGAGAAAGGTGGAGTGTTGGAAGACGTTGCCTACCCGCTTACAGGAATTGTTAAGCCATTGGTTAAGGGGGAACTATTGTTTGCTCTCGGAGCAGGCAACTT
Organism: Thymus mandschuricus; assembly: GCA_029379335.1. NCBI lineage: Eukaryota > Viridiplantae > Streptophyta > Magnoliopsida > Lamiales > Lamiaceae > Thymus > Thymus mandschuricus. The sequence goes on along the minus strand of CM057081.1, from coordinate 3,598,659 downwards.
CCAAAGCGAGCAAGGAAAGCTGCTACCTAGCCTAGGATTCCTAGCGAGTGGGTATAAACACTCGCAAGTGCCGTTTCTAGTAACGGTTGTGGGGTCTTGTATCGGGTCTTCCCACGTAAAAATGGTGAAAGCTTAGGAAGAGCTGGCACATAGACCTTGCGTCCTCTTCCCATCTTTCCGCCGAAGAGGAGCAAGTCTTCTCATCTCCTTCATCATGGATAAATGTTCATTCCTTACTCACTCTTCATTGAGCTGAGCTGCCGAATGTCTATCCATTCCCCCCCCCCCCCCCCCCCCCCCCCCTCATTGAATTTTGCATTGCTTCAATTAACCCTAATTCGGGTCAAACGAGTCGAATGCAGATTCATTCTGTAGTTCATAGGAGGAAGCTTGAAGAGTTACCTTTTACTTGAAAAGGTTGCATGACTGGTGACATGTCTTTGCGTAAAATACGAGATTGTCTTGTCAGAGCATTCTCATTGTCATCATGTCCTATTCCGCCCTGAAACAAGGACTTGTACTCATCTCCCATTCATCGTGAATAAGTATACTTACGTGAAGCTCCCCTCTGGGTTGTAGTAAGCTTGTGTACATTATTCATTCTTCCCCCCCCCCCCCCCCCCCCCCCCCCCCCATTCCTTCGATGGAGGAGTCTCTAGTTCGTAGAGGAAGATAGAAGAGATGAATGCCATGAAGACCAAACTTGAAGAAGAATTCAACAAGTGGTGTCAAAAACTACAAAGTGGTATCAATATCCTACGAAGTGAGATTGACTGGTAAGTGTTTCAATTCAAAGTACACTAAGTAATGTGAAGTGTGCTAGAAACCTTCATTTACTATGTGGAAAATATGAAATGAATCTGACACAAATACAAAGAGGAAAACATTCTTGTTTATCTTCGAAGTATGTAAGTCAGAAACATTTTAAAAATTAAGTAAAGAAATTTTCATTGCTTATTCCAGTCGCTTCAGATGGCCAGGCGAGTACTACGTCACTCAAGCTAGCCATCGCAAGCGAGTGCGGAACAGTCACTCCAAGCGTGTACTTCGCAAGCGAGTAAAAGCCAAGCGGCTAAACTCGAAGCGAGCGGGTACGAAGCGAGCATGAGCTGTCTACACTCGAGTGCAAATTTCACTTTTTACTTTAGCATTTAATGCAGTGGCGCGTACATATCAAAAAGACGGGCGCGTGCAATTCAATTCAAAAGAGAAGCGGGAAAATCGCCCTCAATCCAGCCGTCGAATCTGAACAGTTCCAGAAACTTAGTCGTTGGATCGATGCCGATTGGAGAGACGAATAACAGACGGCCACGTGGAGTGCCAAGTCAAGATGGCGGTTCACTTTTCACTGTGATGACGCCGGACATGTCAATCACATCGACGATATCCACCGTATACAAACAGGAGTTTTTGGGAAGTTACCAAACTGCCCCCCGCCACATCAGCCGAACCCTAGTTCTATATAAGTGCAACGACGGAGATCTGCAGAACCTTTCATCACTCTCAAAAATTGCCATTCTCGTGCAAGATCTGCAACTCTGCAACTCACGAGTCTCAAACCCCCCCCCCCCCCAAACGTAAATCTTTCTCAAATCTCTCTAAATACTCACACAATGGGAAGAAGGAGGCATCGCAACCCATGGAGGAATTTCTTCTCAAACTCGACAGCAATATTAACGTCGAACCCCCCAGCGCGACGAAAAGGTGGTTGACAAGAATTGATTTTTCCGCAAGGCCATGACCACGGCCGGCTTGTGGAAGTTTATGACGGCGAGGCCGGAACAGATCTTAGCCAAGGCCGTCGCTGAAATCCTTTTGAATCTGAGGGAGGGAGAGAACTCCTCAACTTTTACAGACCCACAGGACGGGAAGCCTGTGGAGGTCGAGTTGAGCGCCATTGCTGGTGTCTTCAACCTGCCGGAGGAGGGACCGGACTCTTTGACGGACTTGGAATTATCTGTCAATATTGAGTATGCACGGTTCGCCACCAAGAAGGACGAAGTGTTTGATGATCCGAAGTACAACAACATCAGATCGGATTTGCTAGTTCCGTTCAACTATATCTGCGAACTGTACACGAAATCTGTGTTTTGCGGTGTCGGTTCGCTGAGCCAATTCTCCGATACCAAGATGTTCGCTACCTCGGTCATAGTCGACAGTTTGACCGGGACAAGATTCAGCTGGCATGGATGGTTCATCAAACAAATCCATGAAGTCGCCAAGGATTTTAAGTTCGAGAAGGGAAGCGACGACAAAATCCTTCGGAAGGGAAGACTCAAATTCTTCTCCAGAATTTCCTACGCCCTGGAGAACCTATTCGAAAATCGGAGATGGACAGGCACGGCAGACTACAAGAGGAATACTTTGTTCTTTGACACATGGAAGACGGAGAAGATCCCAATCGATCTGGGAATCATCAATGTCAAAGTACCCCCAGCCGCTCCAGTCGCTGAATCTCGTAGCGAGGCGGAAGAGGGTAAGCAAGCCGCTTCATCAGCGAAGCGAGCTACTCCAAAGAAAGCAAGGTCAAAGCGACCACTGAAAGTGCGGCGTGTAGCTGCAATAATCGAAGCAAGCGAGGCTGAGGTGCAGCAGCTTGAAAAGGAAACAGTAGAGGAACAACCCCAGCCTTCCCCAGCACAAGAACTTCAACCTCTACCCTCACCAGCCAAAGATCAAATACCCCAAACTCCCCCAATACAAACTCCAATCCAGCCACCACAAGAACCACAAACATCAACCACCGCCCAACCCCAAAAATCTCCTTACACCACAATTCACGAAGAGGAATCTGCCTCTTCATTCCAAATTCCTGACCTACCCTTCCTAGGCACAGACCTTGCTGATGCCTTCAAACTCTTCACCACTCCAGCCAATCAGCCAACTCAACAACAAACCCAAAACATCCCAGCCGAAACCATTCAAGACTCAACCCCCAACTCTCCATCCACTTCAGCTGAAACTGCTGAAACCGCCCAAGCAGCCGACACTGATCTCGCCATTATCCCACCAACTCAACCCCCGCCTCCATCTGCAGAAAAGAAGGCTCTAACCCGGTACATATGGGACAGAGAGCAAGCTGCAGAGACAATCCGCAATCGCTACCCCTCTGTGGAGATGACAGAAGAATTCTTCACCAAAGCTGTCGACTTCCTCACATACATTGCGTATCGAGGAACGGAGAACTACAAGATTTTTAATCTTCGTAGGGCTTTCACAGAGGAAACTATTGAAGCAAAGGAGGTGGAGATGCTCGACTTCATCGGAGTTGATGGATTTCACAAGTTCATCAATGAGACCAATTACTGGGAGATGCTTGACGCCAAGGTGAAACGAGAATATCCAGACGCTTCAATCCCGGAGCGAGTGCCGTCCAAACATGAACAACGGTTGATGAAGGAGCATGAGGCAGAAGTGGAGGTGAAGGATGCGGAGATTGCCAGTCTTCAGAGTGAGATCACTAGGAAGACTGAGGAGTTGGAGAAGAAGGTTGAAGAAGTCAAAACTCTGCGTACAGAATTTGACAGAAAGAAGGTGGAGATGGAAGGGAAGATAGAGGAGAAAGGGAAACTGCTGGTTGAGAAGGAGAAGCTGCTAGAGGAGAAGGTGAAGCTAGCAGAAGAAAAAGAGAAGAGTGCTCAAGAGCTCAAGCAGTCGCTTGAAGCTGAGAGGAGCAGGTTGAGGGATGTGAATGCCAAGCTTGTGGCATTGGAGGATGAAAAGAAGAAGTTGACGGAGAAACTAGAGAAGGAGAAGAAGCTAGTGGAGAAGAAAGACAATGAACTAGTCAAGCTCGGGAGCCAGTTGACTAGAACGAAGAAGGCTCTTGACACCTTGGAAAAGGATCATAAAATTCTGAAATCTGAGCGTGATGAGGAGCTCAGTGAACGGGAAAGCAGACGAAAGAACGCCAAGGAAGTTGATTTGAAGCAGGCAGAGTTGGCCATTCAAATCAACCGTGCGCAGAAGCTAGCAGGTGACTTTGCTGTCAAGATCTCCACAGATGCTCAGTTTCATGCTTCGTTGAACAGAAGGGAAAGGAACCTGGCCACTGCTAGAGCTGAACTTGAAGCGTCCCAAACCCACTTTGGGCTCATCTTGCAAGAAGAGAGAAGGAAGATAACCAAAGAAGCTGAAGCGGAGCTGGACGCTCGCTTCAAGGCGGTGGAGCCTCTGGAAAGCCTGATGGCTTCTGTAAAGGAGAGGGAAAATCAATGCAAGTTCCTATTGGAAGAGATATCAGCCAAGACGGCAGAACTCGTGCTCTCCCAAGAGCATGTTTTCGCGGAGCGAGCTGAGAGGATGCTCCATGCCGTCTTCAACTCTGTCAATGAAATGCACCAATCCATCAGAGGAAAGGTGATCGCTACCACCCCTGGCAGTCTTAATGATGCCAAAAGGGGGAAATAATGGAGAAAACAGCCGATGTAAGTAAGAAGGGAAGTTGGAGGAATGAGTGGAGAAGCAGGAGGGATCGAAGCTGGAAGCTTGATCCCAGGGGGAAGTGGAGGACAGGAGGAGGAATTGGATGAAGCTCGGGCAGAGCTTGCGAAGAAGAAAGGGAAGGACAAGGTCCTTGAAGAGCCCCGGAAGCCGATAGCCGGGAAGCTGCTTGCTTCCTCACTGGTTGCTCATCCCGCCGTTGCTACACAAACCAAGGAGCAGAAAGAGCAGCAGATAGCGGCAGATGAAGCTCTCGCTCGTGCCTTGGAACAAGAGTTCGATCTTAAGGGAGTGACTGTAGCTGGCGCTACAAATTTTGGAATCCAAGCGCCCGCTACAAGCGTGGCTCTCGCTTCAGCCATTGTCCCATCCGCTTCAGTCAGCCAAGCAACTGCTTCAGTCAGCCAGGCTATTGTGCCTTCTCAAAAGAAGCAGATGCCTCCCCCACCACCTCCTTCGCCTAAATCTCAATTGAAGCGCACAGCACCAGAGACGAGAGAAGAAGATCCTGCGGCTAAGCGCCAAAGGACAGTTGCTGCTAAGGCCGGTCGCATGGAGAGAAGGAGGAAGAGAGGAGAGGAGAGGAGAAGAGGAGTGAAGCTGAGAGGAAGAAGGAAGTAAAGGCACGAAGATTGAAGAAAGTCGAAGAAAGGATTGAGGAACACTTCAATGAAGTGAGACTCATCCAATCTGCCATTACCAGAAGCGCCTACATACCATTCACTCCGGAGGAGTCCGAAGCGTGCCAAACTCAGGCATTAATTGACACTTGCAGTGTCACACTCAAGGAGATGATCGATTCGGGACGCTATCATGGTGATGAGGCCGACTTCATTCGAAAGCAATTGAATTTGAGACTGCCACAGTTCAACATTGAGATCAATGCGAAGTTCAAGAAGGTCATGAAAGAATTGACAAGCCGAACTGAAGATGAACTGGTAGTGCGTAGAAATAATCACCCAGATGCGAGAGAGATTGAGCAATTCATTTCTGATGAGCTACTTGACATGTGGCTTCTCTGCAAAGAGATGTTCATCATGGTCTACTACTATTGGCAAGTAGTGCCTTACCAAGATGTGTGCTCAAGAATAGAGGCGCTCAACAACTTCCTATGCTATTACAACGAGAAGCTGCGATGAGAAATCTTCACACATGCGGAGCTTGCTGATCCTAAACCGCTCATTATCAAAGTACCCGCAGTGAAAGATTTTCCCATGCCATTTCTACCAAATTCTGGAGTTCCCAATCGAAGAATCATAGATGAAGAGGTAGATGAAGCTCTCAAGATGGAAAGCCACTTCAGACCAAATCAGTATAATCTGAAGACGATGGAAGTGAAGGTTCTTTCTGCATATTATCTGGAAGAGGAGAAAGAGGAGAAGAAGGAGGAGGAAGAGAAGAATAAGCACACAGAAGATTCTTGATCTCTATATCCATATCTGTGAACTGCTTGTTCATATCAATCCTATTTTAATTTCTGTCTGAATTGTGTCATTTACATGCTTTGTGAATGATTTATTTAATGCCACAAAACTCAAACAGTTTAACCGAAAAAATAAGGGGAAAGGAACTTAAAAGAAAATTTTCAAACAAAGCCTGCAAAGGAAGCAGTCGCTTGAAGTTCATTCCACAGTTAGATAGGCTAGATTTTTAGTCTAGTTATTGGGTTTTGGCATCATCAAAAAGGGGGAAATTGTTGGGAATTGTTAAGGATTACATGTTAAGGGGGAACTCATATGGGACACTTTGAAGTGAGTGAAATGTTTGTTTTGAATTGATCCCAAAACCCCAAGTATCCTATTCCCAAGCGACCCAATTTGATGTAGAAAATAGGTTAGAAATTTTTCTAAGCCAATACTGTTAGGATGGCTTTGTTTTTGCTTTAGTCACTTAGGTTTTTAGACTACATAAATTTCAAGTGAAGGCCACTCGCTTGAGTGTGTTTTCCAATCAAAGCAAGTCTACCCAGCCGAAGTGAAGCGTGCCGAAGAATAGCGAAGCGAAGCGAGCGCTACAGTGGATTCGAAGCGAGTCTGCCAAAGCGAAGCGAAGCGAGCGCTACAGTGGATTCGAAGCGAGTCTGCCAAAGCGAAGTGAAGCGAGCGCTACAGTGAAAAGCCAAAGTGAGTCAACGTGGGTCAACACTTACTAAAGCAGTCACTTGGGAAACTCACTTGCCAAGTACTCGCTACAGTATGACCGTGAAGCGACTCAATTTGAAGCGGACGCTCCCACCCTAAAGCGAAGCGAGCCCCTACCTAACAGAAAGCGACAGCCCAATTCCCGCTCCTATTTTGAACTCCAGTCAACTGAAGATCGTCGCATTAATTGCGAGATCTCCATGTGTCGAAAGAGGAGAAGAGCAGCGGAGTTGACTGCCAGGCCGACAAGGCGCCGCTACAGTACTGGCTCGCTCCAGTTACTGTTGAAATTGTAACTTAGCCATTTTTGGCAAAAAGATAAACTGGCGCGCCTGAAAAGTTATCCGCTTGCGCAAGTACTGTCGAGAGGAGGAGGGACAAGGCCACCTACCAAGCAATGGATCTCGGCCAACTCTCCGCCTATAAATAGTGAAGGATGAAGACGAAGAGAAGTAGAACACTTCTTGAGCATTGAGCGCCTACTGCAAACAAACACTCCCAGCCTTTGAGCATTTCATCGAGTATTTGTTTCCAAGTGTTCTCCAAGTTCCAGTCCCATCGGAACTTGTCTTCGCAACCTTCACACCTAGAATTCTAAGCCCATTCCATATCCAAGCTTAGAAGAAGATTTCTAGCCATCTTTGCACTTGTTGTAAAGAACTCTTCATTAGTGTGTCTGTCGAAACAGAAAACCCTAACCCTAAAGTTTCAGTTAGGTTTTGTGTTCGTCGTCGTTAGGTTGTGTTCGATCTAAGGCCCTACTTTCCTCGATTGTAGAAGCCTCGATCATAGAGTTTAGATCCAAGCTTACACTTTCATTGATTGTGAAGCTCGATCGAAGCTAGGTTGTAAGGAGAACCCGTAATCTCCCTGTCGTCGGACTAAAGTGAGTGAAGCTTCCAGTCCAGTTTTAGGTCTTGTGTGGTGAACCCGAAATCACCCATTTGTTGTCAGATCTAAGCAAGTGAAGCTCGAACTTGACATAGGTTTTTGAAGAACCCAAAATCTTCAAGTTCTTGAGTGAAGAGAACGAGCTGCCTAGCGCAACAAGTGGACGTAGGAGTTTCATCTCTGAACCACTATAAATCTCTGTGTCGTATCTCTAAACCCTAATCTCTTTATTTGCTTACTGTTTGATTATTCACTGCACAAACATTTAACCAACTTAAACTGAGATTTTCAATTACATAGGAAAGTTTAGCTCACCGAAATTCCGCATATAGCGTAAAGTCTCACTCTTGGTCAAGCTTTAAGCTTAGGTCAAGAGAGTTGCGAATACAGTAGATCTAGCTTTCGGCTAGTTCTTAGTAGTTCAAGCGAGCACTTTACTTAGTACTCTGAGTTTGAGGAAAAGAAGTTGAAAAACTTCAAAACACGTATTCACCCCCCCCCCCCCCCCCCCCTACGTGTTTTTCCTCTTACAAACCGGGACCAACATCAACTTCTTTTTCAACTTTACTCAGAGTAGCAAGATATCGGGTCGCTTCACAACTTAAGACCTATCCGTAAGCTTGATCTACAGTGTAAGCTTAACTCTGGACCTAAGCGTAAGCTTGATCATAGAGCGACTCGATTGTAAATGCGGAATTTGGTGAGCTAGTCTTTCCTAGGTATTTAAAAATGCCGTTTTGGGGTTTGTTAGAATACAAGTGCAATGTGATAAGCAAAGCAGTAAAGATATGAAAGCTTAAGAAAAGAAATACGACACCAGTTTTAGAGTGGCTAGGTGATAAAACACCTACGTCCACTTTGTTGCACGCCTCAACAGTTTCTTCTCACTAAGAAACCTTGAGGATTACGGGTTTCTCAAAAACCTAAACTGGATCGAGCTTTACTCGCTTGGATCCGAACACAACAACGACTGGGAGATTCCGGGTTCTCCACAAAAACCTAGCTAAGATCGAGTTTCACACAATCGAGGAAAATGCTAGCTTGGATTTACACTCTATGATCGAGGTTTCTACTATCGAGGAAAGTAGAACCTTGGATCTTTACAACTCAACCTTTCTACAACACTCAAAACCTAACAACTTGACAAACAAGGGTTTTGGGTTTTGGTTTAAAAACTCTCTAAGTGAAGAACTCTTTACAGTGAGTAAAGGATAGAGTTCTTCTCTAGGGATGGCAACGGGGTGGGGCGGGGCCGGGTATAACTCCCCCACCCCCATACCCGCCTCCGATTAAACCAATGCGGGTACGGGGCGGGGATTATCCGGCGGGAGAAGGATACCCGTCGGGTACCCGATTACAATTTTTTTATTAAAAAAATTAATTTATTTATTTAAAAAATTGATTTTTTAATTATTAATTAATTTAATGTTAAAATTAATTTATAATTAAATAAAGTTCATTAATTAATATAATATTCATAAAATTAATTTTTTTAAATAAAGATTAATAACAAAATATTAAATTTATTAAAATTTTAAATATAAGTTAAATTTTTTAATATTTAATTTATTATCGGGCCGGGTACGGGATGGGGACCCTCAAACCCACCCCCGCCCCGAACCCGATTCGGGTACATGATTTCATACCCAAACCCGTCCCACTAGGGGCGGGTACCCGTGGATAATCGGGTTTGCGGGTACAATTGCCAACCATATTCTTCTGTAAGCTTGGATATATGAAGTGGCTTAGAATTTAGGAGAGTGACGGTTGCAGAGACAAGCTTCGGTAGTGCTGAAGCTTGGAGAACACTTAGACAAGAACTCGAAAGTTGATTGAAAGTTTGAGTGTGTATGCGCTGAAGTCTCAGGTAGTGTTCTACATCTTCTCGTCTCTGGCCTCCACTATTTATAGTATGGGAAGATGGACTGGAGCCGTTGAAGGTTGGTGGCTTTGTCCCTCCACACTCGACAGTACTTGCCTTTGACCGGCAGCTTTTCAGACGGCTGCTTTGTTTTCTTTCCGAAAATGGCTAAGAGCCAAGTTCAACAGTAACTGGAGCGTCCAGTGCTGTAGCGGCGGCTCTGTCGGTCAGACAGTCAACTCCCGTGCTCCATTCTTCTTGTGCCACGTGGAGATTCGCAATTAATGCTTCGATATTCACTTGACTTGAGTTTGAACTCTAGGTTTGAACGGGGCGGGAAACTTGAACTGTAGCTTTCAACTTAAGAAGTGGCTCGCTTCGCTTTAGTTTCTTGAGCGTCCGCTTTAGCGTGTGTTGACTCGCTTTGACTTTGTTGTAGTGCTCGCTTCGCTTCGCCCTGTAGACTCGCTTCGCTTGAAAACACATTCAAGCGAATGGTCTTCTCGCTTCGCTTGGAAAACCTGCAGTCTAATCTTGAAGCGACTAAAGCAAAAAGTTAAGCCTTCCTAACATTAATAGGCTTGAAAAATTCTAACCTATCTAATCAAAATAGGGTCACTTGGGAATAGGATTTACATAGAGGGTTTTGGGATCTACTCAAAATATATAACATATTTCATTAAAGCATCCCGTTAAGTTCCCCCTTAACACATGAATCCTTAACAATTCCCAACATCCCCAATTTGCTAGTCAACAAGCTGGGCTATCTTTCTCATTTTTCCCTGTGTACGAGCAATTAAACCAGTATGGTGGATCATTCTCATTTAATAACCAGGGCACCAATTGGCATGCACAGATCGATCAGAATGATAGAGTCGGTGCTCCTTCAAACTGGATGGATGACGTTTATCAAGGCGATGCTAACTACATTGCGAGTTCATTTCCTCATGCCTTGACTTCACGAGACAATACAATTCTGGACCTCAATTTTACAACCAAAGAAGAGCATCATGGGCGCACCGAGACAGAGTCTCAAGTCGATCTAGTTGTAGACGAAGATAACGACGACAATGACGACTCTGATTACGACGTTGAAGCTGATGCTCAATTGGAGAGTGACGTTGACGAATATGGAGACACTACTGAAAGGCGACTGAATAGGTCTTTGTTTGCTGAGTACACAGCTTGGATACTTGAGGAAGGAGGGATGGACAAACGATGAAATATCCAAGTCATCACGATGATGATGATGATGATGATGATGATGATGATGATGATGATGATGATGATGATGATGATGATGATGATGATGCAAGTCAAATGAGTAATTGGATTGTTCCCATGGTCCCTATCCGTCCTAACGAGTCAGTAGTATATGTGGGTAAGGGTAATCTGATCCTAGAAGAGCTGGACAAGGATGCCATTTATGATACCAAGGACGAGCTCAGTGTTGCAGTCGGTTTGTGGAATTTGGAGAGGAAGGTTGAGTGTAAGGTAGATAAGTCAGATAAGGGTAGACTATGGGGGTATTTGGCTAAGCTTTTTTTGAGGAGCTTATATGCACTTAGTGATTATAAGATGTATCAAGAGCTTATAAGCTCTTAGATTTAAGATCTTATAAGATTTCAAAGTGTTTGGATAAAAGAGCTTTTAAGCTCAAAATAAATTAAAATCTGAAAATTAAAAAAAATGAAAAATTATTTTTTATTAGAATTTAATATAATCTACAATCAAATAAAAGTGTTTATAATAGAAATATAAAAATAATATGAAGTTATACAATGAAAGAGTCAAGTTTTGAAAAAATAAGTTGGGGTGGAGGAGCTTATTTTTTGGAGTGCTTATAAGCACTAAGAGCTTATTTTGGGAGCTTATAAGCTCTTTTGGAGCTTATTTTGCCAAAAACTTTTAGAGTACTTATAAGCTATCAGCAGCTTATAAACAACTTAAAGTAGCTTTTAAGCTTAGCCAAACACCCGTTATATCTAATATGCAAATCATCAAAAAGATGCACCTTCAAGCTACGCGCCACATCCCAGGTAGGACCTTGGTGAGAGATAAAGTTTTTTGGCGATCACACGTGCAATGAGGAAATAACAAATATATCGAAAAGGAAGGTCCATTCTAAAGGGATTGAGGCGTACTTTGCGAACATAATTCTACGTGATGCCAAAATAATCAAGCCAAAGGTCATCATGAACGAATTGATGTATGTGTTTGGTGTGAACATCTCTTACAATATAGCCTTGAGGGGACGAAATTGCGCTATTCAGATGATTTACGGTAAGTACGAAGAATTGTTCAATATGCTGCCAGGTTACCTCCACGTGCTCAAAGAAAAGAATCCGATACAATCTCTATGATCGAAATCAGCTTTCATGGCAGGTTCAAACACGTTTTTGTTGCTCTCGGAGCTACTCGAGTTACATACCCAATGTGTATAAGGCCAGTTAAAAGTGGATGGCACACATCTAAAGGGTAAGAACAATGGGGTATTATCCGTAGTCGTGGCAAAGGACGCCAATGAGCAGATGTATCCTTTGGCGTTCGGGGTAGGGCCTATCAAAAACCATGTGTCTAGGACTTTCTTCATGCGAGAACTGCGAAAACCCTATGGAGAACTGGAGAACACATTGATTGTCTCGGATCAACACATATCCATCATACATGCCGTGAGTGTTGTATTTCCCAAAGCCCACCACGGTTTGTGCTATTATCATTTGAGTAAGAACCTTTCCACCTACGGTGATAGGATACGACCCATCTCTTTAGGCCCAATAGCTCCACCTCGGCACAGGGCCCAGAAGCCACCTCGGCATAAGCCCAAGTTCCATCTCGGCCCACATGCAGCTCGGCCCAGTCCAGAAAGCCCAAGTACGGGCCCAGGGAGTTGAGCCCTAAAACAACACGTGGGATAATGGATAAAACTGCCACCCACGATCCAAGCCATGATCCCATGTTCATCACTCACGATGAATGCTAGACTAGGTATAAATAGAGGATCGAATGTATTGTAACACACACATACTACTCTGAATACCAATTATTCTCTCTCTTCCCCGTGGACGTAGATCAATCGATCGAACCACATAATTCTCTTGCGTTCTCTACTTTACCGCACTCAATCATTACAATCGTCACTTTATTGAATAAACAGCGGATTTAGGATTCATCACTGGTGCTGTCTGTGGGAAACGTATAAGTTTTTTATCCGAATTCCCTTGTTCTTTGTTTCATTCGACCATTATGGCTCCCGGAAGACGTTTCCTCAGGGGTAGTTCGTCTAGAACTTTCCCGGCCGTCCCAAGACGCCGACGGAGCCGAAGAGCCCAACAGGAAGATCCGATGCAAGGATCTTCCCATGAAGAACAGTCGCACCTCGACGTTCCCCTTGATGGCCACAACGAGAACGATGAGGTTCCACCAATGGAGGACGGACACCATCCGGGGAGAATGCCACGCAACCCCCTTTGACCCTGCATCCTCCAGTTCAGACGCCCGGGAATGCCGTTGTGCCACCTTTGCCGCCGCATCCTCCGGTCCAGACACACCGAGCACGAGTTGTTCGAGCCCGGAATCCCTCGATGCCCATCCCCGGTCCTTCGTCTCAACAACGTCGCTCCTCCACCGCCTTCCATCCGAAATTGAGGAATTGTTGCGGAACTATCTCACCACCGCAAGGGGGAGAGAGTACCTCCACCAGTACGGAGAGGAGCAGAGAGCCACTCACCTCGGCGCAAGACACCGAGCTGATCCACCCGTGGCACCGGGAGGACAGGATCTGCGGCATCACCTCCAGCAGATCCGAGGTCATCCCCAGGGAGCACCTCCACATCCACCTCCGCCCTATGTTGCGGCACCACCACCCTACATTGCTCCACCTTGGGGCAACCACGCAGAAGGTGCCAAGATCTTTGACGCATTCGGAAGAATCATCAGTCCGCTCTTAGAGGACATTCTCAACACCCTTATGCCGGAAGGGTACAAAGTCCCCAACATCAAGCCATACAATGGGATAGGGAATCCCAGCAACTTCCTAAGCCAGTTCAAATACAGCATGTTGAACTAGAACCTTGGAAGTATCTACATGTGTAAGTTATTCCCCGAGTTGCTGGTTTATAATGCTCGGGAGTGGTTCGATAGCCTGTCGGCCGGGTCCATCAGATCGTACAATGAGCTGATGGACGCTTTCTCGCGAAACTTCTCTCAGCGTGCTGAGGTGAAGCACACGCCAACACACTTACTAACCGTGAAACAGAACAGAGGGGGGGGGGGGGGGGGGGGGCATCCAGGACTTCATGACTCAGTTTGATAGGGAATGCCTTCAGACCCGAGGTCTCAACGACCTCCTTGTCATCTCGGCATTCTAAAATGCCATCACCTCGGATGCTCTGTACAAAGAGATACTGGCAAAAGAGCCCCAGACCGTTACAGAATTGTGGGCCATCGCGGACAAGTTCGTAAAAATTGACGAGGCAACCAGGCGGAGGAGTGAAGATGACAGGGGTGACACCTCGGATAAGAAGAAGGAGGAGGAGGCACCACGTAAAAGCGTTATGGAACGCATTCAGCGCGGCCCATTGGAATCCCGCCTGGGACCTCGGCAAAACCCACCACCACCTCAGCGGAACCAATTTGCGCTCCAGCCCGCCCAGTGGCCCGTCCCACAGTTCACTCCACTGACGAAGCCGAGGTCTGAGATCATTGAGCTGCATGCCAACTTGTTCAAGAGACCTCGGCCCATGAGGGATACAGGAAAGCCGCGGTCAAGGCAGAAATACTGCCACTTCCACGAAGACTACGGACATGAAACAGAAGATTGCATGCACTTGATGTATGATATCGAGGGACTAGTCCGAAGTAGCCCGTTAAGAAAGTATCAAGACTGAGGTGTGGGAGTTAATCAGTTCAACGCCCCTCGAGGTCAGAAAAAGAAAAGACAACGCCGAGGTGGGAGCTGCAACACCGAGGTCGAAAAGAAAACTAAGTACGAAGACGACCAAGACGAGGACGGAGACTATCAGTTCGATGGTGTGATTGCCACGGTTTTCGAACTCGTCAAGGGGCAAACCAAGTCATCCTTGAAGAATGGAGCACAGACTCTCCCGATTAGCGAGCCTATCAGCAAGAGGCTCAAGAAAGAAGAAATGATCACCTTCTTCGAGAAGGACCATGTCCCTCCCATGGTTCCCCATTCTAATGCCATAGTTATTGAAGCAGTTTTGGCCAACAAACTTGTTTTTCATTTTCACATTGACACTGGAGCGTCCGTAAGCATCATATTCAAACGGTGTTTCGACCAAATGAGAATTGACATGTCAAAAGTCATGCCGACAGCTCCGCCACTTTGCAGTTTCGCAGAGGAGGAAACACACCCAGTAGGGGCAGTGGAGCTCCCCCTCACTGTCAAGAAGGCACCAACTAGCTCCACCGAGGTGACGGAATTCTTCGTGGTAGATGCCAAGTCCCCCTACAACATTATTCTAGGGCGAAACTGGTTGAACGTGGTCAAGGCCGTCTGTTCAACTTATCACCTCACCTTGAAGGTTCCGACTAGAGGCGGGGTCGCGGTAATCCAAGGTGACCAAAAGACAGAAAAAGAATGCCTACATGTGGCATTGAAGGGGCCGAGGTCTACATCCCAACTGCCCCAGGCATAGCAATTACAGAATTCCGAAGAGCTGAAGAAGACGTCGTCTGCCGAGGCCAGCCCGGTGATGAAGTCCCGTTGTACGAAGATGACCCCGCTAAGGTTGTCAAAGTAGGATTCACCAAGCTGCCTCATCTTTGAGGGGAGGTCATTCAACTCTTAAGGGAGTACAGAGGCGTCTTCGCATGGTCATCGATGGACATGACAGGCGTATCACCTCGGTTTATCACACACAAGCTCAATATAGATCCCGAGGTCAAGCCACTCAAACAGAAACAACGCTCTTTTGCCGAGGAGCGAAATCAAGTTATCAGGACCGGGGTATAGTGGGCCCTTTTGAGAAAGCACCCGGACAACTGTAATTCCTCATAGTCGTTGTAGACTACTTTACGAAGTGGGTGGAAGCCGAACCATTGGCCAAAATCACTAGCAAAAACACCCTCAACTTCGTATGGAAAAATGTGATATGTCGTTTCGGGGTGCCACATGTCTTGGTGTCGGATAATGGGACCCAATTTACCGACAAGGTTTTTAGAGAATGGTGTGACAAGCTGCAGATCCAACAACGCTTCACCTCGATAGCGCATCCCCATGTGAATGGCCAGACCGAGGTGACGACTAGAATGCTCGTCAAAGGGATCAAGACCCAGTTATACCAAGCTAAAGGCCGATGGGTTGAGCACCTCCACCACGTCTTATGGTCCTACCGAACCACACCTTGCTCAACCAATTGAGAAACTCCATATAGCCTGGCTTATGGAAGTGAAGCCGTTATCCCAGTAGAAATCGGGATGCCGAGTCCGCGCACGACTCACTTCACCCCCGAGGTGAATAATGAAAATAGGTGTGCGGACCTTGACTTGTTAGAGGAAAAACGAAACCTAGCCTACATCAAAGAAGCCCGGTACAAGCAATTCATGGCTCGATATTATAATCGACGAGTCCGAGGCCGGCAGTTCTGTGCAGGGGATCTCGTCTTAAGGAACAATGAGGTCAGCAAGGCTTCTAAGCTCGGCAAGCTAGAAGCTACGTGGGAAGGCCCGTACCGAGTTGACGAGGTCCTTGGGAAAGGAGCTTACAAGCTCACCCACTTATCAGGGGAACCCATACCACGACCTTGGAATATTGTTCACTTAAAGAGGTATTACGCATAACAGTGGAGTATCATATAGGTAGAGTCTAGTTTTTATTTATGCAAGTCAGTTCGTCTTTTTGTCAGTTTGGGTCTGTCTTTCAATCTTTTTCAAAAATCTTAATGAAAATTCACAATTTTTTTCAATTCTTCGTGTGTGTTTTACATTGTCTTGCATTACTCCGCTCTATATGCACATTACCTCTCTACACATATCTCTACACTATCGTGATGAGGACATGTGTGATACCCTTGAGACTTGCATCTCGGGTATGAACATACTTACGAGGAGACCACTCCTACCGATTGGGTCGGCAAACATGAACTCACCGATGATAGACCCGAGAGTCACTTCGGTCACCGATGATAGACCCAAGAGTTACTTCGTGATCCGATGCTAGGCCCGAGAGCCACTTCGGTCATAACCACTCTTATCCGCACAATATCCACAAAAGTCGAAAGACAGGATTAACCGAAAATATATATATATATATATATATATATATATATATATATATATATATATATATATATATATATATATATATATATATATATATAAACAACACACAAAAATAACTTTGACAACTTATTTTATCATATATAAATTTCAACTTTACAGGTTATGATGAAGGTCCGGCCCGAAAGCCCTGACTACAGTTGAACCACCTAACAAAAAAACCGGATTCCGGATTCATAATCTCGTCTACAGTGACTGTCTCTCTACCCCGGGGTTGACTTCGGCTGGTGCTAGACCCTCTTCGAGCCCCGGCTCCGAGCTGCCGGCTGCGACCCTATCCGACGAACAACACTTCGGTTAGGAATAGGCTGCGGACGTCGGACTTGCACAGGGAAGGATAGGAATTTAGTTCGGTCACTTAGTAGACGCGAAGGCACTGTCAAACTTATATCCCGAAAGCGAGGAATATTGGTTCTTGCAGACTGCACCTGCGGGTGCACATCTAACCATTCCTTGATCACAGGTTGTCGGGTGATGATAACGGGAAATGGATTGGTTAGTCACCTCAGCTCGGCGACATGATCTTTCACCTCCCATGACTCCAGACCCCGAAATTGCTGCTCTCTCGCGGCTCTATGTGCGACTCGCAACGCTTCGGTCTCCACCTCGGAAATAGTAGATCCACCGAGTTCGTGAATCACTCTCTCGTACTCGGTGTGTTCGGTCACCTTCACCTCAGCCTCAGCGAGCAAATCCTTCTTCTGAATGTATCGAGCCTTCAACTCGTCACATTTTACCTGCATGGTTGTATACTTAACTTCATATTCATCGCGGATATGCTCAGCACGTTTGTCCAGATGCATTATTTTGACGTCTTTAGCGTGAACGAGTCTAGACAGTCGTTTTATCTCGTCGAGATACGGAGTCAAGTCAATTTCGGGTTTGTTCTACAGATAAACAAATACAGATACTCAGAGAAGTGCAAAAAAGATTCTTCATTGATAAAGGAGTTTTAGTACAAGCTACGAGGCTACATTTACAAAATTTGTAAAGGAACAAGAAGGGATCAACTGACCCCGCCAGAGAGCTCGGCCTCGTTTACAATGGAACTCGGAAGCTGCTGCACCTCGGCAGTCTTCTCCATCTCGGCATCAACTCCCTTCGGTGTCGGGGTGCCATTTTCCTCCTCATCGTCCTCCTCATCCTCCGACACATCTAGAGAGAGGGATGGTCTTTCAGCTCCTCCACAATCGGCACGAGTCGGGCCTCGAACTCGGTATCCCAGTCGACGTCGCACCTCCGCTCATCCTCAGCAGAAAGGAGAATACGTTGACCAGGGAGTGCTTCCACGACCGGGAATTTGGCAGTCTTCTTCATGAGTGCCCGACCGTAGGTGCCGAGCATCACCTCGTCGTCAATCACTTCGTAGTCGTATTTCCCCTTATCCAGTTCGGGGAAATCCGCGGCCACAAGGTCCAGCACCTCGGCGACAGCGCGGGTTCTCACGGGTTTGGTCAGCGAGGAGACCAAAGAGCTGAATTTCTTGCTATAAAAAATTCGCTCGGCAAGGGCTTGGAACACACCACCCCGTGCGGAGGTCAGGTCCTCCTCTCGAGCCCGAGCTGCCTCCAGCTCTTTCTCCAAGTTCACCACTATGTCCTGTGAAGCAGCAAGGTCAGCTTTCACAGAACCAAGCTGACCTTGGAGATTTTCCTCCCGAGCTGCAAAAGTGGCTACCTCGGCAGAGAGTCGGGCCAGTCCTCGGACAGATCCTCGATTTTCCCGGAAGCCCGAGAAAATTTGGCCGCAGACGTGCGAAGAAGTTGCACCGCGGCGTCAGCGATCCGGGCCAAATCCTCCGCGGTGGAGTCAACGGCCTGTATGAAATATAACGGTCAGCATACTTTGCGATAAAACAACGGCAAAACATAAAAATTTCCTCAATTACCTCGGGAAAGGGAGGGCGAGGAGCACGGAATCCAGTGCAAATAATCTCCGGCTCGGAGCTTGCTGATGTATCTCCCATTTTTTTGGAAGCCCTGCCTCTTCAATTGCTGAAGGGTTTGGTGAACGGGAGGCGGAGAGAGCGCCATCTTGGGCATCTCGGTCCGAGTCCTCTCAGACGAGGACAGGGACGCCTTCTTGGTCTCTTCGGCACTTGACGCCGAAGTCTTCGCTTTCCTCTTCTTCGAGGCTGGAGTCCTTTTCTTGACCATAATCACTGTGTACACAAGACAACGTCAAAAAAAAAAAGGAAAAAAAAAAAAAAGGTGATTTAATGGTTACACAGTCAAGATTGAGGTGATTTAATGGTTACACAATCAAGACTATGCGTCGGGGAAAGAGAAGGCTCATGCGATGGAGATTCCATAATACTTACTTGTTCAACGAATGATGTGCAGAAATGTGTTGCGGAAGGTGATGAACAGCGCAGAGAGCAAGAGCTTTTTAGGGTTTCGGTATTGGAGAAGAAGAGTAGAATGAATTTGAAAATAATTGTTGAAGGTTTAATGAGAAACGACGCGTATTCAATATGCCTCATTAATAACCTACGACACCGTTTCAAGTCACGGCCAGTCACATCCCTGATTTATCGGGACACCAAACGACCACATTTAATGCGACTGACAGACTTGTGCGACCTTGGCTCAGGCACCGCGGTGCCATTCACCTTGGCAAGGAAACTCTTTGTGACACTACAACTCCGATTACTTCAGCACCCCGGTCACCTCGCACAACACTATCCAACTCCAACACATCACCATCCATCACCGCACGTCTTTTTTTTTTTTTTTTTGGGCGGGGGAGGGGGGGGATGTGATAGGATACGACCCATCTCCCTAGGCCCAATAGCTCCACCTCGGCATAAGCCCAAGTTCCATCTCGGCCCACATGCAGCTCGGCCCAGTCCAAAAAGCCCAAGTACGGGCCCAGGGAGTTGAGCCCTAAAACAACACGTGGGATAATGGATGAAACCGCCACTCACGATCCAAGCCATGATCCCACGTTCATCACTCACGATGAACGCTAGACTATGTATAAATAGAGGATCCAATGTATTGTAACACACACATACTACTTTGAATACCAATTATTCTCTCTCTTTCCCGTGGACGTAGATCAATCGATTGAACCACGTAATTCTCTTGCGTTCTCTACTTTTCCGCACTCAATCCTTACAAACGTCATTTTTATTGAATAAACAACGGATTTAGGATTCATCATATGGCAAGACAGTCATTGGGTTATTTCAACGAGCTGCATACACATATGATATTACGGAATACAACTAGAGGTTGGAGCAGATTCGGAGTCTGAAACCCCAGGCATATTAAAAACTGATGGAAATAGAACCTGACAAGTGGTCTCGCTTGATGTGCCCCGTCAGACGGTTTAGCAACCTCACATCTAATGCAACAGAATCTTTCAACAATACCCTTCTATAGGCGAGACGTCTACCAATCTGCGCTTGTCTTGATGCAATGAGGATTATCATCGAAGAGTGGTTCAATGAGCGGCGTGCAGCCTGTCGTAAGGACGAGCATCCCATAACATAGGAGGCCAGGAAGAAAATGGCTATGCAGATAGACTACGCGAGGACGTATAATGTCGTGCAACACACTGAAGGCGAATTCATGATTCGCACAGCTAAACAGACGCTAATAGTTAATCTGCAAGCGATGAAGTGTGAATGTTTGCGATGGCAGCTTGATTATCTACCTTGTGCACACGCGATTGCAGCAATCATGTAAGCACACACCAGTTATGCTTATAATGAATTAGATTGTTTTATTTTATGATAGTTATATATTTTTCTTTTGATCTTAGGTATCGGCGGGAGGAGGTTGTGGATTACGTTGCACCTTACTACAAGCGCTCTATGTATGTCAATTCTTACGAATTTCCAATCATCCTACGTGTTCCAAAAAAAAGCTGAGTGGAGATTGTCAGTCGAGCTTCAACACGCAACCGTGTTACCCCCGATAAAAAATTGTCTACCGGGTAGGGCGCAGGAAAATAGATGTAAAGGAAGAAGGGAAGGCCGTCGAGGCAATAGACGTGGCCCCCTCAAATGTCGATATTGTGACAGCACATATCACATTGGAGCCATATGTGTCATATTTGGATACAATGAAATTATGGAATTTCTCAGCATAATAAAATTCTCGCTAAACAAACATCTACCTGGTTGAGTCAGTGGCATGCGACCCCCATATTTTATGTTTTTCATTATGCCCTCTATTTCATTTTTCATGTATTCAAACACTATATTTTTTGTTTTCCATTAGATTTTCTTCTGTTTGCATTAATAAAATGTTACCAATCTACAATGACTAGTGCTTATTGTGAAGGTTACTTTGTAATAAGTGCATGATCTACAAGTGGAGTAGAAAACAATATTGTAACGGGTTGATATCCCTTGTATTGTCGCTCGAGAAATTAATGCATTCATTTTTTCTGATAAAAATTAAATTGCAAATGCTTATTTAAATAACAACTTCTGTTTGGTACCTTTTGAAATTCAACGTTATATAATTTTATATTATAATATTATGTAAAAAATATAACATGATTATTCTCAAAAAAATTTATCAAGCAAGTTGATAGTTGATAATAATTTATTATTAGATAATTATAAGAATTTATTCAAACAGATTCCACGTAAAACCAAGTAAGATTGTTATAATAATTATAATAATAATAACAATAATAATACAACTCATGAAAAACAATCTCACGAGAAATATGGATATATACGACTATAGAACTATAGAAAGTAAAATATAGTGAAAATAAAATAAAATCTAAACCTATAAAATATATATATATATATATATATATATATATATATATATATATATATATATATATATATATATAAAATTTAAAAAAAAAAAATCCCGTCACATGCGAACCTTGACAATTTTGATTGGAAAGGTGGGTCCTACAGTAATATTTAAATAAAGTGGGCACTTTTGCAATATGTTTCTACCAAATGAATATTTTTTCTATCTTAACTTTAAAAGTGGCTAATTTTGGTTTTCTCCCATAAATCATTGTATATCTTACTTATATTCATCTTAAATTCAACAAAAGATTTTATAGTTTGAGTGTTTCTTTGTTGATATATATCAGTATATAAAATTAAGAATGTCCCTCTATCTATTGTCACATCAGCGTAACACATTAAGAGTGTCTACGTTGTATAGGAGATTGTTTCTGAATATATAATACAAATCTGATTAAGAGGTTTAACGAAAAATTTGTCTGATTGGTTCAATCATTTGATTATATTTAAAATTTACATTTGCATTCAATTTGAATAATCGTTAGATAAAATTGGGCGTCTTACATAATGATACCTTAAGGTTTTTTTTAAGGGTATATATATATATATATATATATATATATATATATATATATATATATATATATATATATATATATATATGTGATATTTAATACTACACACGGATGCGAGATTAATTACAATTCAAAAGCATACACATATATATCTACACCACACACAGGTGGAACACCTACTCCATAACTCAGGACCTCACTCTAAGAAGAGTCATAAGTGTGCCCCAACACCACTAGGTCCAAGAGTCATTGGCGATACCTAAGGTTATTGAGTGATACAAAGTTAAAAATATAAACAATTTATCGACTCTCGTAGCACAAATTCGTGCATATTTATGTGTGTTAACGGATTCCCTACATATTAGCAAATGATTCGCAACTCATTTGCAAAAGGAATTTTAGTATTAATGGAGACTGACTAAAGAAAATTTTCGTTGTGAATACCTGTGTATTGGAAAACAAGCACCCGTGATCAGTTCATCGGTAACATTTCGACAAAATAACGACAAATGTCCCCCGATGGAGTGATGATGTCAACATACATATCCGCCCAACACCTTACAATTTAGCAACAAAAGAAATTCGTAGCAATTTCACGGTCGATCTATAGGAGGTTAAACAAGCGCCTTGCATTGTACATTACATCCTTTTAATAAGACCTATTCAATCCCAACAATTATCTTGAAAATCACAAAAGAATTACAACATCAATGACAGCAACCCAAACTATTCATTCCAAACAATTATCTTGGACATACCAAATGAATTAGAACAATATTAATCAAAAAAACAATCCAAAATCGATAAGAGTACTTAAGTATCACATCTCACAACTAAATAAGATTATACATATATGATCCAAAACGAATCTTAAACTACAACCATCCGAAAGTACAAAATATATTGTCAAAGTGTGAAGCTTAAGTTAGTAACGATACGACATAGTAGTACACTATTTGTTTATAATCATCAAACGTAATCTTTTAGTGGAGTCGGAGTGAACAAATGAAGACGAGTTACGACACATCTCATATATTTGCATATGTGCTCCTCGAGTGTAAACTGTATTAAATCCACTTGAGGCACAAACAAACATTCTGAATGCTCAAATCGACCCTCCAGCTCGGAAAGTCGTGTGATGCATGATTGATGTTTACATTAGATTATATGTATGATATAAAAGCCATATTAAACCATTCACATAATGTCTTAATTTATGGCAATTCAACTAGCAAAGAAGTTAAACAACTAATCAATTCCTATTACATTAATTTACATATTTTAGGTTCTTTCTGTTTGAAATATTGCGTAACAACAATGGATCCGGATAAACACGTTTGATAACCTTTATGAAATAAAAGTTACAAGATCTGAACTATAACACACTCATTAGAAATTACAATGCAACAAACTAAATTGAATGCATAATTAAAGGGTAAAACCGAGTTCGAGAGAACTCTTCCCGCAAGATGCTTTACGCCCCGGTAGTGCTCTCAGAACTGGCGTAGCTTCCCAAAAAGTAGAACGGTCTTCGTCTTGATAGTAGTAGCACCACAAACTATCAAGCTCCGGCGAACTGGATGCAGACGAGGAACTGAGCTTAAGAAAATGAATGCAACGAGATGTTTGTAGATGTTCGTCTACGTTTCGATGTGTTTGATATCAATGTGTCTCGGTGTCGTTCAATGTCGGTGTTTTGGAATGAATCTAAACACATCTATTTATAAGTTATGTCTCAACCGAGAAATTAATGAGTCATAATGTGTCAGTGGAGGTTACGTGAGTAACTCCTGGCCCATGAATGTCTCGTTGGGGGTTACGGGATAACTCCTGCCAGTTACTCCCGACTCATCATTGTGTTGGCGGTTATGCATGTAACTCCCAGGGTTACTCCAAACTCATCAGTATCCTTGGAGGTTACGGATGTAACTCCTAGCGGTTACTACCGAATGCACCTAGACACGGCACTTACGGATGCACCTTGATGAGATACTCACGTATATTCGTTCGAGAGACGTATCTATACGACTTCTCCAACCACCAAAATACTTATATCTCACTCACCGAAAATTATTTTCGAGCATATAAATATATTACGATATTCTACTCCCGAAGTAGATTGATAATCTATCATTTAATTTAATAATAAATTATTTTTTATTTGATCAAAGACTAAATTTCCAACACTTTCAATCATACTCCATATATATGTAATAGCCCAAAATTTTCTACTACTACTACTACTACTACTATTATTATTATTATTATTATTATTATTATTATTATTATTATTATTATTATTATTATTATTATTATTATTATTCAATGTCAATTATTAGCAATTAGTAGGGAGTTTCATATGTGAAACGTTTTTCTTATTATTTATACATGATGATTATACTCATTTAAAAATACAATAATTAGTTAGGAGGTGGGGGAGAAGAATCGATAGTCATTTTTTTGTCTAATAGAACTACTCCATTATTTTTACTATTTACTCTCCTTTCAAAGAGTACTTGAATAGTGATATATGACAAAATGTTTGGTCTACCTCTAGATCATGTGTAATATGTAGAGTTATAGGGAGTAATCATGAATTTAATTTTGCAACCTTTCACCTTTTTCTAACGTAGAAGGAATTGAAGGGAAATGAATACTACTCCCTCCGTCCTTAAATAAGTGTCCCGAGCCGCCAAAAATTTTGTCCCTAAATAAGTGTCCTATCACATTTTTCCAAGCAAAAATTACACAAAACTACCAAAACTACCCTTTCTTGAAAATCTAAAAGTGGGATAAAGACAAAAATAAATAAATAAATAATCAAGGATTTTAAGGGTATAAGTGTCAATTTACCCTTCTCCTTGGTTTGCACAAAATGGCGGCTCGGGACACTTATTTAAGGACGGAGGGAGTATTACTTAATAACCTATGGGTATATATAGGTTTGGTAGGGATCTCTCTTTTCATTCACCATACTGCAAACAATACTGTTCTACTTTAGAATATACGTACCAGAGAGAGGAGTTGCTGTTTTATCTTTTCTTTTCGAATTTCTGTCCGGAACAGGTACTGATCTTCCAACCATACATCTCAAAACATACTCAAAACATACTTTAGAAAATTATATTACACTTTTATTTCAGTACTCTTTTACTTAAATTTTAGGAGTGATAGTATTTTGTTTGTGATTGCAGTGGGTATATATTTTTAAAAGGGAGCTTAAAATATTCTCTGTACACTTAGTCCTTTGAAAATGAAATCTTATTTACGAAATTGTCAAAATTTGGGTTGTTTTGTTTGTTAAATAATTAAGTTTGGCACATAAAGTTTCATGCAACACGTGTATGTTTCACTTTCTCGCATGTGTATATATATATATAGTATTAGTATTTAAAGAGTATGCATGCATAGTAGATTAGCATTCTCGCTTGTCTTGCAAAACTTATATATCTATATATTTATTTTATTGTGTAGTTGATAGCAAGAAACAAAATTTTAGTAAGAATGGTTTGTAAAACTCGGTATTCTAAAATTTTACTCTTAGCAGCATGTAAATTTAAGGTTTGTTTTGCAATATTTATAGTATATATCGGTGTTTATCCTTTTGAAAGCGAATACTCAATGTTCGTTTAAATCTATAAATCTTTAGGTGGGTGCCTGTAAGACTTATTTAGGTGTGCTCGGTTCGTTTAAAGCTCAAGATTAAGGTGTGGGATTCTTTTAAATTATGCACGTTGATATGATTTTGTCCCTTTTAATATTACGTGACTTGCCGTGTGATTATTTGACGTTAAGTGTTGAGCAGGACCGTTCAATTAAAGTTGTCCATTTGACTTTGCTCTCACTATATATTGGTGATCCCTATATGCGTTTGACTTTAATATTCATATGTGCCTCTGTTTTATTAATTTGGACAATCTCCGCATAATATCTCACACTAAGTATTTTTATACTTACCCTCAAAGTTTAACATTTCAGGTAACTAAGCTCGGAAGCACGTGGGGGGATCGAATGGCTCGTCAAAGTTTCATTCACATATTTTTATGCATCAATTAAGTCTCTCGTTTTGAGCACCTAGACTCAAAGTTAAGAAACTTACTTTAAAATTCGTATGGTTTACTTCTTAAAACGTTCGGTTCTTATATTCAAATAAAGGACATCTTCGTTTATTTTTATTTAACATTAAGTCTTACATTTTTCATAAATAGTCTTGGAATTTATTTCATATTTTTCCGCTAATAAATTTATATAAAAATGATTTATAATATTATATTTAGATTAGGGTGTCACATATATAATCTTATGATTAAAATTATACTAATATGAAACATATATTTAGTATGAGCTAAATTTTTTTCCCTACCAAGTGCAAACACTACGTACTACTTTGTAATTGGGAATACTACATAACATCGGTTAAGTTGGTTTCTAACATGACTTCCTAATCTTGTTTTAACATTAGTAGCTTTAATTAAATTTCAAGGGCATTCGAATTCATGTATTTTGAAATGTGAAAAATGAAGAATACTCCCCCCTCCACCATTTACTGACACTATCACTATAGGGTGGTGCTATTCGGCCATAATGTGGCCGGCCATAATTTAACTTTTTTAATATTTTTAAGTATCAAATAATTTATATTTTTTTGCCAAACTTTTTTATATCATAAAAAACTCAAAAAGTGATGCTCCGTATTTTTTACGTATTTTTTAAAATTAACCCTTTAATTATTTGATATTTTTTACTATTTTAAAGAATTTTTTACCTTTTTATCTAGAAAAATATGTATTTTTTATGGAAAAAATATTTTTAAATTAAAATATAAAAGTAATAAACTATAGTTATCATTTACCATTTTTAAAATTACGTATATTATGAAAAATATCGTTGTGTGGCCGGCCACATTATGGCCAAATAGCTTTATTGATCACTATATCGGGAAGTCCACCATTTACTGACACTTTCCGTTTTAAGACGTAGACCACTTTAACACTTTATCCATCTACTTTTTATTACTTTAACATTTTAATACTATTAAAAAAATTCAAATGAGCTCACAATTATCTCACTTTAACACTTTAACACATTAATTTATTATTATACCATCAAAATGCAAAAAAAATAAAACCGTGTCCAAAGTAGGGTGTCACTAAATCATGGACTGGGGGAGTATGTCCTTTTATTTTTGTAGATTAGCTGCTAGTTGGTTGATGTTGCTGTAGTTAGGAAACACGATTTCTCCTTTTAGTATAAATGCCACATTCATTTGTATTTTGTATCAGCTTTTTTTCACAATGTAATTCAATAGAAAAATTTCCCCAAATCTATTCCTCTTCTCTCTCGCTTCTTCTCTTCTGCAATTTCCCTCATTCCTCTCAGTAAATCTCGTTTTCCAACATGAAACAAGATTTGAGAATTTTGGAAAGAATTTTGGAAACAAAATTGAAAAGAGATCTCTTTTCGGACAGTATCCTCGGTCTCGGACTCTCGGATTCGATGTCTCAACCATTTCACATATATAAATTTCTATTAATTTATTTATATTATTTTTTTTATAAATTTTTTTATGACATAACAAATAATAATACATATTTAGATACAAAAAAATACATTTTTTTAATCATAGACGTACCTAATTAGTTTGAATAACCTTAATATAACCCATAAAAATAAAAAGGAAATTAAATGGTAACAAATAATTATAAACCCCTAAATGTGATTAATTAACCCTATAAAATAATTATAGAAGGATTTATACTTAGAATTTATTAAAATATATAAAACTAATAAAAATTACTGTAAGATTTAGGACACGGTTGAGTTGCGACAACGACGACAAATTCGAAACGGCGGATCCCATGTAACCACCAACAAAGTTAAACTTTGTTAATTAATTAACAATACTAAAAATAAAAATAAAAGGTCATCAAGAACAAGTATACATCAAAAAACAAATTAATACTACTTAATATAATGCTCTATATATACAACGGAAAACAGAAAAAATCACAGAATCAATGAAGTGATTGATATACCAGAATAGCATATATGCATTTTTTTTTTTTTTTTTTCACAATCAAAACCTACACATATATATAGATAGATATGTGTGAAGTGTTATTGAAATGGTGCCCTACGAGGGATTCCCTTTCTGCTTCTCTTGCGCAGTGAGACAAAGCCGCTGCCGCTGCATTGATCCGAACCGTTCATCGGGTTCTTGGCCATCTTGATCTTGAGCCTGAGCGTACTTCTTTTCGGATTTGGGAGCTCAATCGCAGTTGAAGTACTTGGTGCAGATGCTGCGAATGATTCTCCCATCTCAAAATCGATATCAGATGAGGGGCTCGAGCTTCCGGATTCCGATTTGATCTCCATATTTCTCCCTTCCTTTTCAAACTGTCAACAAATTAACCAAAACATTGATTAGCCAAGATGGACGAGATGATGAATTAATTAGATTAAACCACCAATTCAAATCAAAAGGGTTGAGTTTTATAATAAACCCTAATTAATCGTAGAAACTAATAAAAATATGATTAATACACAGATTTTCTCATTCTTCTTTTACAAAATCAGACAAGAATAGAATGAATTTGGAATTTTATTAAATATTCACTTGATTGGTCGAATCAAAGAAAACCCTAATTTCAGGGGGGGGAGAGAGAGAGAGAATGAAGAATGAAGTAACCAACTTTGCAGGCGATAGAGCAGTACTCATAGCCAGGTTTCGTGGGGGTTCTTTGGCAAGTGTGAGTTTCGTCAATGGCGGAGGCGTCGCTCCCCACACTGGGATGGAGGTGGAAAATGTTGCCGCCATTGATTCTGTAAACTTGAACTCCCGAAGCGTCCATTAATTTCACCGCTTCTGCTATTTTAATGGCTGGCCTTTTTGAAGCTCTCACAACCTGCACCCGAAAAAGTTCAAATTGATTTGGGGATTTTAGTTTTGAAGAGAGAGAGAGAGAGAGAGAGAGAGAGAGAGAGAGAGAGAGAGAGAGAACCTTCAAGACTCGATGGCCATTGCCCTGGTGTAGTTTGGAGAGGCACTTTTTGCGCCAGCAAATTTCGCAGACGGGGCGTTCCATGCACGTGCTGCAGTAGATGGTGTTGTACTGGGTGCTGTGCCTCTTGCACCTCTGTCCGCTTTCGTAGAACGGCAGTTCCAGCCATTTTCGCATCCACTCCATCAGAGATGATGATGATCGGCCGAGGGTTTTGTCTCGAGTTCTAGAGAGAGAAAGAGGAGAGAGAGGGTGGGGTGGGTTATGTTTCCTTCTCTTTGGTTTTGCTTAATTAGGATTTGTTGGGGGTGGGGAGTACTTATACGAAAGTGGGACTCATGCTTGAGTCTCAAGACTCGTCGTACCAACGTCTCTCTCCCTCTCTCTCTCTCTCTATACGGTAAGGATTTGCTTCAAGCCTTATTTAATAGTTTTAATAATAGTAATACTACCTCTATCTCATTAAATTAGCCCCATTGGATGTTTTGACTTTTTCGGCACGCGTTTCCACCGAAACCTAGTACGGATTTTACGATATAATTTTGAAATATTATTTCTTTTACGGGATAGCCCGACACTCGTAGTATCCCGTAAAAGAAATAATATTCCAATATTATATCGTAAAACTCGTACTAGGTTTCGGTGGAAATGCGTGCCGAAAAAAGTTACTGTTCAACATGGGGCTAATTTAGTGAGATGGAGGTAGTAATAATTAACAATTTTTGCCTTTCTTCGCTTTCTTATTGGCCATAAAATCTGATAGGATAGGCTCACACAT
This sequence comes from Thymus mandschuricus, assembly GCA_029379335.1. NCBI lineage: Eukaryota > Viridiplantae > Streptophyta > Magnoliopsida > Lamiales > Lamiaceae > Thymus > Thymus mandschuricus. The sequence goes on along the minus strand of CM057081.1, from coordinate 3,568,938 downwards.
ACTATATTAATTAAACTGAATTTTACATACGATAATTTGAACATGTAAATTAAATTCTCAGATTTTTTTAGCTTAATAATAGAAACTTAAAGTTCGCGCCAACGCTCAGAATTCAAAATCTTTAGTACTTAAACCCGCATCGCTAGGCGACACACGCACACGGTTTTTTTTTTTTTTTTTAATATATTTATTTATTTTATGTTTGACTATATTTACAAAGCTCACTCAATTTTCATATCGGCCAATCCACCCTAATTAGCCATCAATGTTTTACAATATATATTTCCTTTAAAAAGAAATTTTAATGGGAGATCACATAAATAGTTGAGATAGCTTCAAATAATCTTCTCCTCCAAATCAAGAAAGATTATTACACAACCATATATCTATACATACATACCAAACCTCACGAATGTAAAGCCATTTTTCTAGTCTCATCATCTCTTACATTTTTTCCATGTATAACTTGCATTGCTAAAATATGAGAAAGCCATTAAAATCTTGGCTCTATTCTGTATCTCCACAGCCTCTAAAAGATCCCTTCCTTTGTAAAAGTGTAGCTTCGGCAAGATCCATCCAAAGCTTTGTGTTTCTTGTCATCGACCATCAACTCTGAACATTCTGAGACCGTACGTACTCAATTAGTTTCCTCATATTCTCCATGATCTTCCCATTGTTGAGCTTCTTTTGATATGAGCACATTCCATTTCTAGTGTTTGTTCCGTGATTGGAACATTACAGTAGATTCTACAAGCACCAAGCGACGTACCCCTAGGCGTGGCTTCATTGGCATTTTCTCCAACTGAGTTCAAGTGCATCCTTCAATGATCCTTGCCTGCTACATATATATGTCCATCGTACAAGCATAATGCTCAGCATCGTAATATATTTCATAAACTCGACTGATAAACACGTAATATATTAGTGAACAAGTTTTTGGTTCACTAATATTTTTACTACCGCAAGTGTACGGGTGTAATTGTAGTTAGGTAAGCAAGGTCGTATTCCACGGAGATTGATTAACCTAATGAGTACTAGTCTAATTTCCTATCCTCTACCAAGACAAATAAATAATTGAGCTTTGTTTTTCTAAACTAATTGGAAGCAAAATAAATAACATAAATGACAAGTTACAAGAGAATCAAATGAGAGAAGAATTATTCTAGAGTTTCGATTTTGATGAACATACGAACTCAATTTAATCGAAATCAATCAATCACATGGAATACTCGACTATTACTAGAACAACCACACAATAAGCTTAAACCTAGTTCCGTAGTGTCTAAACCGTAGATTTCATGCAAGAATTATTGTGCCCAACTAATATCTAATATATGAAACTCCTAAAGGCTCAAAGGATTAAAAGCTCTCACACGAGTCTCAAGATCTCTCGACTTTGTTGAATCATGTGTCCTAGTTCCCTATTCGAGTGTTAATTCTCATCTTCCGCATATCGAATAAACACAATTAATCATGCTCATCTGGTAGCAAATCAAATAAGCAAACAATTCACACAAGAACATAAGAAGTAATAGAAAGTCGTAATCGCGCGATTGATACAAACTAGAATGAATTCATGGTGTTCATGTACTCCCTAACTCTAGAATAATGGAGAATTAGTCAAGCATATTAAGGACAATAATTCCAAGATTCGAAGGGAACATAATCGAAAACAAACGAAAAACCATAGAGAGAACTAGGGCTCCGAATATCGCCGACTTGAATCTCTCGATCTTCTTCTCCCAATCTCTCCTTCAACGTAGCGTTCAATTCTCAAAAATACGAGATGCCTTTCTCCAACTCTCTTCCCCCCTTCTTATCCTTTTTCTCGATCCCGTCATTAACGAGACGTTACTATTCCCTCCAATCTCAATCGCGTAAAATACGCTTCTAATTAAACAAGGGAGGCGCGGCCGGTGGTGAAAGACGGTGCTGCCACGTGACCGGCCGCGTGTAGGAGACGCGGAGGACTCCCGGGACGCGGGGTGATGGCAACGGCGACGCTGCCGCGTCTGCCATGGAGTGAGGCAGAGGCGCGGCTGGATGCATGGAGGGCGCGGCCGCGTGTGCATGGCGGCGTGAGGTGTAGGTTCGGCTGAGGAATAATGGCGGCACTGCCGCATGCTCATAACGAGGAGATGGGGCTCCTGGACGCGGCGAAGAGCTCCCGGCGTCACCTTTCTGTTGTTGAATCGCAATTTGGGCCCGGAATTGAAGTCGAGGCCCATGCCATAGCTTTGTTCCCTTTTTTTCTTCTTTTTGCCTACAAAATTCAGCATAACCAAGATAAAATGCAATATCTTCAAATATAAGGAATATATCTCAAAAGTATCGAACTTGATCATAATAATAACACTAGAACGGAACTATAAACTCTCTAAACACGTAGAAAATCCGTGTTTATCAATCCCCCAAACTTGAGTGAATGTTTGTCCTCAAACACCAAGAAACAACAAGACGAATCAACAATAAACACGGACTAGCAAAGTGACAATGAATCTTGGCCTCAGAAAATTTTTATAAAAGCAAAATCATCACAACCAAATCACCTCAATCATCAATTAGCACATCATGATCAGATTTCAAAAATCTAACCTCTTAGAACCTTGAATCCTCACGACATAGGAGTATATGTGAGTGAAGCTCTCAACTCTCAAGTGTATGTAGATAGATGGGCAAAAAAAAAATCACTCAATTTTAAACATACACTCCGTCTACCATAAGCTTGCAATTCATCTTAACCTCTCCATAGCTCAATGTGTGCTTATAATAAAGATCAAAAGGGACTTTTGATTAAGGTTGTAATATAGGCTCTTCGGTAGATGGGAATTATCTGGCTAAGTGAGTAAAAATCCCAAAATAATGAATCTTATTCTCCACAAACACTCAAACCAATAGCTAATGAAGCTATTTTTATTTTATTTTTTCTTTCTTTTCCTATGCACAAACTAGAGCTTATGTGAGCTAAAGGGTCCTTTCATTTTCAACTTCTCTACCGTCTTTTCAATTCTTCTCAACACCAATCAACACAATCTTATACAATATCCTCATCCCAAAGTTTATCAAAGAAAAATGTCTCAAGGCTCAAGGGAGTTAAACTAGGATTATGTATCATTTGGACAAGAAAAAGGGAAAGAATGCGGCTAAGAAAAATGGCCTTTGATCATATCTAAATTATTAAGCACACTAATGCAACCTCAAGAAAGATACCAAAGCAAGTTCTAGAGACCAAAATGCATGCTTGAATAACCACACTCAAGAAAGAAGATAAGACTATAATCATGTGATAGTAAAGGCTCAAACATCACAACAAAGGTTAATATTTGATCCAAACTTCCTAGAGGCCAAATAATCTAAATCAATCAATCATGCTAATCAAATCATGAAATAATCACAAGTGAAAGATTTTCAATGTATTCAATTCCAAGGAATCATCGTCGGCCTCATCGTCCATGCTTATCATCAATTAAACCAAAAAACACACAAATGACTCTACTAATTTATGTTAGACACTAAACAAGACTCAAATTAAATACCTAAAAAGCAATAAAACAAAATCGAAATATTTTTCCACACTTCGCCATCCCCCCAAACTTATTGTTTTTACTAAGAAAAATAATAAGTTTGAAAGAAGAAGAGGTAGAAGAATATTTTGTACTAACCCGAAATTTACGGTGGAGGAGAATGGGCGGCCGTGGTGGAAGAAAGGACTGGGCTCTATCCATCCATGAAGTGATGGTGTGTTGTAGATTTGTAAATCTAGCAATGGAGACACGTTCATTTGCATCCATTCGAGCAAGCAAACGAGTTTCCATATCATGGAGATCACCATACATGAGTGGCCGAAATATTGTGTTTCGATTAGGTGCAGCCTGTTGTTCACCCTCATGGCCCATTGATGGTTCCTCTCCATCTACTTGCTCTTGCGTGTCTTCTTCTTCTTCAGAGACGTCTTCTTCATCACCAAATCCTGCCCCAAACCTCCTTCAGTCATGGGAAGACGCTTCCCAAGGAGATTTCGTGTTCATTTGCCAATTCACTTCATTAGCTACAGTAGTCAGGGGTGTATTGGGTAGAGAGAGGAGGTGGTGGGACTTAATCCTCATGTAAAGCTTGTATCGTCCACCTCCAACAATCATCTGCTGTGAATGTAGAAAATCAAGATCCACCAATATATCCTTATTCTCTGCTATCGGTGTCATCCCCGAGAGATCAATACCAAGGCTTGAGCAATTGGTGTGATGAATCCCCCAATGCAAAGCTTACTCGGAAAGGGACGAGTCAAATGACTTTGCGTGGCAAATTGTTCGGCTACGAGAGCACCCACGTTCATCGGAATATTTGATGTCAAACAGTGAAAAGCAAGCAGCTCACCCCCCCCGTACATTCCAGAATTATCTCGGGCAAAGATTTATAAGCGAGCACCTTGTGAATATAGCGGAGGACAGGATTGCTAAGGGAAGTAGCCTTGGCACGCCCACTCTTGTATTTTTGCTCGATCTCGTACTCTCTAAGTGTCGCATTTTGCCACATTGTATCCGAACTAAAGCCCGAAAGAGTGACGATTCCATTGTCATGAGGGCAAGAAAGTATAGCATTGAGTTATGCAACGGTCATCTCTCGATCCCAATTGCCCAAACGGAAGGTGAAGTGTGATGGTTGTTTGTTGGCTTTATGTATCTTCACCATGGAGAGAAACTGTAGGACCAACTCCTTATAGGTAAGCCACTTCGCCTTCATGAAAGTGCTCCATCCATGTCGGTCGAACAAAGCCCACACATCATCGTGTATCCCCATGGCATGCATCGATATGTCACAAGGGTAACGGGTTGCCCGGATTGGAATATGGGAAAGCTTATCGAACCTCCGTTTGTGTTACGAATCTCGAAAATTGAAGTCGTAGAACTTTGGTTCAAACTCCGTTGGGACATTATGAGAGGACGAAGCACCACCGCGCTTTTGTCGTTTGAGTTGTCTAATTCTTTTCTTTTTTCCGTTGGTGTATAGGTGGTGAATGCGCACAAGGTCTTCAGGCATCACTCTAGAGCCTGTAGATTCGGAGATAGAAAATACCTGTCGTCGGAACAACGCAAAGAGGAATAAGAGGAAAATTGCAACTCAAGAGGAGTTCAATCTACTCAGGGAGCAGTTAAGAGTTTTGATGGAGGCTCAAGAACGAGCAAATAACCACCCAGCTCCTGTTTGGGATCAGTTTCAGAATGTTATAGCTCATGGAGGAATTCCTGGACCAGCCATCGATGCCAACAATTTCGAGTTGAAGACGGGCTTGATATCAATGGTCCAACAGAATCAGTATGGGGGAGGTCCTTTGGAGGACCCGAACACTCACCTCAGTCAGTTCTTGGACCTCAGTTCTTGGACCTCTGTGCTACTGTAAAGATTAATGGAGCACCCGAAGATGCAATTAAGATTCGCCTCTTCCCATTTTCTTTGAGAGACAAGGCGAAACAGTGGTTCCAATCCATTGAATTGGGAGGAGACGTTACATGGGAGGAACTAGCTCCCAAGTTCCTATTCAAGTTCCAACCTCCGGGTCTCATGTTCAAGTTGAAGATGGAGATCAAGCACTTCCAACAATACGAATGGGAGAGTCTCTACGAAGCTTGGGAGAGGTTCAAGGAAAAAATCAGAAAGTGTCCAAACAATGGCTTCGACTTAGGTACCCACATTATGATCTTCTACAATGCTTGTAATGGGGAATTACGAAGGCTCATGGATGTTGCTGCTGGAGGAGCATTGTTATGCAAAGGGGGAGATGAAGCCATTGATGTAATTGAGAACATGGCATCCACAAGCTACCAGTGGCCAATAGAGAGAAATAATTTGAGGAAAGTAGTTGTAGCTGAGAGCAAGGACACTCTTATTGCAATCACAAATCAGATTGCAACTTTTACTAGCAAGTTCGAGACTATGATTTAAACCCGAAGCAATCCAACAGTTGAAGAGATTCAATTCGAGGAGGCAAATTGGGTCAACAATCGTGGGTTTCGTCCTCAAGGAGGTTATCAAGGGGGTCGTTCAAATCAAGGTGGATATCAAGGAAATCAAGCACCTCCATCTCATCCAAATCTTTCACATATATGGGAATCCGGACAATGCTCTTCAACCACCACCCGGATTTCAACATCCAATGGAGTGATCAATGAGCCGAAGAAGCCGAGTTTGGAGGATGTACTTATGAGGTACATTTCGAGTTCAGATACAAGGATGTCCGCGATTTCAAAGAAGAGGAAATGGAGAGACTTCGAGACGGTCAATTTGAATTAAGAATGTAGTACCATAATACAACGAAGTCTCCTCTTGAGTTGCCATTTTCCTCTTATTCCTCTTTGCGTTGTTCCGACGACAGGTATTTTCTATCTCCGAATCTAAAGGCTCTAGAGTGATGCCTGAAGACCTTGTGCACATTCATCACCTATACACCAACGGAAAAAAGAAAAGAATCAGACAACTCAAACGACAAAAGCACGGTGGTGCGTCGTCTTCTCGTAATGTCCCAACGGAGTTTGAACCAAAGTTCTACGACTTCAATTTTCAAGATTCGTAACACAAACGGAGGTTCGATAAGCTTTCCCATACTCCAATCCGGGCTACCCGTTACCCTTGTGACATATCGATGCATGCCATGGGGATACACGATGATGTGTGGGCTTTGTTCGACCGACATGGATGGAGCACTTTCATGAAGGCGAAGTGGCTTACCTATAAGGAGTTGGTCCTAGAGTTTCTCTCCACGGTGAAGATACATAAAGCCAACAAACAACCATCACACTTCACCTTCCGTTTGGGCAATCGGGATCGAGAGATGACCGTTGCACAACTCAATGCTATACTTTCTTGCCCTCATGACAATGGAGTCGTCACTCTTTTGGGCTTTAGTTCGGATACGATGTGGCAAAATGCGACACTTAGAGAGTACGAGATCGAGCAAAAATACAAGAGTGGGCGTGCCAAGGCTACTTCCCTTTGTAATCACACTACAAAAAAAAACAGTGTGTAGTGACGACATTCTTTTTGACAATAATAACATTGTCACTATAATAATGGTTGTAGTGACAATAATTTTCATTGTCACATTATTGTACATCAGCGACAAAGTTTCCCATTGTCACCATGTTGCGTCACTGTAGATCAGCGACGATGTTTTGATTATCAATACAAATATAGGTGTAGTGACAACGATGTTGTATGTCACAAATTAATAAAATAGTGACATATTGTGTTGTTGTCAAATTCTGTCATCACTATATGTTAGTGACATATCGACTTCTTGTCACTATACCCGGGTGATTAGTGACTATTATTTCTTTTGTCACAAAAAAATAATAACTTGACAGATTATATTCTCATCACTAAATATTGTCACTATATATTTGCATCAACAATATAGTTGTCACTGTATACACAAAATATTATGACAATAATTTACACCGTGACAAAAAATATTGCGTAGTGATACATATTATGGTTGCCACTATATAGTGTCACTATAGCATAGTGACGGTATTATATATGTCACTGTAAATAGAATATATGACCATATTACTTATGTTGTCACTAAAACAAAATAAGTATTAATGCATAGTTATTAAATTTATGAACGATTTTTTTTTTTTAACAACGCATAAACAGTTTCTTACAATAAGCGTGGTCACGCTCAAACCCTAAACATTCACGATTAACGATACGCTGGAAGATTTTATTTATAAAAAAGCGTGGCCACGCTTATTTGCGAACAGTCGAATTTTTTTTCCATTAATACGCAAACAAACTATTTAAACCTAATATATATATATATGATTTCTAACAAAAGAGCATATTGTTTATCAAAACATATTTTCGTCTACAGATAACGTTTCTACAAGAAAAAACGAGTGATCATCTCCTACATTAGGCGTTGCTCTTCGGAAATCCAGGGTTTTAATTTCTTTCAAATTTTAAATTATTTGCTTATAAACCTATTTCTCTACATCATATATAGATTAGACTAATTATACGTCACCTATTAGATTTTCTCCATGGTAAAGAGGTTCAATGTGCGTACAATTGTGAGAGTAGAGATATGCATAAAATAATTAAATTCCTTAAAAGTACGAATAATTAGATTAGAGAAGTTGAAATCCGATATGTCGACTATATAAGCCACTCAAAACCATTATCGAAATATCTGATATTTAATTGTCAACAATGTCGACAATGTATAACTTTAAAGAGTCATGCTATTTGGCCGTAATTTGGCTGGCATAACTTAACTTTTTTTTATGTTTTTAATATCAAATAATTTATATATTTATGCCAAACATGTTTAGAATTAAAAAAAAAAAAAAAAAAAAAAAAAAAAAAAAAAAAAAACTCAAAAAATGATACTCCATATTTTTTACGTATTTTGTAAAATTAAAATTTAATTATTTGATAATTTTTACTATTTTAAATAATTTTTTATCTTTTATCTAAGAAAAAGAGAAAAATATGTAATTATGCTGAAAAAATATTTTAAAGTAAAATATATAAGTGTTAAATTATAGTTATCATTTAAATCGTTTAAAACTACATCTATTATGAAAAATAGTGTTGTGTGGCTAGCCACATTATGACCGAATAACATTATTGAACTTTAATTTCCTCAAGTCATAGCTTCAACAATACGGTATATATTGAAAGTACAATTTAACATACAAATTCACTATTTCTATCATCTTGATCGTGAGGAACGGATGGCATGATATTGAAAGTTGAAGTTTGAATGTTAATTATCTTCGATCTTTACACTTTATATGTTCTTGAAATTTAAAATGAATGCCATTTTTGTGTTGAAAGCTTTTTAGCTTGCATAAACATACATTATCCGACACTTTTCCTCGTATATTTTCACTATTTACCTATCAAACACATATCACCACCTATCATCATGACTAAGAAAAACTCTAATATTTGTTATCTACACAACAAATAATGTGATAAGCATCACTTTTAAATTTACATGCAATGAAGTCAATTTATTTTAATTGATTGTATTTGTTAAATTATATGATGTAATTTAGTATTAGAACCACTTGTTCCTTAAATATTCCGAGAATGATGATCATCTCTTAACATCTTTATGTTATTTACATTATATTTCAAAATTTATCAAAAAAATCTTTTCGTCTCAATATTAGATATCATCATGAATAAGAAATTGTCGATCACTCTATCTTATATTTTATTTAGTATATGCAAATAAAATAATTCTTGTATATTTATATGTTTTTGGTTTATATTATGTGTTTTGAATTAAAAATTAAAAAATTTGTAATTTATTAAAATATTTTTGAATAATATATTATTCATTAAAGTAGTATAGTTAAAAGTAGTATATATAGGTAAAAATATAATTTATTGACATATTTTTGAATAATATAGTTATTTATTAAAAGTAGTGTATGTTTTTAATAATATATTATTTATTTAAGAGTGAATATGCGGCTGTTCATTCAATTTTTCTTTATTATTTATTTAAAGTAACATATCACCAAAGGTCCATATAACTAATAAAAAGCCCAAAAAAAAATAATAAAGTAGTATAATTAAATCTTTATAAATAATAATAAGATTGAGGGCAGCCGCTAAACCTAAACATCTGCCGCTCACACTCCAAAATTTTGGAGGCAAACGAAAAAATCAAAAGCACCGCCAATAATATTTACCACGATTAAAAACCCGTATCATCCGCCACCAACACACGTTTTACCTTATATCTTTTTTCAGCCTTCTCAAGTTTTTCTCTGCATAATTCCTTCATTCATCTTTTTTTCACCAACGATGGATTCTCTGAATAACACGTCCAATTGCTCAACCAACAACGATAGAGGTATACTTGAATGAGTTGATTCATGATTTCTTTTAAAGAATTGTTTGTGTTATATAAAATTATAAACACGTATTTTTCCTACAGACTTATCAAGGCACAGATCTACTGAAGAAGAAGAAGAGTATATGGAAGAAATAAATACTGCACGTGATGATACCCCACGGAGTAAGTTCTTATCTACAAAATAAAATGTTATTATGTTTTTAACATTGTCATCTAAAACCTAGTTCTCAATATCGAAGAGTTTACGAAGAAATCGATAATCCACTTTATCTACAAAATAAAATGTTATCATGTTTTTGATCACGTTTTGTTGTGAGCACGTTTTTTCTGTGATAACATTTTTTTTAAAAATAAGGTTTTGATTCAAGTTTTGTTATGATCACGTTTTTGTGTGATCACATTTTTTTTTTAAATAAGGTTCTGATCCGTATGGATGCATATAATTATGACTAATGTGATCACGTTTTTTTTATAATAAGGTTCTGTGATCACATTTTTTTAAAAATAAGGTTCTGATCCGTATTGATGCATATAACTATGACTGTGATCACGTTTTTTTTCAAATAAGGTTATGATCCTATATCATTCACTAAAGTGTGGTTATCTTTTCTTTTGTAGAAAATTAGTCGTCGAAATAAAGCAAATAGGGATAAGCTGAAAATGAGTCATTCGTGTGGTACAAAGTCCATTGCTCAAGTTTGCTACGAAGAGGTAGGCACACTAGTCTATATATTTTCAATGCTAGTTTAATTAATCCTTCTACCTTTTTATATTCTTAGCGTAATGCCGAAACTGGCGAAGAGCCTACTCGTACAGTTGCTTGGAGGTTGAGCAGATATAGCAACCATAAAAAAAGATGGATCGATGATGCTTCAAAAGAAGCTTATGTAAGTTATACAATATGTTATGTTTTGATGTTTGAGAATGTAAGCGAACACTTACAAATTCTAATTTTCAGGATGAACTTCTTAAGCTTCAAAGTGAACCGATTGAAGATGGTGGAGATGTTATGTCTGAAGATGAAGCTTTTGTAAAAATATTTGAGGAAGAAAAATCTAGCCGATTGCGTGGATGTGGAGACGGGCTCAAGCCGCCTTCCAAGAGAGGAGAAAGGATAAACCTTGATCTTCAAAAGGCGAACTTGGAGTTAAAGAAACAAAATGAAGAATTGACATCTCGCTTTGAGTCCTTACAAGCTCAAGTCAATAGCCACGAACCCAATTTGCAAAGTTAAGTGGAAGCTCTTTTGAGAGTTCAACTCCCAAGTCTCATCCAAGGCATCAACCGAAACAACGATACTTAGGATTTGGAGTTATTATTAGAATTAAGTTTTCTTCGTTAGATATTTCATTTTAAGTTGTAAACGTTCTATCCTCTAGCTTTTAATTCCGTATTACATATTTAGATGAACTTATATTATTTTATATTAATTTCAATTATTGATGAATTAATTTAGTAGAATTATTTATTATTTTATTATTTGTTCTTTATTTTTATGATTTATAAATACTCAATTTAATATATGCATTATTTAAATTATATAAATAATTTATTTTAGTGACAAAATAAATATTGTTATTTCTATAAGATTTGCGACGACCTTAAAATTATATGCTGTTGCTATATGATCATTTAATTGTGACAAAATATATTGTGACAATAACTTATGTCACTATATTCAAATATTATAGTGACGATTTAGGTTACTATTGTTATGAAATACACGTGTCACTAATTCTCGTCATTTTTACCAACAACAAGTATGGCGACAATATTGTGATGTCACTAAAATCTATTATTGTAGTGACCGAATTAATTAGATTTAGTGATGGATTATGGGTGTCACTATAACTCGCAACTTTAGTGACAGGTAATTTTTTTTAATTACGACAACCAATGTTCGTGAGTATAATATACTATTATAGTGACTATGTAAAAATCATGGCTACAAGTCAAGAATTCTAGTGACAAAAACAAAGTGTCACTGTTTTGTGGGCAATCTATGACAATAAAATAATGTCGCTAATTCACGACGTATTAGTGACAATAAAAACTTTGTGACTACAATCCAATTAATATTGTGACGACAAAATTATGTGACTAAAACAAGAAAATATAGTGCAAAAAATCACATGTGACTAAAAACACCGAATACAGTGACAATAATCATATGTCACAAAAAATACGAAATATTGTGATAACATAATTTTGTCACAACAATACCTCCTCTAGTGACAATATCGCCTGTCACCATAAATCGGCATGTTGTGTCGATATTCACTCGTCGTCACAATAACTTATAGTGTCGGCACATACAGCTGCAACTTGACGACGACCACAAAAGTTGTCACTAAGTACTTTTAGTGACAACTTAGGCACTTATAGTGACAACAACCGTCGACACTACACACTGTTTTTTTTGTAGTGTCATGTCCTCCGCTATATTCACAAGGTGCTCACTTATAAATCTTTGCCCGAGATAATTCTGGAAATGTACGGGGGGGTGAGCTGCTTGCTTTTCACTGTTTGACATCAAATATTCCGATGAACGTGGGTGCTCTCACAGCCGAACAATTTGCCACGCAAAGTCATTTGACTCGTCCCTTTCCGAGTAAGCTTTGCATTGGGGGATTCATCACATAAATTGCTCAAGCCTTGGTATTGATCTCTCGGGGATGACACCGATAGCAGAGAACAAGGATATATTGGTGGATCTTGATTTTCTACATTCACGGCAGATGATTGTTGGAGGTGGACAATACAAGCTTTACATGAGGATTAAGCCCCACCACCTCTTCTCTCTACCCAATACACCCCTGACTATTGTAGCTAATGAAGTGAATTGTCAAATGAACACGAAATCTCATTGGGAAGCGTGTTCCCATGACAGAAGGAGGTTTGGGGCAGAATTTGGTGATGAAGAAAACGACTCTGAAGAAGAAGAAGACACGCAAGAGCAAGTAGATGGAGAGGAACCATCAATGGGCCATGAGGGTGAACACACCTAATCGAAACACAGTATTTCGGCCACTCATGTATGGTGATCTCCATGATATGGAAACTCGTTTGCTTGCTCGGATGGATGCAAATGAACGTGCCTCCATTGCTAGATTTACAAATCTACATCATACCATCACTTCATGGATGGATAGAGCCCAGTCCTTTCTTCCACCACGGCCGCCCACTCCTCCTCCACCGTAAATTTCGGGTTAGTACGAAATATTCTTCCACCTCTTCTTTTTTCAAACTTATCATTTTTCTTAGTAAAAACAATAAATTTGGGGGGATGGCGAAGTGTGGAAAAATATTTCGATTTTGTTTTATTGCTTTTTAGGTATTTAATTTGAGTCTTGTTTAGTGTCTAACATAAATTAGTAGAGTCATTTGTGTGTTTTTCGGTTTAATTGATGATAAGAATGGCTAGTAGTTGTGACGATGAGGCCGATGATGATTCCTTGGAATTGAATACATTGAAAATCTTTCACTTGTGATTATTTCATGATTTAATTAGCATGATTGATTGATTTAGATTATTTGGCCTCTAAGAAGCTTGGATCAGATATTAACCTTTGTTGTGAGGTTTGAGCCTTGACTATCACATGATAGTAGTCTTATCTTCTTTCTTTAGTGTGATTATTCAAGCATGCATTTTGGTCTCTAGAACTTGCTTTGGTATCTTTCTTGAGTTGCATTAGTGTGCTGAATAATTTAGATATGATCAAAGGCCATTTTTCTTAGCCGCATTCTTGCCCTTTTTCTTGTCCAAATGATACATAATCCTAGTTTAACCCCCTTGAGCCTTGAGACATTTTTCTTTGATAAACTTTGGGATGGGGATATTGTATAAGATTGTGTTGATTGGTGTTGAGAAGAATTGAAAGGACGGGAGATAAGTTGAAAATGAAAGGACCCTTTCGCTCACATAAGCTCTAGTTTGTGCATAGGAAAAGAAAGGAAAAAAAAAATGAGACAAAGTCTCTAAAAAAAAAAAGGAAAAAAAAAATGAGAATTGTAGAATAAAGAGCATAAGTGAGTGAAAGGGGCATTAAGATGGTTGAGTGATGAGGATGGTTTAGAATGGATGAATGGTTGGAAATTTTAGCTTCATCAGCTATTGGTTTGAGTGTTTGTGGAAAATAAGATTCATTATTTTGGGATTTTTACTCACTTAGCCAGATAATTCCTACCTACCAAAGAGCCTGCATTACAACCTTGATCAAAAGTCCTTTTTGATCTTTATTATAAGCACACATTGAGCAATGGAGAGGTTAAGGTGAATTGCAAGCTTATGGTAGACAGTGTTTATGTTTTGAATTGAGTGAAATTTTGTCCATCTATATACACTTGAGAGTTGAGAGCTTCACTCACATATACTCGTATGTCGTGAGGATTCAAGGTTCTAAGAGGTTAGTTTTTGAAATATGATCATGATGTGCTAATCGATGATTGAAGTGATTTGCTTGTGATGATTTTGCTTTTATAAAAAAATTCTGAGGCCAAGATTCATTGTCACTTTGCTAATCCTTGTTTATTGTTGATTCGTCTCTTTGTTTCGTTTGGTGTTTGAGGACAAACATTAACTCAAGTTTGGGGGATTGATAAACACGGATTTTCTACGTGTTTAGAGAGCTTATAGTTGTGTTCTAGTGTTATTATCATGATCAAGTTTGATACTTTTGAGGTATATTCCTTATATTTGAAGATATTGCATTTGATCTTGGTTATGCTAAATTTTGTAGGCAAGAAGAAGGAAAAAAAGGAACAAAGCTATGGCATGGGCCTCGACTTCAATTCCGGGCCCAAATTGCGATTCAACAAGAGAAAGGTGACGCTAAAGTGGAGAAAGTAACTGCATCTGGTTTTATCCACTTGCCTATATATTCCAAGAAACAATATTCTTCTCTAGCATGTTGAGAAAGATACTCAATGCTTCTTCTACGGAACCACATTTTGCAGACATATTTGAGGAGGGCAGTGCAATAAGTAAAACTATGTAGCATGCATGATACATGTGTAACTTCTTGCCTTGATAAATGAACACTAATCAATTAGTAGTCTCATCAGATTCCTAAAAGAAAACCACAATAGACTACACATCATAACTATTTTGGAGATAACACAAGATCGTTGAATTCCAAGAAACCATATTTTATTTTATGAGAGGAGTCCAGTTAAAGATTCTCTAAGCTCGTTTGGTCTGCTTAGCATATGCAGTGGCCATGGAAAATCCATGAGAAAAACTCTGATGGCTGTCCTTTGGCTCTGCCATCTGCAAATTCTCATGCTCAGCATACAGAGCAAGAAGTGCAGTTTGCATAAAAGTATCAGAGGAAACTCCAGTTATCTATACTTTCCCAGCTCTAGCTCTGCATAACGAATCCTCGAATAAAACAGATAGCAAACCTACAAAGGTATGACCATCACCACCAGGCTCAATTCCACCTTTCCCCCTAATCAAACGCGAAAAAAAGCGTTGTCCCACAAACCAATCATTTCATAAGAATTGATCACAGAGTTGCACGGCACAGAATTGTCCCACAAATAGCTCACACGTCTATGAAGCCGTTTTGAACAATTACATTAGTAGATGAAACTCAGAAAATGTAAACTCATTCTCACGCACGCTTTCTGAAAAAAGCAAGCTTTCACAACAAAAGGAAATCTAAACTCAACTGGTCAAATATACCAAGATGGCATCATTTTCCGGTACCATAAAATCTCCAAATTCGAGTTTTTTACACAGGAAAAGGGGCGATGTATATATGCCTATTCAGTTCAGGAATTTTCTCGAACAGGCAGTGTGCGGCATTGAATTTAACTAAACATACAGCAGAGAAAGATTTGAGCTTGCTAACCAGGAATGGCGGCAACGTTGAGGCGGCGGTTGATGGTTTCAGGGCTCTCAGCTGACTCATTGGCGAGCATTTTCGATCAAAGAATTGAGCTTTTGTCAAGAGTTTTGGGGTTTGAAGTTGAAGTGTGTTTTGAATAAACTATAAAGAGTGTTGTAATATTTCTCGTTTTTATAAGATTGGAAAATCCACGTCAGTCTTCACTCTTCAAAATTTCAAATCGACTTTTTTGATCATTTTCTATCTCAATTTCTTGTGCATTAAACGCAATGTAAATTATGTAGGACTACACGATTGTGTATCAAAATCAATCTTTGTTGATTTTTTTAATCAATCATCCTTCATCTTCAATTTCTCAACATTATGGTTTATTGTCTAACTATATCCTTTAAACATTATTTTAACATATTACTACCTACATTTTAACATGTTATTATACATTTAAACTCTAGATCGCCCCTTAATTGCCCTAAAAATCATGGACTAAAAGAGTAGTATAGTACAAATGGAATCAAAGATGAAGCTCAGACAAAATATGGGATAATTGAACATCATTGATTCACAGGTAATATAATATACAAGCGTGGTAGCGATCTCTAATAACGTCATCTCATAACCATCCCTTTCCAATTACAACAAAAAGAAAAACTCAAAAGAAAAAAAAAAAAAAAAAAAAAGTGAAAAATTACTCAAGCTGCGCATACCAAACACCCTGTATCTTAACATCCTTCGGAGCCTTGGATCCCAAATCGGTATCCGACGGCTGAATGCTCTCGAATACTCCGATCACCTCTCCCGTCTCCGGCTTGCTCGACGTCACGCTCAACGTTATGTTCCCCGTCAACGACGCCACGTTCTTGTTGTTCTCCTTCTCCAGCTCCTCCTCATCCCCCCGGCCTCCGGCGGGGAGCGCCACCGCGTTGTCATACCCGGTGGATCCTCCCCGGCCCTTCGGGTCGAGGAAGGATGAACCCCGGTACGATGGCACGAGGAACTCCCCGCTGAAGCCCTCGGGCTTCCCGGAGGCTACGAGGTTCTTGATGGTGAAGAGGAAGGGGACGCGCTCGCCCCCGGGGAGCTGGACGGTTACGGCTGCGTAGTCGATGCCGTCCTTCTCCTCGAACTTGAGGGTGCCGTCGGGGGAGACCTCGAAGGGGCCCTCGATCTCGTCGAGGGTGTAGGTGAGGCGGGTCATGAGCTTGGTCTTTTGGAACTCGGCGGGGGAGTTCTTGCTCACGCCCTCGGCCTTGACGGTGAAGGAGGTGGGCTCGAGGCAGAACTTCTTGGCGTTGTACTTGCCCGGCTTGAAGGCGAACTTGTCGACGCCGCCGTCGATGGTGGGGCACTGGTTGGCGGTGCCGGTCCCTTTCACTTCGAGGTAGGTTTTGCTTTGGATCTCGTCGAAGGTTAGCCTCTTTGTTTCGGCGTTTGCTCCCTAACGACAACAACAGCCCATTCATCATTAAGTACATGCTAACAAAGATTACGTGTGCGCTGCACATATAATTTTTCAATTAACATACTAGTATTTTGTTTAACGAATGAAACAATGTGTTTTGAATGTTCACAAATTAAATAATACTATCAATTACTTTATTTATTTCCATAATTATACAAAATGGCATTGCTATCTTTAAATTAATATTAGAAAAGAGGTAAACTAACAACACACATTTCGTAAGAATGCACAATAGATTATGAATTCTTTTTAACATATTATTACTAGTGTTTCCTTTTTAAGGATTATTATATGAAATTTAATAACATTTGTCGCGAATAATTCAAATTTGTGACCCTGTTATTATGCATTTATTACACTACTATATAATCATTTCGACCGAGAAAATACACAATCTTCCCTAAAAAAACTCTTACGGGCTTGTTTGGTATGTAAGACTAGATTAAATATAGGATTTGCCCAAGATTCAATCATCAAGATTATTTTAATCCTAGGGTAGGAGGTAAGACAAAAAATGATAAGATTAATCCTAGGTGGCAAGATTAATCCTAGGTGGCAACAATCTATGACTAAATCTTGGGCAAATCTTGAATTTTATCTTACATACCAAACATTCAAGGGTGAGATTAATTTAGTCTAATCTTACATACCAAACACCCCCTACAGATTTCAAACAAACGCATCATTTGAGTATGTTTTGAGAAGGAGGGAGTATATATATGGAATTAATTAGGGTTCCTAGGTATTGTCTTTCTATTCCAACAAGACAAATTAATACTACTAACTAAAAACATTTATCATCTACTCACTAGATTTCTAGATTGAAGAATTTACATCACTCTTTCGTAATTGAAAGATTTAGTAGTTACGTATATATACACTACAAAACATAAAGGAGTATTGTTTGAAATGAAGTGGTGCATCTCAAGTACAATGATCGGTTGATTCAAACACAAAGAATAAACATATGTGTAAAGGATGTAGAGGAAAGATACCGAAACGACGAGGGCGGAGGTGGCGAGGGCGAAGCCGGCGATCTTGGCAGCATCGGTGCACTTCTGAGCAAAGTCGGAGAGAGAGCAAGTGATCCTGGCGGAGGAGGGCTCGACGCCGAAGGCTTTTCCGAGGGATTGGACGGGGCGGAGCTGGACGGCGCTCCGGCCAACCTTGGTCGGTTGCATGAGGGTGGCGGCGGCCTGCAGCGAGGAGGTTGCCATTGTTTGTGGATGATTAGGGATAGGTGGTGGCAGTGTGTGGGTTTAGTATGAGGAAACACAAGAAGGGATTAATTTGAGTGGGTGAGGACAAATCTAGTTTTGGTGGCTTTGGTGTTGTTAGGATAAAGAGATAGGATAAGCCCTTCTTTCATTGGTTCCACTAAAACTGCCCACATGGCATTAATATTTTTTTAAATAGACAAATAAATAAATATTTTTTATATAAAATGACAGAAAAATAATAAATAATATTATTAAAAAAATATCCCTTTCTTAAATAGCCGAATAAATAAATAAAATTTTAATAGACAAATATAAAAATAAATCAAAATAGCAAAAAAAAAAAAAAAATGGCCCATGCAGGTTTCGAACCTGCGACCTTCGCGTTATTAGCACGACGCTCTAACCAACTGAGCTAATGGGCCAACTTATTCAAATTATATAAATAATTATTAAACTATACACTTAAATCTTATTGTTATTTTTTTTTCCAAACACAAACCGATATACTTATATACTTAATTTTATTAAACCTTTCTTTATCTTTTCATTACTTTTATCTATTCGGAACCACTCTCACAATTTACTAAAAAACGATGAAAAGGAAAATCAAAATTTTATAGAGATGGAGCTTGTATCATGATTCTTTACGTTTTTATCTAAATCAAGAAGCCAAATTACACCATCCAATTGTAGACAGCATATGTAAGTAACAAACTGATCAGTGAATCATTCTTCGTATTCCATCATGCATCTATGCCGGGGCCAATTTCCTATCGAGAATCTAAAAGAATCATCGCAAATTTTTAAAACGCGCCTTCACCACCATTCTTTGAGGAATCAATTGCAGGTTTCTTTGTAGTGCTGAATTGCGTAGTCGAGCTCATGATGTGTCACTCCAGAGGCGCCATTAGTATGACCAGTCGAGACAGTAGAAGACTCTGCATTCCCACAAGTAGTGAGAGTGCCCATCTGTGAGGAGCCCATGGCTGCTGAAGCAACGTTCTTCTCGATAGCCCTAGCTTTAATTGCTGACACGATCCCACCCAGGATTCTGAGAGGATAGATTTCGGGTTCGCCAAAAGTTGTTGAAGATCTTCAAGCTGCGAGAAATAGAAAAGACAGTTGATGAAATGCCAAAGAAATTCTTCACAAGCATAGATCTTCGAGTGGTCAACCTTCTTCTCTAGCTCACCACAGAGACCAGTCAGAGTTTCAATCTCGGTTTCCTAATGTCCCATTTCTGACAGTATGGAATAGCTTCTTCTGGTTTCGAACCAATTTAAGGCACAAACATATCTTAAAATTCCTGAAATTTTGTTAAGTTATAAGATATACGGGATCTTAATTTTTGCTTTTATTTTTCTGGATCATGCTTGTAACCCAGAAAATAATACCGTATTAAAGTTACATCCTACTCATCGATCTATAAATATACAATTTAAAACATGGTCTTCAACCTTGTAACGATACAGCTCAGCGATAAGCCGATTATCAGGTTCAACCAAGTGCTCCAAAATGGAGAGTGCCTTCAAGTAGTCACTCAATGAAGTTTCAACATCCCGTGGACAAAGAAAAAACTTCTAAAATGAGCACACAAAGGCGACATGAGAGTTGCCCAAAAGGAAATAACTATTCAATTCACATAATATGCCAACTCCCCTCCTATGTTAAAAGTAAAATCAAGGCGACATGAGAGTTACAGGTGCCTTATAGACATTTTTTTTAGTTGAGAAATCTACCGGTAAATCTAAGTACAAGAACCAAATTTGTCTCCAACATAACATTAGTAAGTACTAGGTAGAGCCCAGAAAATAAGCTTGCACTGAACATGATCACAGCATAAATGCACAAATAAGCTCAAACAAGCTAATCCCATTAAATTGTCTAAATGTGATCAGACCCGTCCCTTAGCACGGCTAAGGTGATCTTCAGAACAGAGGCCCAAATTTTTTAATTCAAGCCCAGTTATTTTATTTTAAATTTTTTAATAAATAGAGCCCATCAGATTTTTTTTTTTTAATTCTTCCTCTTTAATTTCTCTCTTTCTTCTTTAATACTCTATATTACTAATATTATTCTTGAATAGGGGCCCAAAATTTTTAATTCAAGCCTGATTATTTTATTTTTAAAATTTTAATAAATAGGGGTCCGTTAGATTTTTTCTTGAATATATTATTATTATTTATTTATTTAGTATTTATTTATTTTGTCATATTTTAGTAAAATTTAGGGCCTAAATTTTTAATTAATACAGGGCCTAATAATTATAGAGACGGGCCTAAATGTGATGCTCATGTTTTGAACTTCAAATTTATTTAACCCTTCATACTTTGTTCACAAACACACGATCACACGCACATGTCCAACAACACAATTGAACGGAAAGTTAGTGCCTTCTAGACATTTTTTTTAGTTGAGATTATTAATAAGGATTTTTGTTAGAATCGTATTAAAACGAACCATTAGTACTTAACCATGACCTTAATTTGAAATGTTGAATCAGACACGATTATCGAGCAATTGCAACCACTAGCCATTAATAATACTAATATAATATAATAATAATTAAAAACAAATATCTGGTGTCGCTTATCACTATTCAGTATTCACTGTCCGTGAACCGGAGGTACAACTCTAGAAGCAAGTAAGGTGTAGTACCTTTGACCATTTCCGCCGTTCCCCCATGGCGCGTGTGGCTTCAACTTCCAGCGCCGTCGCTCTTCCACGATTCCGCTCCAACTGCCATCTCCAGCCGCCGCGCCTCGTCAATTTCCCCTCACGTTCTCAGAAGAATGATCTCCGACGTCACAGAATCTTCTGCACAAACAAACCCGATTCCGCCGCGACGGAGGTACTCCCAATTTCCTCCCGCTGTTTTTCTCTTATCGACGGGGATTAGGCTAATGATGATCGATTTGCGCAGGAGAAGCCTTCAGCGGAGCCTGAATCTGGTACTGGTGTTGAAACGACGCCGTCGGCTGGCGCTGGATTGCCTGAATATCCAACTAAGGACCTCAACCGGCGAACTGCGGTGGCTTCTATGCTTGCTGCAGTTGGACTGTTCGCCTCGGGGCGGTTGGACTTTGGCGGCACATCGTTGAAGGATCTCTCCGCCGTAGCATTGCCTTTTGAAGAGGTTTGCTTCTCGCATCTTCCATTTCTGAGGGAAATTGTTAGATGATAGATTGATTATCCATGTTTGTTTGGTTCAATGATATTTAGCTTACAACTGTAGAATGCTTGATGGTGCTGTTATGGCTGCTTGAATTACTTTTAGTGATGTTAAGCTTCGTGATTGGTTTTAGTGGGGGCAATTCTTACTTTGTATTGAGATCTTGAGACTGACTGTGTGTGTGTTTTTTATAATTATGAAAGTAGAATGCTGTTGATGTATTAGGAGGTTTACTATGACATTAGTTACTCTCCAGAAATAGGATTGATTAGCTTCCGAAGGAACTGGAGTTACATCCCCCTTCCATTCAAGATTCATATGTGTGTATTAGGCTCTTAAGAATTCATTAACAGTTTTACTTGTCAGAAAGTTTTCAAGCTTCGGACTTCTGAATTCACTTTTTGTACGGCTCATGAGTTTGCAATACTTGGTCTCTTGCACCTATCATTCTCTACACAGGCTCTTTCAAATGGCAAACCGACTGTTGTTGAGTTCTACGCAGATTGGTGTGAAGTATGCAGGGAGCTAGCTCCAGATGTCTACAAAGTGAAACAGCAATTTAAGTAAGTATATTAGTAATCTGGTATCTTATGCATCAGCTCCTTATATCCGTTCGTGCATGGATGTGCCATAACCGATGCTAGACCAACCAATATGTTTTTAGCATAGTGTTGACAGATAAGTCTCATCTGTTTGAGAAGTCTGTTGTCTGATCAACTAGTTTTGGAGTTTAAAGTTATGACATCTTCGATGCTTGTGTTTTAATCTTCAGACTTCGTAAACAATTTGTGGGTAGATATGGTAATTATGTGATATTGTATAGATCTTTTCAGCTTCACAAATACAATGTCTTCACGAGTGAAGAAATTTACTTTATTCACTGGATTTTTTCATTTTTTAGATAGATAGACATTCAGCCTCTCAATATGCTTCAATGTGTCTAAGTATAGTATATGTTATATTGCTAACTTGTAGTAATTATTAGATTAGAACTCACTCTCTCGATTCTGACTTGTGGCTGCTATTATTAGGGACAAAGTAAATTTTGTGATGTTGAACGTTGATAATACAAAGTGGGAACAAGAGCTTGATGAATTTGGCGTTGAGGGCATTCCCCATTTTGCATTTCTCGACAAAGAAGGTAACGAGGAAGGGAATGTAGTAGGTCGCCTCCCAAGACAGTACCTTCTTGATAATGTTGATGCCCTGGCTCGAGGTGAAGCAACTGTGCCTCATGCTCGTGTTGTAGGACAATATTCAAGTGCTCAATCAAGAAAAGTTCATCAAGTTCCTGATCCTCGAAGCCATGGATAGGAAACTGTTGATTGAAGATGACACGCTAAAGATATATTTTACAGTGCAAAAAGTATCCCATAGTTATCGTTCTCTGTATTCATCTGCTTCAGGAATGTCGTATCTTTTAAGAACGTACATACATCTTTTGTACAGACTCCACAAAAGCTGATGATTCATCTTCTCTAACTATAGTTGCAGAGAAACATGCTCTTATCATTATATTGGAACATGAACTGTGTAACATTTTGATTTTGCATATCTATATTCACTCACAAAACTCTGATATCCATCTCCTCATTATCGACGAGAAGTTTATATGTATAAACAGATGAAAATTTTACAGGAAATGTTGATTATTCATTTCATCGGACTATATTACTCAATAAGCTATTCGTTGACGGTGAACTTTGTTCACTCAACCAATGATCTTGTACAGAAACAGGAGAACTGTTCTTAGCTTCTTCTTCTGTTACAGGCAAGGAAGTAACAGCCCTCTGTGGAGCAGCCGATCTCCTACTTCCGACTAACGATGTTGTCTTCTTTGCTACCGTTGTGCTAAATGATCTCTCACTTCCTTGGTATGGTGATGAGCAGGAAGAGGCGACTGAGGATCCCATCTGCATATTTTCATCCATGGGCGCCCAACCACTGAGCCTGATCTGTTCGAGCTCGTCTGCCACTTCCACCATCGAAGGCCTCATGTCCCTATGAAAAGCAAGACATCTAAACGCAAGCTCGGCCACTTTGTGAATAGATGAAAGTGTCCAAGCATCTCTGTTTGGCTCCAGGTACTGGTCTACTATCTCGTCTAACTTACCCCTCCCGATTCTATCGATGGCTAGAGCTGCTAAGTTGATCTCGCTGTGAGGTCGAGAGAAGTCAACTACTTTCATGGCTGTAATGATCTCAACAAGAACGACGCCAAAACTGTAGACATCACTCTTGTCTGAAAGGTGGAAGTTCTGGTGATACTGCGGATCGAGGTAGCCAGGTGTACCTTGTGGTGCGGTGGAAATGTGGGAATCGTCAGTCATACCGAATCTAGAGAGCCCAAAATCCGCTACTTTTGAGTTGAAATTGTAATCCAGTAAAATATTGCTTGATTTGATGTCTCTGTGGTAAATCGGAGGGTTCATCGCCGTGTGAAGGTGGGCGATTGCATGAGCTGTTTCCGCAGCAATGGTGAGGCGTGTAGTCCATGGAAGAATCGAACCTCTCTCTCTCTGCAGATGCTGAGAGAGAGTGCCATTAGGCATGTATTCGTAAACTAGGATCTGCTCCCCATCCTCTATACAGCACCCAAGAAGGCGGACCAAATTCTGATGGCTCACGGAGGACAGAAGTTTGATTTCGTTCATCACTTGGTCTACACTCTCATGATCACGATACCTTATCTTCTTGATTGCTACCCACTCATCGTTGTGGAGCTTACCTGCGTAAACTGTGCCATAGGCGCCTGTTCCTAGCCTTTGCTTCTCCGAGAAGCTGTTTGTCGCTCTCTCGATTTCTTTGTAAGGGTATAAAGGTACACTGGAGTTTCCTGCTGCTGCGCTGATCAGTCGCCTTGCGCTCATTCTGTTCCTCATACTCGTAGCTCGATTTTTAACACAGTAGAAGATGACTGCTAGAGCTACCATCAGAGCAGCTCCGGCAACGATTCCTAAGAATTTTCGAATGAGACGAGAGACAATTGTTAGATCAACTGAAGTTTCCTTTTGGCTTTGCTCCTAACCAGAAATAGTAAGTGAAGCTAATTCAAATACCTCCAACAAGAATGGCGACTTTGGTTCCCCCACATCGAATGGATAAACTTGTGGCATGGCAATCGGGCATTTCTGCATATATATGAATAAAGGAAAATGAGTCGTTAGAAGAAAAAACTTATGACAAACTTAGATCATTATTTCTATTACGATGAGGAGATTGGGGGGTTTGTGGGTGTGCGTTGTTTGGGTCATGTGGAGATGGCGAAACTCGGTGCTCTTCGCCAGGAAGGAGTGGAATTTTCGGAGGATAGAATAAAAAATTAAGTGTCGTTTCTGAAGTTGGTGTACCGTGAAGGAGATGGTGGAGTTAAATTTGAGTTTTGATAATTGGACTAAGAAATCTTTGGCTAATTTTTAGAGTGATGGCTAATCTGATGTTAAAATTAAATTTTTTTTAAAAATGTTACTAGTACTCGCTCCGTCTCATTTAATTAGTCCACCTTTCATTTTTCGTTTATTCCATTTATTAGTCCACTTATCCTAAAAAGGAAACAAATTAACACTCAAAAACACCTTTTAAAATCCATATCTCTGTCTTCCTTGGTCTGTATCATACCTTAGATGGACTAATTAAGTGGGATGGAGGAAGTAATTAAACTAAAATGTCATAAATTAAAAATTATTGATTTTTTAAAAATAAAATTACTTCCCTCCGTCCCACTTCAAATTTCATGTTTGTTTCTAATCAGGTCGTCTCATATGAATTGTATTGTTTCCTAAAATGGAAAGAATTCATCCTTATATTTTAGTAATATGCATTTCTTTCTTTTCACTTTTAACACTGTATATAAAATCTCGTGTTGAAACGAAACAATTATACCAAAAAGAAACGAAGTAATTGAAATAGGACAAAGGGAGTAGTTAAAATTGGTACTCAATATACAATTGAAATACGAAAGTTGAGATAGAGGATTTCAAGTTCTAAAAAGGGTTCCTAAAGTTCGTATACTTATCATAAGATCTCAAAGCAACATTATTTTTATGCAAAATAATTAAATTAGTAGTCGACTGTGAATCCCAAACACTTGCTAACTAGTACTACCTCCGTCCCGCCAAAGACGTTACATTTCTTTTTGTCAATTTCTGGCACGTTTTTCCACACTTATTGATGATGCATTTTAAAATAGATTTTTGAAGAATTTTTTCTTTTACGGGATACTATGATAGTTGTATTATCCCGCAAAAGAAAAAATTCTTCAAAAATCTATTTTAAAACACTTCATCAAGAAACATGGAAAAACGTGCCAGAAATTGACAAAAAGAAATGTAATGTCTTTGGCAGGACGGAGGGAGTAACGTACTTTAATTTGACCAAAATTGTAGATGACCACCAAACACATCACCTCTTTCCTCTGACTTTCATACCAAATGTCTTGAGTCACCATGTGATCTTCTCTCATACTTGCACTTATTAAATGGATTTAATATTAAATAAGCTTTGACTTTGAGATTAGATTATCCAATTTGCAAGTGACAAATAATGCAACCACTAATCCTTGTCTTATTCTTAATTCTCTTCAAATATCTTTGATTAGCCTATAGTCAATTGATATCATCACTAATGACATAGTCAACTTCTTTCTTCTATTTTGTTATTTTTGACTTTTCAAAGTTCAAGATAGAATCATAGAATTGGGAGCTTCTAATGCTCTTATTTGAATATATGTAAGTGACGTGTCAAACTGAATGCACAAGAAGGAGTATATATAACTTCTTCATACACGTCACTTGACACCAAATTATGCGTTTTGCAATAGAAATCTCGAGGTGGAAGGCTTTAATAGCTTAGACTAGTCATTTTCTAACCTAACAATGACTTAAAACTTCCAACTTTCAAGTAGCAAAAAAGAGAACGTTTGAGTCCATTTCTTCATTCATTCTTATCTACCTCTACATCATTATTTTCCAAAAATTAACATAGATCTTCATGCTGTTCAGCTAATAACACCTACGATAAGTTTTTCTTCTTTATTTGAACTTATCAACCGAATGCCAAATTTAGACCCTGCGAATTCTATATACTCCATCCGCCTCAAAAAAGTAATCTTCATGCATGAATCATCAATAATAAAATTGGAAATGGAATTGAAGAATGCTTTTGTCAAATTAGTAGTATGAAAGAGAAACTATGAGATTATTTCCCAGGAAACATCCGAGAATCGTATATTTTGTAGTTTATGAATTTATTTACACTTATATTATTACGTGTGATAAAATGTGATTGTTTCTGTATAGGGTACGAGGCTAAGTTCTTAAGACGATCAAATAAGGCAAACGAGACTGAAATAAAAGATATCAATATATATATAATACCGTTACGGATCTTCGTCCTACGTGGCATCGCGTGTGATTTTTATGAATATTTTCCAATATTCTCATTGATTTGGCTTATTAAAGATTTAAATCATTATAATTAGGATTTTCGTCCCACATCGAATTTTTAAAAGAACTTAGCAACAAAATTCCTATATAAATAGATCATGTATCTCCATCGAAATTCATATTTTATTTGAGAAACTATTCGTCCTACGTGGCATTTTTATGAATATTTTCCAATATTCTCATTGATTTGGCTTATTAAAGATTAAAATCATTATAATTAGGATTTTCGTCCCACATCGAATTTTTAAAAGAACTTAGCAACAAAATTCCTATATAAATAGATCATGTATCTCCATCAAAATCCATATTTTATTTGAGAAACTATTCGTCCCACGTGGCATCACGTATGATTTTTATGAATATTTTCCAATATTCTCATTGATTTAACTTATTAAAGATTAAAATTTAATTAAATATATCACATACATTAATTGATATATATTACGATTATTCTATATGCCCTCAAATAAATAAATAAAAAATATTTTTTATCTTCAATTTTTATCCCTACAAACAAAAAATCAATATTCATCGATAATTTACTTCATTTATATTATAATAAGGATTCCCGTCCCACATCGAATTTCCACAAGAACTTAGTGATAAAGTACATATATAAAAAGATTATACGTATGTGTTAATCAAAATCATACTTGGTTTGAGGAACTACATTATATTAATGTAGAAATCTCAAAAATGAAAAATTCTAAAAAGCCTCGAACGGGCCAACAAAAATTAACAGGTAGATTTGCACTAATTATGTTAACGTAAATTAACAGGTAGATTTGCACTAATTATGTTAACGTTATGCTGAACAACGGGCTAACAAGATATTATAATATTACGCTTTAACGTATTTTTTTATTGTTACAAGTAACGGGCGGATTGCAATAAATAAATATAGATGCTAACGTTATATCGAACGGGCTAACGAAATTAACGGGCAGATTTGCACTATTCATGCTAACGTTATGTCGAATAACGGGCTAACATGAGATTATAATATTACGTTTTAACATTTTTTTATTGTTACAAGTAACGTGTTACAATAATTAATATAGATAATTATGTATTTAAATTAAAAAATTTATGCACGATTGCAAAATAAATTAAATCCCGTTGAAAATTGATATTTACTATGGACATTCCTATTAAGTGATTCAAATCGAATTTTGACGTGACTTAAATCGTATAGTTCTTTAAGAAATGTTAACCCTTTTTATTCCTTTAAAAAAGATCCATCTGAATGGTGTTTAGATGAAATAAACAACGGGAGGCATAATATATTTTTATTTTATTATAAATTTTGTTTTAAAATAACATTTTCATGTTAGAATTTGACGGGATAAAATATAAAACATATCTATCGTAAAAATGTTAATTCCTTAACCCATTTTCATATTTACTATGAGTAACGGGCTACTTGAAATAATTAATATAAAAATTATTTAATTTTTATTAAAACTTTTATTTGTAATTACAAATAATTTGAAACCCGTCGAATTTCGACGGGTACTGCACTAGTTTTTTAAAATTCCAATAATGAATAACTACTCAATCAATTTGACCAAACCTATCAAAGAGTCCATACTAATGAAAACAACCAAAAAAACACGTAAAAAACCACAACTTTCACCAATCAACACCCCTGTCTGTTCTACTCCTATCGTCCCTTTTAAAACGACACGTTATCTGAAAATATGTTAGGCATATAATAATGGATCGTATCGTGGAACTAACTAAAAAATCTCCAAACAACGCTAATAAAGCACATAGTAATTTCACATTGGTCAAAATTCAACTTTCCCCCAAAGTCATCAATGCAAATGCAGCTAACGCATGCTCTATTAAAATAAAACCAAGAAATTTAAAATTTAAAAAAATTAAATTATTTCAAAATTGAATCAAGAGAGCGAAGACTAACCTTTCCGGCAGCCTCCGCCGCCGCCGGCAAAGCCATCCCCAACGTAACCAGGTTTACACTTGCAACGATACCCCGAACTTCCGCCGTACCGGACATCCGTACAGTGGGCGTTGGGATCGCAACCGTCGGGGCAGCTGCCGTCGAGCCACCAGCCGAGCTCCACTGTCTGAAAATCGAGCGCGATCGAAGATCCCTCACCGGAATCATTCACCATGATCGAGGACAGCAGAAAGCGGCATCCCCCCTTTCCCTTCACCGCCTCCTTATCCAAAAACTCAGCAGAATCGTTAGAGCCGACGGAGTAGCAAGTAATCCGATGATCGATCCCCATCTGGCAAGCCTCCAAACCGATCTTATTCATCACTAACCTGCGCGGAACCACGCAGTCATTCAACGCCTCGCTGCAGTTCTCCAGCAAGAGGCCGTTGCGCCAGGTCGGGGCGAAGCTCGAGCTGAAGAGCTGGTCCAAATCGCCGATCGGTCGGCTGCATTTCGCCGGAATGTCGACCAGAATCTGATCGGAGGTCACGTTCAGCACGTCGAAGCCGCCGATTTGGATACCGGAACTGCCGCTACTGCAATTGAGGCCGATTTCGCACCCCTCCGAGAATCCGAAGGGGTATTGAACTAGGTTTCCGCTGCAGCTCCGATTGCACAAGGTGGAATTGATGTCCAGCGCCGCAGACAGCACGGATAGAGTTGAAATTGCCCAAAATAACTGGAAAATCGGATGTAGAATCATTTTTTTGGGCGAAACTGTAAACTATAAACTATCTACCATGATGATAATTCTAGAGAGAGAGAGAGAGGGAGAGAGAGGGGAGTATGGTTGAAAGGTTGACTTGAGAAGGAGAGAATTAATGGAGGGAAACAGTGCAGTTGATGGTGGTGGGGGAGGAAATTAATGGAGTTATAAATGCGGGATTGAATCGAGCTGTGGCATTGAATTCAAGGGGAGGGGGTTTGAGTTAGAGCTCTTGTGCTTCAGCCACTGCTATTTGATCGAACAGCGGCAGCGCAGGGTGGAAGAAGGAGAGGAGGAGAGAGAGAGAGAGAGAGGAGAAGGTGTTTGATTCAATACGGTAGATAAGCGTCGCGGCTGATTTAAATGACGATTCTGCCCCTGGCCTCCACTGATTTGATGCATGAATGTATTTTGATGTAGTGGTGTAGTATTATTATTATTGAAGTTTGAACTAGTCTACTTTTGAGTTTTGACACAAGATTTTGTTAATTATACGTAAAACTTAATTTCAATACTCCGTCTCGTTAAATAAGCCACGTTTCAAATGTACACACGTACCAACGCAAAAAAAATCAGGGTTGTTAAGCATAAAATTAACAAGGATTTAACCAAAAAAATTATTGTTCATAAAATACTGTAGCGGAGGTACTGTTCACCTCATTTAACTGTTCACAGAAGAAATACAATAAAAAAAACAGATCATTTTATAGTGCCAAATTCGAACTTGGGGGGAATTTTAACATTCAAATTTCCCCCCATATCAAATCAACTCTACAACTCTACATATACATCAAGCATCTACACTCATTTGCAGAAATCAAATCTACAAACACTCCCAAAACTCTCTCAAAACACTGCCAAAAAAAAAAAGAAGGAGATGGGGAAAGAGGTAGATGTCTCTGCTGAGCTCAGAACTCAAGTGATGCAATATTTGTTGAATACCTTCAAGAATGGGAAGATGGGCCATGGATCCATCAACAAAGCAACCGAGCTCTTCAACATTTCAAGGTACACTGTGTCCAGAATATGGAGAACTGCAAAACAACAAAGAGAAAGAGGTGAGGTAATCAATGTTGCAAAAGACAGACAAGGCAGATTGAGAAAGAAGAAGCACACTTGTGATTTTCAAGTCATTGAGGCCATTGACTATCATAAAAGAGGTACAATTACTGCACTTTCAGATGCTCTTGGCCCTTTGATTTCAAGGGCAACAGTGGGAAGGTGGGCTAAGTTGCTGCTCAGACATCATTCAAATGCAATCAAGCCCATGTTGACAGCTCCTAACATGCTATGGAGGTTAGGTTTTAGTCTACGAGCCTTACACTTTGATTTTGCTAGAAATACTCCCACATTCAAGGCCATGGAGAATACCATTCACATAGATGAAAAGTGGTTCTACCTAACTAGGAAGAGCTGCAAATATTACCTTACACCTATGGAGGCAGACCCTCTTAGAGTAACACAGTCCAAGAATTTCATCCCTAAGGTGATGTTTATGTGTGCAATTAGCAGACCAGTCTTTGCAGAAGATGGTTCAGTTAAGTTTGATGGGAAAATAGGGATTTGGCCATTCATTGAGGAGGTAACATCAAAGAGAAACAGCATTAAGAGACCAAGAGGTACAGTAGAGCTCAAACCTATTCAATCAATCACAAGGCAAGTGGTGAAAGACTGCTTCTTAGATGAGGTACAACGTTTATAGTTTCCATTTATTTATTTACATAAGGCATACACTGTGATTCAATTAATGCATGCAAAGAATATGTTGAAATGTTACAGATTCTGCCTGCAATCAAGATCAAGTGGCCTCAATGTTTAAGCAAACACATAGAAATCCAACAAGACAACTGCAGAACACATATCAGCAACCAGGATGCAGACTTTCAAGAAGCTGCAAATGCAGATGGGTTTAACATGAAGATAGTACAACAACCAACCAACTCACCAGACTGTAATGCCAATGATTTAGGGTTGTTTACAGCAATACAGAGTTTACAGCAAAGGTTAAAGTGCAAAGATCCAGATGAGCTAATTGCAGCAGTGCAAACAAGTTTTCAGCAGATGGAGGCACACACTTTAAACAAGGTTTTCATTTCACTACAGTGTGTACTTGTTGAAATAATGAAAGTGAGAGGCATGAACAACTTTAAACTGCCACACATGTCAAAGGACTCATTGTTAAGGCAGTGATTGCTTCCTCAAAACTTAGATGTTCCAGAGCATTTGGTGAGGGAATTGTTGGAACGGCTGCTTGAAAGCCGCCCCGACCCAGATCTTGGTTCGGATGTGTTGATTCGATCGTGCACATAAGTTCATGCAAGGGCTCGAGTACATACCTTATGATTATGAAGAACGTGCAATCTGAGTCGTGTCTGATCGATCTACGGTTCTGATCTTCTAGGATGTGATCCCACACCTTCAGATCTGAGACTTGGTGGACGTCTCAAGATCACTGGAACCTCGATCTACCTCACTCAGACTCGCGGCCGACTCTCTCTCTCTCTCGCCTAGGGATTCACGCAGAATCTCTCTCACAATTCTCGTATGTGACTGCTATTGTGAACTTAATTCGGGTTTAGATGAGAGACATGGAGACTATTTATATGGTTCATAAATAAGGAGATATGATTCCTTATTTATCTTCAACCATATCTATGCCAATCCCATATTTATTCTCTTTTCATAACTTACAAATTCTATTCCTTTATTAATACGGAATTAATAAGGAATTAATCTGTTCAGTTATGCAACTGTATATCCGGAATTAATTCTAACAAATAGAATTTATTCTAATTCCAGTAGAAGAATAAATAAATAAATATATACAAAATATATTTATATATGATATTTATCCCCATAAGATTTAGTTAAATAAATCTTATCCTATTAGATTTAATCTTATCCGTGAATAACTAAATAATAAATAATTAGATTTAATCTCATAGGATATAAATCTCAATTAATTATATTTATTCTCCATTCACTGGATATAAATCCAATATATATCATATACTGGGCTTGAGTACAATTATTGAGCCCATACTCAATAATACTATTTAGATCGATTCCCGAGGTCTGTTTGGGCCATCCTAGGGATCGGATACCAGACAGAGTTGGGCCTTATCTAATTCGATATTTCCATGTCCACCCCTGAACATGTATCTCATTAGAACTATGACGCATTCCACTAAAGTGTCATAGCTGAATCACCACTCTGTCCCAATTATGTAGACTGGGTTGGTATTTTGTTTAGTTCGACCCCATGTTTAAGACCTTCCATATCCGTTAATCAATTAGAGCTACCATGACTGCTCCTAATTGTTAACATCTGTTCCTCAGGTAGTACCCGTTCACTCCTCATTATTATACCTGAACTGAATCAGCATGCATGACTTGGTATAATAAACATTGTGAACTCCCTGAGGGGATAACGTCAGCCTTCACTCACACAGGACACGGCTTGTTGATAACACTTATTAGACATACTATGCATCTCCGTGTTACCCAAAGTACGACATGATTTAGATGAACTAACGAAGTTCATATCTTCGTAAATCAAAGTAACATCGAAGAATACATATACATCTAATAGTTTACCAAGGTTAAGATCGAGCTAGAGCCTGAGATGTGTTGCTCTTCACCTATATCACCTATGATACAGGGTCAGTATCAGAAGAGCATTATCTCCCTTGATCCTTCAATACGTTCCACCGTACCAGCATAATTAGTGATTAGGACTCATCACTACCATTAAGCTGCAGTCTAGACCGATAGCTCAGCCCAAGCTATCTCGACTGTGAACTGTTTATATCTCATCATTATTAACGACCTTCGTGATCCTCTCCGAACTCAGATCGACACGTGGTCTAAAACATGAGATAATGGGCTTTATTCTTGCTTATACATATTCTTCCAGATAGGGATTGTTAACAGTGGACCTGTGTCGTAACCACTAAAACAACTGGTTTTGCTTTAGTTATACAACAACCCCAACAGGAATGCATAAACCACTTATTGGCAGAAGAGAAAACAGAAGGCTTAGAGATACTAATGGAAGAATTGGGAATCAACATTCCACAGGCAGCAGGTGAATCATTTGATATGAACATGTAGTGAAATGGCAAGGTAAACACTTTTTGAAGATAGAAGATTCTGCAAATGTTTAAGTTTCCATTTCATTTAGTATTCAGTTTTACTTTCAAGAAGATTAAGTTTTTGAAGACAGAACATGTAGTATTCAGATACACTTTAAGGTTTCTATTGATGTATTTTGATGTGTGAATGGTTTCCAAGCACTGCAATGAATCATGATGTAATTTAAAGGCAGCAAATGCAACTTACTCAAGTAATATGCATAACAATGTATGCAATTCATCATCTGCCCAAATAGAATGTCATCAGAATTTAAGCAAAATCAGCAAGTGTAGGCACAGACGAACATAACCAATTAAACATGTTGAAACCACTTCAATCAGAGGCAACAGCATTAATTTTATTTTTCCCAGTCATCATCGCAACAAATGTAGCCAAAAATCCCACTGTAATCAAGAGCAGAGCATCAGAAATCAAGAACAGATCAATATTTCCTTTTTATTCATCACAATGAAGAGGTTACAGAACCTCACATTCCCAGCATAACATAATGCAAAAACCCACAGAGTAGGATACATGCATCCAATAACTCAAACAGGAAAGAAATCACCGAAGATTTTCAATCGGAGCTCAGGCCATCTGCCTTGCCGTCAACCTCGCCCGGCGCCGCCTTGGAGCTCTCAGCCGCTTCAACTCCGCCGTGGGCGTTGACCCAAAATGGGAGAGTTCGGAATAGGAATAAGGATCTGGGGAGGCGTCTCCTACTCTTCGGGTCCGAGAACAGCGGCGGGGGAGCAACTGGGACGGGCAGCGCCGGCGCCGACCCTAAACCACCCCCAAAATCAAGGGTTTTTCGGGTCGGAGGGGGCGACGGCGTCGCAGAGACCGGGCTGCATTCTTCTGCCTCCGCCAGCTTCTCCCCCCTTTCCCGGCGAGCGCGGGGGCGGCGCATACCGCTAAATGGTTGAGATCTGGGTTGGGTAGGGGCCTATTACGGCAGCGGCGCCTTTGAGGGTTTTTCACCGCGGGAGGAGTCGGCGGGGAGTGAGGGAAATGGTTTTCCGGGATGATTTCTTCATCCGAATGGATGTGCATTTTAGTTCCCACCATCGACGAGTCGACAGAGATGGAGGGGAGAGAGAGGACGAGTGGAGGGGGAAGATCTGCTCAGATCTAGGGTTTTCACATAGAGGGGAAGTCGAGAGAGTTCGAGAGAGTGGCTGTGCAAGAGTGAGAACATATGTTTTTAGGGTTTGACCCTGATTTTGGGCTCCCCCCATTTTGTTTGGATTTGGGCTCAATTAAATTAGGCCCGAATTTGGCCTAATTAAGAATTAGTTAGGCCCTGATTTTTTTGAAGTGATGGGCAATTAGGGGTTAATTTTCTTCCTTATATAGAAATGTGGCTATTAGATGAGACGAACCGATTTGGCAAACGTGGCTTATTTAACGAGACGGAGGTAGTATTAAGATGAGAGTGATAGTATTGAGTATAGTAATGTAAGAGTATCTCCAACTCATGCTTTAAAATGGAGTATTATTTCATTTTGAAGTACGGAGGATATTCCAACCGTACTCTATTTTGCAGCAAGAGTATAGAGTATTGAACAGTAAAACTATATATATGGAGTTTTACTATTCAATACTTCATACTCTATTTTCACTATTTGAACAATATTAAACTATAAAAAAATTAATTTAATTAAATTTCATTAATATATAATTTAATTTATAATTTATTGTATTTTATATTTTATTTATAACTAAAATTTATAATTATTATTTAATTTAACGTATTTAATTTTATATAAATAAAAAATTAGCAATCCACAATATACTTAAATTATGTTATTTAAGATACAAGTTTTTTATTAATTATTCAATATTTATGATACATTAGGAAATGTTAATTATGTTAAATAAATGAAAAACTACGAATAGAACATGTATATAAAGTACGTGGTTGGAATGAATTTCTAAAATAGAGTATGTCATACTACATTTTGAAGTATAGCATATTACAAAATAGAGTATAGGATTGGAGATGATCTAAGTAGATTTTAGATATTACGGTATCTCTTCATCAGTACGACGAAGTAATAAAATGAAATTTATTCCTATATCAATAGGACGAAAGAAGTAAAATGAAATTTAGGGGAAAAAGAAAAAATTCGCACATAAAGAACCCCTTTGCTGAAATGGAACTCACAATATTTCTACCGTTAAAAGTTTTAAGAATCCATTAATTAATTAAAAACAAAACCGGCCTTCTTCTTTTTCATTCTTTTTGTCGACGGAGCGCAATCTATAAATAAGACGTTACCTCTTCAATCAATAGACCGTGAGTTCAAGGCACATTGAATGTGTGTGTGAGTGTGTCAGTTGTGTTTACCGAATTAAAAGAAAACTAGACTTTGCACACGTGCGATGCACGATAAGATGTATGTTTATGACTAATTAAAATTATTTATTATGTCCCACTTTAATTGTCATGTATTTCTAATCGGGTCCTTCTACATGTATTGTCATTTTTCTAAAATGGATAAAATTAACCCTTATACTTTAATTTGAACCCATACTTTATACTTTTTAGATTACGCGTGTGATAAAAAGAAAAATAGAAAATAAATAGGACAATTGAACCGAAACAAATGGAGTAATATACTTAAAATAATTTGTGAATATTAATTAACCATTAATAATAGTCTTCTCAATTAAACTATTAAAATATTAGATAAAGACATTTTTAGTAAAAAGAATACATTTAAAACATTTTTAAAGCCTTTTTTTAATCGATCACATAGATTAAAGAGATAATATATGTTTTTACCCATTTTGACTTTGTCAAAACAATATTAGGTATGGAATATAGTTTTTCAATAAAAATACCCAATTTTTGATTTGGATGGACAAAAATAACCCTAGATATTTATTATTGGCCGCTCGGCTTTATTTTTCGTCTGAAAAAAAAACGATGGTTCTTCTTCTCTTCTCTCCTCTCCCTTCCTTTCTCTCACATAGTCTCTTCCTCTCTCTCACCGGCGACGGCGGCGGCCAATCTTACCATCAAAATCACAGATTCGTAACCCTCTCATCAAGGCGCACACGTTGGTGGTGGTTGTGAAGCCATCCGCCGGCGAACCCAAATTAGGGTTTTGGCGCCGCTCTGCGATTTCCGGCGAATCCGGCCGGCCGATTGCAACCAAACTTCACAGTGGACCTCGCCCTGCATCTGGGAAGGTTCGCTGAAAGTTTCAGCCAAATCCAACCGGTGGATCGACGGCGACGCTGTTTTTCCCTTTCCTGTAACAGATTTTCTGATCTGGAATTGGGAGGAGATTTCTGGCCGTCCGTTTTGGCTCAAATTTTTTCTGGAGTCCCCTCATACATATACGAAGCTACACACAAAGTTTCAATCGATTCCGACAGTCCGTTTGCCTGCTCTGATTTTTGCAAAGTTATCAACCTGCACAGCGAATTTGTTCTGCAGATTCCGGCGGCGACGTTACTGTTCCGTCACTTTCTGCAAAATCCACTCGTGCGATTGAGCTCAAATTTTTGGAGTACGTCCTACTCTGTTGTACGAGTCTCCACATAAATTTTCAGGCGATTCCGACAAGCCAACAATTTACGGCGAATTTCTGATAACCTAGGCGTTTCTGGGCGAATTTCTAGAAAACTGCTTCATATCAAAGGTTAGTTTTTAAGATATATGCATCCTCAACTATTATTTACTGCTAAATAGCATGGAATTCTGATACTAAGGTGTGTTTTTGTTCGGTACTTGGACTGGCTAGTTTCGTTGTTGATGGTGATGGCATTGAGAATAGATTGTACTCATGGAGATGCTGCTCTTCTTCCCTTTTCCGTCCCCTTCTGCATATATCGAATTTTTAGTTTTTTCTTTAGGTGAAAATATTGATAAGCCATGATAACAATAGTTGAAAAGCAGAGGACTAGATCCCTCTGATGAGTAAACAATTGCTTACACTGAACATCCTTGTATGAAACCTGTCCTACAATCTGGTTTGATAGTTCAATGGATTTAGTTGCACCACAAATTATGTTTTAATATACTGGATTTGCTGTTTATGTGTCTATTTCAGTACTGATATCTTGGTTTCTATTTATGTTCGTTACATACAGGCCACTATCTATCAGCAAAAAGCCTTGGATATCAACGAACGAGAGCTAGGCCTCGTATTCAGGTTCAGTGCTAATTCAGCTAATATTCTTACTATCATATTGTTTTTGTAAGCTTAAGATTGCATATTTCAGAAGTAATATGTTTATTCCTGCAATCCTCTCAGACAACTGCAAGTTATCATGCCATTGCAATAGCTCTCTCATTGATGGAAGCGTACCCTCTAAGTGTTCAGCACGAGCAGACAACATTGCCACTTACCGGTAAACAGTACTATTAGATATAAATGTACTGTGTACTATAGTACAATTTGATATTTTTTGCTTACCACTTACCGGTAAACAGTACTAGATGATATAAATGTATTGTGTACTACAGTTACAATTTTGATTTTACTGAATTTTTCTGTTTGTTTTCTATGATTTTGTCTCAACCTCGTAGCTTGAGTTTTCTCTCCAGGTTGGGTTTTTGGTTTTGGGTTTTTTGGTTTTGGGTTTTGAGGGTTTGGGTTTTGTGTAAAGCTCTGCATCTTATACTGGGTTATTATACTTTCGATTGTTTTAACGAGAACAATGAAATTTGAAATTGATGTTAAAATTTGATATTAGTCCCTCACGACTTATCAGTACACAGTAAAATTTGATATTATTCGTTTACCACTTACTAGTACACATTACTAAAAGAACCTAAATTTACTGTGTACTTGTACTTATCGAAATATACAAAAAACGGTAGAAAATTGAAAAAAAGAAAAAACTAAAAAAAACTAAAAAAAAAAAAAAAAACTAAAAAAATTTCTGGAAAAAAACGAAAAAAATAATAAATTAATAAATTAATAAATAATTAATAAATAAATATATAGATGAAGCAGGAAAAAAAAAAGAAAAAAAAAAAGAAGAAGAAGGAGGGAATGAGAGAAACACGTGTAGGGAAAAGAAAAGGGAGGAGGGAGTGACCATGTGCTAAAAGTAAGGGTATTGTTGTCCACCATACCAAAATGTGGGTATTTTTATTGTAAACTATATTCCATACCTAAAATTGTTTTTTTAAAGTTAAAATGGGTATTTTCTTTTTTGCCTCTTTTTAAAATGCCTATTTTACATTTTTGCATGTTATTTCAATGATCTCATATAGTGTTTAAAATTATGAAATTTTAGGCATTTTATGCATTATTTTATATATTTAAATGCGTAATTTATTTTTTCTAAATGCTTTTTTTAATTTTCTCAAAATATTTACGGAACACTCATATTTTTAATTGCGACAATACATAACAACGATAATACCAATATTGTAGGGTTTACGGATAAGGTTTTAGGGTTTTCGGGTGTAGGGTTTAGTTTTAGGGTTATAGGACGATTTATATTTTAGGATTTAGGGTTTATGGTTAGGTTTTATAGGCTGTAGGGTTTAGGTTATAGGGTTACAGGGTTTAGGGTGTAGGGATATTGAATTGCTCATAAAAACATTTTTTGATGCTTATTACTCATTGTAGCAATGTTATATGTAAACATGATCAATGTTATTTTGATTATATAAAATGGCAGTTATTCGATAAAATGTGTCAAATTAAGTTTATTTGCATATGAAGCATATATTTATTGTTAATTAAGCATGAGTCGTATCAGTGGTTGCAAGGTTATAGCTAGATAATATTTTTTTAATTGTTTTTTAGCTTTTTGTAATTTATTTGATGCTTAATTATGATTCATATATGTCTTACTATTTTTTAAGGTTATGGAGTTTAATTAGGAATATCGATTTTAGGGCTTAGGTTTTAGGGTTTGGGGTTTAGGTTTTTGATGCTTATTACTCAAGTAGCAATGTTATATGTAAAAATGATCAGTGTTTAATTAATTATTGATGCTTAATTATGATTCATATTTGTCTTACTATTTCTTTAGGGTTATGGAGTTTAGGGTTATGGGGTTTAGGGTTCATCAGGGATTAGGTTTTACGGTTTTAGGGTGTGGGGTTTAGGGTTATAAGACAATTTATATTTTAGGGTTTAGGGTTTAGAGTTTAAGGTTTGGGTTTAGGTTTTAGGGTTATAGGCTGTAGGGTTTCGGGTTTTAGGGTTATAGGGTGTAGGGTTTAGGGTGTAGGGATATGGAATTGCTTATAAAAATATCTTTTGATGCTTATTACTCATAGTAGCAATGTTATATGTAAAAATGATCAGTGTTGTTTTGTTTATATAGAATGACAGTTATTCGATAAAAAGTCACATTAAGTTTATTTGCAAGCATATACTTATTGTTAATTAAGTATGAGTCGTATCAGTGCTTGTAAGGTTATAGATAATATTTTTATTAATTGTTTTTAGCTTTTAAAATTTTATTTGATGCTTAATAGTAACATGTTGATCTTTCGAGTGTCGACTAATATATAATTTGTTAAGCAAACCTCAATGATTATTTAAGCATCAAATACACATTTACATATAGACAACAAACTCATAATATTAACACATATTTCTTTTGAGTAGTGTCATTTAGTAACTACTTAAACATCATATTAAATAGAATGTTTAAGCATCGTATCATAATTATTTATACACGGAATAAACTAACCATATGATTGAAAACTAAACCCTACCTGGAAAAATTAAACCCTATGGTTTAATTTTTCCGCCTAGTATTCATCTTTGTATGCTTAGTTTGATTAACTTGTATGCTTAATTGGGATAAATTCACATTCATGCTTTTATATTTACAATTTTTGTTTGTGACAATCTTGTTTATGGAGTATAAAATTATGCTTTTTTATGAATATTGAAATGCTTAAATATAAACTTTTCCATTAAAACTTAAAAAATAATAATAAAGCAAATGTAAATAAGAAACTCTAAAATTTATTAAACAACATAAAATAATTAATTTAGTTTTAAATATAGAATTTTAAGATAATCAATAAAATAAACGTAAATAAGCAACTCTACAACAGTTGCTAAAGAGCTACAAACATATAATTAACAAAATAAATATAAAAGCAACTCCCCAATTGATAAACCCTTGGGGTTTATTAGTTAGAGTTTTGTGCTGTGATTTATGGAAAGGGTTCAAGATCCCTTAATATTAAAATGTTTAATTTGATTTTGTAGTATGCTTGACTATAATTCTTTCATGCTTCATCATATATAATTTTTTCTTATCAGTCATGCTTATTTAGATATGAAATTATGGTTATTACGAGTGTTAAAATGCTTAATTTAGATTTTTAATAAACTATAAATGAGACAAAAAAAAATTAAGCATAAATAAACAACTAATTATGTATATATAACTATAAAAAAAAGCAACAAATAAACGTGTAGAATCAATTCTACGACTGATAAATGAATACGAAACTATATTTAAAAAAACTAACCAAAAACTAATAAGAAACTCTCCTGTGAATAATAGTCAAACATAAATAAAAAAGCAACAATATGAACATAAATATGCATATATCTCTACCAACAATTTTAATATCTATTCATATAAGCAATATGAACAAAAAAATTGGAATAAATCGTGTCCCAATTTTCTAGGCTAGGATTTTTTTTGGTTCTTTTAAGCAATTAAACAAAAGAAGAAAAAAAAAAAAAAAGGAAAAAAAGAATGCATGAATATGGAAATGTGGATTCACTTTCCGTGGGAATCAGATTTCACGTTTTTGAAACAAAATAATCTTCCAAAATTGCCCCTCAATGCATTATTATTTATTAAATGTTGCCTATATTATAGGCATATAGATTAGATCTGAACCACTAATTTCCAAAGAATGAATGGTTAAGATGAGTTTCTAGTTCTCATGATCTAGGTCAATGTTTTAAAAACCAAATCGGACGTCGAACCGGTAAGACTTTCGGGTCATGGTTCAATTGGTTGAAACGGTTAAACCATGGTTGAACCGTTATATAATTAAATTAATATTAAATAATATTAATAATAAATAAATACATGATATATACAAAAATATGAATAAATTTATAACTTATAAGGTAAAAAATACATTAAAGCTAAAAATAATAATTTATTCTTAATATAATTTAAATATCATGTTTTAAAAATATTTTTTCAATAAAAATTTATTAATTATATTTAATTTTTTATTCTTAGTAGCTATATGAAGATTAAAAAATATAAAATTATCTTTATTATTATAAAATGAGAATAATTAACATTACGTTAATATGTCGTTTTCTTGAAAAATAGTTGGAAATCAGAAAGAGAGAGATAAAATAGGCATTTATATAATAAATAATACTTCTATTTAGTCAATTATTAAATAAAATAATTTTTATATTATGTATAAGTAATTATTGTAGTGTAGATAGTGAAATTCTAGTATATCAACCAATATGTCACGGACTTGTTCCCTTAACAACGAACCGTGCGGCCTTTGCTCCTTGACCCGCCCCTCGCGGCTAGCAAAGTCAGCCTAACTCTAGAAGTGTTGTGGGTGAAGTGAGGAAATTTGGCTAAGAAGAAAGTTGGGAGAGAACACTTGAAGAATGCTTGAGAGATTAATTGATTTGGTTGATGATTTACAAATGAGGGGAGCACCCCTTTATATACAACTCTCCCTCCATGATGGATGGTGGGGATTAGTTTGATCTAAGGGTGGAGAGTAGGTCTCCAGAACCTTCCCTTGTTCTAGATTCCTCTATACTCCTCCTACCATATCTCTACACACTTCCTCCCCTCTTCTACACACCTTCTACACTATTCTATCTACATGGGCCCCTAGTTTGGGCTATAATATGGATTATAGTGGGCTAAATATTTATCTAGCCCAAAATACTTAGAAAATTAGGCGGCCCGTGACATTCTCCCCCGCCTAATTCGGCGACGTCCTCGTCGACTCGTACTTTTGCAACTTATCTCGGAACGACCACCAATCCTCCTCTGTTTCCCATGTAGCCTCAGACTCAGGTAGTTCTTCCATCGGGTTAAGTACTGAGAATGTGGTTGGATGCCTCGATTGCAGTACACCCTCTTCATGATCACCTCGTCCACTTCTTTGTCAAATGATCTGGTCATCATCGATGGTGCTCGACTTGACTGCTCATGACGTTGGTCTTCAATATTGAACTCCAATGGTAGTCTCTTCTCGTTGACCCACTTCTTCATTCGTTTGCGAGCCTTCTTCAAGAATGATCGCACCAGGTCGTTATGTTCTTTCCACGACTTAGCCATTTTAGTAGCTCCATGACTTCTTCCATCCTCCGTTATTGTTAACGTATGTGGTGTTACTGGTCTTTGCCTCGTCGCTAGCTTGTCTGTACTCCGCCCTGTGGCCTTGGCCTTGTCATGCCTCCTCATTGCCAACTTCTTTCCCTCAGATAGAGTCTTTCGACATGTTTTCTTGAATCGCGACATCAAGTTAGCCACTAATGTTGGGTCGTCATTCTTCACCCCCTTGGTTATTTGCATGGCCGACATTCGTTTGGCTTCACTTGTCCGACCGTCGATTGAGTCGATGGCATTGACCATACACGGTGCCCCCTTTTCTAGAATACATAACGTATTAAACGATGGCATAGGGATGGCAGTTACCTTGCGGAGAAAGTCCATGCCCAACACGACCTTGAAGTCGTCCATTGGTGCCACCGATAGATCCACTTGGCCCGTCCAAGTGCCTAGACGTAGTCCCACCCTGCGTGCTACGCCTTGTAGCCGTTGCGCCTTGGAATTGACCGTCTTGAGCCACCCTTGACCCTTTTCCCACGGTATCCCAAGGCGTTTGGCCTCGTCCTCGGTAATAAAGTTGTGGGTGGCGCCTGTGTCCACTAGCGCCTTAGTTGACCTCCCGTTGATGTGCGCATCGACGTACATGAGCCCCTTCCTAGATGTCGCCGGTGTCGGTTTGCCCTTGAGTGCGTTTAGAAGACGAAGAGACCCCATGTTGCTCGTCTCCTCTTCATCGGCATGTTCCACCTCATGTTGCTCCACGAGGGCTGACAACGAACCAAGTTTGGGACAGTTACTCATGGCGTGTGGCACCTTGCACACATAACAACCACCCTTTGGCACGAATGTCTTCTTCTTCTCCTCGTACTCCTTACGAGTTTGGTTCTTATCGCCTCTCATGGATGATAGCTCGTTGCGGGGATCTCGATCCTCCAAGTTATGTCTCTCTCCCCCGCCTTTGCCCGAGTTCCACTTCTCTTTCTGATCGGATGTTGGGTGGGGAATGAACTCGGTAAGGGACTCGGCAGCGGCTATTGCTTCATCCACAGTGTGTATATTGCGGCGTTGCAACTCTTGCTTCGCCCATGACTGGAGACCGTCTATGAAGAAGAACAAGAGATCCTCCTCTGACAAGTTGGGAATTTGGAGCGTAAGGGTGGTGAATTCATTGACATAGTCACATATCGTACCTCGTTGCTTCAGCTCCCGCAGTTTCCTCCGAGCTTCATAGACGACGTTCTCTGGGTAAAAGTGTCGCTTGAGTTCCTTCTTGAACTCGTCCCATGTATCAATCCGACACGAGCCCTTCTCGATGTCGGCATGTTTCCTACGCCACCAAAGCATAGTTGTATCTGTGAGGTAGAGAGTCGCGGACTTTACCTTTGACCCCTCGTCTATAAGGTTGATGGCCTCGAAGTATTGCTCCATCTTCCACAAGAAATTCTCTACCTCCTTGGCGTCCCTCACGCCGTTGAATGCCGTTGGCTTTGGACAGTCCACCCTTGGACTGTCGGTGGTGATGGTTGCTGCCCCATTAACGACTACCTTCTTGC
Source organism: Thymus mandschuricus (assembly GCA_029379335.1). Taxonomy (NCBI): domain Eukaryota; kingdom Viridiplantae; phylum Streptophyta; class Magnoliopsida; order Lamiales; family Lamiaceae; genus Thymus; species Thymus mandschuricus. Next base: position 3,524,282 of record CM057081.1, on the reverse strand, counting down.
ACAGTAACAAGTCCTCCTTCATCTCGTCAATGTTTGCTTGGAGGGCTTGAATGGCGTCTCTCATCCTCGCCTCTAGCCGGGCAAAACGGTCCTCCATCACCATACTAGCGTCGATGCAAGATTGGGTATTCTCCTTCACGGACTCGAGTTGCTCAAGAACATGGTTCTCCAACGTCTCCATGTTATGCTCGACCATCTCGATCCGCTCCCCCATCTCGCCAAGAACGTGGTCCGGGGGAGGAGTCCTGCTACTCCCACGGTTCTTCTTTCCGTCCCCGACGGTAGTATCCCTCCCGCGTTCCATTGTCACATGCGAGCCGTCTGATACCATCACGAACACGTCACAACACAAAGCCCAACCGGGCTCTGATACCACTTGTCACGGACTTGTTCCCTTAACAACGAACCGTGCGGCCTTTGCTCCTTGACCCGCCCCTCGCGGCTAGCAAAGTCAGCATAACTCTAGAAGTGTTGTGGGTGAAGTGAGGAAATTTGGCTAGGAAGAAAGTTGGGAGAGAACACTTGAAGAATGCTTGAGAGATTAATTGATTTGGTTATGATTTACAAATGAGGGGAGCACCCCTTTATATACAACTCTCCCTCCATGATGGATGGTGGGAATTAGTTTGATCTAAGGGTGGAGAGTAGGTCTCCAGAACCTTCCCTTGTTCTAGATTCCTCTATACTCCTCCTACCATATCTCTACACACTTCCTCCCCTCTTCTACACACCTTCTACACTATTCTATCTACATGGGCCCCTAGTTTGGGCTATAATATGGATTATAGTGGGCTAAATATTTATCTAGCCCAAAATACTTAGAAAATTAGGCGGCCCGTGACAAATAGGTCATGAGTTCAATTATCTTTAAACACCAAAGGTTCAATTCTCTTTAAACACAAAAAATATATTTTCTTTGGGTAAGAGAGAGAACCGGCCGGTTTCTTGAAAACCGCCCCGGTTCGCCGGTTCATCCGGTTTTGACCGATTCGAACCGGTTCGAACGGTTCAAAGCCAGTTCTTACAGACCACCGGTTTTACAGCCACTGGTCCATGGCCGATTCCCGATCGAACCGGTTGAACCGGCCGGTCCTGTCCAGTTTTTAAAACATTGATCCAGGTAGTCTCCATGAGAACCAATGCCAGTTAAACTAAACTAATGTGTTATATTATGTTCCTAGTGGATCGACTAAAAAAAATTGAATATCGAAGACGAGAAAACAGTGAATCGAATTTGGGCAAAGGATTCTTATAACTTGACATTTCCCGTTACTACCAGCAGCGCCGCCGCATTCTACCGACCTTCTCCGCCGGTGTGCTCGAATGGGTAATCCGAAGCAGAAGTGGACCTCCGAAGAGGAGGAAGCTCTGCGCGCAGGCGTCGCTAAGCACGGCGCCGGAAAGTGGAAAAATATTCAGAGAGACCCCGAATTCAACAACCTCCTCTTCTCTCGCTCTAACATTGATCTCAAGGTATATGCCGCGCATGAATATACATTTTTACTTAGCTTTGTTTCTGCGTTTGCTCCGTAGTTTCCACTTGTTTGTTTATGGCGGCTGTGTATTGTAATTTTTGCCCCAATTCTGTTTCTCGGTGCTTGCTGATTCCAGTAGTGTGGCATGTGTTTGAATACAGTTGATTGTAGAAGAAATTGGAATATGTTTGCTTGAGATTCTATCTATTATTCAAACAGAAAAGTTCAACAAATCACAATAATTTCAGTTTTTACGCTGTTCTACAAGAATTCTGTCCTATAAAGAGTAGATTAAGGCGTGCAAGGGCCAAGTGCATGGCTATAAAATTAACTTGGCATAATCTATTTTAGGCATTCCTTTCGGTTCCATATGAATGCACCGGCATGTCGCTGTATGTAAAATCGTGTGGCAAAGGTTTATTTGGGTATGGAAATCACTACTTTAGGATAAAGTATTGTGTCGATTGTTTAAATACTCATTCAAGGACAGAAAATGAGCTTGCCGAATTTACAGATACTGTCATTTTAATAGGTTAAAAGAAAAGGGAATATGGATTCACTAGTAAACCATAAATCATATAATTGATTAATGTATGGATTTGCTTGTGCAGGATAAATGGCGTAATTTGGGTGTAGCAAATGGCCAAGGGCCTAGAGATAAATTAAAGCCACCAAAAACAAAGGGGGATCCGGCTGAAGCCCCTGCAACTCCACTTCCCATTGCACAAACCTCTACTTCCATTGTTCCATCTTCTCAGGATGCATCAGCAGATGTAGTTATGTCCGATTCTTCAAGGCCTTCGGCTGACGGAAATAATGCTTCAAAGTAATGTGCTGCTATCCTTTTCTCATTATATATTTTGGAAGCATTAACAAGAAATTAAATGCGTGCCATGGAGGACTCGACATTTTCTCATTCTTTATTATGCTGGTAACCTTGATCTATGACAATCTGACTAATGACATATGAGCTATGAGTTTCACTATTTGTGAGATGCTTCACTTTTAATTATCTATCTTGATTTGTAAGCTCATATCCAGCAATATATTGTAACGAAAATGCAATTAAGAATTATCTAAATAAGGACTTTAGTCCTACGCGAGCAATAGAAAGTCCTTAGAGTGATTAGAATTTTACCAGCTTTAATGATTGTTGCAACAGTCCAAACACTTGTGTTCTCTTAAAAAGTTGTAACTCAATAGGCTGTGAGAAGTCCTCAAGAGGATATTACTGGAGACAGCATGATCAGGGCTCAGCAGTATTATTTTTTGTTTTTTTTTTTTAAAAATTATTATATTAAATTCATCAAATGTTTGCATTCTTCTCAGGTATAATGCTATGATATTTGAAGCATTGTCTACTCTTAAGGAACCAAACGGATCAGATTGTAATTCAATCGCTACTTTTATTGAGGTTGGTTTCTGATGCCATCTTTAATGATTTCTATGATATGAATCGCTAAAACTGCTTGCAAGTATTATACCGTTGAATAGCATGTTTTCCTTTTGTACCAAGTATTACACACCCTGACCCACACATACCACCCTATTTACCTCTTTAATATTTATTGTAAAGTGCTTCAGATATTCTAACAATCCTCAGGTAGGATGAGTTATCTGAAACGAGAAAACACAAAAAATTGAACGTTTCTGATCACAACCCTTCCTTGTAGCTGAAGTATTTTGTTTTTTTGGGGAAAAACTACTTTCTGGTGTATAATTTTGATATTTTTTAACAAATATTATACCCATATGTTCTCTGAAGTCAACATAGCATTCTGGCAGCTTGATATCATCAATGCTTATAAAACAAGAAAATTCTTGCTATTGTTGTTTTATTTTGTGCAGCAAAGGCAGGAAGTACCTCAAAATTTCAAGAGGGCATTGAGTTCTAGATTGAGGAGGCTTGTGCAACAAGATAAACTTGAAAAGGTAATTTTGCGATTTTGGTTGGTTTACGTTTTTTGAAAAGAGTGATTGGGTTTAAGATTTCTGATCTGACCATTTAACTGGCCATAATTTCTCTTCTTGAAAATAATTTCCTTTTTCAGTCATTATGTGTCTCTTCTTTTTCCTTGAGATTTGAGTTTGCCTCTGGATTTTTCTATTAAGATTTATGATTGTGTAGTTTATATTTTTGGACATATTTTGTACTTTTACTTGTTAGTAGGAAACTGTTCACGACAAAGCCTTCTGTTAAATATTGGCTACTTGGGGCTTCCCTTAGCTTCATTTTCAGTAATGGAAAGAAAGATCACCGTTGGTACTGAGATTTTTGAAGCTTGCTTTGTCTATGGCTTTAACTAAAATAAGTTGACCATTTTCTAATACTATAGTGAGTGAAAAATGAAGATGCACACGTCAAAAAGATCACAGCGTCTCGCATCTAATTTATTGTTTAGATTACAGGCTTACAGCTATTTATACGAGCCTCCTTCTGAAATAACCAAGTTAATCCACGGATATCGACATATCGTGGAATCACAAACTTGATGTTGTGATATTGGCTGATTTCAGGTTCAGAATTGCTACAGAGTCAAAGGCAGAGCACAGTTAGACTCAAGAATCCCCATAACAAGGCCGAAAGAGCTGCAACTTGGACAAGTACATAGCATCAGTTATCTAGGCAATACAGTCGAGGAAGCAGCTGTCTCTGCTGCTTACAAAATTGCAGAAGCTGAAAACAAATCGTTTGTTGCTGCTGAAGCAGTGAAAGAGGCGGAAAGGGTTTCTACAATGGCTGAAGACATGGAATCACTCCTCCAGTTTGCTACAGACTGCTTCGATCTAAGTATAATCAGCAGCAAGCTCTTCTTTCTTCTTATAACTTTACTCGAGTTTTTATACAGAAGTACAGTAGTAGTATATTGTTTGTTCTTTTCTCCATATTTCTATCTTTCCATGATCATAACAATACCGTCTTCTTCTCTTCATTCTGGCAGGTGGTCGAGGCGAAATTGTTCTGATGGCGTAGGATCTACAGTAGTAAAATATCGATCCCCTTGTATCAGAAACTTGTACATAACTTAGCAATTGCTATACTTATGTAGACGAAGTGATGTATCAATGTTGCATTGTATGTTCACTTATTAGAGATCTGAAAACTTAATTTCAAGCTCGTATTGGAGCTTTCTAGAAGGGTAGGTCTATTGTTCGGATAAGCATCACCGTGTGTGTAATACTCTACTCCATTGGTTTCGTAAGGATGTTCAAAGTTCATTTTCATTTCGTAAAAAAATTCCAAAATAAACCAATGCTACGAACGTAGGACTGAGAATCCAAAAATTTTACATTTTAAACCAGGTTGTAAACGAGCCAAACTACTTGACAACTATTCGGTGATCGACATGAAAAAAACTCGTTCTGAGCCGAGCTCGATCACTAAGGTACTTGGCTCGATTTGTCCGCGGACATCAACTGATTGTATATAATCGAGTTTGTTTGCGAGCTTCATATTGAGGTTGCAATTGATCTTTAGCATTTTATACGGAAATAAATGCAAGATAAACAAGCTTAAAATCGAACTCGAGCTCGAGCTTCATAGTCACGAGTGGTTGAGTAGAATCTAATGGAAACTTGAGCTTTTCCTAAGTCGAGTTCAAGCTGCTTGAGCTCGAATATGTATTTATTGAATATCTGCCGAGTCAAACTCGAGCTGAACTCGATCATAGTATTAAGGCTCGTGTCGAGCTTATGACTTTTGGCCCCGAAACGCAACTTCTTACCTTTAGCCCAACACATGCACACATGAAGTATATATATTACTCGCTTCGTTCCACTTTATTGGCTTTCTATCCTAATCGGGACGTCCACTTCAATTGACTTATTTCATAAAATAAAAAGACTTAACACTAACATTTCAATGTAAACCCTCAACTTGTCTCTTTTAACAACAAATTTAAAATATCACGTCCAAATAAACCAAATAAAATAGAACAATTCATTTGGGACGAGGGAGTACTCTGTTCTTGTTACTATTGTCTTATTTTTTGACTATTAGTAGGTTGAAATACGAAGGGAGAGAGGGAATAATGAATATACAGAAGGGAAAATAGGAAAAACGGAGAAAAGTCATAGCGCGCCATTTCTCTAACGATCTCAGTCACAGTGTCTGAAGCTCAGAAATTTAGAGAGAGAGAGAGAAGAAATGGGAGTGGCTCAACAAATGGATTGCAGAAATTGGGATGAAGATTCTTACAGAGACTCCATTTCACATGAGAGAGAAACTCTTTCTCGGACCGTTTTCCGTACCGCCTTCGCTCCAAACCCTAATCCTAACCCCAATTCCGACCAAGTCGTCACCGCCTCCAGCGACGGCGCCATCGCCTCTTACTCCATTTCCGCCTGCCTCGTAATTTCACCCTTAATGTACTGTTTTTGTTTTCCATATGCTTTTTTTTTTTTAATTCTGATTTTTTTTTTTTTTCTCTTGCAGGGGATGGGCTGTGGAAATTCGAGGAATGGAAAGTGAGTTTGGTTTATTCGCTGCTTTTTGTTGATTGTTTATGCTTGTTGGATGCTTTTGAGGAAAATGACTTTTGGTGTTTATGTGAAGCTGGTTAGTTGCAGAGCCGGAGTTTGTGATTCCTGGGCACGATGGACCGGCTTATGATGTTAAGTTTTACGACGATTCTTTGTTGCTGAGGTATTTATTTCTCAAACGGCAGCACATTTCATTGCATTGCATCGCATCCATTTTCCGCTCGATGAAGTGGAGTATTCTCTGTACAATGTGGTTGTTTTTAAGTATTTTGATATGCATTGATTATAGCATGTGTGGCTGTCCAGCTGATAGTGTTGTCCTTGCAATCTCTATATAATATTGTGAATGACTTTTCAAACTTTTGCTGTTAATTAGTTGTGGTGATGATGGCCGGATTCGAGGATGGAATTGGAAAGAACTTCAGGAATGTGAGGCATCTGAGCAAGGTAGTTTGTCTTAAAGATCGAACCAAACTACTCTCCTTTGTAATTATGTCATCAGTGACATGTAAATTTGGCGGTTCGTAAAGTTAGAAGTTCTATTATGTATGTGACCCTTCCCTGATCTTCTTTTGCCACAGTTCTAGGCTTCTTGAGTTTACAATTTATTTTAGGAGTGTAATGTGCATTTATCCCTTTTTAGTATATTACCTAAAGATTTGTGGTTCTTTTAGGCCTCGTACATCTAATTTTTCAAAAAAGTGTGCCTTTTCATTTAGATTTCTGGATTTTATTCTTTTTCTTTTGGTTGCCAAATACTCCCTCCGTCCTTAAATAAGTGTCCCGAGCCGCCAAAAATTTTGTCCCTAAATAAGTGTCCTATCACATTTTTCCAAGCAAAAATTACACAAAACTACCAAAACTACCCTTTCTTGAAAATCTAAAAGTGGGATAAAGACAAAAATAAATAAATAAATAATCAAGGATTTTAAGGGCATAAGTGTCAATTTACCCTTCTCCTTGGTTTGCACAAAATGGCGGCTCGGGACACTTATTTAAGGACGGAGGGAGTATACCATAAGGTATAAACTCTGATACTGATGTTTTTTTATCCATTAAATTTCCTGCATAAACTGTTCTCACACGGCGGAAGTATCAAACCACAATTTGTTTTGCTTCTTTGCTCAGCATTTTGCGTCTCATTTTGTTTTCTAAATTATTATTCATTTATTTTGCAGGAAGCAAGACAAAGCCGGTACTTGACTTGGTGAATCCTCAACATAAGTTAGTTATCTTATTTAAAGTAAATTTTAAGATTTTCTCAAAGGCTTTTCGATTTTGGTTTCACATGAACTTTAATCGATTAGCACAGACCCGTCACCCATGTTAATACTGCACGTGTTTTGCATACTGGAACTTGTTATGATTCATTATACTGGTCTTTACATTTAATCTCCTTGAATGCGTCTAATCATTCCATAAAATGATATGGCAAAGCACAAGCATCTGAATAGTCAAGCTGAAACTCATTGTTCTAGGATTCATTGGCATGAATGACCTATTCTGACATCAACTATAGCTTTGGCTAGTAGTTCAAATAGTGTTTCCCCCACATCCTCTTCTATCTCTCAATATTGGCCTCAGTAATACCCAAAAAAGGTGAAACTACATTTTTTTCCATCTTAGTTTTGGAAATTATTCTCTTGCACCTAATTTGTTTTATGAATACTCCATACCAGTTAAACCAACATGCTAATCAAAATCAGCGTGTACATTCCCAACATGTTCCATGATATATCAACCCACACAACACCAACCTCAAAATGGGTATTGTTCTCCACAATTAATAAATTGGGAATGAGATACTACCCTCCGTTCCACTCCATTTTGCCTATAGAGTGAATAGATGTGAGGTGTAAAATAATAGAACAAGCCAAATAGAGTAGTGGAATGGAGGGAGTAGTACTTAATAAAAGTTGGGTAAAAAAGGTTCTACTGCAATTTTTAATTGGCTTTTAGGTTGCCACATCTTTTAATTTCTCAATGCCATTTTGTACATCCACTTTTTCAGAACTAATGCAGCTTCTATATCTAGAGAATTTAAGTGTTAATATTCATTACACTGCTTTTACGGTCCTTCATTCTCTGCTATTCCTTTATCTTTATTTATCAATAGCTTCCTTGTATTAATTTATTCTCTTGCAGAGGTCCTTGGGGTGCTCTTTCGCCTATTCCAGAAAATAATGCTATTGCAGTAGACTCCAAGGTCTGGGTTGGTTTTTTTTTTTTTTTTTTTTTTTTTTTTAATGGTTTCTGAAACTGCTTTTTTAGCTGTAAAACCTCACTTCTTAATCACAATGCTTTGAAATGATTGGTCATGTTATTTATGTTATTTGTGGTTCTAGGAGATGTCAACATAGTGAAGTGCCAGTCCTTTTTGGAGGATATTAATTTGTTCGATCACTTTGTTATTGGTTCTTTTTTTTTTGTACACCACCTGCACACTCATGCACCCAAGTTGACTTGAACCCCAAACCTATTGGTTGGAGGTGAAGCGTCATACAAACCGAGCTAAGCTTTGTTGTCTTGTTTGGGGTTTATACTATATTCATTTCCTTTGAGGAATTAGATACTTGTAACTTTCTATAATTACAACAGCATCAGATACTGAAAAACTAACTTAATCTTCTATTTTATAACTGCTAATGCTTATAGGAATCTGAAGTGAAGTTGCTACTACTATCTTTAACACTACTGTCCTGTTATATAACTTTGACAGCATTTCTCACTGGTTGCAGAGTGGATCTATATATGCAGCTGCTGGTGATTCTCGTGCATATTGCTGGGATGTGGTAAATATTTTCTTAAGGCAATTTATCGATAGCAATCTTATCTTTCCCTGTTGAATTGAACTTGCAAGTGAATGGCAATAGTTGACTGCTTTATTATAAATTATGCTGCATGGAAATCAGGAGAAAGGCATGGTCAAGATGGTTTTTAAAGGGCATTCAAACTATCTACATTGTATCCTTTCGTGCAATTCAAGTAATCAGGTCAGGTTTTTTCTTATTTCTTTCAAACCGTATTAGCCGATATATTGAACCCTCCAACAACCTATGGTTACTCCCCAATTTATTAATTTCAGCTCTCACTTTCCTTCTTGCTTTGATGTATCATCATCTTTCCATTGAATTAAATAGAAATTCAAGATACAATTCTCTGGAAGGAGGATTCTAATTGAGTTTTGATTACTCTTTCACCTTTTATCTGGTTGTATTTCAGATTATCACTGGTTCAGAAGATGGCACAGCTCGTATATGGGGTATGTCATAGCTGTCCACTAGGGGCAAACTGAGCATATTTTGTTTTCTTGTCTTTAATGTATGGGTCATGTCGATCTCAATTTACTTATCAATTGGTTAGGCTTTACTGAGTGATGTGTTTTGGCCTAGATTGCAAAAGTGGGAAGTGTATTCAAGTGATGTGTCCAGAAAGGGAAGGCATCAAAGCATCTTTTCCATGTGTTAGCTGTATTGCGCTTGATTCCAGTGAGAGTTGGTTGGTATGAGACAATGGCTAAAACAAATCTTGAAGTTACAGTTTTTTTTTTCATGAACTGCTGATTTATTATGATGTGAAGCACAGTATTAAATTGCATGCATTTATAAGACCTGTAGATAATACAATTATAAGGAAAAAAGTCTATGTCTAGTCGGTTTCCTTATGGTTGTGACCTGCTTTATTTAGTTGTGGCAAAATAATTTGAAAGCACATCATTGAAAGAGAGATTTTTAGTTACTTCTAGAATCAGCTTAATTTGCTTATTTTACCTAGATTTATATAAAGATTTATTTACATTAATTGCAGTTCGTAATTACCGGGCAGATATACTTTTCCTTTCAATTATAGTTTGAAATGAATTTTCAAAATTACTATGATGAATGCAGCAATGCCACTACAGATATCTCCCTCCGCCCTTTTCTCCTACAATTATAGTATATGTTTCTCATATCTGTTTGTTGCAGGTTTGTGGAAAGGGCCAGTCCTTATCGCTTTGGAATCTTCCTGCTCGTGAATGCGTTTCAATTGCTAGAACTCACGCATCTGTCCAAGATGTTCTGTTTGATGAAAATCAAGTAAGAGATGAGCATCTTCGTACTATTTTTCAGATTTTTTTTTTCTTGTCAATAAAAGCTCAGTTATGATGAATCTTGAGTTCAACGTTTACACTTCATTGATCTATCTCTAGTGTGATATTTATTGAAGCACAGATCTTATATTGTCGTTACGATTTCTAGATGATAATACTGGGTTGATGGTTTTTGTGGTTGTAACGTTTTCACTTCAAAACTTGGATTTAAGTATAACATTCATGTTCACTGTGTGTGCACTGTGATGTTTCATTATCATAGAATATTACTTTGCATGCCTATGTTGAACAGTCCTATATAGAAGTTTACTTCGTTCCTCTTTATCTTATTTCTATAGTTTCATCTTCCTTACGTCAATGTCATTTCCTCAGATTCTAGCTGTTGGAGCAGAACCATTACTCACGCGATCCAACATGAAGGGAGATATTATTTCACAGATCCAGTGCGCACCGACATCTGCATTTTCAGTTTCTTTGCACCCTTCAGGGGTAAGTTCTGTTCTCACAGTTCTCTTTCTAGTTTCTCTTGTAGAGCTTGATCATCAGGCATACCGTGCCCTTTGATGACGTTTAGTCTCAGAACATAAAACTATGCTAATCACTATAACTCTGCGTTTGTTTCTACAATCGTACAGTACAACAATTCAAACTCCAAAGCCAAAATATGCGAAGCAGCAGCTTATACATGTACTACATTCATACTAAGTTTGATATTATTTTTGAAGATTCAGATTCGCTTATTTTCCAGGTAGCAGCAGTATCTGGTTACGGAGGGCTCGTCGACATGATCTCACCATTCGGGAGCCACTCGTGTACATTCCGGTGTAGGGGACTATAAGCTGAGTATCGTATTTCCGGCATTCTTTCTCAGATTCACTTTAATCGTCTTTCTTGAAGAGAAATAGCTGATATGAATTATGTGTCGCAGCTGATATTTTCTGCCTTCCGTTCGCTTATTCTAACCGTCGATCTCTTGCCGTTTTGTATTTTCAGTGGATTCACTTCTTTCCCTTGATCAAATACTTGATGGGAAATCTATCAATGAAAATTGTGTAGTGGGGTACGGTTGGTTTCATTTTAAGTATGTTCAGTTCTATAGATTTAAAGTTTTCCGTGATACGATCTTCAAAATTAATGTTTATAAAGCTTCAAAAACGATAATCTTAGGAAAAAATGCATATAAAACCGTCAACTTTTTATGACATACAATTTTGACCACTAACTTTCAATTTTTTCTCTAAAATCACAAACTTTTTAATTTGTCCAATATTCCCTTAATTTCTAATTTCCCCTTAAATTAAAGTTGACGTTGACGTGGCAATTTGAAAGTTGACATGCCCTCGATGTAAATTTTATAAGACATCTATACATCTGCATAATTATTTTTATTTAAATAATATATGCAACTAATTTTAGTTTCTAAAAAAATATTTATGCACATGAGAAAAAAAAAAAAAATCAAATTCAAGCTGTGTAGCTTTCGTGGAGGTTGATTGCCTAAGTGCACTGCCGTCCTTCGTCTTCTGTAGCACATGCCTGAAAATCGACGAAATCCAAAGGTTCGTCGCGAAGGTTAACGCGACGGCTGTTGCTGCTCACAGATAAAGTCCCCTGGAAAGGTTTCACATCATATTCAGATACGACCATTGCTTCGCCTCCGACATCGATTCTTGGCTCGATTTTGCAGCAAAAAGCAGGGTCGGGGAAGTAGAAAATACAAATTGCCACATTAACGCCACGTCAGCTTTGATTTGGGGAAAATTATAAATTAAGGAGAAATCGGACAAATTAAAAAGTTTGTGAATTTAGAGGAAAAATTGAAAGTTAACGGTTAAAACGGTTTGTCATAAAAAGTTTACGGTGTAAATTCATTTTTTCCATAATTTTACTAGCAAAGGAAAAATAATCATCATTAAAAGCGGCAATCATGGTGAATAAAAGTAACACTCTAAATAAAGTTGACAGTTATCCAACATTTCTTAAGACCTAGATAATTGTCACAATTAGGGTTGGATCGGTAAGGCACAACGAAAATTCGATACCGTACCAAAAAAAATTCGGTATGCTACATTCCATACCGATACCGTATCGAAGGTTTCGGTATACCATATACCGGTATACTGAAAAATAGATATGGATCAAACTGAATACCAATTTAATGAAAGACTGAATTGATTATTTACGAATGAACAAGAGTAACCGAATTTGTCCAATACAAAAATAGAAACTAAATTCCGTCTGAAAGACGGTACAACAAAAGTGTTTTTCAAATCCAAAAAGTGACCGGTTCCTAATAACAATCTAAAGTGCCCAATGACTTCCACCTCTACTGATTTGCCAATGCCTCTACATAGATGTATCTTTCACCATCAATTAGCTTTCGATAGCTCGGCAATCCTGCATGGAAACACTTATGTGAGTGGTAGCACCAGAATCTAACCACCACGTGTTTCGAGATACCGAAGCTATATTAACTTCAAAACAGACCAAAGCAAGAATTGTACCTCTCTTCACACGTCAAGCGCGATAAGTGGCACAATCCTTCTTATGATGTTCAGATTTGCCACAGAAGAAACAGCCATCCAAATTTTCACCTTTCTATTTCTTTTGTGCTCGACCCTTATCCTTTGCAGCTTTCTCAACAGCCTTAGTCCTTTTGCCCTTATCTTTGAAATTATTGGCCAATTGAGCAATCTCAACCCTTTGCTTCAATCTCTCTTCCTCTTGCACTCAAAATAATGAGCTCGTTAAGTGTCCACTTCTCCTTTTGCCAGTTATAATTGACCTTAAATTGACTGAATTGTGTAGGAAGGGAGATCAACATGAAATGCACGAGTAAGTATCGGACAACTCGAGATTTAGTGCCTTTAGCTTTGAAGCAATATGAGAAATCTGTAAGATGTGCTCCCTTATGTTTCTCTTGCCCTTGTACTTTAGTGAGATTAAGTTAGCTAAAATCGTACTAATCTCGGTCTTATCGTTTTTCACTAAACGCTTTTCAATTTCTGCAAGGTACTCCTTGGCCGTAGTAATTTCATCAGAAGTTGTGCCTCGAAAGGCTTCCGGAATGCCGCGCTTAATGATCATTAGACTTACGCAATTAGAGCATTCTCACTTCTCAAAGATCCGTTTTTCCACTGTAGAACTTTCAGCCGTTAGAGAAGCGGGCTGCTCAACCCTTAGTGCAAAGTCAAGATCAATGCAACCCAAAATGATTGAAATGTTTTCCTTCCAATCCTTAAAGTTAGACCCATTAAGCATAGGTATGTTGTTCATGTTGGCAGATATAGAAGTAGCAGACATCACAGCTGAACAGAGAACATAAAACCTTAATTAACCTTTCATGCTCACATAAACCGCATAAACAATTATTGAATCTAAATAAGTTGATAACATCTCGAGGTATTGACACAACATTAATATCAAGTCTTTGGACAGTAATATTAACTTGTAAGTTATACCTCTTCGTGGTGATACTACTGACAATAATCATGTCGAACAATAGTCTTCCTTTGGGCCAATGTTCTAAAATACGCTAGACGCTAGGCGGGCGGCGGTGGGTTGCCGACTAGCGTCTAGGCGGCTAGGCGGGCTAGGCGGATAAGATCTATTTTATATATTTTTATTATTATTTTTACACAATATCCTACAATAAAAATTATATATCATTTACTAATATACTTTCTTTAACTAATTTATGATTAAAGGACAATGTTCAACATATATAAATTATATAATAATATAATATGTTAACTAATAGTTCAATACAAATAAAGTAGTCTTTTACATAAATAATAAAATCAAAATCAACACAAATATTTATAAATTTTAAATTCTAATCTTTCATTCCCATAGTCTTGAGAATAATAAAAATTTTAAATTCAATTTAACTCTAAATTCAAATTTTAAATTCAATTACACAGCCCAGCCCGCCCAACCCTTTCAACTCCGCGTAGCTCCGCCTAGGCGGCCGAGCACAACCTAGTGTCTAGGCGCCGTCTAGGCCGATTTTTAAAACACTGCTTTGGGCCGACATATTGTTCACATGGACAACCTCATAATTGTCACGCATTATCAACACATACGTGTGCAATTCGGCCAAATACTAATCTTCATTTGGGTCGATTAGTACTCGCATGAATATACACACACTTCATCCGTTTTAATATTGCAAACGAATTTCTCTCCACAAGAGCGGTCACTTTGGTGACTTCATGCTTCAATTGATTTATTCACAATATTAATAAAATCAAAAGGGACTTGAGATGGACCAAACAAATTCAAATCAAATGATTATAGCACATATTCGCACATAATACATGTATATCAAAACATGGGGAAACCAAAATTTTTAGAATAGCATATTAGTCCAAATAGCAAATTCTGAAAAATAAATCAATTTAGGAAAAAGTCCTAGAATGAAATCCTAATTGACAACAACTTAAGTGTTCAAAGAACACCACACTATCCGATTCAAATCGAAACCTGCATCCAAAAATAACGTTAGAAACTACAGGCAAGCCCGTTAAAATGATGGGTCGTGGCCATCCTCACGATTCCCGAGTCGCCTGGAATTAGACTGGAAACATTTGTGCGCTGAAACTGGAGCAACTTCTGTTTTCTGTTGATTTCGGGCTGAAATCATCACCAAATTCAACAAAAAATACAAGTAGTGTCTTCAACTCGTCGAGAGGATTCCATCGGTATGTGACCCATCAAAATCTGACCACCAGTGTGGCCGGTATGTCGTCTAGGAGATCGCGCCTCCACGCGACTCGCTGCAAGTCGACGGTGTCGACTTCTACGGCGAATATATCCGCCGCCTCTCCACCAAAACAAACAATCCACCCCTCAATATCTTCGTCTTTCCGAAAAGAACAAAATTCAACCATTGATTTAACGATCGACTTTCAGATCCAACTGGAAAACGGCCAGAACAGTAGCGTCGAGTTCATATCTGGTTTTGCATGTCCGAAAATCGAAATCACAAAGCGATTTTGGGCCTATCTCCGACCAAATACTTGTTCATCCAGACGAGAGCTATCTTTCCCCTCTACTAATTGATAATTCCAGCGACCGAGACGGTTGGATTTTGGCCGGAAACCCAAGCCCTCATGTGCAATTTTCAAGAAAATGCAGATTCAAAAATCCACAAAAAAAAAAAAAATGAAAAGCACACATTCAAAAGACCGATCCGACATGCAATCACATAAACCAACCATAAATCGAGAACAAATCGATTCTCGATAATCCAACATGATTGGCTCTGATACCACTTGTTGGGAGACGATCCTTAAGACTATACCAACTTCTATCCCACTCGGGAGAAGATCCTTAAGAAGTTAATCGGTCTATCCCAAAGACCTTTCATGTGGACTATCAAAATCGATAACAAATCATAAGCGAAAGCATAGCTGAATCCATGGCCAGAATGATATATAGAACGGTGATGGATCTTCCAAGTGAAAGACTCTTTAGTTCCTTAGAGAGTACGCCAAGGGAGAGCAACTCAATGGTGGCTATTCAACTATATGAGCTTCACTTGGGGACCATACCTATATATATATAAGGTGAAAACCCCAGATATAGTTTCATATATTTGCAATTTGGTCCCTCAACAAATTGCAAATGTCCTTTTGGATCTACACATTAGTTCCATAACCATATATATGATATTCATTTAATCCAAGTACACTTTATTAGATCATTTTAATTGGATTAACATAAGACAACTATGCACATTTTATTTAACATATGTTTGTCCACATAGATTATTATTTTCCAACATCCAATCCTACCCAGGGATCCCGTCTTGTTGGTACGGGGTGCTCGTGAGTCAAACTTGTTTTATTTATTCCAAATGGGCTTGTGTGGCTTGTTCTCGCTCTAACTTGTATTGTTTCCTTTACAGGTGATACAGGGAGAAGGTACCACATATCTTAATACTACAAAGTTTACGTTTGTTGTATAGATATTTATTCAGATGCATTAAAATAAACTTTAGCCGTTAAAATATTTCTAACTCCATCACTGATAACCGCCTTGAATTACAAAATTCGTTCCGCCAATATTCACTAATCTATACATTACATAATTAGTGTGAGTGGTCAACCAAAAATAATGGCTAGAGATTAATTATATTGAATGATACATACCTAAATACATTGAAAAGTATATACACTGCACAAATGTATTCGTTAAAATTAGAGTGTATCGTTATCATTGTAAAATGCTGCTATACATACCATGATAGAAACTATTATGAAGATTTAAATCATTTTATGCAACGTTATAATTAGGCTAATTTTTTCCTTCAATGATAGTAGTTATTAATTAATTATAAATTACTATAATATTACACATCATTTCACCTATATATACTACATAAAAATCATCAAATTAAATCACTCACTAGCTAAATAATTTAGTGTCTTCTAATAATTCACTTAATTAAATTAAAGTATTTACAAATTGAGGGGAAATGGCTTCTCAAAATCAGATTTTCCTAGTCGCCCTTCTCCTTACCGTTGCCCTCGGCTGCCATGGTTGAACATTCTCTTTCGTCTCTCGTCTCTTTCATTATAATGTATGATTAATATTTGTAAGGTTATTGAATAATTTTAGGTCGCCAACCATGTCGTTCGAGCAAGGAATGCCCTCAGTGCTTGGTAGGAAACGCGATGTGCGTGGAGGGTACGTGCGGTTGTTGGGATGCTAACGTAGCAGGCGAAGACCGGGCTACGGTGTGCAAGACGGACAGCGACTGCACCAACCGCTGCCCCCCGGGCTGCACCAATTTCAGCTGCATTCGGGACAAATGCGTTTGTGCATGTTGATTAATTAGTTCATTTCCTCTTTCCTTTTTCAGTAATACTTGAATAATTGTATGGCTTAGTTCATTTGAAGCCTTCCTCTATTGTTTATTGCCAATAAAACATAATACTATATCAAAACTAACTCTCTCTCTCTCTCTCTACACACAAAAGAGTAATACCTTGACTTATATGACACCTCGGCCACAAGGAGCAAAATTATTTCTTCTACTCTCCTAAGAGGAATAAAAAGAAGAAAATAAAATTTCTTATTTGAACATTGGACGCCCTGGACACATCGACCACAGGGGGCAAAAGAGGGCATTAGACGCCATAGGATCCCTTGTCTTTGCTCTATAACGACGGAATAGCGATGGTAAATTTCGTCTTTAAAAACAGTAATTTTTGTACTTTGTGCATGAACCAATTTTTTGTTTCCAAATCACACTCGTGGCTCGACGAGTTGGACGTAAAAAGACAAAATAAAATTTCCCTCATTGAAAGACTCGTGAGCCCACCAAATGAGTTAATAAAATTCAAGTCACGTGTAACAGTTACAATGTGAATTTATATATACATTTTTTCTCTTACATCTTTACGTCTATATACAAATTAGTTGTGATTTGTCGAATCGACCATTTCTATCGTATACACTCTCTGATTAAAATAACTTTAATTGGAGAGCGTGAGACAATTTGTAGTGGGTAAAATTCGTCGAACCAATTAGCTCAATGGACCGGACGTACTAGCCCAACCAGGAACAATTTATATTAATAAAGTTCCTTCACCTATTATTGGGCTTGAGGGTGTCCACTACGTCCAATCGGCCCGATTGCGCCTACAATAGCCTTAACCAAGTTCAAAGACTCTAGGTAACGACTAATGAATGAGTTAACGGAGAATATCTCCCTCGCAAATATCACAACCGACAAGGTCGTTGAGGCTAGGAGGATAAGCACAACTGAGGTAAATCCTTAGGGGAAGGTCACCATTTATATACAAATCACTTAGGTTAAACCACCATCTCCACTCTCGCGACTAGACTCACACAATTCTCAAGCACTCTCCACCTCCATCACCCTATTCCCTGAATCTCACAGCCATCGGACTAGCCCCGCCGGCATTACCGAATCTCCATCTTTGAACATCACGATCTTTTGAACGTCCCGAACGCCTGAGACTTCTACCATTAACTCTCCACTACCTATTACATTAATACTTATTTCAATTTGTTAAATTACTACAATATTTATTGACCTGAGAAACTCTCATCTATATTGCAAGATTGAAGTTGAAGAAATTTTGTTGTGCTTTCACCAATATTGTAGAATTTTGTTAAGCTCTGCAACTTTACGGGTAAGGCCAATTGAAAGTTAGAAAGTCTGTAACAACGATCGTAAGGGTCACAACCCTGAAATCGTGGTTAGATATAGTCATGACGATTGTATTTCCAGTCAGTATAAATAAGAGAGAGGTTTAATCCGAAGGTTAGAGGGATTCTCAGGTCAATCTCGACCTGATGTGGACATAAGAGGGTTATCTCCAAACCACGCTACATCGATTGTCTTTCTCTCTTGCATCTCTTCTCTTTCAATATCTTATCTATTGGACAATCATACAACTTGTTGGGGTTGCGGTATAACTAAAGCAAAACCGTTGTTTTAGTGGTATACGACACTTGATCCACTATTAACAATCTTTATCTGAAAGAATATATTTGAGCAAGAAAAAAGCCAATTATCTCATGATTTAGATCACGTGTTGATTTGAATTCGAAGGAGATCACGAAGATCATTTACGATTATGAGATATAAAATATCACAGTCGAGATAGTTCGGCTAAGCTATCGGCTTAGACTGCAACACTAATGATAGTGATGAGTCTCAATCACTAATTATGTTGATAGTGGAACTAGGGCTGTCAATTCGTGCGTGTCGGGTTGTTATCGTGTCGACCTGATAACGACCTGACCTGTTAAGGCCAAACCCGAACCCAACCCGTTAAGAATTCTCCAAACCTGAACACGAACCCGACCTGTTAAGGTTCAAACCTGAACCCGACTCGAACCCGACACGAACACGATTAAATTCGTGTCGACACGAACACGATAGCGACACGTTAAGAACCTGATATATCATAACACCAAATAACCCGATTTAACATGCTAAAATTATAAAATTAAATCCATAAAACCCCACTTAACTTCCAACTTTCATAAAATCCATAAAATTAACTTCCATAAAATCCATAAAATAACCCGATTGAAGGGAAGGGGGTGGAGTTGGGTGAGCCGGTGAGGGAGAGGCGTTGGGAACTCGTCTACGGCGACGATTGAAGGGAAGGGGACGGAGTTGGGTGAGGGACAGGCGTCGCCGCGTCGGGGTTGGATGAGGGCCTGAGGCAGAGGCGTCGCCGTCGTCAAATAATCTAAGAAAACATGATGAAGGGAAGGGGTTAGGGGCGGGCGGCGGGTGGGTATTACTATTTCATTTGGATGGAATAACCCTAAATCCCTAATTACTAATTAGGAATTTAGAATTTAACAAAAATACAAAATATTATAATATATTAATAAAATAATAAATTAATTAATATTTTAATTAACAGGTTACATGAACCCGACACGAATCTGACATGAATTTTTCGGGTTCTTATTGGGTCAACCCGTTAACGACACGAACCCGATAAGCCTCAACCCAAACCCGTTAATTTCGTGCGTGTTCGTGTCGGGTTATCGTGTCGGGTTGAAAATTGACAGCCCTAGGTGGAACGTATTGAGGATCAAGGGAGATAAAACTCTTCTGACAATGACCCTATATTAGAAGTGATATAAGTGAAGATCTAGAAATCTCAGGCTTTAGTAGCTTGATCATAATCTTGATAAGCTATAAGATGTGTATGTGTTCTTCAGTGTTACTTTAATTTACAAAGATACAGACTTATTGGTAGTTCCTTACGCTCCTGTATCTTGGGTAACATTAAGACACATATTATGCTAAGTGTTATCAATAGGTCGTGTCCTATATATTATAGGTTGATGTATTCCCTCAAGGAGTTCACAAGGTTTATTATTCCAAGTCATGCATGGTGATTAAGTTCAGGTATAATAAGAAGGTGTGAGCAGCTACTAAATGAGGATTAAGATGTTACTTAATTAGGAGCAGTCACAGTAACTCTAATTAATTAATGGACGAGAAGTCTTAAACACGGGGGTCGCACTAAACAAAATATATGTCTCAATCTACATAATTAGGGCCGCTTGAGACTATATTTCTAGAACGGAGGGAGTACAAAAAAATTCCAAACTAGTAGTCAAGGCCCACTGGGCCTCATCTTGGCCCAAAACCATCCATTTCCAATTAATTTAGGGTTTTTTTATTCATTCTTTCTCTATTATAGAATTTCTTGTTGGCTCATCTTCTTCCAAAATCAGGAACTTTTGGTGCAATTGAAATTTCAGAAGAATTCAGGGGGTCTCTTCTTTCTCTCTCTACTCTTCCCTCTTTAGTACTTTCCCCCAATTTTTTTCAGTCTCTTCAAATTCCCTCCATTTTTTCCCTCTATTTTGCTCCTCATCCCCATAATTTGTTTTCAAAAACCTCTTTCTCTCTCCTCCTCTCTCTCTCTCCATCTTCAGACTGCTGTCACTTACAGAGGTGAGTGTGAACATTTGTTATTCTGCATGTTCGTAGTTAATTTGGCGGCTTCGCCGGAATCAAGTCATGTGATTGTCGATTATGTCTGAAGTTGTAGTATCGGTTCTTTGAGCGTGTAAATTCCCAGTCAAATCTGGGTTTTTTAGGGTTTTGTTCAATTTCGCGATTCCTCTTTTATGTTAGTACTCTCGTCGACTCCGGTTCAGCGTTTTCAAATTGCAATTTGTTGAAAAATGAGTGTTGATTTCTTTCCTTTGAGCATGAGTTTAACATCTTGACTGTAACATTCATTGGGTGCTAGTTTTTCATCAGTTGACCTCGAATGCTCGAATGTTAGATTACTAACTGTTTAGCATAAATGGGGGAAACTATAAAAATTAGCTTGTTCGTAGAGTCCCAATAGTATGCATTTTCGCTATCGACATGTTTGGGTTCTAAAGATCAATTTGCAGAATGTTGTTGCTCTCTTTCGCTTGCTCGAGGCTCCCATTTGTGTGATAATGCTCATGTTATCGATTATAACTCAATTGTGTGCGTTTTGAAGGATGGTTAATACTTTGAATTTGGGTGTACCATTGTTAGTTAATACTTTGATTTTGAATTTGCGTTTTATCCGGCTGTTGAAGGTATAAGTCTCTTGCTGCATGATCGGTAGTTACAAGCATGGAATTGAGTTCAATGCTACTTCTGAAGAATGTTCAAACTCCAATTCTGTGTATGTACCAATTGAACAGGGACAATTTGTATTTTTGACTCTCTGTTTGGACTTATTTGTTTGGCTGTACAGTTTATTACTGATGGTTGCATGAATGCTATTGACCCAATGTACTGTGGCTGTGGTATCCATCGTGGTAGGAAATCAGCTTAAACCTCAAGGTGATACTAATACCGAGTTATGGAAAAGCAGTCCAGTTTTTTCCCTTTGGTTTTAGGAAGTGGAATTCCACTTGTATATTTTGCTTATGTCGTGTTTTAAATAGTCAAAGTTGTCTCTTAACCCCTTCATATGGAGCAATTATGTAACTATACATAAATGTGTGTTTTTATTCATGGAGTTTTTTATTTTTATTTTTTATTTTTTCTTAACTATCAATATATTTGCAGGTTCAAGTCCTCAAGTTGTATTGAATGAATGAGAAGTGCCCTGTCCGTATAGGGTATTTAGCTACTTGACAATCTTGTATCTCTATAACATTTGATGGATTGCAACAAGGATGAGGCTATCCGGGCTAGGGATGTGGCTGAGATGAAAATGAAAAACAACGATTTTGTAGGGGCTCGAAAAATTGTTCAGAAAGCACAAAATCTTTATCCAGAATTGGAGAATATTTCCCAGCTACTAAGCATCTGTGATGTCCATTGTTCAGCTCAAAACCCTATAGTCGGATCAGAAAAGGACTGGTATGGTGTTCTTCAAGTTGCAAAATTTGCTGATGAGATGACAATCAAGAAACAATACCGAAAGCTTGCTCTTTTCCTCCATCCGGACAAGAATCGGTTTCCTGGTGCAGAGGCTGCTTTTAAGTTGATATGTGAGGCACATGCTATGCTATCTGACCCCCAAAAGAAGTCGGTATATGACAGTAAGATCAAAATTATGGTTAGAACTGCTCCGCTAGTTCCTCCACCTCATCACAATACTATAAATTCTCAATTTAGGAATCAATATGGACCTGTCAGTGGTTTTCAATGGTCTGCCTCTTCTGTTAGGCAGGCTGTTTTCCGGACAAGTTGCCCATTTTGTTCTTTTAAGTGTCAGTTAGATAGAACATACGTAAACACGGATATGCGTTGCCCGAAATGCTCAAGGAATTTTACTAGTTTTGAGATGAGTGCTCAAGCTCAAGGTGTTCCCATGCAATCAAAATGCGCTCCAGAAAGTTCTCAAAATGACAAGGGATTTTTTCCATCACATTTGGGACCTCAGTGGTGTGCAACCAAGCAAACTGTCAGACCCCAACCAGGTGTTAAGACTGAAAGTATTTTCAAAGATAACGTTGTAGGAAGGGCTGCAAAGGTCAGTAGGAATGCGAAAGCAAGAAGAAAAGATTCTGGCTTGAATACTGACAATGGTGCAGAGGACGTTGATGGAACTAATAGAAAAGGCAGCAGCAGGAAAAGTAAAAGCAAGGGGAGGAGAAGGGTTTCAACTGAATCTAGTGAGAGTTTTGATACCTCAAGTGAATCTGATGTAGAAGAGGTGACCAATCTGAATTCTGGAACTACTCATGCCCCACGTAGATCATCTCGGAAAAGGCAAAATGTAACCTATAATGAACGTGACGACGACGACGATGATGTTGATCTTCCTAGGTCTAGCAAGAGACCCCAAGGAAGCAAATTATCAGAAGATAATGGAAGCAGCCAATCAGATGCTTTGGATGGAGAATCTGTGCATTGTGAGAATCAAAATGGTATACATACCGATGCTCATTTTTCCAAGTCAGAGATTTCAGATGCAGGACCAATTTACCCTGAGGATAAACCTCAAGACAAGTCTGATTGTAACAAGGGGGTCGAGGTAAAGGGAGAAGGTAGCAGTACGCCAAACGTTGGTGCTGATGCATATGAGATCAAAACTGATGCAAATTCTGGTGATGATTCAGTTCTGGACAATTATCAATATGACGATCCAGAATTCAATGATTTTGATAAGGATCGTAGTTCTAGCAGTTTTGATGTTAATCAGTACTGGGCTTGTTATGATACAGTTGATGGCATGCCAAGATTTTATGCTAGAGTGAAAAAGGTGGTTTGTCGCTCTCCATTTGAGGTGTTGATTACATGGCTAGAAGCAGCTCCTACAGATGACATTCGCAAGAAATGGATTGAGAAGGAGTTACCTATTGGTTGTGGCAATTTTAAGGTTGGCAAAACTCAAAAAATGACAGCCCCCCTTCAATTTGCTCAGAAAATGCACTTTGAGAAGGGCAAAAGGGGTTCTTTAGTCATACATCCTCGAAGAGGAGAGGTATGGGCTCTTTTCAGGGACTGGGATTTGAGCTGGATCTCCAAGCCTGATAGTAATCAAGAGTACAAATATGAAATTGTAGAGGTTCTATCAGATTTTGACGAACATGCTGGAGTAAGAGTTTGTTCCTTAGATAAAGTTGGAGGATTTGTGAGCCTTTTCCAGAGAAGTAGACAGATTGCAATAGAGTCTTTCATGATAAGGCCCAATGAAACACTAAGATTCTCACATTGCATTCGTTCTTTCATGATGACGGGCACTGAAAGAGAAGGAGTTCCGGCTGGCTCTTTTGAACTCGATCCTGGTGCCCTGCCTCTGAATCCTGATCATTTGTACTATCCTGGCAAATCAAAGACGAACACAGATAATGTGGATCCTGGAGTCAATTGTGCTGCACCAACATCAGGTTAGGAATTTGATCCGAAGGAACTCGTGGATATGGAGTGCTCTCTCGGGGTAGATTTTATGAAGTTTGGAGATCCGATGGAGAGAGAAACTCTTATCAGTTGTTCCGTTGTTATAATGGGAGCTTTACCCAGAATCAGTCGCAACGTTTCAGGTGATATGAATCATTCAGAATTAGAATGTTGATTGTGCAATGATCTGTTATGGAAATTGCTATCACTCTTTTCTCTTTCTTTCTTTCTTTTTTCTTTCTTTCTTTTATTGTCATTTTGTAGTTGCTCCTGCCTTCTGCTGTTCTAATGCAAAGTACCTTTTACTGTCTTTCACTTCCCAATTCTTTTGCACTATGTTTTATTCCTTTTCAGGTAAACTTATTTCTAAACACCCTATGATTTGAAAGTTTTTTAGCGTCCTCAATCATTCATTGGCTGTTTTGTGGAATGTGTTGAGAGATTTATGCCAAAAATTATTGTGTGTTTTGCTTTGGACTGCCGAACAAATAAGGCATGTGTTAATTACTCCATCTGTACCGGTTCAATTGTTGTTTCTTTTCGGCATGAAAAAAGTAAGGAATCACATTAATATGTAATGATTAATTCTTTTTATTTTAGGAAATAAGACAATTCGTATGGAACGTCCCAATTAGAGAAACATGTGAGTTCAGTTGGGACAAATGGAATTAAGATTTTATGAACATTAATTCAATTCTCAGCAAAAAAACATTATTGGCAATTTGTAGAGTGTTTCTCTAAATAAATGAAGTTTATAATAAATACGATCAATTAGAAGAAGCCATGGAAACTTTATGAAAATCCATAAAAACCTAAGTTGATTTTGAGTGAATATAATTGAAAAAATATTATAAATATATACAGTAAAAATAGACCTCCGAAAAAACTAAACTCTAATAACAGAAGAGATAATAGTTAAAAATACCCACTTTTATAAAAACTAGTACTTCTATACCCACATTATAAGAAGTATAACTTCTATACCCATTTTGTATTGAAATTTCACAAATACCCTTACTAAATGGGCCCACTTATCTAATAAAACAAAAACAATTCAAATAAAACAAAAAATAAGAATATTTGCTTGTGGGCCCACTGAATTTACTCCAAAATTTAATTTTCATCTACCACCTTCCCCTATCTCTCTCTCTCAACCGATTCCTCTCTCACAATCGTGATATTGAAAAAAAACTTACCCTCGTCGGAAAAAAATTACTACTCACTGTCGCCGTCGCCGATATGTCTAACCAAGATGAAGCAGGGACCTCAAACCAAGCCCCCCCACGCCGACGGGCAGCCTCCTGTCGTCGGCCGCAGCAGCCGCCGGCGGAGCCCCGGGTATACCCCGACCCCCCACCGCCGGTAAGTTTGTTGTTTTCATATTTTATTGTTTTCGAATGCAAAGCATGAAGCATGTTATGGTTTCGAGCACATTGTTAATAAGCATGAAGCATACTATGGTTTACGTCGATTCGAAATTCTCTGAAATTATTTTTGAGTTCTTATGTACACGATATAATCCTTAATTGCATCGTGTAATACACGATTAAATGTGTTAATCAACCGTGTAAAGTCAACAATTTTGACTTTTGAAATTGTTGACTTTACACGGTAAGAATCAATTTTGACTTTGATCGTGTGTAACACGACAAAATTGTTTAATTTATCGTGTATATTGACTTTAATTGATTAAAATCCAATTTTGACTTTGGCTTTACACGATTGTTTTCTGAATTTAGGCGTGAATTGCACGATTGAAAATTCAATTAGTCGTGTAGAGTCAACGATTTTGACTTTCCGACCTTACACGACTGAAATGCATTTTCAAACGTGTAGTACACGACTGAAATGCAAATTCAGTCGTGTACTGTGCCGAATGCAAAGCATGAAAATTTCAAATTCTTTTTGATTCGTTTTGTTTCTTCTCGATTTGCAGCCTAGGTTTCAATGGATGCGGGGCCGAATGCAAGGGTTTAGAGGGCAAATGAACCTCTACATACGGGACGACGTGATCGAGTCGATTCCGCGCGTGTTGCGTCGCGTAGGCGGCGAGCGCTTGCTCGATAGATTTAGGGCAGGCCCGTTTCGATACCTCCTCGAAATTCGGAGGAGCGGGAGTGCGAACAACGCCCTCCACGAGCTTCTAGCCCGAGAGCTCGAGGATGAGTCGATTCCCGAGATGGAGAGGTGGTTCCACGTCGGTGGCCAGGACATACGCTTCCGTGCCCAAGAGTACGCCATTGTGACGGGGCTGGCTTTCGGGGAGTCGGCATTCAACCCTAATGGCCAGCACGACCCTCCCAAAAGGAGCCTCCTCTACACGAAGTACGGGGGCCAATCCCCTACGATAAATAAGTTGAAGAAGGACTTCAACGATGACAAGAATGTACTGGGCACGGAGGACCAGTATCTGAAGGCGGCCAACCTGCTCATGTACTATCTCATGTTACTCGGCCACGACAACCCGACGATCCACAACTGGGCATGGCACCTGGTGGAGTTCGAGGAGCAGTGGAATTCATTTCCGTGGGGAGCGTGGTCGTTCCAGATCCTCCACTACCAGCTGCACGTGATGAAGAGGGACCCCGACCTCATTACGAGCTTGCGGGGTGCCTATCACCTGTACGGGCCGGTCTGGGACCTGAACATTTGGGCCTACGAGGTGATCCCCCTAATGGGGCAAGCATGCGGTCGACGGGATCGTCCGACACTGTCCCCCCGCCTCAGGAGATGGGCCACGTCCACCTCTTCGTGCGTCTTCAGACAATTCTTCGATGATCCCGAGGTAATTGATTTAGTATTTTTTTGTCTTGTTTAATTTATTTCACGTTCAATTTCTGTAAATTTTCTTTAAAAGTCAAAGTCAACCTTCTTAAAATCCAATTTAGTCGTGTTAGTGAACAATTTTGAGTTTAAAAGTCAAAATTGTTGACTTACACGACAAAATTGTAATGAGATCGTGTACAGCACGTACAAAATTACAATTATGTCGTGTAAGTCAACAATTTTGACTTCAAAAGTCAAAATTGTTGACCTTACACGACTGAAATTGTAATCTAATCGTGTACTACACGACTGAATTACAATTTCAGTCGTGTAGTTGGCCGCAGGTTTTGGGTGATTTTTTTTTTTTTAAATAAATTTCCTAACACCTCTTGTTTTATTTTTTGTTGTAGCTCGTGGTTCATGCGACACTGGAGGCGGATGAGTACGATGTTCTCGATTATTCAATCCATACTCTCGACAGCATCGAGCCGATGGGCGCGGCCTACGATCCCTCCAAGCGCCACGAACAAACCAATCTCCCGCCCGAGAAAAGGGAGTCGAAGGCGAAGCGGGAGATGGCGAGGGCTGTGGAGAAGCTCAAGTGCAGGGACGCTCCTCAGGCAGTGGCCCCTCGTCGTCGTGCTCCACGAGCGGAGCGAGCTCATTTCGACGGCGGGATCGAGATGCCGAGGCCGCGGGTTGAGAGGAGGCCCGAATCATGGGCCTCGAAGAGGCCTTGGAGTGAGCACGCTGACCCCCGGCCCTCCGGATTGATCTGTTGCGCACACGGAGATCCGTGCGAGCGCGGTCCCTTCGGTGACGACTTCTTGGACCGATTCGGGTCTGGTGTCCCGATGGGAGCAGGATCGCTCAGGGACCGGATTTCTGGGTCGCCTTGCTAGAGCTATTGCCTGGGAGCTCAAGAAGTTCGTATCGAAGAGTCCGAGCCGGAGCCGTTCTTCCTCAAGGGGCGAGGGACAGTCCCGTGTCGGTGAGCAGTCGTTTGCGGGGCTCAGGGATGTCCCGGTCGAGCCGGCAGAGGATTATGATTATGGCCTCGTAGACCATGCCGAGTCTCCGAGGCGCTATGAGGGGAGGCACTCTGCGGGGCGCCGCTCGGCTCCTCAAGTCTCAGACCGTCCCGAGTCTTCGAGACACTCTGAGGGGGGGGCACTCTGTGGGACAGCTTGACAGGCCGCACTCCGTACACGTGGTCGATCTGGTAGAGTCAGAGGAGCGGCTGAGTGCCTTTGCTGATGAAATAGAGCAAATGCGGGGTTCCTCTGAGGACGAGGTATCCCGAGTGGCCAGTACTTCTACTCACCCCACTCCGGGAGGTCAGACTCGGGCGTCTTCGAGGGAGATACGCCCCTCACCGGCTGTCCGATCACCGTACGTAGTGGAGCAGCCACGAACCTCCAAGTATGAGAGGTGGAAAGCCTCAGGATCTCCCTACGTGACCGTGTACGGGACTGAATTCCACCTAACCCGAGAGCTCTTCGGCATGATCGAGGACATGAACCAATGCTTCGATGCCACGGTAATTTTAGAAGATTTCTAATACGGAGTATATTTTTTAGTTTCTCGTAGTGATTTTGTTCAAATTAGCCTACTAATTCGGTGAATTTGAAATATTTACAGGTGATTGACCTCTACACTGTGTACTGGGCTAATAGACGCCGACTCGGGCGTCAACTGGCCGACGGTGTTACCTTTGAGAACACCATTATGATGCCCCTGAGTTTTTACGTAAGTTCTTTCAATTATAGATTATTTTTTTTTGTTGTTATTTATTCCTAAATGTTTAAATTCTAATTTTAGGTAAAACTTTTGGCCCAATACAAGAAATTCCACAAGCCTCATGATACTACAATGGGTTTGACAAACCTTACGTTGAAATACACGAGGTGGAAGGTTCCCGATGAATTCCTCCGCGCTATGGAAGGGCATGACACGTACCGCCCTTGGAAAATCGGCCATTACGTAAGTAACTTAACTCGTATTTTATTTTTATTTTTCATATTTTAATTGTTTATTAATTTAATTTCAATGGTGCTTAATAATTTTTTATTTTATTTTTTGGGGTTAGTTTGTCGTTGTTTGTCATATCTCCTCCGACCACTGGGTCGTGTGCCGGGTTAACGTTCCAATGTGGAGGGTTGAGGTGTACAACTCGTTGTATTGGAAGTACGAGAACAACATAGACCCACCTCTAAAAAAGCAACGCATCGTCCAACTATTGCCGTTGACCCGACTCTTCACAAGGATTTTGGCGAAGAAGCCCGAGTATTACACGAGGGTGAACCCGGGACTTCATAACTACGGCACGCAATTCATGACGCTCGCATTCATGCCAATTCCGCAACAATTTATCCAACTCGACGAGGTTAGTTGTGGTGTCTACGCGTGTATGTATTTGGACAAGATCCTTGGGAGAAGGAGGGAGTACGGGGGCGACACGACAGAGGTATTGGTCCAAGCCCGAGCCAAGATAGTACAGAGGATTTTCAAATTGTCAAAGTCGGAGTAGTTTTGTAATGAATTTGAATCTTATATAGTTTTTGTTTGAATTGTGATTGATTTTAATTGGAATTTTTTTAAGTTTTAATTGTTTGATGAATTCGTATTGTTATGGTAATGGTTAATGTTTTGTTAGTGGTTTGTGTAAATTTGTTTTCATTAACTTCAATTTGTTAATATGTATCAAATATTTGAAAAAATGGTGGGGAGTGACATTTTTTGCCCAATTTTTCACAAACCCTTCGGCAGGGTACACGGTTGAATGAGCAATTCAACCGTGTACCCAAGAAACCTAGTCGTGTACCCTAGTCGTGTACACGATAATTTAATATTTGACGTGGAAAATGAAAAAAAAAATTATAATTAAAATTTAATGTCACGGCAAACACATACACGACACATAGAATTGAGATTGCCGTGTAACTATTTATTAACTTTCAACCACCGACTGTGACAAATTGATTTAAAATATAGGTTGTTAGCATAACATTAATTGAAAAATAAGAAAAAGTGAGAAAACAATAGCAATAGCATAGACATAATTTATTTCATCACAACACTAAATTTGAAAAAATTGTTGAGAGAGAATATTTGTAGGCATTCTCGAATTTCTGGAAAATTTGGAATCGATTCAAGACGTTTTTTCGAGACAAATACCAAGGTAATATTCGATATTCTCTATTTATTATTTATAATATGCGGGGAAAAAAATAGAAAAAATGTGTTCTTATATACACGATTGAAAGGTGAATTCAACCGTGTATACACGGTAGAATTACACAATTTGTCGTGTAAAGTCAACAAGTCAACGATTGAAAGTCAAAATTGTTGACTTTACACGACAATTTTGTAAAATTAACCGTGTATACACGATTTTTTACAATAAATAACCGTGTAATTAAGAACAAAAATTTTCATATTATTAATTTTTGTTTTTTTTTTTGGTACAGATCGAGATGGGTGATCAGAGAATTCTTATCCGTCATAGCGGTCGTTGGGAGGGAATATCGTACGTAGGAGGAGACTCTTTTCTCGTCACTTATCCCATATCAACTTTGAGCTATGAAAACGTAGTACGAGACATTCAAATTTACTTGGGTGACGAATCGGAGTACTTGCTATTCCATTTGACGAACCTCAACGAGCGGGAGACGGTGAAGGCCGTTTTAAAGAGCACCGGGGATTTGCTTAGGATGTGCATCGCGAGAAGGGAGATGTCGACGATCTACGTCATTAGTAGAGCTAATCGGGCAGCCCATACTACCCAACGATTGACGATTTTTCAGAACCATAACGTCGAAGAGGAGCCGTTGCCGAGTTCAAATGCATTTGAAGCCGAAGTAGGCGACGAAGAAGAGCCGGAGTCGGAAGACGAATCTCTCTAGTCCGAGGGCGAGGAGGCAAGGGATGTGGAGGATCGATCCCAATTATTTGAGAGGCTAACGGCTGAATTCGGAGCATGGATCCGCGAGCCCGGCCACATTGATAGGGTTATCGGGCTTCGAAGCATGCACTCACAAAACCAAGAGCCCCGTGACGACGAAGCTCGTGCTCGCGCTAACGAGGAGGCGGTTCGACATTGGTTGATACCGCACGTCGATCTAGATAAGAATTCAAAATCATTCAATATTAAAAAAAAAAAAATACAATTTGTCACCATTCCCTCCATCCCCTCGAAAGCATAAAAATTCTCGAAGCCATCTTCTTTCGAAAGCTCTTCACGACCTGTTTCTCGTCGCCTATGTACGAATTGATACTCCGGAGGGGCGAACTGGATTTCCATGAATCGCGTCTTGAAGTTGCGCAGTTTTAGGTTGACTCGCGTGAAGTATTCGGGATTGTACTCCAAGAGCCGTGAGAAGAGGCGGGACAACGGCAAGCATTGGACGATCCGTGATTGCTTGAGTGGAGGGTTTTTGTTTCCCTCGTACTTCCAATAGAAGGAATCGTACACCTCGATTGCCCAATAAGGAACGTTCACCCGGCACACGATCCAATGGTCGGAGGAGACATGGCAAACGACGAGAAACTAAAAAAAAAAAAACAAACAAACACGATTTAGCAATAATAAGAATTAAAATCGAAATAATCAAAAGAGGGTAATAAACTTACATATTGGCCGGTGATCCACGGGCGGTACGTGTTATGCCCCTCCCAGCCCCTCACGAAATCGAAGGGGATCTCCCAGAACGTGTACTTCAACCTCTCGTTTGCCAACCCCATTGTCTCGTCTGTTGGGTTGTGAAATTTCGCGTACTCGGCTCAGAGTTGTGTCTTTATTTATTTGGAATTGAAACAGTTTTTTTTATTAGGTTTTTTATCAAATTGACATTGAAACAAATGAATACGGAAATTGAAACAAATGAAAACGGAAGATGAGAAAACGAACTTACGTAAAAAGTAAGGGGCAGAACTATGTGGTGAAGAGGGTTAACACCTTCGAGGAGACGGTACCTTTGTTGGAGTCTAGCTTGCCAGTAGACCGTGTACAGGTCTATCTCCTGCATTCATTTCAAAATAATCTTATTAGTACCCTAATTAGAACAAAATCAACCGAAAAAGTAACAAAACGAAACATGTAATAAAATTACCTGGGCACTGAGGCACTGCGTCGTGTCCTCGATCGTGGAGAAGACCTCCTATGTAAGGTAGAACCCGGTCCAACTCATAATGACGTGGGGGACTCCCGACTCCCTAAACCTCTGATACGGAGAGGATCGCTTTTTGGGACGCTCTACGACGTATGGAGATAGTAGAGATTTTGAGGGGCATGTCTCCCTCGTCGAGGCACGAGTGGCTTCCTCATCTGAACTCGCTTCCATCTGCTCTATCTCGTCAACAAATTCACTCAACCGAGAGTGATGGGAGCCTTGGGAGGGCTCAGGCTCGTCAAAAGGACGGTCTGCGACATGAGCACCGGAGGCGCGGCTCACGGAGTGCCGTTCGTCCGACCGTCTCTGACTCTGGGCACGGTGTACGGTATGATAATCATCACCCGTATCGATCGGGACATCCCTGAGCCCCCCAAGCGAGTGCTCACTGACCCGGACATCCCTGAGCCCCGCAAACGACTGCTCACCGACACGGGACTGTCCCTCGCCCCCTGGAAGAACGGCTGCGGCTCGGACTCTTCGATACGAACTTCTTTAGTTCCCCGGCAATAGCCCTCGCCAGTCGGCCTAGAAATCCGGTCCCTGAGCGATCCTGCTCCCATCGGGACACCAGACGGTCCCCGAATCGGTCCAAGAAGTCGTCACCGAGGGGACCGCGCTCGCACGGATCTCCGTGTGCGCAGCAGATCAAGCCGGAGGGCCGGGGGTCAGCGTGCTCGCTCAGAGGCCTCTTCGAGGCCCATGATTCGGGCCTCCTCTCAACCCTCGGCCTCGGCATCTCGACCCCGCCGTCGGAATGAGCTCGCTCAACTCGTGGAGCACGACGACGAGGGGCCACTGCCTGAGAAGTGTCCCTGCATTTGAGCTTCTCCACGGCCCTCGCCATCTCGCGCTTCGCCTTCGACACCCTTTGCTCGGGCGGGAGATTGGTTTGTTCGTGGCGCTTGGAGGGAACAAAGGCCATGCCAATCGGCTCGATGTTGTCGAGAGAATGGACTGCATACTCGAGAACATCGTGCTCATCCACCTCCAGTGTCGTATGAACCTCGAGCTACAACGAAAAATAAAACAAGAGGTGTTAGGAATCAATATTTTTTTTATTTTTTTAAAAAAAATTTAACCCTAAACCCTCGGCCAACTACACGACTGAAATGGAATTTCAATCGTGTAGTACACGATTGGAATTCAATTTTAGTCGTGTAAAGTCAACAATTTTGACTTTCACAGTCAAAATCGTTGACTTACACGACAATAATGGAATTTGTTCGTGTATTTCACGTCCTAGATTAGAATTTGGTCGTGTAGAGTCAACAATTTTGACTTTTAAAGTCAAAATCATTGACTTACACGACATAATTGTAATTTTTTACGTGATATACACGAGCGAAAACAAATTTTGTCGTGTAAGTCAACGATTTTGACTGTGAAAGTCAAAATTGTTGACTTACACGATTGGTTGGATTTTAAAAAGGTTGACTTTTAATTCAAATTTACAGAATTTCAACGTGAAATAAATTAAACAAGACAAAAACATACTAAATCAATTACCTGAGGATCGTCGAGGAAATGTCTGAAGTCGCACGAAGACGTGGACGTGGCCCATCTCCTGAGGCGGGGGGACAGTGTCGGACTATCCCGTCGACCGCATGCTTGCCCCATGCGGGGGATCGCCTCATAGGCCCAAATGTTCAGGGCCCAGACCGGCCCGTACAGGTGATAGGCACCCCGCAAGTTCGTTATGAGGTCGGGGTCCTTCTTCATCACACTCAGCTGGTAGTGGAGGATCTGGTACGACCACGCCCCCCAAGGAAATGAATTCCATGATTCCTCGAACTCCACTAGGTACCATACCCAGTCGTGGATCATCGGGTTGTCGTGGCCGGCCAACATGAGATAGTACATGAGTAGGTTGGCCGCCCTCAGATACTGGTCCTCCGTGCCCAGTACAGTCTTATCGTCGTTGAAGTCCTGCTTCAACTGATTTATCCTTGGGGATTTGCTCCCGTACTTCGTGTGGACGAGGCTCCTATTGGGAGGGTCGTGCCGGCCATTAGGGTTGAATGCCGACTCCCCGAAAGCCAACCCCGTCACAATGGCGTACTCTTGGGCACGGAAGCGTATGTCCTGGCCACCGACGTGGAACCACCTCTCCATCTCGGGAATTGAGTCATCCTCGAGCTCTCGGGCTAGAAGCTCGTGGAGGGCGTTGTTCGCACTCCCGCTCCTCCGAATTTCTAGGAGGTATCGAAACGGTCCTGCCCTAAATCTGTCGAGCAAGCGTACGCCGCCTACGCGACGCAACACGCGCGGAATCGACTCGATCATGTCGTCCCGTATGTAGAGGTTTATTTGCCCTCTAAACCCTTGCATTCGGCCCCTCATCCATTGAAACCTAGGCTGCAAATCGAGAAGAAACAAAACAAATAAAAAAAACTTGAAAATTTCTTGCTTTGCACACGGCAGGGTACACGACTGAAATTGCATTTCAGTCGTGTATTACACGATTGAACTTCCATTTCAGTCGTGTAAGGTCAACAATTTTGACTGAAAAGTCAAAATTGTTGACTTTACACGAAAAAAATT
The DNA here is from genome assembly GCA_029379335.1 of Thymus mandschuricus. Classification (NCBI taxonomy): domain Eukaryota; kingdom Viridiplantae; phylum Streptophyta; class Magnoliopsida; order Lamiales; family Lamiaceae; genus Thymus; species Thymus mandschuricus. Next base: position 3,489,899 of record CM057081.1, on the reverse strand, counting down.
GGAATTTCATTCGTGTAATTCACCCCTAAATTAAGAAATTAATCGTGTATAGGCAAAGTCAAAATACAATTTCAAGCAATTAAAGTCAAAATACACAATAAATTACACAATTTAGTCGTGATACACACGATCAAAAGTCAAAATTGAATTCAATCGTGTAAAGTCAACAATTTCAAAAGTCAAAATTGTTGACTTTACACGGTTGAATGTTGATTTATGTCGTGTATTACACGGTTGAATTTTAAATTCAATCGTGTACCTATGAACAATAACAGTAAAATTTTACACAAATCGATTCAAACCATAACATGCTCCATGCTTATTATTGACAAAGTGCTCGAAACCATAACATGCTTCATGTTTCTTTATATTGAACGTAATGCATTAAAGAAAAGGACATACCGGCGGTGGGGGGTCGGGGTAAACCGGGGGCTCCGCCGGCTGCTCCTCCTCCGCCGGCTGCTGCTGCCGTCGACGGGAGGCTGCCCGTCGGCGTGGGGGGGCTTGATTGGAGGGCCCGACTTCGTCTTGGTTTGTCATCGGAGACGGCGACGGTAAAAAAAATTCCGGCGAGAGGGGGGGTTAAATTTCAGTTTTTACACGCCAATTTTTTACTCCAAATCGTGAAAGAGAGGGAGATAGATCGTGAGAGAGAGAGAGAGGGAGGAGGGTGGGGTAGATAGTGGGGTAGATGGAATATTGAATTTTGTATTTATTTCGGATGGGGCCCACGACATAAATTCTAAATTTAAGTTGTTGCATTACAATTTTGTTTTATTAGAAAAGTGAGAGGGTATTTGTGACATTTCAATACAAAATGGGTATAGAAGTTATACTTCTTATAATGTGGATATAGAAGTACTAGTTTTTATAAAAGTGAGTATTTTTAAAGTTGGCCCAGAAAAGAAATGACCTCCAATGTAAAATATAATTATGCAATACTATCACATTAATCGTGAACTAAACTTTAATAAAAGAAATGACCTTAAATGTAAAATTTACTTATGCAATACTATCAAATAAATTGTGAGCACATTAAAAATACTTGGAGGACGATTTTATTAATAATCAATTTATGCCTCTATCATATTATTCGATCCATTAATTGTCAACAAAAAGAAAGTGTTGGTCCCGGGAAAGAGTAATTGGTGTATGGGGGGGGGGGGGGGGGGGGAATACACCAATAACCAACCATTTTTGACTTTTATAAAATCAGGTCGATCAAAGGTCGATTGTCAAGGTCGATCCTTATCAGAGACAGGTTGATCTATCAAGCTCGTTTGGGAACAAGCTTGATTTATCAAACTGTGCTTATGCAGAAGTTGGTGGAGGTTGATTTACTCTTTGAAAAATCTAAGGTCGATACTGAAATGCAGGTTGATGCTTGATATGCAGGTTGATGCTCGTCAGTTTGATAATAAAATGAAAGGGCGATAAATAAAGAGAGAGAGAGAGAGAGAGACCGCAATTTAGCGTGGTTCGGAGAAACCCTCCTACGTCCACGTCAGGTCGACTCGACCTGAGAATCCCTTTACCTTTGGATCCAACCTCTCTCTTATTTATACTGACTGAGTATCAGTTCTAAATACACTCTAACTTGAATATACCTAGACACGAGTTCTGGGTCGTGACCCTTACAACCTTTCGTACAAAACGTACAAACAACCTTTCACACACTACAGAGCTTGACTAACTCTACAATGGTGAAACACACACAAACTTTCTAACTTCGAACGAGTTGGAGAAGAAGTTGTTGAATCAACGACAAGCAGCAGTGAACGCTTCGTCGTTGGGCTTTTATCGGAGTCGAAAATCTCTCTTTGTCAAGTGTTTGGGAAACTAGTGGAATTTCGAACACTTGAGTGGATGAGAACTTTGAGAGAGATTTTTGCAGAGTTTGGCGTTGATAGCTTGAGTTTCCCGTGCATGAATCCGATAATGGCTGAAGTATATATAGGCAGTTTTGAAAAACTAGCCGTTGGAGTCAGGATGATGTGGCACTAGCCGTTGGAGGCTGACTCACTTCTAGCCGTTGGGAAGATTTGTCCTTGCTGACACACCACGTGGCAAGAATCAGGTCGTGTTGTTCCATGAAGGCGGAACATCGACCTTAATATAGAAATCCAGCTCTTGAAATCTTCTAAGTCAAGGTAGGCTAGAAGCTTGAGAAGGAAGGTCGATAGACAGGTAGATATGCCAGCTCGATCCGAATGAGGCAGGTCGATAAACGACCTTCCTCTTACAGTGTGGATCAAACTTGCATTTGAACTTTAGAGAGCATCGACCTGCACTAACAGGCAGCAGGTCGATCTATCGGCCTTAACCCTAAACAAGTAAAATATGCCTAAGTGTGGTTTTGAAAAACATCATCAAAATCAAACTGCAAAGGGGTTCCCAACAATTTCCCCCTTTTTGATGATGTCGAAACCATACACTTTACAAATAATTCCTAAGATATAAAACGATGAAAGATCGATTAACCATTAAGGTTGATAAGGAATTATATGAAAGGCAGATAATAAAACATAAAGTAAATAAAGCAGTAAAGGCAGATTGCCTGGACAAAGAGGTATTGTCGTCAGGTCGAATAGATGATTTTTGCTTCATTCAGCTCGATCGCAAATATACAGAGAATTTACAAGACAGGCTGAGCATAAATGAATATAAAAAATTACACAAAATCATCTACTCTACTTCTTCTGCTGGGCACGGGCTGCCACTCGCTCTTCCTGGATCTGCTCCCTGGACTTAGCCTTCATGCTAGCATAAATTCCATCCCTGATTCGGCAATAGGCGGGATCGGAATTTGAGACGTTCACGTTCAGGCCGATGGCGGTCAGTGCGATGTACCGGTCGATTCGGGAATAATCCAAAAAGCCCGAACCACCGATCGTCAAGGGCGTGAAATACTGCTTGCAAGGAGCCCGTACAATCGCACCGGCCTCTGCAGCCTTCTTTCGCAGTTCACCAATAAAGTCTTGGTGAGGAAATTTGAGCATGTAGGCTGCATAGGCATCATCGGCATCTTCAGGAAGCGAGGGGTCTTGGATCCAGTAATGGAGGAGGATGAAGCAGCTGTTGAGCTCCCTCAGCAGGGCGTTTTGATTTTCATTGAGCCACTCAACGGCCTGCTGCTGGACTCCAGCTTCCAAAATGAGGTCGGAAGCGGACTGGCTGATCCAGTCCTCTTCAACCTTCTTCCTCGCTTCGGCAGCCCGGCGTTCGGCAATAAAACGCCGTTGCTCAGATGGATTCACGGCCTGTTCCGGAGTCGCTCCAGCCAGATGCATGGCAGCAATAAGCTCGGCCTCTTTGGCCAAACGAGCTTTGGCAGCTGCGGCCTCGGAATCGGACTTGGAGGCGGCGGCCTGGGAGACGGTCTTCTTTGACGGCGGAGGCGGAGGAGGAGGGGGAGCCAAAGAAGATGAAGGGGATTTGGATTTACTGGTCCTCTTCTTCTTGGCGGCGGTGGCTCTTGCTTCTTCCCCCTTTTCGACATCATCAGAAAGGGCTTTGATGAGGGAAAGAAGGGTAGCGTCCTCCTCCTGCAGTTTGGTCACGGCATCCCTCAACTCTTGTTGGCCATTGAGTAAGGAGGAGAGGGTGTCGTGAATGGCGTTGATTTGAGTGTTGGAGGCCGATGCCGAATTGGTAATTGATGAGGTCAGGTCGGTCACACGCTGATCGACCTTGGCAACGTCCTCCTTCACATCCCCGATCACATCCAGGGACGCCATGTTGTTTGCAACGAGCTGGGCCGGCAGAAGTTTGTCAGTATACTCCTTCAACTGATCCACAGCAAACTTCGTGACCCGCTCCCTGGCAGCTTCATCGGCCTGGGTCTTGGCTTCATTCACAATATCGACCCGGGCCTCTGCTACGGCCTGCTTGATCTGGTCGGGAAGGCTGATGACAAGAGAATCGAGCTTGGCAGATAAAGAATTGAGCTCGACCTCCATGTCAACCTTCGAGACTTGAGGAGACAGAGCAGCATCTGCAAGAGCTTGATCACCACCCTCATTCCTGGGTGGCGATTGCCCCGGAGTTTGAATCGCCTCAAACTCATCTCCAACGATGGTGGCAGAGTTGTAGAGGGAGCGAGAGTGAGTGTAGAGGGAGCGAAGATCGATACCCAGAATCTTGGCCTCGACCTTCATGCGCCGCAACACAAGAGATTGGAAATTTGCGGCTGCATCCTCCACACTAGAAGTTGAACTCGACCTCCAACTCCAGCTCCTCGACCTTCAGGTCGTCGAGGGAAACGACCTGCAACAAGGCTTCAAAGACGTAGTAATAGCTCGACTTACACACCAGATAAAATTGGAGGCGAGCTGCGAGGTCGAGGGACTTGGGAAGTTGATCGATCCCCGGCTTCAGGTCGATGACCTTCAGCCTGGCCTCGGCCTTCATGGAGGCCACCATGGAATGAGCAGCAGATACGGGCTGCTCTGAGAACGGCTGGATGGGCAGGGCGACGTCTTCCTCCACGATAACACGGTGGAAGGAGGAAGATTGAGGCTCGTCCTCGGTGAGATCCTCGATCTCCACCGATCCAGCGCGAATGACATCGGCCTGCGGGAGGGAGGATGCAGGTCGATGCTGCGAGGCTGACGGCTCGACAGCGGTACGGACTGGCGAGGGAGTCCGTTCCATCGAGGATGAGGGCGATGGGGAGGGCGTCGGCGGCCTGACATTTAGAGGCTCCGCGGCCACGGGCTCCATAGGAAGTACGTGGTGCATCGGCCTGACCGGATGAGGAGTAGATGGTTTGGATTTCTTTGGAGGATGAGTCTTTTTGGCAGGGCGAGAAGGCACTGGCACATCATCGGCCTTCCTCTTCTTTTGCACAGGGCGACTCGGCACCCTCCACCCAATTTTAGACTGTCCAGTCCGAGTGAGATGCTCCCTTACGTGGTCTGACGACCCGTAGAAGTTTTGCGGTGCGACCCCAATAGCCATCTCCAATTGATGGAGATCTTTAGGAATGAAGTTGTGGGGGAAGTCGTCCGCGTCCGACCATTTCCGATTTTTGAAAAAGAAAATGATGATGCAGGTCGCCTTCGTCCCAAGACGAAGCGGCCTCTTCTCCGTGTGGAGACGCACTCCCACCACGACCTCTCCTTCCATTGAGCATTCGATCTGCCTGGCCTCCTCCCAGAGCAGGGAGACCATCAGCTTGGCCCAGTTGATAGGCAGGTTGAGCATCACGGCCGTCATGATCTGAAATTTGAAGGGCGTGACCTGGTCGTGATTCCCGACGTGCCCTATGAAGCACCTTTGAATGAAGTCCATAAGCAGCCTGTACTTAGGACGGAGCTCGGTCCTCTTGAACGACCTCTCCAAATACGGCCCTGGTTCAATAAGGACGCGGTCGATAACTTGCTGCAGTTGATGCTTTTTGATATCGGAGAGTTGCATTTCTCCACCATCCCCAATGCCGAAGGCAGCTTTCACGGCGTCGAGGACGTTGATGGTGTGAACGGCCTTCTGGGTTCCGAGGGAGACGGTGTGAGTGGAAGCGGAGTCGCCCTTGTTCCAGTTATAGAAGAAGGCACTCACAATCTTCGGGAGGAACTTCGCCGGACGGGTAGAAATGATCCGGTGGAACGGAAGACACGTTTCCACCACGGCGAACATGGAATCCAGATCACGGAAACCAAAGTTCTCACGAACCATATACGGCTCGTATTTGATATGGGACTCCAAATATGCAGAGATTGCATCCCATTGTATCTCCGGTTGGCCGGAAATTGATTTATCTGCCATTGATATTGATTTTTCTGCCATTTTAAGAGATAGATTAGTAAATAACACTTGACCAAAAAATGAAATTAAAAACGGCGAATAGGCACAAACCGCGGCTGGTATTTTTGAGCAGAGAGTGAAGAATTAATAGTGAATGAAAAACACGACGGCGGCGGTTGTTTTTGCAGAGAATGAAAAATTAGGTTTTGAAGAAAATGATGAGAGTAAGTAACGTTTCGAAATGAAAGATTGCATGATATATAGACAGTTTGAATGGCTAGGATCACTCGAATTTGAAAAGGTTAAATTTTTTCTTTAATTCTCATCCACACGATGAGAGCGCGTGGAATGTGGAACGTTTCACATCCGCGCGTGAGCTATATTGAAAACGTGCGTAAACTTGCACTTTTTCAGAGAGACGGCAGGGAATTAAATGCAACCTCTGTCAATGTGTCATTATTTGACACTTGACTAGATAGGATGCAAATATAGCAATCATTATTCCCTTTTTCCTTATTTTCTGCAAAATAACAGAGCCTTAAACAATGTAACACATTGAGAAATAAATTTCAATAATTGAGATAATTCAATGCGTATTAAGGAAGTTATATAAAATGAAAGACAAAAGGGTGATACTGCCCTTTTGTTTCTCCCTTCATTAACGCGGGTTGAATTCAGGTTGATATCGGCCTGAAGATATGAGAACGGCCTGGACATGTGATATCGACCTGGAGGTAGATATCGGCCTTTTGTTCCCCCTCAAATGGTGAATCACTTGGTTAAGTGTTCCCCCTCAATTTGAGGATTCCAGGTCGATCTGTTGATTTAGACGACGGCCTGTTGATTTGGGAACGGTCTGTCATTTGACTATCGGCCTGTCGTATAGATATCAGTCTGTTGAATAGAACCGTCCTGCATAGAGATTGACGGCCTGTTTACTCATGAACGGCCTGTTGAATAGAAACGGCCTTTTTACTCACAACCGGCCTGTAGAATAGAGACGGGCTGTAGAGTCACGAACGGCCTGTTGAATCCTTGGTCCCAAACGGACTGTTTTGAAAAATGTGATAGGCTGTTGAGAAGGTGACGGCCTGTTAACTTACGATCGGCCTGTTGAGTCACGAACGACCTGTTGACTCAACATTTAATAAGCCTAACTTTCCACACAACATTTTGAATCTTTCTTCGGCTAGTGGCTTGGTTAGGATATCAGCTCGTTGAATATCAGTGTGTATTTTCTCAATAACCACGTTCTTCTTTTCCACGTGATCACGAATAAAGTGATGTCGAATATCCATGTGTTTGCATCTTGTATGAAGAACTGGATTTTGAGTAATGGCGATAGCACTCGAACTGTCGCAGAATATGGGCACTTCACTGACTTCAACTTCGTAATCTTTGAGTTGTTGTTTGAGCCACAAGATTTGTGCGCAACAACTCCATGCGGCCATGTACTCGGCCTCTGTGGTGGAGGTGGCTACTGAAGTTTGTTTCTTTGAAAACCATGATATCAGCTTGTTTCCAAGAAATTGGCAAGTGCCCGAGGTAGATTTCCTATCGAGCTTGCACCCTGCATGATCAGAATCTGAATAACCTGTAAGCTGCAAATTTTCATCACAAGGATACCAAAGACCTAAATTTACGGTTCCTTTGATATATCGAAGAATTTTCTTTGCTGCTTCCAAGTGAGATTCCTTTGGATTAGCTTGATATCGAGCACACACTCCAACTGCAAAAGTGATATCAGGTCGACTCGCAGTTAAATAAAGTAATGAACCAATTATACCCCTGTTCTGTGTTATGTTGGCAGGTTTTCCTTCGGGATCCGGGTCGATCTTCCCACCAGCGAGCATCGGTATTTTGACGGGCTTGCTGTCTTTGACACCAAACTTATCGACCAGCTCGTGTGCGTATTTTGTTTGGCTAATGAAGATTCCTTCATCGGACTGCTTCACCTGCAACCCTAGAAAGAAATTCATTTCCCCCATCATAGACATTTTATATTTGTCTGTCATGAGGTTACCAAATTTTTCGCATAAAATGGGAGATTTAGATCCAAAAATAATGTCATCAACATAAATTTGTACTAAAAGGATATGTTCATTCACTTTGATAGTGAATAGCGTTTTGTCGACTGAACCACGCTTGAATCCTGATTCGATGAGAAAGGATGATAGCGTCTCATACCAAGCTCGAGGAGCTTGCTTAAGTCCGTAGACGGCCTTATGTAGCTTGTAGACTTTGCTTGAATCACCCTCCTCGAATCCAGGAGGCTGTTCCACATAGACTTCTTCTTCGAGAACGCCATTGAGGAACGCACTTTTTACGTCCATCTGGTAGACTTTGAATCGTTGATGAGCGGCATAAGCTAGAAACAACCTTATGGCTTCTAATCTTGCGACGGGGGCAAACGTTTCATCATAATCGATTCCTTCTTGTTGACAGTAACCCTTTGCAACCAGTCGGGCTTTATTTCTGACAACTTCTCCAGATTCGTCTCTTTTGTTTTTGTAAACCCATTTGACTCCAACAATGAGCTCCTTTGGATGATCATCGATCCATCGTCTGCGTCGTGATCTTTCTTCATTTGAAATGATTTGATCGGGCTCATTAATGGGTTCGTCAAACTCCGGGTGAGTTGAAGGTTGATCAGTGGGGACGTGCTGTTGATCCGGCTGCTGTTGAACGGGCTGAATATCGAGCTGCTTCATTGCTTCATCGAGCTGCTCGATTTGTGATGTAAGGTCGTTAACAGCTTCAGTTTGGGGAACTGAGGAAGGGGGATCAGCCTGGTTAAGTTCGGCTGATGTATTACAGTCCGATGTATCATTTGCTTCATTTCCCCCTTGCTGTGTGACCTTTGGATCAGATTGATCCTCTTCCTCTAGATCAGTTGGAGTCCATATTAGCAGGTCGTCAATGGGGGAGTTAGACGGCCTGTTAGTAGCGGACTGATCTGGACCTGTACTTAATTCTCTGTACAGACAAGTAGATTCATCAAACACAACATGAGGTGTTACCTCCACAACTAGGGTTTTCTTATTAAAAACTCTATAAGCTTTGCTAACCTCCGAGTATCCTAAAAATACTCCTGGATCGGCCTTGCTATCAAAAGTTTTTAATTGAGATTTCCCATTGTTATGAATGTAACACAAGCATCCAAAAGCTTTAAAATATTTTAACCTGGGGAGCTTGTTGTTCCACAGCTCGTAAGGAGTCTTTCCATGTCGGGTGGTGATGATCGACCTGTTTTGGGTATAGCAGGCTGTGTTAACGGCCTCTGCCCAAAACTTCTTTGGAAGGTTGGTTTCATCCAACATGGTACGAGCTGCTTCCTTCAGCGACCTGTTTCGGCGTTCCACTACGCCGTTTTGTTGAGGAGTGCGCGCAGCTGAAGTTTGATGATGAATTCCACTCTTTGTGCAATATTCTTCGATCATTGCATTGATAAATTCGGTGCCTCGATCGGATCGAATGGAGATGATGGATTTCTCCTTTTGATTGCACAGCTTGCTCAGCAACGCAGGTAGCTTCTCCAAAGTTTCCTTCTTTTTGTACATGATAATAACCCACGTAAATCTAGAATAATCATCTATAATAACGAGAGCGTATTTTCTACCGTTTATACTCAAGGGAGTGACTGGACCAAAAAGGTCAAGATGGAGGAGCTCAAGAATTCGATTTGATGCTTGTGCCGTCACACTTGGAAAGGATGATCTTGTCTGCTTTCCAGCTTGACAGGCTTTACAAATGTGATCGCGATCGAAAACTTGATCTGGCAGGTCGTTCACCAGTTTGTTGCGTGCGAGCTTGTTGATGGCCTTGAAGTTCAAGTGACTCAACCTCTTGTGCCATAGCCAGCTTGTCTCGGAATCAGCCTTTGTGATCAGGCAGGTCTCTATCCAATCAGTCCATTGAACTATATAGAGTCTATCCTGCAAAATTCCGGTAAGAAGTATTTCTCCTTCCTCATTTTTCACGAGACATTTGTTAGCGGTGAATTCTACTCGTTTACCACTCGAGCAGAATTGCGACACAGAGAATAAGTTATGATTGAGGCCTTCAACATACGAGACGTTAGAAATAGTTGTTTTACCAACTTTTAGATCGCCCTGGCCTCTTGTGAGGCCCTTTGAATTTCCTCCAAAGGTTACAAGTGGCCCGTCTCGTTCTTGATAATTTGATAGTAGAGTTTTGTCACACGTCATGTGCTTGGAGCATCCACTATCAATGATCCATACAGCTCCACGAGCTGCTTGGCTCCTTCTTTGAGCCTTCCCACCCTGCAATTAGTTAAACTTAGCAACCCATTTGAGATTGGGTGCTACATCGGTTACGGGAACGGCCTTTGGAACCCAGATTTGTTTCGCCGGTCTGCTTCTATCCGAGGCTGAGGACAAGGCAGTGGCGGTCTTGGGCTTGGGAGCCTTGGATTTCTTTGAGCGGGGGCGGCGAGGCTGATAGAACTGCTCTTCATGAAGCCAGATTGATACTGCCAGTCATGAAAGTTTGACTGTTGAGGATAGTGGCAGTGACAACCTTGATGAGCAGGGTAGAAAAACTGAGGGTGATACGTCCTTTGATAGTACTGGCCTTCATATCGCCCTTGATGAACAGCCTGCTTTTGATGAGAGGGGGCAGGTCGACGATGCAAGGCAGGTCGACTCTCTTTCTTTTGAGAAACAGGCTGTTCCTTCTTGTGTTGCTTTAAGAGAATGGCTTGGGGCTGTCGAACTGGGTTCTTCAGCTTGACCATCTTATCAGGCAGAGCTTGATGAGCTTTCCGAACACTCTTTGATTTTGACTGAGCCTTCACGAATTTGATCTCGCAGTCTTTGTTCTTGCTTTCCTTGGATTTTCCATTAAATCCAATACCAGAGTGATCGCGCGGATTGCGTTGCATGGATTGGACTTCTTCCAATTTCTTTCCGCTTTTCTTCAATTGACTCAAAGTGAGTTGAAGATTTCCTTCTTTTTCCACGAAGAGCTCGTGTCGAACAACCAAGTCAGCCAACTTTGATGTAAGGCTGTGAATTTCAGCATCTTTGGTTTTGAGTGACTCATCCTTCTTGAGCTCCCTGGTATCGAATTCCTTTGCACGTAAAGTCAATTCTTCAATCTTTGACTTTAGGGCTTCGATCTCCCTTTCCTTTTCTTCATCATAGGGAGAGAATCTTTCTTCTAATGCTAGCTTGTATTTTTCATTTTTGTTCATCAGCTCAGCATTATCTTCAACGACCTCTTTGAGTGTATCCACGAGTTCGGCATAATCATCGAGCTGTTTCTTGATTTCTTCCCAAGACACAGCCTCGGATAGTTCTTCACCTTCTTCTGCACATTCATCGTTAGAAAAAGAAAATGAAATGGGTTGAGGAACTACCTTTGAAGATCCTACGGTTTGTTGGAGTTCTCCAACAAAACACTCTTCATCATCACTTTCATTGAAAGCGATGTAGCCTTCGTCATCACTTGACGAGCTGTCAGAGAGGTGAGCTTCCTTTGTTTCTTCGGCGATCATGGCAGCTCGTTGTTCCTTGAGCTTCTTATCGCGCTTTGCACGGAGCTCGTCTCTCTCGGCCTTGGTAAGATCCGGACAATCGGTCTTATAGTGACCCGACCTGCCACAACCAAAACATCAACCCTCGGGTGTGTTAGAAGAATTGAAGGTTGAGGGTTTACCTTCTCCCTTTTTATCAGGGCGGTCGTGGTTGCTGTTTGAGAAATTTCGCTTGTTGTCACGGTAGAATTTCTTGTATTTGACAACTTTTCCTAGGAGCTTCTCATTTCTCCTAGCAGCGAGTGCATAATCGAGAGTCATCTTCTCGAACTTTTTGACGATGGATTCGTCAATCGAGCTTGGGGTAGCAACAGAGGCTGAGTCGGCCTTGAAAGCTACCTCCTTGTCATTCTTTTCATCGGCCTTCTTGCTGGTGGAAGGTTGTGCTGATCCGTGGATGCAGATCATTTCATATTCATTTCCGACAAGAATGTCGAAAAGATCTTCAGTGGAAAGAGAGTTGAAGTCGGGGCGAGCTGGATGCATGGCGGTGTATACGTGCCAGTTTGCGGGTAGGGCACGCATCACTTTAAGATTCTTCTCGCGCTGCGTATATTTGTGAGGGTTGATTGCAGCGATCTCGAGAATTATTTCGGTGAAGCGAATTTTCATTGCTTCTATGGTTTCACCCGAAATCATCTTGAAGTCATCGAACTTGCTGCACACCATGGACAGCTTGTTCTCCTTCATCTCCTCTGAACCCAGGCTGATGGACCGGAGGGTGTCCCACATCTCTTTGGCAGTTTCAAGATTTCGGATCTTGGCAAGGTAGACGCCCTTCACGGTGCTAGAGATGAGTCCCTTTGCGTAGTCATCGAGGCTGGCCTCCTTCCTTTCCTCGGTTGTGTAGTCGCGAGGATTTTTGAGGACTTTTTCGTATGTGGCCTCCCCGGGGGATGTTCCATCCACGATGATCTTTGCTGCATAGATGGGGGAGGGGCCATTTTCGATGATCTCCCACATCAGGACGTGATGTGCCTTGAGACACATCTTGATTCGGAAACTCCAGTCTTCATAGCCTTGGATGGAGAAATCTTCACAAACCCTGAGAAGAGAAGCCTCCATAGCAAATAATATGATATGATATGAATGTAAAGATTTTTCTAAAGGATCGGTTCAAAATGACCAAAAGTTTGATAAAACCTTTAGTATGCAAAGCAGCGGTCAAAAGAACCACTGCTCGGATACCACTTGTTGGTCCCGGGAAAGAGTAATTGGTGTATGGGGGGGGGGGGGGGGGAATACACCAATAACCAACCGTTTTGACTTTTATAAAATCAGGTCGATCAAAGGTCGATTGTCAAGGTCGATCCTTATCAGAGACAGGTTGATCTATCAAGCTCGTTTGGGAACAAGCTTGATTTATCAAACTGTGCTTAAGCGGAAGTTGGTGGAGGTTGATTTACTCTTTGAAAAATCTAAGGTCGATACTGAAATGCAGGTTGATGCTTGATATGCAGGTTGATGCTCGTCAGTTTGATAATAAAATGAAAGGGCGATAAATAAAGAGAGAGAGAGAGAGAGAGACCGCAATTTAGCGTGGTTCGGAGAAACCCTCCTACGTCCACGTCAGGTCGACTCGACCTGAGAATCCCTTTACCTTTGGATCCAACCTCTCTCTTATTTATACTGACTGAGTATCAGTTCTAAATACACTCTAACTTGAATATACCTAGACACGAGTTTTGGGTCGTGACCCTTACAACCTTTCGTACAAAACGTACAAACAACCTTTCACACACTACAGAGCTTGACTAACTCTACAATGGTGAAACACACACAAACTTTCTAACTTCGAACGAGTCGGAGAAGAAGTTGTTGAATCAACGACAAGCATCAGTGAACGCTTCGTCGTTGGGCTTTTATCGGAGTCGAAAATCTCTCTTTGTCAAGTGTTTGGGAAACTAGTGGAATTTCGAACACTTGAGTGGATGAGAACTTTGAGAGAGATTTTTGCAGAGTTTGGCGTTGATAGCTTGAGTTTCCCGTGCATGAATCCGATAATGGCTGAAGTATATATAGGCAGTTTTGAAAAACTAGCCGTTGGAGTCAGGATGATGTGGCACTAGCCGTTGGAGGCTGACTCACTTCTAGCCGTTGGGAAGATTTGTCCTTGCTGGCACACCACGTGGCAAGAATCGGGTCGTGTTGTTCCATGAAGGCGGAGCATCGACATTAATATAGAAATCTAGCTCTTGAAATCTTCTAAGTCAAGGTAGGCTGGAAGCTTGAGAAGGAAGGTCGATAGACAGGTAGATATGCCAGCTCGATCCGAATGAGGCAGGTCGATAAACGACCTTCCTCTTACAGAGTGGATCAAACTTGCATTTGAACTTTAGAGAGCATCGACCTGCACTAACAGGCAGCAGGTCGATCTATCGGCCTTAACCCTAAACAAGTAAAATATGCCTAAGTGTGGTTTCGAAAAACATCATCAAAATCAAACTGCAAAGGGGTTCCCAATAGAAAGCACACAAATATGTGGCTTCTATAACCGGAGGAACGAAAGTAACCAAAATAGATTATGTACGTATTTTTATATTCACTCTATCCTACTACAATAATCTTGAATACTTTAAAATGTAAGTAATAAACTCTCATACTTTCTTTACTTTCACTTTCATCACTACAACTAACATCCTGTATCTAGCGAAAAAGAAAAAGAAAAAGAAATACGACTTGATCGAGTCGAGGAGGGTTGAAGTGGGACGGAGGGACTAGATTTTATGGGATATAGTTACTTTATGGCCTGAACTTTGACTCCATAGTTACTTTATAGCACGAACTTTCAAAAGTTACGAAATTGGCCCGAACTTTGACTCTTTGATGACTTAATAGCCCAAACTTCTAAAAAATGACAAAATTAATCTAATTTTTAACATCATAATAATTTTATGGCTCTATAATTAAATTTCAACAATGACAAAACAATGTAAACACTTTATTTTTGTTTTGTACAAATGAGAACAAAGAACAATAATTAATTTAAGCTTGACATTTATAATTAAAATTTTATACTTATTCTCGTTTAATGATGCATAAACACTAAACTCGTATACGTATTATTTTTTTTTTAGGCATGCGTTCAATCAAAAAGAGAAAGACACAATATTATACTCCATTATACATATGGGTTTAAACCATTTCTCTAAATAATATTGAGAAAATAAAATATAAGTTCATCTTTAATATCAATTTGCAAATATAGTTTTTGAGTTGATAATTGTATGGTTGATTCTTGAATCATTAATTTCTTCTAATTGTAGGAAAGTTTTTGTACCTTAATATTTATATTGTGCCTAATTTTTGGGCATAAAATCATTATTATTTTAAAAATTAGGTTAATTTTGTCAGTTTTAGAAGTTTGGGCCATAAAGTCATCAAAGAGTCAAAGATCGGGCGAATTTTGTAACTTTTGAAAGTTCATGCTATAAAGTAACTATGGAATCAAAGTTCGGGCCGTAAAGTAACTATATCTCAGATTTTATTTATTTCGATATAAACGGAAAATAAGGGTTTTGATTTGAGAGCCTAAACCCCTCTCTCTCTCCCCCTGTTGATACTAAGACACTCTCTCCGTCTCCCGCACAGCCAGCTTCCCGGTCGTCGATCGCCGCTCGCATCTCCGCCACGTGAAGGCTGAAGATTATCCGGTCTCCGGCGTTACACAGGTGACTATTTCCTAGTCTCTGAATTTTTCCACGATTTTTTACTGAAATTTCCAGCTTTGTTGTAATTTGATTTCAAATGGGGGTTGTCTTATTTGATTAAAATGCTTCGTGTGTGGAGTTCGGGAACGGATACTGTTGTTCGATTAGGTTAGGGTTGATCGACTTTACCTTATAGAATTGAAATGAACCAGTTCAACATTTCTGATAATTAGTGTATGTAATTATGAGGGTTGAGTGAAATTATTCCATCCTTTCATAGAAATTCAGATTCCTATTATATACTACTCCCTAGTCCCATTTCATTTGTCCAATTCATTGAATATATGTGAGGTATAATATGATGGAACGAGCCAGATGAAATGGGACGGTGGGCGTAGTATCTATTATCAATTGCATTACCTGGATTTGTATGAGAACCTTAAAATCTTTGAGGTCTGAAGCTGTACAAGCTCTACTGATGTTATCTTGCACCTAAGCATGTCAAATGATACTTAGCAATAAGAGTTTCGAGCATATGTGTAGATCAGAGGATATAAAGAAACGGGATACTGAAATATAGTGCTTCCATAGTTGGACCCTATAATTGCATTTCCAGTTTGATTTCCTTTCTATCTGTAAAGTTATGGTGATTTGTTTGATTCGATTCATTGATGATAGTATGTCGGTAAGTTCTTGGCTTATTTTCCACCTTATTAACATATATCACTTGCTCGGTTTTTCTTCACTTCAATGCCTTGCCTTGTTTAATAGAGATCATGATTTAGGGCTTATTATTTTTAGAAGTGTTGTGGTGAGTGCTGATGTGCTTTGTTGGACTTTCTGATGTTGTTAATCTTGTATTTCGGTGATTCTTTTTGTATTCTATACAGGCCGTGCTAGTATGTTGAGACTTGCTCGCCGCAAGTTATGTGGTCGTGTGGATGGAGGATGTCGAGTCAGCTCATTATCACAGATTCGGGAGTTTCACGCTGCCCAGGTGAGTTTGGAATTTCCATTCGCCACTGCTGTCTATCTTCTTTGAAAATCTGCATGAGTAGATACAGATTCCAATTCTAGGAATTTCGTTTTCTTTGGTTCTATTTGGAATTGTTGCTCCCATAGGAAACTATACATCTCCATGTATACGATGATGCTTTGTTGATGTAATGCCTTCTCGTAGTACGAGAACCTTAAATCACACCAAGATTCATATTGCAGCCTTCTTTAGCTCCGAGAAGCTTCTTCGGGGTCGAAGATTTTGTTGATGACGACAACAGCAGGCCATACCATTACCAAAAGGAGAAGAGGTCAAAAAATCCAAACAAGCACGTATCCTTCAAGCAACGTACAGTCGCCTACATGGAACCCTTCACTCTGGACGTCTTCATCTCAAAACGCTTCGTCTCTGCTTCAATCACCCACAGAGTGACATGCAAGCAAGTTGCGGTTGCTGGTACCAACTCCAAAGATATAAAAGCTGCACTGAGGTCGAGATCCGATATACCTGCTTGTCTGGCAATCGGCCAGATTCTGTCCGACAGGGCAAGAGAAGCCGACGTGTATACAGCGGCTTATACACCAAGGGAGAGGGATAAGTTCGAAGGGAAGATAAGGGCAGTTGTCCAGTCCCTTATTGATAATGGCATTGATGTCAAAATCTATCTTGATTGATAGACCTTCGTTAGTCTTTGCCTTAGTTTTTGTTGATAAGCCCTTAAGATTGTTGGTGTTCGGTTTTTTGTTTGTATAAACTCTGTCAATCTTGATTTTGCTCATAGAATACTTGGCACTCAATTTTTATACTCACTAGATTATACTCCTCCGTCTACGATTTCTCGAGACTAATACTATATGGCGACTTCCTCTGTTTACAATTTATTGACACTAATACTGATACAAAAAGATAATCAACTATCCTTGTACGAGTAAGACGGAGGGAGTAAGATATAGAGACTTCCTATGTCCATGATTTCTTGACATTAATGCAATATTATAACGCTTACTAGCATCTAAAATTGTTCAAAAACCAACGGTGAAGAAAGATTCATGGCTACAAAAGATTCATTCTCTTCCTACAAAGAACGCAAACCATGGCTAGAGCTATTAACCTACATTACCTGCCTATAGAGAGAGCAACCCTCTCTCTATCAACTTCTTCCGCAAGTCTGCAGCTTCGTCGAGCATTCCGGCAGCATGTATTCCCAGAATGATGGTGGCACAAAAACACGGATCACAGTTTTTCCTGCTCGAAATCAACAAGTTGACAACCTCAACAGCAGCATCCAGTTTCCTCTTCTTGCATAGCCTATGAATTATGAACCTATAACAGTTGTCTCGCACACTGCGCCTGCTGTCTTTACTAATAACGTTCAGCAACTTAACGGCTTCTTCAACCATATCCGCCCGGCAAAAGCCCCAGATCAGGCATCGACATGTAACATCATCAGGTCGAGGCCCATGCTTCATCATGCTCTTGTAAACCTCCATCGCCTTATCCATCACTCCATGCTTAGCCAAGCCATCGACAACGATATTATAAGTGATCAAAGTGGGAGAGCAATTCGAGTTTCTTAAGTAGCCAAGAATCTCAACAGCTTCGTCCATCATTCCCTCCTTACATAATGCACGTAGTAACGTGTTATAAGTAATAATATCAGGAGCACAGCCGTGTGAAACCATTTGATGGAAAAAGTCTATAGCGCAATCGACCATGCCCTCTTTGCAAAAACCATTGATGATGATATTGTAAGTCACCGGTGTAGGAGGGCTCGAAGTTTCATTCATGTAGGAGAGGATCTCATCAACTTCATCCCAACATCCATACATACAAAGAGAATGGAGCAGAGTATTGTAAGTTATAGTGTTCGGCTCCATTCCACGCGATAAAAGATTGCTCACAACCATCGAAGTCTCTTCATAATCACCCTGCTTGCTAGTAAGATTAACGATGGAGTTAAAAGTCACCATATCCGGATAACATCCTTCGACTGCCATATCATCCATGACTTCCAATGTCCGAGCAGCTCCAAGATTCCTACACACCAAATCAATAAGGATCGTGTAGCTGATTACATAAGGAGGGCATCCTTTTCTAAGTTGATCCTTCCAGAACTGGATGGCCTCTTCAAACTTGCCTTGTTCGAACATGGCTCGTATAATTGTGTTATAAGTGATAGTATCTGGAGGGCAACCACTCAAGCTCATGGACTCGAGCAAATCCATGGCAGCTTTGAGATACCGTTTCCTACACAAACCACCAATCACCATATTGTAGGTTATAATATCAGGAATCCCACCAGTCATTACAAGTAACTGGAGAACCTTATAAGCCTTATCGGTTTGTTTGAAATTCACCAAACCTCTGATCATATTTATGCAGGAGTTGAAATCGGGAAACTGGCTTCTTCGCGTCATCACATCCACCAGCTTCACCGCTTCAACTAATTTACCACGGCTGCATAAACTTTGGAGGATCTCGTTGTTAGTCCTCTCATCATTTTCGATATAGGAACCATCCGAAGCAAACTTCAACGAATACGAGTATTTGCTAGGGTGGATTTTCTTGGTGAATTTCCTCCCACCTCCAGTTTTGGGGATATCCGAATTCATCTCTTGCTTGGTATCGAGAACGACACCCGCCTGTTGCCCTTTGTACCTCAATAGAGAAGGTTCTGCTCTCGCACCATTCGTTTCAGTCTGCTGCAGAGCACATCTAGTTCTGCGATAGCTTAATGATGAAGGAACCGAAGCCCTTGCGTCGGAATTCGTATCGAATCGGCTGGAGAATGAATTCCAACTATGCAGATTACGAACCTCAATCACAATTTTATGCGGCGCAACTGAATAGGCCATAGCTAGACTCAACTTTATCAAAACAGAGCAGGTGTATTACGCATGCGATCGATCGATTCTTCTGTAACTCACTCTAATCTCAGGGATGGAAAACAAAATTCTCTGTAACTTTCACTAAATAATTCGACCTGCAGAGGAATTGAAATCTGTATTCATACTATTACACAAACTAATATCGATAAGTAGGAAGAAGAAACTCAAAAAAGAAAAAGCATGCTCATTCTCCGTTGATTATAAACGCAGAGAAAAAGATGTGCTATCATAGCGTACCGCCGAGAAACCTTCATGCGGCGGTGCCGCTCTAAAAAACTCCGCCCCCTCAGCCGAAAATCAAACTGAAATTTCCTCAGCCGAAAACTTTATCTCACTAGAACCTTATTTTCTCCGCCTGACTCTCTCTCTCTCTCTCTCTCTCTCTCTCTCTCTCTCTGAGTGTTGGTAAAATGTAGGTGAGCGGCGAGTGGGGAAGGCCGGCGGAGATAGACGGAAAAGGGAGGTCTAATATTTGGGGTTTATTTTGGGGGGTTTTGCTTAAGTTATTTGTCTGAAATTGCTATTAGGTCCCTGTACATACATATATTTACATGAAATTACCCCCTGATTTTGGGACTATTTTAAAGGGGTGGTTATCTAAATTATTTCAAGATTGTCTTTCTCGCCACTATTTCAAGTCAGAGTAATGCTCCAATGCCCGTCACGGAACACATTTAGGGGGTGTTTGATAGGCCGTATAAATCCATATTTTTTTTAATTTTTTTTTTTTTGATTGGTCAAATTGTTAGATGTTAGTACGCCTAGCTCCCAAATACTCTAAGAAAATCTTTAAGCCACCTTATATCTCTCCAATTCGCTCCCAGCAGGGATCGAACCCGGGTCACTCCTTCAAGGGAGGAGCCCCGTAGCCAGGTGCGCTAAGTCACCTGGTTAAATTATAGTATGAGGTTATAATGATGTTTGGTAGGTATACTAATTAGTATAGAGGGCCCTGTATTAGACAGGACCCATTATTAAATTCACTATTACGTCAACGCTAATAATACCTCCTACCCCCTAGTATTTAAATCCATATAAGAATACTTCCTTCTCTTTGTACCCTCATAAATTTTAATGCATCATACCAAACACAATATTAATATTAGTATAGGTTTTTATGCTATCCTACCAAACACAATATTAAGGTTATTTTATAAAGTTTATCTTATTGCTACATATTATTTTATCTTGAGATTATTAATATGGGGTTTTGTAAAGAGTCGTACCAAACGAACCCTAATATGTACACAGATGACAATAATATTAATGAATAAAATAAAATAATTCAGATGTATATTAGCATGTCAAAAGAAATTGAACCCTAATTAAAAAATTGTAAATGTGGCATTGCTAGTCACATGGTGGGCACGGAAACATTTCCGATTTAGATAATACTCCATGTTCCCCATATTAGCACGGGGAGAGAAATTGAACATGTTTTAAGAAAATGTTAGGTACAAACGTACAAGTGAAGAAATATGGTAGTTACATTATTTAGAATATTAAGGTAATATGATCATTTTACTGAGGAAATTTTTTCATTTTACTTCAGATTACTAATACGGGGACGTTTTAAATGAGAAATACTTATACTAATATGAGAGATGGAGAGAGGAGGGACTGCTTATAAGTTATACTACCTCCATCTCACAAAAGTAGTCTATCTTTCTTTTTTTGTCCATCTTATATATTAGTCCACTTATGATAAATAACAAATAATATTTTGCTACAATTAACTCTCTCTCCTCAATATTAATTACAACATACATTCTCATTTTCCTTAATTCTTGTGTCAAGTCAAACTAGAACTACTTTTATGAGATGGATGTGCGTAGAAATGCACAAACTACTTTTTTAAAGATTTTTGGTAATTTTCAATCTCATTTAAATGCTGTCAGATCCTTCAAACTCTGAATTTATTACAGTAGAATATTTTATTTTTTTTATCAAAATGTTGGGTTTTATTCATCTTTTATGTGTTGACAATTTTGGTCCGATAATGAAAAAATTGAAAATGTAGGAACTGTATAAGACTAAATAAAATCTGCAGACAGATTATCTGTTTATATAATCAGATTATTACAGAAATGAGATAATGCCAATTTACAACTTCACTTTCAGAACTTCAAAATGGAAACTCACTGAATAGTTTATATCCCCATCACTAGGGGTGAAAACGGATCGGATATTTCCCGCCCGATCCGGAGCCGGATCCGGTCGGATTCGAATTCGGGATCAAAAATTAGTATCCGGTCGGATTCGGATTCGAATCCGGATAATTAAATTCGGATTTGGATTATGCAATATCCGCCCGTATCCGAGTTTTCCCGTATTTTATCGGATATTATCCGGATATCCGGATTTTTCAAAAAATATATTTTATTTATTTTTTTTTAATTTTGAATTTTTCCAATTATTTTTTTAATATACATTATTTTATATAGTAGTAAAACAGTTTCGCATGGATGGGGGATTGAACCCTTGACCTCCCGGATGAAAGACAAGAAACATAACCATCTTGTCTACAACAATCATTGCGTTAATTTTTCTTAGTTTTATATATATTACATAAAACATAATAAAAACATGCATTGACATCTAATTATGATTCTTTTCTATCGTACTATATAATATGTAGCATATACTTTTTAATAGCTGCAATTTTATTTAATAAATTCAAGAATAATCTTATTACACTAATTTTATCTCATGTGTTGAATTATTTTTGGGCACAACTTTTATAAGTAAACTTAATATATAAATACACATATCGAGTTATTAAATACATAAATAAGTCCACATATCAGACAATTTTTGTATGAAACATATTATCCGATTATATTATTCGAATCCGGTCCGTATTCGTCCTATATCCGTCCCGTGTCCGTATTCCGAATATTCCGAAATTCGTATTCGGATCCGGCTTTCCCGTATCCGATTCTGAATCCGAGAAAAAAATATGGGATAGGATACGGGAATAGCACTATCCGCCCGTATCCGATCCGTTTTCACCCCTACCCATCACTACTTTCATCTAATTTCAACTTAATTACAAAATAGCACACCTATTCCTCTAGTTCTAGCTCAAGATTAAGCATAACCTGGCATTTCTTCAAGTGGTAAAAGATTGAAGAAGATGAGATTGGACAAACACTTCTTTTTTGTTTCTTGCTTCCTTCATATCGCCTTGGATAGCCTCGTTCGCATGGCTTCAGCACTAGAAATCTTGTTGACACTGCAAGAAAGAGCAGACACGGCTGAGATCACTCGAAAAACAAGAAAAGAATCTAATGGTTATGTGGTCGTGATGCGAAAATGGGGGATGTAGTACCAGAAGAGGAGATCTCCACTCAAGCCGAGCTTCTCGTGGATCCACTCTGGAGCGAGTTCTTGAAGCAATCTAAGCTGCTCCTCCACATCAACTGTTGTAACAAGGCAAGAAATCTACTTGAGCGAACTTCACATAAATAAAGGAAGAGTTTGGTTCTGTTGATGATCTTACTTCTGGCAACGACGTCTAGCTGGGTTATTAATCTATGTATCAGCTCCTCTTTTGTGACGACTGAACGTTTGATTGATTGGAAGAAGAAATAGATTCTGTCAAAGAGCTTAGGTAGGCCAGCAATCATTTTTCGTCGCCTCATTGCTTGAGAGATGGCTGGGTCCTTCTCCAGTGATGCCAATCTCTCCTTTTCTTGAATCTGCATATGCCAAAGAAACAGTTAATTAGAGAAGGAACATCCACAGCATTCTTCAAATTTCGTAACCATTGCATACAGCTTACAGATTGTATAAGAGATTGTGGAAGAATGTTGAAGATATCGCCATGAGCAGATGAGCTCACTCTCTTTCCATCATCATCATTTGTCACACTCTTCTTAGGAGTATCGAATTTCAAAGGCCTATTAGGAGGTGGTCGTCTCACAAGTTTGTTTGGTGTTCTGCACGGGTCATTATCTGGGCTCATGTAGCTTCTTTTAGCTGGCTGGAGCATAGGCGTAGCACTCGTGGGAGTAGATGCCATGGCTACTGGAGTTTTAAGTAGGGAGGCCATTTCATCGGAGCATTGATCTCCATCGTCAACAGGACTAATACATTTAACTGGAGTTTCAGGAGAAGTAAATGCCGCTTTGCTGCCTAAAGAAGCTTCATACAATGATGAGCATGGTTTGCTGCTTGAATCTCTTATAATTTCTTCACGAGGGCTACCTCCAGAAAACGTGTGTTCAGCATTAAATGAAGGAAGGGGAGAGGTGAAGGATTGCTCTTGCTTGAGCTTTTCCACTAGATCGCCACAATTCCTCTGTGAAAAGCCCCTTTTAAACGATGGAGGCAGATGGGAGCCTACGAACGGCTGCTCTTGCTTCGGCTTTTCCACTCGAAGGCCAGAATTTTGCTGTGAAAATCTGGCTTTAGATGGAGGGATAGAAGTCATACTTGGACCTTCATTCAATCTATCAAATGGTGCAGGTAGCACCTCCCCTGGGACTTCATCAGCCTGAATTCAGAATGTGGCAATTTGTCACTTAACTTATACATCTGAAAAGAAAAGCAGCTCCGAAAATTCATTGAACACAGTCACCGATCGTGGAACACGTTAATTGCCCATTCCACCCAGTCTAACTTAAGCAATGGTATAAGCACACCATTGAACATATTAGAAATTTTATAAATATACATGATGATACAGGTATATGGAAAGAAGCACAATCAAGGGATCATATGCTGAGTAATTTTTTGTTTCTTGAGAGACTCATATGCTGAGTATTTCGTGTTGGCATTACGAGAAAAGTTACAGCAGCAAAAACACAGCTACAGATGCAACATTTTCAAATCAATATGCTCTGAGACATGTAAATTGGGGTATAATTAATATGATCCAGAAAGAATAGATCCATATGTGATGAGTTCCTCTCAACTATTAGTAACCGTGACTGAGCAATACGTCAAAATCCTCAGAATCGACACTTGGTGAATGAGACGAACACATACAGATCAGTTTTAAAGAGAAAGGATTACCTCGGGATGTGATTTGAAGAATTTTACAAGGCGGCTGCGAAATACTTTTCTGAGCTGCAAATTCGCGCTAAGAGATTGCGACTTGAATTTGCTCTTAATGGATTCAGCATCCAATGTAATGCGAAGAACAGGTTTCATACAGCTAGTCCGCTCGTCGAGTTCAAGGACTTTCTCCAGCAGAATGGCCTCAGGCATGATGAACTTCAACTGTGCTAAATGACTATATGTAAATCTCCTGAAGAATGAGAGCAATCGAACAAATCAAAACTCGAAGGTGCATAACAATCATAAGAGAAACAATAAACAATGTAAGCAATCCGTTAATCCGAACTTGAATTCTGCATACCTATCGGTCAAAGTTTCTATTTGGGGGCTAATTTTACTAAATGTTGGAGCAGATCTCTTCATCTGGAGCAGCCTGATTGAGGAATCCAAGCTGATGAAGAACCTTTCCAGCAACTCATAACTGAAACATAAACATCGGAAACGCCATTAGATCACCGGAAACGATACATTCGACAAAAAAGAAAGGTAAAAAATCACCAATGAATTTAAATAGATTTGTATTGAATTATGAAATAGAAAACAGATCTGAGAAGAAATGCACAAATCACAAACCCTAAAGATGAAATGCTGTATCAACTTCAACGAATAAATACGGAAACAAAACACCACTCACTTTTCCGGAAGCTCTATTCCAGCAGCAGGCTTCTTCGGCTCGGCAACCTCCTCCTCCGCTGCGGAAACTGGGTCGGACCTCGGAGGCGGCTGGGATCTCTGTTCACGGAGCTTCATCGCCGCTTTCCTAACATCCGCAATCGACATAGCCACGTTGCGGCGGCGCGGGAGCCGCGGCTGATCCGCCGGCTTCCCCGGCGTCTTCACGCTCAGCGGATCGGAGGTCGGGTCGGGAACCTTCCGATCCGACGGCGCCGGCGAACGCAGAACCTTCTTCGACTTGAACGAGGGCAACGGCGACTGCTTACCGGCATCCATGGCAGCTCAAAGCACGCAGTGGAGGTGAAATGCGTGGGCCCAGCGGGGTATATATATAGGGAGCTCTGTGCTCTGCGTGGTGTAGCAGCGGTGCGGGTCTCATTTTGGCGCGCAGGCTGACGTGGCGGAGCGCCACGTCATATTTGGCGCCATTTTCACCAACGGGAAGAAGAGAAGGGCGTTATTGTCATTTTCAGTAGTAGGGTTTTTGGGCCAGCCGTTGAGATTTAAGGCTCGTTTCTTGGGCCTTCATCCTTTTGTTATTACTACTATTAACTACTCCCTCCGTCCTCCATTTAGTGACGGAGGGAGTTTGGGCACGCGTTTTTTCGCATTTTATGGTATAATAATAAATTAATGTGTTAAAGTGTTAAAGTGGAATAATTGTGGGTCCATTTGAATTGTTTAATAGTATTAAAATATTAAAATAATAAAAAGTAGATGTATAAAGTGTTAAAGTGTTAAAGTGATTGTGGGGTCTACGTCCAAAAATGGAAATTGTCAGTAAATGGAGGACGTCCCAATATAGTATTAACGTCACTAAATGGAGGACGGAGGGAGTAATTAATTTCGAAAATTGTGGTGAATTTTGTTTTAAATAATGTAAAGTAGAGAAATGTTATGCTACATACCTTATGCCACGTATCTTGTGAGCACCGCTCTCGTTTTATCAACGTTAACATTATTTTTTTCGTTTTATACATTTGGTTTAATTCTAATACACTATATATTGTTATTCACATCGTTAATATTATAAATTACATAATAATCAAAACTCGATTGTCCATATTATCTATAAATACTAATAAATGGAAAAAAAAAACAAATTGGGCTTCGATTTTTATGTAATTTATAAGATTAAATATATGAATAACAATATTTCAGGTATTAGAACTAAACCAAATGTATAAAATGAAAAAAAAAATAATTAATGTTAGCGTCGACGAAGCGAGAGCGGTGCTCACGAGGTATGTAGCATAACATTTCTCGTGTAAATGAGATTGAGGATTGAAATGCTATTTCGGAAATATTAAAACTTATACTCCCTCCATCCTGTCCAATTTTAGGCGTTTTTCGAATATGTGTGAGGTACTCCCTCCGTCCCACTGGGATGAGACCTTTTATTTTGGCACGGGAATTAAGACATGAGTGATGATAGTGTGTTAAAATGATGTGTAGTGGGTAAAAGTAATGTGCCTGAATTTTTATTGGGTTAAAATTTTATATTTTGGGAAGGTCCCTATATCAGTGGGACGTCCCAAAACGGAAAGAGTCCCTTTATCAGTGGGATAGAGGTAGTATAAGATATAGAAATGTCTACAATATAATTGAGCCTGAGCGAATATATATTACTCCCTTTGTCCCACTTCAATTGGCTTGTTTCATTTCGTCATTAGATTTTATGCGTAGTGTTAAAAGTGAAAAGTAAGGGGTCCATATTGAAAAATATTAGTTAATTCTTTTCATTTTAAGAAACAAGCCGATCGTAGTGGAAATTTTCAATTAAAAAAAGAAGACAAGTAAAATGAGACGAGTATTTGACTTAAATAGTATACCGGTTACCTTTAACTTGATTAGGGGCAAGAAGAAATCAAGAAGAATTAACTTCAGTGAAGATCATCGCCCAATAGAAAGGCAATATCACTTTAGAATTAGTGCTTCAAGATTCATAGTCGATGAAATCACATTTGAATTAAATTTGAAATTCATTACATTTTTTTTTTTTCTTTTTCTTTTTCGTGAAAGATGTTTTTTTGTTTCATTTTTTTTTTCCCCATGAATTATGTTCTGCCCCGGATGGAAGTTGGTTGAGTAAATTCAAATAACGTAGTTTGCTTGTAACTGTCTTGGATTTGTCATGACATATGCGAGTTGAAGAGGGTAATGCGCTAGGATTGCATGAAGTTATTTCTTGAATTAAGGAGCTAAGGTTCGAAAAGGTGAAACTTACAATCGACGGTACAATTGTTAATGTTATTTTTCTTTAGTTGTCGATTGCTCAAATTCAGCTGCATTGTCAAAAATTGCAAAAAAATAAAAATAAAAATAATAAATAAGTTGCAAATTTTATGACTCATTGTCTTTGCAAAAACTTCTAGAAATTTCCTTATCCGTTTGTCTGAAATGAGCCCCGACATTTGTGGAGGGTCTTCGCTCTTATCCGTGCTCTTATACTTGATATAATCTCTTATTCAAAAAAAAAAGTTGCGCTTCTTAATTGGATCGATACGGTATTAGAAAGATTCAAATTTATGACTCTTTATTACACGAATATCTATTTGGAATATTCTTATTTGAGAGCAGTTGATAACTTTCCAATGTATTCCTATTTAAGAAACTTTGTAACTAACATTTCAATCTACAAAGCTTAAAGAATTTATATTTCTCTCCCAAGAAAAGAAACAAAGGAAAAAAAATTTAACTGCGTGCGGAGACTTTAAAAGGTCCACCCGCGAAAAGCATTCAAGATTGCATCTCAGCCGTCGATCATCAACTACCTCCCAAATCAAATTTCACGCCGCTTACCGGTCAAACTAGTCGGCGCTTAATAATACTGACAGCGGCGGCGGCGATGGCGACGGTGGCCGTGGCGGTGAAGAGCGCCGACGGGAGGGGAAGCCGGCGGGCCGTGAGGTGGGCTATAGAGAATTTGATGCACAAAGCTGATCGTTTGGTTCTGGTTCGTGTAATGCCCACTCCGTGTAAGTTACCTTCTCTCCCTTCTCGCCCTACTATCTTCATCCTCCTCCTTTTCCTCCGCTTGGACACGCACTGATGGGGTTTTGTGTGTGTGTGCGCGCGCGCGCGCAGTGTTTGATGCTTTAATTGGAATTTGGGAGTCTGATTAAGGATGGCTGATCAACTAGGGCTGGAGCTTGAATCGAGTGATATTTTACCCTCTGCGTGTCTGTCAGTTTTCGCAAATTAGTGTTTTTGTGTTGAATTTTGTGAATTGGGCGTGAATTATGGTTTAGTTTCGGGGTTTTAAACCTGTGAATTTCCATCCTGAAATTCTCAAGGAGTGATGTTATTGTCCTGAATTTTGTGTGACTTTATCTGAGGTTTTGTAGAATGATGTGACGATGCTAACCCTAGCTAGAATCGATATACCCGTTCTCGATTTTGCGTATAGTTGCATTTTCTAGGAGATGGCCATTATGTTTACC
This sequence comes from Thymus mandschuricus, assembly GCA_029379335.1. Lineage (NCBI taxonomy): Eukaryota > Viridiplantae > Streptophyta > Magnoliopsida > Lamiales > Lamiaceae > Thymus > Thymus mandschuricus. Next base: position 3,461,880 of record CM057081.1, on the reverse strand, counting down.
CAATGCTTTCTTGTTTGATCCGAACTGTTTTTATTTTTATTTTTTTCACAGCGAATTCGTTATCTGGCTGGCTACATTCACTGATTTCTTACTTTTCTGTCATGTATTTAGTAAAGGGTGGTAGCATAGCGATCAGCGAGGTAGATGGAAGCGTGGTGGAAACACATGCTCGAGATGTACTGGCAAAGTGTGAGGAAAATCTTCTGACTATTAGGTACCAATATAGGAAAGAGAAGGTGAGCTTTTCCTATTTCAGTCCATGTTTATATAGTTTTTCTCTCTTTTTATTACTGATATTGAACTGTGTGGAGCCAATCTAGATTGAGACGTTGTTGCTGGAAGGAGATGATCCTGCAGTTGCTCTTCTAAGTTATATATCCGATTCAGGAGCTACGAGTTTGGTGCTGGGATCTTGCCCCTACAAATCCAATTACTCTGCGAGGTAAGGTTCTCGTTGAGTGCTACTGAGCAGTGATCATACAATGTTTTGTTAAACATGTTAAACATGCATTTATCTCTGTCGCTTCTGAAGTTCTAATTTTCTTGTTAAACCATTTTATCCCCTTTGTCGGATATCTTATTTATGCCATGCATATTATATAGTTCAGAATAATTGCAGATGCTTTTCAATTGTTAGATTAATGATCAATTTATCCTGACCTTCTGATATTTTCTCTCCTGAAACTTGTAAACCGTATGTTAAGCTTCTAGTATGTAATTTTCTGCAATTCTCTTGAAATTGATGTATTGATATGTTCTTTTTCTTAGGACACCCAAGGAATTTGAAGTGCCGTCAATGGTTCTCAAACATGCTCCTAACACGTGCAAAATCTATGTAGTCTCAGCAACTAAAATCATATCAAATTCCGTAAATCCTGTGTCTACCTCTGGTATGTTGATTATTTGAGGTGCTTTCATGTAATGATATCTTTTTCTACCTTAATTTGTGTATTTGATACTTTAACTGGGAGGGAGTATGATTCTCATTCATTCACCAATTCTTCATCTTCAGAATCCAAATATAAGAACGGCCTTTCGAATGTTAGTCATTGTCGTTCCGATTCACAAACATCAACATTGTCTTCTGTGAATTCTGATGGCGCTGAGGAAACATCTTATCAAAGCTCAGAGGAGAGTCGCTCAGATATGTCACGAAATAATGGATTCCTGCCAATTTCTTCTACACGATCAGAGCAGGTGATCACCTTGAAGCCTTGCTATATGTATTCATATTTCAATCGAGAAAGTTTGTCAAGTTCCAGGACATATACCTCTTATCTTGAAAAACTCATTATTGACTCAAAGGGGCATACTTATCTTTGCTCTGCAGTCAGACATTAAGGCTGAAATAGAGCGACTGCGCCTGGAAGTGGAGAATACTGTATCCATGTATAATCGAGCTTGTAAAGACCTGGTCCAAGCTCAGAGCCAGGTTTGATCTCAAGTAGTATTACATTTTCTGAATATGCAACGTTCTATTTATTTCAACTACTGTCCAGGTTGTTTCTCCTGAAAAGACTATTCAATTTCACAAAATAATGGTTATTCTTCACTATTTTAACGTCCCCTATAGCAGTCTGTCTTAGATTCTCTTGACATGTAACATATGGCAAATTAGATTTCCGGGAAACAAAGGGTTGAAAATTTGCATCACAATCAACGATTCTTGGACCTACATGTTGCAGGTTCAGTTGCTTTCTTCTGAATGCATTCAAGAAGCACAGAGAGTGAATGCTGCTCAAGAAAGAGAAGAGAAGTTAAGGAAATTTGCGGCTCTAGAGAGAGAGAAATATCTGGAAGCTGAAAAGGAGGTTGAGAAGGCCAAAGCACTTCTTGCAGAAGAGACATACGAAAGGCAGATGGCAGAACTCATGGTCCAGAAAGAGTCCTTAGAGAAAAACAAAATGGTCGATGCTCTACTCTCTGGTGACCGGCGTTATAGAAGGTACACGAGAGATGACATACACATAGCAACTGGCTCTTTTGATGACAATAAAGTGATTGGCGAAGGAGCATATGGTAAAGTTTACAAGTGCAGCCTTGACCACACCTTAGTTGCTATTAAAACACTTCACCGCGAGGCTTCTGACAGAAAAAAGGAGTTTCTTACAGAGGTTTGATCTTAAGTTTTTTTGGCATTTTCCATTAGTGCGCCACTCAGACTGATTATTAATTGCAAGCTTACACACTTCGAATTGGGTCCTTGCTATACGTTTGAGGGCAGAAATTTTCATAATTTAGTAGATACACCGTTTCTGCTTGTAAAGCTAGAGAAAGTTAGACACTCGGAGGAAATTACGATCATTTCTTGATTAGTTGATTTAGTTGGGAATATCATCATTTACTTGCAGTGTATTATAGTGAAGAGCATGTTGGTGTGCGTATATAGCTAATAAGACTCTGATCTTTATTATACTATATGTGAATCGAAATGATATACCCTTGATACACTCAACTGCCATGGAAAAGAATAATACTTAGGTTTGGTATGTTATTTCTAGATATCAGTTCTTGTTCGTATAAGTTTACATATTTCTTGCATTAACATATATATTTTAATGCAACTTATTGTGAACATGCAGATAGATGTTCTCAGTCAATTACGCCATCCTCACATAGTTTTATTGCTAGGAGCCTGCCCAGAAATCGGCTGTCTTGTTTATGAGTATATGGAGAATGGAAGTCTCGAAGATCATATCCTTCCCAGAAGGGGCAACCCACCCCTTCCTTGGCCTGTCAGATTTCGAATAGCATTTGAGGTTGCTTCAGGACTTGCCTTTCTTCACCACTCAAAGCCAGAGCCTATAGTTCATCGTGATCTAAAACCCGGAAACATATTACTCGATAAATACTTTGTGAGCAAAATCGGAGATGTAGGCCTTGCAAAATTCATCAGCGATCTTGTGCCAGAGAATATAACCGAGTATGGGGAGTCTGTTATAGCAGGTACCCTTTTTTACATGGATCCTGAGTATCAAAGAACTGGAACCCTTCGTCCGAAATCCGATCTGTTTTCATTTGGAGTTATAATCCTCCAGTTATTGGCTGCATGCCATCCGAATGGGCTTATACTGAAGTTTGAAAAAGCTATGAGCAGTGGCAGTTTCTTGGATGTTCTTGATAAGTCAGTTTCAGATTGGCCACTAGCTGAGGCAGTAGAACTTATACAGGTAGCGTTGAAATGCTGCAAACTCAGATGCAGAGATCGACCGGACCTTGTAAACGAAGTACTGCCAGTTTTGAAAAGACTTGCAGAATTTGCTGATTCAAGTAGCTTGAGTGGGAGAGGCCTCGGACGAGCACCCAAACACTATTATTGTCCTATCCTTCAGGTGCGAATATTAACTTAAACTTTATGGATAAATATCATTCATTATCATAACATTTGATTTCTTTGCAATGCACTACACAATCATGATTGCAGGAAATAATGGAGAACCCCTTCATAGCAGTTGATGGTTTCACATACGAACATTATGCAATAAAGGCATGGCTCGAAAGGCACGACGTATCTCCAGTGACAAAGCAAAAACTAGATAACAAATCACTAATCCCGAATCATACGCTGCGTGCAGCCATCCAAGAATGGAAACAACCAGTCTGAGAATCCAAAAACTCCCATTCTATCACCGTTCTCCTACCTTGTACATGTTGTATTGTCGGATGAGCTTAAATGTTGTGGCGCTCTCGGCATACACCATTCCGCAGCTTGAAATTTCTGCAGCATGGAGTTTGCAGCTGCTTGCTGGAAATGGAAGTGTATATGAATAGTTATTTGATCTCAACTGTGTGTAGGTAGCTCAAGAGGTTTTGAATGTACAGGTCAGCACCATATTTTTTGTGTAATGCAATGTAAATGAACATATTTGCATAGATATAGAATAAAGTGTGTTGCAACAATTTTTTTACTTTTTCAGTGAATTAATTTTTATTGTAAGTAAATTATTCAACTTCAAAACTTAGTACTAGTTTCAATCTAGTAACATAAACACACACTCTCTTTCTCTGTCTAGTTGAAAATGGCAATGTCAAATGATCACTACACACCTGAATTTACATTAATTAAATAACACTGATAATTAATGTGCACTAAATAGAAAACTGGTACTCCATACTAGTACTAGTATTAGATTTATTTACATGTGGGGGAAGATTGAAGGAGAGAAAGTCTTGATACACGTTTCTGTGGATTCTGAATAAATGACTACACGACAAAGAGATTACACAAAAATGAGTATAATTCACATAAACAAAATAAAATATTTAGACTCCATTACTTTATTTTTCCACGATTGTTACAGTATATTATTATAAACATACTCCAACTCCATCATATGGTAATCAAAGGGGCCCACTTGCTTAACCATCATTTTATTCATTTATAGTAAGCCGTTCATTTATTATGATTATTGAGAACGTGCGATAATATAGGGATATAAGATAAAATAAGATATCGAGTACAGTCTTCACACGTTTTAGGGTATAGTATTATTTTGTCTCTTCCTGTGAAGTTGTAACGTGTTTGATTCGTATTAATACGATTACGACAAAAGAGCATAATACACTACTCCTACTTGACAAGGAAACAAATAGGCATCAATCTCTATTTCATTAAACTAACACAACATGTCTATACTTAACTCCTGATTATGATTAATTGTAATATATTTATAAATCAAATACCCACCTACTGTAATAGATTTCTACACTAATGTCAACTATGGGCATGAGAGCGTTTCCGAAGTAATTAAACCCACCCTCGTCAACACTACAAGTAAAGTTTGATTAATTTCTTTGAAAAATAGTATCACTCTGTCTCATTTTAGTTGATTTTTTTTTTTTTCATTTCGGGATAAGATTTTAGATGCAATGCTAAAAGTGGAAAAGTAAGGGTTAATTATTTCAATTTTGAAAAGAAGCCAATTGAAATGGAATGTCCTAATTAAGAAAGAAAGTCGAGCGAAGTGAGACGGATGAGAAAGTACAAATTAAGCCATGCATACAAGATTAGGTACATCTTCTCCAACTCGCCCTATATAGAACATTAACTAGGTTAATTACTTGTTAACATTACAGAGAGATGAGAGTAGGTTCATGAATGTTAGTAAATTTATAGTAATATATATACTGTACTACATACCTGGCTTATATATATAGAATATAGAAAGGTATAAGTAATTGAATTTAATACTTTACACTCCATCTATATATTTATAGTATAGTAGTTTGAAGTGGGGTTTTATATTATTATACAGTATATCCATTCTTAATAACTACTACTCTGTCTCAGTTATCAACCCCTACTTCACATGTACATGTTTCAATTATTAACCGTGACGCCCTCTTATTACCCCCCCCCCCCCCCCGTTAATTGTCTATATTTCTTTATTAAATAGTCTCATTTAATTGTTTACTTATAATGTGGAAAAGTTTTTTACTCTCATTGCTAATGTAATACTAATATAAACTTCACTATCTTTCATAATACTCCCTCCGTCCCACTGGAAAAGAGACATTTTTTTCGACGCGGAAGTTAAGACGGAAGTAATGATAGTGTGTTAAAGTGAAAGATAGTGGGTTAAAGTGACGTGTCTGAATTTTATTGGGTTATAATTTTCTATTTTGTGAAAGGAAAATGTCCCTTTATCAGTGGGACAGAAGGAGTATATAGTTTTTGTGTCGTTTCCCTTGTAGACAATTAGCATGAGACGGATGGAGTATTTTTTTTTCAACTTTATTATTATTACTCCTCCGTTCCATTAAACTGTAGACCGTTTTTATATCTTATATTTTACACACATTTACAAGAAACGCCTTCGATTTATTATTATTATTATTGTTGTTATTATTATTATAAAATTGCTACGAGGTTTTGGAAAAATTCTACCTTTGGTAATTCTGTCAAATTAATGAAAATTATGAGCACACAATTTCTATAAAAACATTGGATATTTGTGAGCAATATTATTATAATATTATCGGTGCAAAAACGGGTGCGAGAAGCATAAACTAATTAGGTAGAAAGTGTAGGTCAATAATCTCTTTTCTGTTTTTCTTTGTATCTTTTCTTCAAAAGGGAAAGGATTTTCAATTACATTTTCAACAAAACAATGCTTCCATATGAGGATTTTGCAAGCAATACAATTTCAAGATTGTGATGAATTTTTGTTTCCAAATTGAATGGGGCCAATAATTACCTATAGACATTCTAATAAACTCTCTTTGTTCCTTCATTCCTTGCCGAAAATCGCATCGTTTTCCCAGTTTTTTCAGAAGTGTCCTCTACCATCATTCAATCAAAACACACGAACCCGAATAAGAAAATAAGAACAAACAATAACATAATTTTAAGTCTTATTTTATACATAACGCTTTATTACTAGACTACGCTCTGTTGACCGTTTGATCATTTATCTTATAGGTAATACTCTATTAATCAATATAGTATTTTCCATGTCCCTCATATATAAAATTTTTGATCCACACATATAACAAAGAATGGATGTTTAATACTATTGCTCCGAGGAAGTATGTAAAACTACGGAACTGGGAGATGAATGTCACGCGTGTAATAGCAACATTACAAACGTTTCATATCATTATGACATTCTTAACGTGACAACAACCGAGGTGTTAATGGAAATTTTATTTAGCGTTAAAATTTTTCAAAGTAGAGTTTAATTATAACATTATCTTATTAAGCATGTCACACGTTAAATATATGTAGAATGAATAATGAATCGTTCTTTGTAATTAACAATATAGATAAAAATAAAGATGATTACCATGAATTGAGAGTTGAATGCCACGCGTCCACTTTTTTTTAGATAAAGATGTGTAATTATTTTAAGCAATTGAAGAGTCGATATTATTGTCAAGCTCAATCATGGTAGATAGTAGATAGGTGCATTTTATTTTATATTCCCTCTATTTAAATAGTCCAATTTTCTCATTTAGCACGTTGAAATTGTGATAAGTAAAGGATTGACCATCCATTAATTAGTATCAACCATTACTAGCTACTTTGACTAATCCAAGTCAACTAAACATTCACATGGACTAAATATATTTAGTTTTGCTTTTTCTTTAAGAGGATATTTATAGTGTACTATATAAGTGTGACAAATATTAATGATAAGTTGTTGAAATATAACTTAAAGGAAATTTATGATTTGATCAGATAATAATATATTTTGATTGATTCCAAAGCATTACTATTAACATTATTTAAAAGATGTTTGTGTTAATAGTTGCTATAGGACTCAAATATATATCTTGACATTCACAAGCAGGAGACTGAATCATTTAAGTCGTTACGATTTTATATCAAATGTATCTAAAAATGTCAAAAGACTGTTAAAACAAAACGATGAATCTACTTGGCAAAATATAAATATCATCACTAACCACTTCAGTCGAAGTAGAAGAAGGCATGTCCATAGAACAAGCTTCAATTCATTTAAAGAAGTCTTGTTATAAATACATAAAGATACCTCAATGGAAATAAGCACAAAAGCTCCTTCTGAAGGTTGACATCACCGAAAAACGCTTTAAATTTTCTGCAACAAGGACATCAACGGCCATGAATGAAGACCGATAAATCTTTCTTGAGAGAAGTGTCATGCTTGTCCTTTGTGGAAAAACATAAATTGTGATAAAAAAAAATTATAATCAATGATTAAATCGAACATGCTATCTCTCTAACGGATAGTGTCAAGTTTCCACTACAAATAACGTAAGTAAGTACTCGAGATCATAACTATTTTTTAAATCTAATTTTCAAATATGCATATATATATTTAAGAGAGAGAGAGATCATATATTTTTTTTAATACAAGATTTCTCACATTTGGAAAACCCAAACTCGAACCCCAACCAAAGCTCAAATTGATTTGTTCGTCTAAAATGAGTTCTAATCGAACGATGGTTAGGTTTATGTTCATCTGTTGTAAAATTAGAGGAAGGTTTCTTACATGCCCTTAAACCCAAAGTAAGATTTTTGGTCATCTCATTGTAAAATCAAGGGAATGATGTTCGGATGCCCATAAATTTAAAGTTGGACTCACGAGTGTCAGTTTTATACCCACTAAACAAATCTAGTCTTGACTCTTGGGTGCTCTTTCTAAATCACTAGAAATAGTTAGTAATGTATTCACCGTCAATTGAGGAAAAGCGGATATAGGTCAGTTCATCAAAAAATTGTATACTACTATAATCCACGTCGATCTCCATATGTTCATGCTTGAAAAAAAAAAGGCTGAAGTTTTTCATACCGACGTTATAAATCTCCAAATCCAAGTATAAAGGAAAATTTCTCAAATTGTCTTTGAATAAAGTTCAAAACTTAAGTCAGTCAAATTGAGTGATTTGAAAACAAAATGCAAGCCCTCCCCTTTAAAGTCCAATCTCAAGCCAAATGTATGTAACATTTGGTTTAAAAAGAAATCAATCCTCCACAATATTGATGTACTAAAGAAATTAAAGCTAGAAGAAAATTAATTGACAAAACATATTTCTCCAATAGATTCTTGAAATTGCTCGAAGATATGAGAGGATTAATTTGAAGAGAACCAAATGATCAAAAAACATAAATGTTACTCGCATAGATATTTTTTATATCAATATTAAATTTTGAATGCATATTTTGAGTTTATTGAATTAAATACATACAACAATGCTTAAAATGTTGTAATTTCTTCATAAGATAAACAAATGATTCTACAAAACTATGTAACAATAGCCTACTATGATTTTGTATAATATGCTACATAATTTTTTTTAAACGACACATCCTCTTAACATTGTAAAACAATTTAATGTGGAGAATCATATGTTAAAATAAAATGGCATAGTTGTTCTAAGTTAACCTTAAATAAATAAAGTGATCGAGTAAGATGTATTTGGATCAAAGAGATATAATATTGTCATGAAATTAATGTATAACCCCTCTGTCTTTATAAGAGTATCCTTGGGTCAATTTGAGCAAACCAAGGAGCATGCTAAATTGACACTTATGCCCTTAAAATTCCTGATTATTTTTTATTTTTATTTTTATTATTATTTTTCTGTGTCTCCTACTTTTAGATTTTCGAGAGAAGGGTAGTTTTGATACTTTTGTGTAATTTTTGCTTGGAAATTCGTTATGAGACACTTATTAGGGAATAAAAATTTAAGTGGATCGGGACACTTATTAGGGGAGGGAGTAGATCCAAATGATACTTACAATTTGCTGAGGAACCGAATTATAAATAAATTAACTTAAATCTAGAGTTTCCACCATGTATATATGGGTACGAGTCCATCACTTGTTGAAATATCCATATATATCACCCCCTTTACACATTTCGACCATGGATTTAGATATATTTTCACTTAGTCTTATCTCGATTTCGATAATTCACATAATTTTAAAAAAAAAAATAGACTGATTAACTTTTTAAGTATCTTCTCGTGGATGAAATAAAAGTTTTCTATTCTTAAGGATCGCCTCCCAACACTTAACACATGCCACATCAAATAAACATTAAATGATAAAATCTTGTTGGATAAATTAATTGTGGAAGTTAGATAATGAGTCAAGTGAAGTAAGCTCCCAAAAGTAGACTACTTCTTGCGTCATCACTCTTGTTAAAGTAAAATATGCCTATCATATCAACCTAATTAATGAAGAAATTGACTGGAAAAAAAGATGAAGAAAATGAAATTTCAAATTTTATTAGGAAATACTCCACTACTACCCCCTCCGTCCAATCAATTGTCATATTTTCATTTCAATACACAATAATATTAAGTGTAATTTTAAAAATGAAAAGTAAATGTGTCATATTAAAATGTACTGTAATAGTGAATTCTTTTCTTTTTATAACATAAAAGTCATGTAGAACGACCTGGATTAAAAAAACAGGACAATTGAAGTGAGAGACGAAACTATATTACTACTTTCATCTCATATAAGTAGTTTCATTTGAAAATGACACGATAGTTAATGAGGAAGAAAATATGTGGTTGTAATTGATTGTGAGGAGAGAAAGTTAATTGTAGCCAAACATTCTTTGCCATTCTAGGAAATGAAACTAATATACGAGAGATACGAAAACGGCAAATGAGACTAGTTATATGAGATAGAGGTAGTATTAGAGTGTAATTTGGTGTAGTCCGTACGTACTGATTTGATTTCAAACACACGCTTTATTTGTTCCACTTTTTCTGCAGTTTCCTCTCCACTTCTCTATATAGCAATACGCGCCCCCAAACGCGTATATTATTAAATTCTTTTATAATTAAAACTAGAATTAGAATTAAAATTAAAATTAAATTCAAACCCCCAATCCAAACACCCCTCCTCGAATCTTCCTCACCGCGTCTCTCTCTCTTTCTCTCTCTAGTTTCCTCCGTATATATAACTACCAATTTCACTTCCTCCTCTTCATTACATCAAAAACACCACTCCTCTCTTCTCTTCTCTTCAAGCTTTCCACCATCGCTAATGGAGATTTCATCCTTCCTGCGCCTCGACGACTACTCCTTCGCACAAGATTCCGATTTCATCTCCTTCTCCTCTGCGACCAAGCGCCCTAGATTCGACAATGTCAACAACGATTCTTCTATAGAAGACGTACTTACCAAGCTCCTGGACTTCGACGCCGCCATTGACGAAAACCCTAGCGAGAACGCTTTCACTCCGCCGCAGAATTCGTTTTTCATGGATTCGAACTCGAATTCCAGTTTTAATCAGCTAACTCCCGACAGCTCGCATAATTTCAATGGCTGCCCTAACACGTCGCCTTCTAGAAACTCTCCGATTCGCAAGCGCCCGCGCAACGACGCGGCGGCGACGCCGTCCGACGACTCGAGCGGCGCGCGCCGCCTCTGGGTGAAGGACAGGTCGAAGGCGTGGTGGGAACTGGTCGACAGCCCTAATTACCCCGAAGAGGATTTCAAGCGGGATTTCAGGATGAGCAGGGCGACCTTCGATTTGATCTGCGACGAGCTCGATTCCGCCGTGACGAAGAAGAACACGATGCTCCGCGCCGCCATCCCCGTCCGGCAGCGCGTCGCCGTCTGCATCTGGCGCCTGGCCACCGGCGAGGCCCTCCGCGAGGTGTCGAAGCGGTTCGGCCTCGGCATCTCCACCTGCCACAAGCTCGTCCTCGAGGTCTGCACCGCGATCCGCAGCGTCCTGATGCCCAAATTCCTCCAATGGCCGGACGAGAAGCGGATGCGGGAAATCAAATCCGAATTCGAACTCTTCTCCGGCATCCCAAGCCTCGGCGGAGCCATGTACACCACCCACATTCCGATCATCGCCCCCAAGGAAAGAGTCGCAGCCTACTTCAACAAAAGGCACACCGAGAGAAACCAAAAAACCTCGTATTCCATCACCGTCCAAGGCGTCGTCGATCCCACCGGAGTCCTCACCGACATCTGCATTGGCTACCCGGGATCAATGAGCGACGATCAAGTCCTCGAGAAATCTGCCCTGTTCCAGCGGGCAAACAGGGGAGCCCTAAAGGACGTGTGGATCGGAGGGAACTCGAACTATCCGTTAACGGACTGGCTGCTGGTGCCGTATAGCCACCAGAACCTGAGCTGGGCACAGGACGCGTATAACGAGAAGATGGAGGTGGTGCAGAGGGTGGCGAAGGATTCGTTCATGAGGATGAAGGCTCGGTGGAGCTGCCTGCAGAAGAGGACGGAGATGAAGCTGCAGGATCTGCCTGTCGTGCTCGGAGCGTGCTGCGTGCTGCATAACATATGTGAGATGAGGAAGGAGGGATTGAGCGAGGGATTGAGGTTCGATCTGTTCGATGATGAGATGGTTCTGGAGAACAATGTGAGATCGGTCAATGCATTGCACGCTAGAGATCAGATCGCGCATAAGTTGCTGCATCATGAGGCTAAAGCCCCTGCTTTCATCTTGTAGAGATTTCTGTACATTGGCATTCAGTTCTTGAATTTTTTTGTGTAAATGGCAGATTTCTGCAAATACTTATATATCTATGAAGTTGTTGGATAATCCTTTTGCTGCATTAATTTTCTTTATTATTTTTCTTTTCTAAATTGAAATCGCCACAAACGAATTGAATTTTGAAAATATTGTGTCGAAATGAAGGAGAGAATAAATGAAATGAAAAACCAATTAAAGTTAGGTAATTTGACAATTTCAAGTGGAGAATCTGTTATCTTTTAGGGCGAAACTCGGTGGTGATTTAGTTATTTGGGAAGACCATGATTTTGGGGAATTGTTTGTAGCTTATCGGGAAATACTAGGGAATATGTAATGCAGTCAAAGATTTGCTTTCTTTCGAAAACAAGGGGCATGTGGACTTTTGGCTTTTCTTTTGTACGTAAATAAGTATATTTTGAAATGTGAAATTCTTCTAGAATTTCTATGTGTTTTCGTTGATATTGGGAATGGACTATATTCAAACCTTACATGTTGGCTCTTCATCTCAAATCTCATCTACTCTCCTCGTTATAATGAAAATGAGACGTTTTTTAAATACATGTAAGGTCTTTGGATACTCCATTATTTAAAGAAGTGAAGCAAACACTCCGTGAAAACTAGGGCTGGGTCGGTACGGTATACCGAAAATTTTATACCGTACCGATACCGTACTGAAAATTTTCGGTATTCAATATTTCATACTGATACCGTACCGAAGGTTTCGGTATACCGAAAATTCGGTATGGATCAGAACAATACCGAATACCGTACCGAATACCGAAAATACCGAAAAATACCGATTTATACCGAAAATTATGTTTTAATTTTTTTCATTTAATATGAACTACATTAATAAATAAATTAAAAACTACATAAATTAATGAATTGGAGTTGTACAAAAACTAAAAATAATACCTCTAGGGGAGATGAAGGTCAAGGTAGAGATGGAGGTGAACTTGCGAAGTGGTGATGGAGGAGGGGAGCGATGTTTCTTTCCTTTCTAATTAGGAATTAGGGCTTTTCTATTTCTATTTCTTTTACTTTTTATTTATTTTACTTATATTTATTTAAATATAAAATGAAATTGAATAATGGCTAATTAATATATTAAATAAATATAATATAAATTTATGAAATTCGCGGTATACCGCGGTATACCGCGGTATGATGATATTTGATACCGGTACTGTGCCGAAATGTACCGGTATGGTATCAATACCGTACCGAAAAATCGGTATACCGAAAATTCGGTATTTTCGGGTTTTTTTCGGCACGGTATTTGCGGTATTTCGGTATTTCGGTATTTTTTCCCACCCCTACGTGAAACACAAAACATGTAATATTATGTGCATAAATCTTTGAACACAGTTTTTAATATTTATAATAAATAAATGTTGTGAAAGTAATATTTGTTCCATACTTTAATTAAGTTGGGAAATAGAACGATATAAATTATATTTAAATTGACTTTTATGGTAAAAAAGAAAAATGAATATGAGTTTCGCTTTTAAAAAGCACATACTACTATATCACAAGACAGATCGAAAAAAAAGAAAAGAAATAAAAATACAACTTTGGTCACATGCACACAGAAGAGAATGGTATAGTAATAAAATTTGGGCCACAGAAGTCGACAAAATCAATTGGACTTCTTAGATAGTGGGCTTCTATTTAACTCAACTAATTCATCACAATAATCGATAATTCATTTTTATACTCCCCCGTCCTCCATATATTGACATAGTTTTATGGGATAAGTTTTTTTTACATTTTGATGGTATAATAATAAATTAATGTGTTAAAGTGTTAAAGTGGAATAATTGTGGATCCATTTGAATTTTTTAATAGTATTAAAATGTTTAAAATAATAAAAATTAGATGTATAAAGTGTTAAAGTGATTGTGAGGTCTACGTCCTAAAACGGAATATGTCAGTAAATGAAGGACGTCCCAATATAGTAATAATGTCAATAAATGGAGGACGAATGAAGTAAAAGAAGTGAGATTTTATACTTCCTCGGTCCATTAAATACGTGTTCCAGTTAACTCATTCGTTATCTACTATTTATATATTTAACCTATCTTTGAATGTTACCCTAACCCTGATTCATTGTTCTTTTTACAACTTAAATGTCAATTAAAATACATTATTATATTCAGTTTATTTAAATATCTACTCATATTACGTGGGATCAAAACATCATATTACGTGGGATCAAAACATCACTGCAACACTACTCATTTGCTAATGTGTTTTGCAAATATTGGCGGCTATAAAGACGATCTCTTTCCTCCAACCAAAATGTTAAAGCAAATGACGAAGCGTAGAGGCTATAATGATATATGTTTTTCTAACTAATAAGTCGAGGGTTCGAGATATCGAGACATCTCATATACATATATGTTGGGACTGTTGCACGCACCACCAGACCATACTAGTATTCTGTATATTTCCGATTTGGGACTTATTGTTTGTTCCTAACAATATCGACATCAGTATTAGTATGAGTATGTATGTGATGTAGTGAGTACAGAAAGAATGTTCGCGTGATTAAAAAATGTGTGAGGGTGAATTGCAAAAATCTGAGAAGCTCGAGGACCTTCTTGTAAATAAAGGTATTCTGAAGGAAACCTTGATAAAATTTACTGTAGTACAATTTCAGAACAGCGATTTTTCTCAGGTGGACAGAACGGGTTCCCGTCAACTAAAACAACCTTAAAATTGTCGATTCCAATGGCGGCGCCGCCGTCCTCCGATCAGCCTAACCAGTAAGTTCTCTCTCTCTCTCTTCTCTCTCTCTAACTTTATACTGCGTAAAATTGAATTCCCGAGCTGTGTTTACCAGGAGGCCAAAGAGAGGCGCTCCGATTAAATTCTTGATTCCTCTAATCTACGCTCCGGTCCTCCCCCTCAGTAAGCTTTTCGATTTCTTCCCTTCTAAGATCCGTGAATCTCTCTATCGATTTTATGTGTAAATATTTGTGCTAATGATTATAGTCAGGCTCACGCTCCGGCGCAATCCTGTTCTGAGGGATCGGTTGTTTACTGGAGTATTGGTGGGAGCTTTCGCTCATGGGTTTTACTTGGTGTATCCTTTTTATTTTGCCTTTTCCTTACTTGTTTATGTCGATTGATTTCTTGGTGTATGATGATTCTACGTTTGATGCTGGTGAGATTTCTGGCACTTATTCGTAGAAACTGAAGGGTAGTTGTTGATTTGGTATCATATGGAGCAATGCTGCATGAGTTTGTTAGGATCTTGAAGGTAGAATTCGGGAAATCGAGAGCTCGTAATCTGATATTTTACCTAATTTGCTAAAAACCTCGAAGAATTATTTCCACTGGTTTTGATGTTTAATGCACTGCTGTGCTGTATGAATGAAGTCTAAATCTGAAAGATCTACCATGGTCTTGGTATGTTTGTGGTACGCCCAAAATTTATTTTTCACCTGTTCTATATCTTCTTTTTAATAGTTTTAGTCATTTCCAGCTCATGTGAAAATCATGAAATATGTATCTAGTGATGCGTAACGGAAATAACAGATTTTGAGACTGAAGTGTGTGTGAGTGTGTGTGTGTGTAGTGTGGGGGCAGTTATTGCTATATGATGAGGTAGAAATGAATATATGCTGTGCATCACTAGGCTTGCATTGGGATCTTGCTTAACACACCTTTTAACCGTAAACTTATATTTGTTTGAGTTCATTTTCCTTCGTTATGTTTCTTTCTGGTGTATTGGTGATTGATTCGGTTTTTCTGTGGTCTGGTGATGGAAAACTCTTCATAAGCATCATTGAAGTTTGCTGGAAGGACAATTAGTGATTTTTGGATGGTTAGAGAAAATAGTTTTGCATGTAGGAAGATGCAAGAATAAGAGAAGGGACAGCATTTAAGCCTTGCAAGAGACAGCATTTCCACAAGAGCTTGAGAGTTTTTTATTTAGAAATTCCGGTCCTCAATCTGAAAAGATTGAAAGATATGTTTTGATATTTTTTACACTGATCTACCGAGCCTTAACCTCAATCTTGACACCATCAAATTCTCACATAAATTGGCATCGTAGTCTACTATGTAGTTAGCATGGCGTGCCTAGTATATAATCTCCCTCAACATCTGTGGTATCGGGGCTATGATGCTGGGAAAGAGAAACAAGAATAGGAGTCGTAGTCGGAGACTTGGGACTATTACATATTATTTAAACTACATGCAATGAAAATGGGGTTAACAACCAAATCTTTGTAGCAACTAATTACTGTTGCCATTAAGGTTTAGATTGTTCGTTGCATGTTTTCATTTCATCTTCTTGTGTAATTTCATTAAGGTTGTAATTTTTCTGACTTTATTTTATGTTCTCCATTAAATTAAAGAATCCATTCTCTTCAACTGTCTACCTCTTGATAATTTTGGCTTCTGTCAAGAATCAACATTCGGATGAAATCCGGGAGCTGGAATTTCTTGGCTTATAAACTACACTTCTTGATTCATGTTGTTCTTCCTTACGAATATGTTCAGAACAGATATATATGATGCTGAGAGCAAGTGATTTGGTGGTAGCAAGGATGGAATAATCTGACTCCATTCGTGCAACAGGAGCATATGATTCCAGAATGTGGATGCTGCTGCAAACTATCAAGGTTTTGAAAGTATTGAGTTGTCGATTTTTACGGATTACAGTACATCTTTTAGCTCCTAGTGACAGATGATTGACTTGGTCTTTAGCTCTGATGATAAGAACCTGTCACGCTTGAAATGCATTCAACTACGTTAGATGAAAAAAATAAGACGATGAAATAACCTGCTACATTTTTGCCGCATCTCATCTCCACTTTCATAAAAACTCTTCTAATTATCTTCTTTAACATTTCTCTTTCTACCTTCATTTCATCGATTCACATCACATCATTTCATTATACTAGTTACATTAATTTAGTGATTTTTTTTTTTCTTTTTCCAGTCACATTTAGTAAGATCACTCCCAATTCAGGCCCTTGCACTAATCATATTGATCTGCATATGTCAAAAATTCTCAATCGCATAAAGTTTAAGAAGTCGAGAAGGTTTACAAAAAAGGATATCGTTTAGTCTTGTGTCTCATGTATGAAGAATGCGTGTATCAGATTTTTCATTGTTTCTTGACGTGCTACCATGTCTTCAACTCTATGTGTTTCAATTATAAACTAGCTGCCGTAGTATTTTAATTAAGTTTCTCAGCAGCACCTGAACATTGCATTCGCCTCATTGGTGTTTCCACTTGTCAATTTTCCTCATATTAGTGATGCTTATCGAAATTGAGTCCCATCATACTTTTAACTGCATATCAGAATAATACATAATGGAAGCAGGCCATTTTCCTTGTACCTACGGAGAATATAGATTAGTAGTATTTGTTAGAGAGTTTCTGTATTTGCTTAGACAATGAATTTAGATCAGTAGTATTTGTCTGAGAGTTTCTGTAATTGTCTAGACACCTATCGATATTCCGTTTTCATTAATAGCAAACAATGCTAGGTGAACACTAGATGTGATGGGAGCTTTGTAGTCAAGTTCCTCTGCCTAAGCTGTGGATAAAATTTAGGTTCCTTGTTAGACTATAGCATTAGCTCTGATGTCTAACTGCATTTCGTATTACCTTGTAGAATTGCAGCGACATATAGGCAATTGCACATATGCACCGATTAATTCTCGACTGAATTTCGTTGAGCTTAAATTTGAAAATAATTACTTGTAATTTGTGTTGCCTACTGCTCGTTCTCGATGTGCCTTGTGGACTTAGAGTTGGAGGATCGGGGGAGGTTTCTTTGTGTAGAGAGCAGTTTAAAGAACTTCTGAAAAAACTGCTCTTCAAGTTTAATTAGGTTCAGTGCCACTTCTTTTCTTGTTTTTTCTTTGTTGTAATGGCATTAGGCGAGATACAATCATATTTCAATGCGAACGTAGCAACTAAATCACGATCATAGACAAGCTCGTATAAATGGAAAGGCGTCGACCTCTACATTGGTGCAAATCGAACTTTGAGATAACTCAGCAATAAGAGATTTGTGGTGCCTCGACTTTACCATTCGAGCTGAGCTGCGTCGTCGCTGGATTGTGTTGTGTCTATCGTGAAAGTACAATAGTTACGGAAAATGTGCAAAACACACACCAAAAATTGATGTTCAATTTCCGAAGACATTTTTTTGTCATCCTTTTCTCTGCATCATAATTGGCAGAATTTAGAGAATGGTAAACTTTTTAGTTGTTTTACTATCAAATTTTAGATCATGATAACTTAACAACGAATAAGAAAAAATCGAAAATGAGACACTTAAAAAGAAACGTCGGGGGTTAAGTAAGTATTAGGCAATTCCGACATGAAAAATTAGAATCAAAGAGATATGATGAGATGATTCGACACGTTTCAAAAGATTAATGATCTTAATTAAGGGTTGGAAGAATTGGCGGTAGAAGAAGTGGGAGAAGATGTTGGGTCGTCCCTTTCAACATAACTCATCACACTTCAGACCTAACTCTCCCCAACTAGAGAGAGAAAGGAGAGAGAGAGTGAGGAATATATAGATTTTCCGTATGTCTCACTTCAATAGTCTTGTTTTTTTTTTAATGAAAAAATAATTAACCATTTTCCCCCTACTTTTCACTTTTGACACAACACTTAAAATCTCATGACGAAAAGAAACGAAACTATTAGAGTGATAAGGAGGGAGTATATGATGATGATATATTTTGATATCTGATTTGTTGGAAAGCAGGATCAACACTTTATAGTTAGTTGATCATTTGAGATTTCTTGATCATCGCTAATATTAATATAATCTACTCACTTTTCTTGTAAATTGCAATCTCTTTTAAGCACTTCATCAATTCGTGTCTTTTTTTTTTTTCTTTTCCTTCCCTTTTCCTTCCTTTGATGCGTAGTTTTCTTGCTCTGTAATTTTAACTTACTCTCCCGTGTCACTTCATTAGTCATAGTATTTCTTTTCGACACGAGATTTTATGTGCAAGTGTTGAAAAAAAAAAAAAAAAGTAATGGGTCCGCATTGAAAAGTACTTACGAGTTAATTATTTCCATTTAAAAAAATAGAACTAGTGAAGTGGGATGACCTTAAATAGTAAATATGACTAGTGAAGTGGGACGTAGGGAGTACTTTTAAACGTGTACCCCTTATTTTAACATTGCGCCTAAAATTTTGCGCCGAAATAAAACAAGACAATGATCCCGGATGAGAGGCGTATATAATAATGTTCGTACTTGTCATTTCTTCGAAGCTTCACATTCACAACTTTTTTTCCCGGGGAAACTACTACTTTGACCTTCGTAAATTAGGCAAAACTCACTAAATAATAATCTAACCATTTATTTTATTTCCTATTTTTTTTTATAAAAAAAATTATGTCTAAAACATCTTCTTTAATTTTCTTGTGGAAAAGGACAAATGATTGTAGATGCAACGTGTAACTCCTACATGCATGGAATTGGAGCATGTGGAATGGTCGATTAAGAGAAAAGTTTGATTTAGTACCGTCCAAACCTAATTTAGTGATGTTGTCGTGTCTTAATTAATTCAGCCCTTATTATAATATATATTTACTTCCCATTAATCAACTCATTAAACTTCTCTTAATCAAACTTGCAAGATCTATCAAGATTCTAAGAAATTTTAGCCAAATTATCTCACAAATCTCTAAAAGTGGGAGTGAAATTAGTGGAATATTCAACTTATCCAAACTCAAAAAATCAATTATTTCCGCTCAGACGAATGAGATGCTCTATTGCCTACCTATATAACATTTTATAATTCGTAGATAATGAACATGTAACAAATCTTATTGTTTAGAAATTTCAAATGATTAGGGTATATATTTTTCATAATTATGTCATGTATCGAAAATGTCACACCGATAGACAATAGAGGATCCGAACTGTCACTCGCAGAAGTAAATAGGAAAGAAGTTGTATGGAAATAAGTTATTAATTCTCTGGAAAGTTAGAATATCTATACCAATAATTTTAGCCACGAATGATACTGATATAAATATGATTGTGATAAGTATATGAAACTGCTTACATATAATTTTATACTTAAATTATTTTCATACGTTGCATCCTATATTGATGTTTACATCATTTACAATCGTAACTTAATACTCAGACCAATAGTCTAAATATACGGCTATTTTTCACGTCAAGAACCTGACTATATGAGTATATTATGCAGGTGAAAATATGTAAGATGCCTTATTACATTCCATATACACCCTCCGTCTACGACTTACCACTATCTTATTCGTTCATCCACAACCATTATGCCCAACTACTTTATTCGGATAATAATAAAATTTACATTCTTACCTTTAAACATCCATTTATCATCAGCCGTTGATATTTAACATTTTAACCGTATCGCTTTATCCAATATAAAATGTCGGACCAAAAATATTATATCACTCGGGTATAAAAATTATAGGCGTATACTACGTGTACAAAGTGGTATCGAAAAGTTAGATATTTATATGGGTTTAACGTCGTCTTCTTTAATAAAATGCAGGGGAAATTTTTTTAGAGAGAGAAAGTACTTCTTTTTTTTTCTTTTTTTTTTTTTTTTTTGTGTGTGTGTGTGTGTGTTAGGGCGAGGTGGCAGCGTTAGGTTAGAATTTTGTGATTTGGGATTATTTTATTTCCTTTGGAATTTTATACTATTCAATAGGAAATGACATGTGGTGCCTTTATGAATGTACGTACTGATTTTGCTGTGGAAAATAAAGAGAGAAAAAATAAATAAAATAACGAGTTACGTAGACAAAGATGAATCAGTATTCATTTTGATTTTAATGTAGATTTTTTCTATGTTTTGTTTAAATGTAATTTTGGGATGAATTTTAGATTGATTCCATGATTTTTCACGTTCAAAATTTTGAAAAGTTTGCATTGACAAATCTAATTTTGAGCTTTTAGTAGTATTTTATTATTATTTTATGATTGTGCTTGTGTTTTATGAATGGAATTCATTAGATAACTTGCAAGTCTCTTCCTATACTTGGATAACCACCAATTATTTTAAATTAGTGGATAAACATATTTTTGAAAAAATGTGTCAATTTAAATGATGGTGAAATAGTAAACAAGGTTATTGTCAATAGAAAAGTACTTTTAGTGGTACACTTTCTAAATACCGTAAAATATATTCTGAAAATTCATGAAAACATTCATTATATTGAAACGTTTGTTTATTTATTTGAAACAATTAACATTAAATTTAAAGATCACGTCATGGAGGGTTCGACTCAGGACTTTTAGTCCAAAACTTAACCTTTATTACTGACAACATACACACCACAATATTAAAGGGTATAAATTCCGTTTGTCTGTCATATTTGCATACAATATCTTTCGACACACGGGCCTAAATGAAAATCCTTATGTATCTCAAACGATCTACTAATACGAAGAAGATCAAAATTTTGATGATTTGATGGGAAAACATCAAATTTCCCACTTCTAATAATTTCCTCAAAACAAGAAGCAACTTCCCATGATTTTTCTCCGGCCCTAAAGGAAAAAGGGAATTTTTTTTTAAAAATAATGATCCGAGCGTGGAGGCATTTCATTGGCTGCCAATCAAGAAAAAATCAAAAGGCAATATTTGAATAATCAAAAAAAGAAAGAAAAGAAATGAAAGCCTGAATTAGATTGCTAGTTCAACCGAAAGGAATCACGGAACGTACCAACGAGGGACACCTGGCCCGACACGTGTCCGACACGCGGGCCCCACTTCTCAGAAATCAGCGATTCTCTCTCTCCTCTGACACCATGGGATCAAATTTGGAAGTTGCTTCGTCTCGACACATAACATAACAGTGTTTTGTTTCACCGGGAAACTCTCGTCCAATTTTACTCGACTTTCTTTTCTGATCGGACTGTCACATTTCAATTGACATATTTTTTAGTAATTCGGAAATAATTATCCTTCGTTTTCTTGAATCTTGTTTGAAAAATGAAACAAGTCAATTGAAGGGTACGCAGGAGTAATTTATTTTAAAAAAATCAAGAATTATTAAGCAAAAAAGGGAACTTTAATCATTTTTTTTTTTTTTCTTAAAAGGGGGAGATTGGATGAGTTGTCATTCATTCCTCTGTTTAGAGACGGTAAGCAACTTACCTTCTCCTTCTCCTTCTCCTTCTTCTCTTCTCTGTATGATTGACTAATTAATTCCCTTTTATTTATTTATTCCAAACCCACAGATGAGATACCCCTTTTTCTTTATGCCATCTTTCTTGGGACAAGTAAGCTCTTTCTCTCTCTCTCTCCCCTTTTTCTTCTTCTGGGGTGTGTTGTGTGTGTGAATTGCATGTGATGCTTTTTAGGGACTGACTTTTCTTTTCTTTTCTTTTTTTTTTTTTCAGAAATGCAAATGTGATAGGTGGCCTTTGGTGTGGCGTTTCACTGGAATTTTGACTGTGGACTTTTTTTAGGTCTGTGTGTGGTGACATCTGTTGATCAAAGCTTTGATTTTTAACACTTGGAGATGTTGGGAGTTTACCTTCTTTTATATCCCATTTCTTTCTCTTAACCATTTCAAGATCCCATTTTTTCATACTTCTCTCTTTCTTCAGCTTCAGCTTGAGGTTGAGCTCTTTTCTTCAGCCTTGTAAGTTATGTATTTCAATTTCTCAAGAACCCCTCTCCCTCCCTCTCTCTATGTGTGTTAATGGTTATGTCACCTCTGAAGTCATGTGGGTTGAATTTTTGAATGTTTTGTGTTGATAAAGAGGAATATAAGAATAGAGATGATGAAGATGCATATTTTAGTGGTTTCTGACACTTTGATTGCCTGACTTTTTGGATAATAATATGCAAAATTTGATTCATATTCCATCTATTATTTTAGATATATATATGTGATTATGTCATTTGATTCTTCACTGCCAAATCCCTTTTGTCTGATTTCAGTTTTTCCAAATCTTTATTCTGATTTTAGGGCTTAACTTCTTAATGGATATGAGGCTCTGTAGAGAGGGAGAGAGAGAGAGTTCTTGAACATCTGAGTGTGGTGTTCACATAAGGCCCTATTTTTGCCCCAAAGATTAATGGATGAAACCTCAACACTCATTGCTCTCACACATAACCTTGGTAATTTGATAAGCGAAGAATCGTTGTACGCGACTTGTGTCGATATTGCTGGGATCGAACTGTCGCAAAATCTGTTTCTTGAATCATCAATGACTAAGGTTCCTTTGATAAGCCTTGCCTCTGAGAGTAGAACCTCTTGTGCTAATGTTCCTCAGAATGGAGTCGTGATCACGATAGAGTCGAGCTGCGGGAATCCTAACAATGGCGAGGATCGGGATAGTAGCTTGATCATGACTAGGCAAAGCGAAACTTGTCTGATGTTTAACACCCTTGAGCTCGACGAAGATGAGACCGATTCTCTTCATAAGAGCAGCAGTCTCTCACAGAGGATCAAGAGATCGGAGACTTGGGTTCCGGCTATGGTGTCTGAGCTGGTTGATGATCTCGTTTCTGTAGAAGAAACCGGTGAGGCCGTCGCCTTTAAAGTGCCTAAAAGGACTTTCTCAGCTTCCCTTCTTGAGGTTACTGAGGAGATTAAGGTGAACAAGCCTATTCCTCTGCATTTCCCGCCTCTTTGGGGGCTAACGTCGGTTCTTGGAAGAAGGGCGGAAATGGAAGATTCGGCCATAGCCCTACCGCGGTTTTTGAGCATCCCGCCTCGGATGTTGAGTGACAACCCAGTTTTTAGCTCTTTGCATAGTAAAGAGTTGAGTGGCCATTTGTATGGAGTTTTCGACGGGCATGGAGGCTGCCAGGTAAAGACTTGATTTTTCTTTCGGGTTTCGTATCTTGCGATTTTGTTGATTCGGTTTATGTGATGGGCAATGCTTTTGGTGCTTAGGTGGCTAACTACTGTCGGGAGCGTATACACGTAGCATTGGCCGAGGAGATTGGCATGGCTATAGAAGATTCGAAGGTTGGACTTGGGGAACACAGCTTGAAGGAGAAGTGGCTTAAGATCTTTGAGAATTGCTTCCATAGGTTGGACAATGAAGTCGGAGGTTTCGCCTCCAACCTTGATGCGCCTATTGCACCGGAATCCGTGGGGTCCACGGCTGCAGTTGCGATTGTTTGCAACACTCACATCATCGTTGCAAACTGCGGTGATTCGAGAGCAGTCTTGAATAGGGGGAAGGTGCCCATGCCATTATCCATAGATCATAAGGTGATTATTGATTTCTTCGTGGTCAATGCATATGCATCGATACTCGATAATATGGTCGATCATGATAACATTTCGATAATCTCGGTTTATTTCAGCCGAATAGAGAAGATGAATGTGAGAGGATAGAAGCTGCAGGAGGCAAGGTCATCAATTGGGACGGATATCGTGTTTCGGGTGTCCTTGCTGTGTCGAGGTCCATCGGTATGTCGACCTTAACTTCATTTTCCTAAACTTGCAATATCAAAAGATCCATAATTCATTCATAATGGTTCATCACTCGTGCGTAGGTGATAGATACTTGAGGCCGTACGTGGTTGCAGACCCGGAACTAATGTTCGTTTCTCGAACAAAGGAAGACGAGTGCCTCATCATAGCCAGCGACGGGCTATGGGACGTCATAACAAACGATGAGGCTTGTGATCTGGCACGAAAGCGTATCCTACTCTGGCACAAGAGGAACGGGACCTCCCTCAGCAACGAGCGGGGGACGGGAGCCGACCCTGCGGCCCAAGACGCAGCCGAGTATCTGTCGAAGCTTGCTTTCAAAAGGGGGAGCGCAGACAACATATCTGTGATAGTGGTGGATTTGAAAGCTCAAAGGAAATTTAAAAAGAAGACGTGAAAAGTAATAATAATAATAATAATTCCAAGTTAGCATCGCCATTTTAACATGATGATGATGATTATATGATTAACTAAGGAATCAAGAAAGACTGCTGTAGATAAGCCATTTGATTGAGTTGTAATGCAGAGAATTCTGCTTAATTCAACCCCTTTTTTCGACTGTCGTCGGATCGAAAAAGGGTTCATTGCTTCAAAATACATTTCGTCCTGCTTTCGGTTTTCGTTTCTCCACAATCCATGTAGAAAATGATGTTACAGCTTCCCCAGTCGGTCTACGAGAGACCAAAAACGAGCATCGATGCTTTGGCAACACGACTGTTCTATATGAATAATCTGCCTTTGGATTGAAGACCAGAAAATGGGTTCATTGATATATAGCCTCAAATCAGAATCATTACAACATACTCATTGTAAATAAGCTCGAATCAGAAACATCACACGAAAATTCGACCAAACATACAAAAACTGGCCAACTCTTTCCGAGCATTTCCCAGAAATGGTGGCTTCAGAAGAAGAAACAGCAGTGGAAATGCAGCAATGGTTACAGCTACTATACGCATCGACTGTTGCAATTCAGCACTTCTGCAAATTGTAGGAGTGGAAGTCAATTGACAAGAACTACATATGCTGTTGACATTCCAGAAAAGCAAAGCTGAGTATTGCATATAAAGAAAGGTTCGTTCTCGTTACTACAAACGAGGGAATGTAAAGTAGGGATAATGAGCTAGTCAGCATAGACACGAGTACTCAGGTATCCATAGTTATACGTATCCTTATGAATAAATTATGGAGTACAAATGCGATTGAAGCACATCAAACCTCGATTAAAGTGTGGTCAGCGAAGGTCCTGCGCTGGTGAAGTACGTCGCAAGATCAATATCAAGACCATCATACTTAGTGATGAAAGGGTGCGCCTGAGTTTCACATAAAATGTCAGCTTATTTTATATAAGACTCCATAAACTGAGTTTAAGTACAAAATCGATAAGAATTACCATAAGTTCGTTAGCCGACAGCCTGTCCTTAGGATCCTTCTGCACACTGAGAATTCAATTTTTACACAACATCAGTCAGGTGCTAAGAAAATAAGTTATTTTAGAAAGATGTAAACATGTGTAGGATGATGAAATGACGAAAGGAATTCAAGCATTCAATAAACAAGTACCCCCTCGTTCAACATGACACACTCTTGAATACATGTGGGGTGTAAAATAATAAAGTGTGTCAAGTTGAACAGGACAGTCGGAGTAGATTAAGGAAACTGTTGAGACAAAATAGTACAATCCATTCTACTCAAGCATGAGCAGCATGAAGGGAAAATTTAATGGGAAATTTGAGCAAGGAAAGGGCCAGACATACTTCCCAATTAAATAAGCACGGTTTCATCCAATAAATGTCAACGTACTAGACGAGAGAGAGCAGCAGAATTATTTCACTAGATTAAAATCCGACGTCACCATGTTATTGATCACAATAGCAGTTGAAACCATATTTATCACACTTCGAGCATGAGGGAAATTTTAGTATCAAAATTTAGGTTCAGTGTATTACCAAGCAGAAATAAATGAACAGAACTCAGGAGAAAATATTTCGGAAGGTGGACGGGGTGCAGGCTGATCAACAATAGTTTCCATCAACTCGTAGACATTGATCCATCCCTCTGCCTGAGGTGCACAATACGGAAATTGTCCAGTTGCACACTCGAGCAGAACCAAACCTAGACTCCAGATGTCACTTTTATAGCCATAGGTGCCTCCAATGATCCTCTCAGGCTAAATGCACACAGATGAAGAAAAAAAATAAAGCGTTCAAAAAATATAAATGTGTGATAAGGCGGAAAGCTCTGTAGACGAAGAAGGGAAAACTCCCTGGCGCATGTATATTGATAATCATATTGAATTCATGTAAGAAGAAGAGTACTTACAGACATGTAGTTGTACGTGCCAACAAAAGTATTAGCTAAACCTGACGTGCTCGCAAGTATTGCACTAACTCCAAAGTCGGTAATCTTGACGTCACCTCTATGATTTATTAACAAATTTGAAGGCTTCATGTCCCTGTGGATGATATGTTTCTCATGATGAAGATACCAGAGACCTTTGAGTACCTAAGATGGCATGACCGAGGATTTAAATATAAGCAGTACTATATTTCTAACATAGAGTGGGGACACAGTGTGTGCGTGTGTTTTTGTGTACCTGTTTGCAAATCGCAGCAAGATAAGGCTCCGGAATTTTATTAACTTTCTTGAGGAAATCTGCAAGCGACCCCCCATCCATATACTCCAAGATAATGGAGATTGCACCATTATCATAGAAAGATTGGTAGCAAATCACGACGTATGGACATTGAGATGACTGATTAATTTTCAGCTCTTGAGCAATATGCTTGCGAGCAGACTCTTCGATATTCATTTGAATAACCTGATATTATTCAAGAAATCAGGAACATAGATGTTAGTGAATTCCATGCTCAAAAAACTAAAGTCCCTTTTTTCATTTCTGGCCAGACAAAGTCTCTTCTTAAGTGTCGCGTAACAAAAGGTAAGCTTATTTTTTTACATGCCAAAACTCATCCTGAACCGACAAATGTACAATAAAGTCAAGAGTGGAACGACTAATTTTATCCAAACCCAACATAATTCCATTTACATCGCTGGGTTGCAAGTATTATCCTTTTGGGATGCAACAGTTACGACAAGCTTAGCTAGCATCATCCCAGTAGTAGGACATAGCATAATAACCTGGCTTTCGATCAGCCGGCCTTAAGCAGGTAGTAAGATTGGCCGCAATCTGAGCTGTATCACCACCCTACACTAAGTTTGGCAATCCCTAGATTATGTGACATGGATCCCGCCGGAACACATGGGATTACTCAAGTCCTATCTAAAACCCATATCTTACCCCAAAATCTGTCAATCCCTAAAATAAGTTATCCTCCAAAGAAAAATGCCCATAAATCATCTATCAATTCGTTTAAAAGCTCCAGAAATAGGGATTGATATGCACCTTTCAGATCATATCTAATTGGACACGGAAACATTCCGGAAGGCATTTTTCTGTTAGGACAATGTTTGGCTCAGTTAAGTGAGTTGTGAATTCCATCAGCAAAACTCATGACAATTTTGATGCATATATCTTGTGCACTGAGATACTTGAGTATTCCACCACCATTTACTGAGAACAAACTCTTTATGGATTTAGGTAAAACTTGGAAACAAAAAGAAATACAAGGCTACTTTCAGATTTACAGGTATCAGATCCGAACTAGGCAAATTATGATATTTTCATAAGGTTAAGTTCAAATATCTTCTAACATATCGATCAAACGGGAACAAGAACCACCAAACTTTGTAGCAATTCATTTAAACATGCATTAATAGACAAAAACAAAAAGCCCCAAGACCTTCAATACCTTAAGTGCAAAGAACTGTGCAGTCCATTTATGCTGCACCAAGCGCACGACGCCTCCATTTCCTTTACCAATGACTTGTACTGCATCGAAGTCAGCTAAGCTCAACTGATTATCCGAAGGCTGTATTAAGGCCGGCTGAAACACATAGTAACCATGAGTGTAAGTTCCTATAGATGCAAAACAAGCTCACAAACTCAAGATATATATATACATACAAAAACCATCTAGCATGCTCATATCTTGAGAGTCGAAAGATCTCCATCTTCGGAATCGAGTTGATCAGAATATGTAAACACTATCTACAGAGAGCAGATTCCTTCCCCAATTTGATTAAGTAGAGAAAATTCTTACAACCCCAAAAAGTTCACATATGCAGAACAAATACATTAGATACTAAGAGAGAATATTCAATGAGCAAACGATGAAGAACGAAAGTGTACAAACTCGTAGTAGGAAATGCAGTAAAAGGCACAAGAACACATCGAAGTAATCAAAGGTATAAAAATTCAGTCTTCTTACAACTTCAACTTCACTGTTAGAAACAACCCGAACTCCATCCCTGTTAACCAAGAGATCGCCATCCTTAAATGTTCCCGACCCAGTCCTGCACACATCCAAGAAATCCAAATCAAGAAAGTTCCAAGAAACAAGAGAAAAACAAACCCAATTGAGAAATAAATAAATGGGATCAAAAGTAAAAGAAGTACAAGAATTTAGAGATGTCATCAGGAGGAGGGACAGAGAGCTTGAGGTTAGGTGCTAAGGACCCTTTCTTCATATTCTGCAATCCCTTCTCTCTCTCAAACCTTTTTCTTTCTTGTTATTGTTTCTGGGTTCGGAGGAACTGCGTTGCAGTGAGATGCAAAAGGTCTACAAAAATAAACCCAGGAAAAATGAGGTTAGGTAAATATCACTCCACACATAGGGAGTATTAAAATGAGACCTGAGTTTTTTAACCAAAAGTTGAGAAAAATAATGATTAACTTGGAGAAGGCAGAGAGAGAGAGAGAGAGAGAGAGAGAAGGAAAGGAGGAGGAGAGAGGTACGAAGGCGCTTCACTCCACTTCACTGCGGCCTTTTCCCCTTTCTTTCACCGAATACCAACTGTAATTTATCTGTTATTCTTATTTTTTTTTACTTTTTAATGTTAGTTGTTAGTTCAAATGTTAGCACATCAAACTCAAAATAACTCCAACAAATTCTCCGAGCCACCTTATATCTCCCTAATTTCGCTCCTAAACAGAATCTTCACTCATTAAAGAGAGGAACCCCTTATTCTATAATTTGATAATTTAATGGTTTCATTATCAAATAATTATATTTTTATCTAATAGTAATACATTTTTTTGAAATAATAAAATTGTTTTTAAATAATGAAAATACTATATTATAATAATAAACATTTATAACTGTAAATCGAAGATTTTACCCTAAGCTTCAATTTATGGACCTTAATTTACCAAATAAAATTCAAATTAAGTACTAGAAATAATTATAAACGATAGTTTGGTGAGTGATCCCTAAAAAATAATTGTAAATTTATCTCGAATTATAATAAATTAAAATTAATTTAAAAAAATGCATAAAATTAATAGAAATCGATATTTTTATCACATGTGTTATTCGAGAGACTTTATTCAAATATTGAACTATATACAAAATATTAATTTAAACTAATTTAAATATATATTTTGTCGTATTTCACTGGGGAAAAGAAATGTGGAACACCTTGAAGTATTCCAATCTACTATACGTCACTAGTATAACGTATGTATTGCATAGATCATTTTCTTCTAATAAAAAATACTACTACTAGTTAGAGAGATAAACTTTTTGCAACATTTTCTCCTTATAAAAATATTATTCTCCCGTCTCATTAATAATGGGATACGTTTCGCTTTTGTCCGTTCTATTAATATATAAATATTATTTAAATTGGTAAAATTTTAACCGATATAAATTTTCATATCACTTTCGTCTTAATTCTCCTTTTAGAAAATTGGTAGTATTTCATCAACTAAGATACAGTAGTATTCTGAATAACAAAACGTACTCCTTTAATCCGTCGTATTTGTACATGACATTGTCTGACATAGAGGTGTTCAAAAGAACCGGAACCGGCGGTTAAAACCGTAACCGTAACTGGAACCGGAACCGGCGGTTCAGTTAAGGTTCCTAAGGCTTGGAACCGTAACCGGCGGTTCGGTTCCGGTTCCGGTTCCAAACCGGCGGTTCCAAATTTTGGAACCGTCCAATTTATATAAATTCTATTATTTTTATTTTTTTCTTAAATGTAATTTATAAACAAATACTCCCTCCGTCTCTTCCTAAGTGACTCATTTCCTTTTTGACTTTTTCGGCACGCATTTCCACCGAGACGTAGTACGGGTTTTACGATATAATTTTGAAATATTATTTCTTTTACGGGATACTACGAGTGTCGTAGTATCCCGTAAAAGAAATAATATTTCAAAATTATATCGTAAAACCCGTACTACGTCTCGGTGGAAATGCGTGCCGAAAAAGTCAAAAAGGAAATGAGTCACTTAGGAAGAGACAGAGGGAGTATAACATTATTTGTTAAACTTCATAAATAATAACTAAATATATATATATAATTTGGAGTTTTTTCAATTATATAAGTGTTACTCTCAAACACTCATTTGTTATTTCTTCATTGTGAGATGTGTTTATTGTTTTTATAAGAGTATTACACTTTTCAAGCTTCTTATTTATTTGATATGTAATATCTAACACATCTCAAACTATGAGAAGAGTTGCATGAGGAACACCTATAAAATTGAAAGAATGTTCAAAGCCTTATGAAATAAAAAAGTTTAAAATTAAAAAATAAATAATAATAATAATAATAATAATAATAATAATAATAATAATAATAATAATAATAATAATAATTGTCCGATTTTTTCCGGTTAGAACCGGAACCGTAACCGGAACCGTGTGTTTGCGGTTCGGTTTCGGTTCCTCCCTTGACGGAACCGGAAACGGCGGTTCGGTTCCGGTTAGAACCGGAACCGTGGGCACCTCTAGTCCGACACGATCCCTAAAAGAAAATTCCTAATCGACGACGTTGTAATGGTCGGAAAGTCAAATGCACAAGCCTCTTAAAGTCTTATAGAATACAAAACACTTACGATTAGGTCGAGAAAGTATAATTACTCGCGAAAATTTAATATTCAAACTTAATATTCAAATTGCTAACAATCACGTAATGCTAATTATTTTCTCCCCACTCAAAATGAGAGAGAAAATATAGTAAATCATTGTTATTTATTTATAGAATAAATGAGCGAAACCATTACATTAGGCATGTGATTTAAAGAGAAATGATATGTTAGTCACCTTATGCTAGTCACCTTCGTATTTGACATTATTTTATTCGATTTTTTCAATTGTAATATATTCTAATACCTAACAAATTAATATTGAAATCATTAAATTTAAAAAATATACAAATATCAAAGCTCGATTTATTTTATTATACAATTTTTGAACTTAGAAGAAAAAACGAACAAATCGAGCATTGATATATATATATATATAGGGGTGGGTTCTTATGGGAGATGGTATCAATCTTGAGAACTAGGAACCAATCCTATCCACTCCTTTTATAGAATCTAATGGTGGATATTAAATCTCAAATTATCTATTTTACTGATTTAATGATTTATTTTTAATTTTAAAGGGTAGTTAAGGGGAAAAAATTAAAAAAGATTACGCGTTCCAAGATTCTCGCCACTTCCTAAAACTAATTATCCTATTAATTAGCATAAATATTTGATGCAACTAAGACCTATTCATATG
The DNA here is from genome assembly GCA_029379335.1 of Thymus mandschuricus. Taxonomy (NCBI): domain Eukaryota; kingdom Viridiplantae; phylum Streptophyta; class Magnoliopsida; order Lamiales; family Lamiaceae; genus Thymus; species Thymus mandschuricus. The sequence continues at coordinate 3,429,840 of CM057081.1, read as the reverse complement.
TTTAAATAATCATATTTATATGCTAACTTCCTATTTATTTATGCTTAATAATTTGTATATGAAATAATTACATGCTTTTCATGCTTTTTTTTTTAATATCAATTCATGTTAAAATATCGTGAATAACGATGAAAATTGTGAATGACAATGAATATTCGAATGCAACTAAAACCTATTCCTATGCTTAAATAATCATATTTATATGCTATCTTCCTATTTATTTATGCTTAATAACTTGTATATGAAATTTACAAAAAAATAGAATAAAAAAACATAGATGAATATTCGAATGGAATTAAGACATATTCATATGCTTAAATAATCATATTTATATGTTATCTTCCTAATTATCTATGCTTAAATAACTTGTATATGAAAATTAAAAAAAAAAATAGAACAAAAAAAATAGACATATTTTTATGCTTAAATAATCATATTTCTATGCTTAAATAATCATATTTATATGCTATCTTCCTATTTATTTATGCTTAATAACTTGTATATGAAAATTACAAAAAATAGAATAAAAAACATAGATGAATATTCGAATGGAACTAAGACATATTCCTATGCTTAAATAATCATGCTTATATGCTATCTTTCTATTTATTTATGCTTAATAACTTGTATATGAATTTTTTTTTAATAACAAAAAAAAACAAAATAAAAAATCATAGATGAAGATGTCAGAAGAAGAAGAATTAAGAAGAAGAAGATTACGGCAGACTAAACGTATGAGAAAAAATTAAATGAGTAATAAATCCCTTGAAACATAGAACAAATAAATGAAGATTACATTAATAACCTTTTCCTAAACAAAAATATGTCTTATTTAATTAATTTCCATGAATAAATCCTAACCACTAATTAATTGAAATGGAGGGTCTAGATTAGTTCTTAGTTCTCACTAACTAATATGGTTAGTGATGAACCCTCGATTCGCAGCCCAATAAGATCGATAGTTTGTGTATGATTTGTGTGCGAAAGTAAATGGAGACACAAGAGAATTACGTGGTTCGATCGGTGAGATCTACGTCCACGGGGAGGAAAAGAAAGTATTTTGTATTCAATGTAGCATGAGTGTGTACAATATAAACGATTCTCCTATTTATAGATGAAGTAGACGCCGGTTGTGGAGGTGAGAACGTGGAGATGCTATTTATTTATGCTTAATAACTTGTATATAAAAATTACAAAAAATAGAATAAAAAACATAGATGAATATTCGAATGGAACTAAGACATATTCCTATGCTTAAATAATCATGCTTATATGCTATCTTTCTATTTATTTATGCTTAATAACTTGTATATGAATTTTTTTTTAATAACAAAAAAAAAACAAAATAAAAAACCATAGATGAAGATGTCAGAAGAAGAAAAATTAAGAAGAAGAAGATTACGGCAGACTAAACGTATGAGAGAAAATTAAATGAGTAATAAATCCCTTGAAACATAGAACAAATAAATGAAGATTACATTAATAACCTTTTCCTAAACAAAAATATGTCTTATTTAATTAATTTCCATGAATAAATCCTAACCACTAATTAATTGAAATGGAGGGTCTAGATTAGTTCTTAGTTCTCACTAACTAATATGGTTAGTGATGAACCCTCGATTCGCAGCCCAATAAGATCGATAGTTTGTGTATGATTTGTGTGCGAAAGTAAATGGAGACACAAGAGAATTACGTGGTTCGATCGGTGAGATCTACGTCCACGGGGAGGAAAAGAAAGTATTTTGTATTCAATGTAGCATGAGTGTGTACAATATAAACGATTCTCCTATTTATAAATGAAGTAGACGCCGGTTGTGGAGGTGAGAACGTGGAGATGTGGGTGGTTTTCCTGCTCCTGTTTCTTCTCCATCAACCCACGTACTTGGTACTTAGGGCTCAACTCCCTGGGCCTGTATTTTGCGTGGGCTACGCCGAGCTGGTGTTGGGCCCGTCTTTACTGGGCCTACGCCGAGCTGGGCCTGTGCCGAGGTGAGTCAGTTGGGCTTTGGGCCCAGGGAGATGTGTCATTTCCTATCACATCCCCCTCCCCCCCCCCCCCCCCCCCCCCCCCAAAAGTCGCGGGGTGATGGAGTTGGCACTGGCTGCGTGCTGTTGTTGACCATGCCTTGTCCTGGGTTTGTTTTTTTATTCTTGCTGTGGTGCTTTTTGGGAGTTCGGGATGATCCGAACTCTCACTTGGCGTACCCCCTTCAAAAATGTGAGTTCTGGATGGTCCGAACTCGGACTTGGCGTACCCCCTTCAAAAATGTGAGTTCGGGATGATCCGAACTTGGACTTGGCGTACCCCCTTAAAAAATGTGAATTCGGGGTGATCCGAACTCGGACTTGGCGTACCCCCTTCAAAAATGTGAGTTCGGGATGATCCGAACTTGGACTTGGCGTACCCCCTTCAAAAATGTGAGTTCGGGGTGATCCGAACTCGTACTTGGCGTACCCCCTTCAAAAATGTGAGTTCGGGGTGGTCCGAACTGTGGCTAGGTTCCCGCCGAAAGCGCATAAAGCTGTCAGGTGCATTAAATGCGGACGCTTGGGGTACCGATAAGCGTGGATTGGACGGGTCCGTTTATGAAACGCCTTCGCATTAACTAGCGTATTCAATACGCATTAACTCTTCCCCTCTTAATGAACCATGATTGGGAGATTGTAATCATTCACTCTTTTAATTTGCAGAAAACTGAACCCTAGATTTCAAATTCTCCTCACTGTTCATCGTCGCCAACTTCGAATTTCCTGTAATTCCTTCAAGAAATCAACAAAAAGTAAGTCATGTCTTCTTCACTATCAATTTCTGCTTCTGATTCTTCGTCTGTACGGTCGGCGCCCGTTGCCACCGTTTCTTCATCTTCTACGGCGGCGGAAGAAATCGCCGCCGCGTCCCCCACTTCTTCTTCTCCTCCGATCATACTTTCCGACCACACGTGTGCGTGCGTGCGGTCTGACCGCGAAACCCCATACGCGGAGGAGGTAGTTTTCCCCACCTGCCCCGGTGCTTACGGGAAGGTTGGGATCTACGATTCTTCCGTTTCTACCTCTACTCTATATGAATTAGCTGTAGAATATAATTTTCCTCCTTCTGCCCTTATTCTTCAACCTCGGGCCGGCGATAGGGCTTGCCGGCCCCCTTGTGGTTATGTTACTGTATATTGACCATATTAAGGCCGGTCTGCGTATTCCCTTTCCGGCCATATACTCCGATATTTACAACACTTTTGACCTTTCCCCCGCTCAAATTTCTCCCAACAATATCCATCAAATCACTGGGGTGGGGGTGGCGTGTGCTCGGTTGGATATCCCCTATTCGGCTGAGACTGTAGGGTCGTCGTTGTCCTTTAAAGATAGAAAACAGGGGTGGTATTATACCGCATCACGGTATAAATTTTCTGTGCCCGTTCCATCAAAAGTGTCGAATTGGCAGAAGAAATTTTTCTTTGGCCGGTTTGAGGGTGCCACCGAGGTCAGGTGGCACACATGTGTTGTTAGGCTTTTGCCGAGGCGAAAGCAATTTGCCGCGGTGGCAGAACGTTTTGCCCTCGGCAAGATGCCGATGTCATTGGCCGAGCTCGAGTCGGCTGTACCGAGCCCCAATGAACCTTCCACTGCGGTGGAGTTGGGGAGGGGTGAGGTCCCCCTTTTTTTTTTTTTTTTGTGACTTCGGCACTAATCATGTTCCTTGTTTCTTTTGTAGTGAACATGGTGAAGGGAAAGAAGGGGCCCGCCCAGAAGAAGAGGAAGGGCGAAGCCTCTAGTGTGCCCGCCGATTCTAAGAGGCAGGCGACCGGGTCGTCGGAGAGGACCCGGTCTGAAATTCCTACCCCCCGTTCTCACGGTGCTCCTCCTTTTGCCACCGAGGACATCGATGTGGCGGCAGCGGGGAAGCTGGTTATGGGCTCGGCATCTTCCGAGCCCGATTTCGCTATCACCGGTGTCCGAACTGCGACTCCGGTTTTCCCAGCGGTAAGGTTCTGACTCTTGTTTCTTTTCTTCTTTTTACGTTTTTGTATTTTGCTGACACTTCGGTTGTGTAGGGGGTGGACCCCGCGCTAGAGGATTACGAGATCGCCTCGGGCATAATAAAAATTTTGCTAAAGGGCTCGGTGGCCAAGTATGAGCGAGCCACCGAGAAGGTGAAGAGGCTGGCCGCCGAGAAGGAACAGGTGACCAAGGAGTTCGCCTCCTCTGTTGTTCGGGAGGAGGAGTTGAGGAAGCAGCTTGCTACCGCTACTTCCGAGCTGGCCGCCGCCAAGGAGAAAGCGGCGAAAAGCGAGGAGGAGCTGGCCTCAGCTCGTTCCCGAGAACGGGAGATGGCCGCATCTCAAAGCGGCGTCCTCCGCGCTCTTGCTGAGAGGATGTTCCTCAGCAAGAGGTTCAGTGAGCTGGTCCGGGGTGTGACCGAGCCCGCGAGCACCCGGGCAATTGCCGAGGTGCTCGATCGTGTGGCTGTTGACTTCCCCACTTTTGACAAGGGGAAGTACGGTTACAAGGTCATCGAAGACGATGACATGCTCCGCATCTACTTCCGGAAGATGGTGAAGAACACTTCTGCCTTCCCGGTCATCGAGCATTTTGCCGGGAAGAACACCATGTTGTCCGCGGAGGAGGTGTTGGAGTGTCCCGTAGATCGGGACGTAAAATTTGAGTCCCTCATCGGTCCGTTTAGGGAGGAGCTAAAAACATGTCCGGTCTCCCCCTACGTGTCTGATGAGGAGACGGAGGAAGAGGAGGATGATGACGGGCTGAAGGATGCCGAGGTGGACAGGACTGCCGAGGAGCAGAGGCCGAACCGTCCGGCAGGGTCAGTTGATCCCCCTCCTTGTAAATTTTTTTTTTTTTTCGACCTGTAACTGTATCCATCTTCCATCAATGAAATGAATCTTTTTCAGCACATGCTTTTATCTGCTATTTTTACTTTCTGTAGAACAAATCCGAACTGGACGTAACTCTTTATCTGACTGAAATCAAACAACTTAAAATCATACTCGATGCTAAGGATGTTGAAATCGCCAGGCTGGATAAACGTGCCACACATCTTCGAAATGAATTCGATTCGAAGTACGAGGCTCTGCAGATTAAGGCGGACGCCAATGAGGCCCGGTATCTCCAACTGAAGGAGGATTATGCGGATGCCGAGAAGATCGAAGCCGAACACACTGAATACGAAAGGGTTATTCACAAACTCGGTGGTAAAACCATATCAGAAGTAGAGGTTGAGGCTCGTGAGGCCTGCCAAGGTGTGATACGTGAATGCAAAAACCGAGGTCCGGACTCGTGGGAAGTTGCTGAGCATATATCCGAGCTGCGATATCTGACGAACTTATTTCCATTAGTCTTGACCCGGAACCCGATCATGAAGAAGTGGTTAGATCGGTATCTAGAGGTGCAGTCTGCCAGGCAGAATGTCTGTCGATTCCGGGCTTTGATTCCGACCGTTCTGTCACGTTTAATCAAGGATCGGCTAGACATGTTTCTTCCTGGTCAAACCCGCCGGCCTCCCATCCCGAACCGTGGGGACGGGAATTATGTCGCTCCTCGGGTGACGTATACAGGCCGTTCTTCCAATAGCCGGGGTGGAGGGACGAGCCGGGGTGGCGGAGGTGGCCGCAGTGCGGGGCAAAGTTCTCGGAAGAAAGAGAAAATAAATATAGACACTTTGCTCAACCCACCTACCACCGGTTGGGCTAGTTACTTTAATTGTAGCAAAAAGCCGGATGGGAGTGATCTCTCTGGCTAACATGTAAAAATGTAGACCTGCATAGAATAATAAATATTTTGCTTTTGATCATTATACTTTTTTTTTTTACATGGCGAATTGCCTGTTCCTGAAGTGGCAATATTGCCCATTTCGGCTTCCGAATTGACACACGGGTTGTTGTTCGGGTCTTCCGAAGTGGCCCTGGGGCCTGACTTCGGCTTCCGACGTTACACTTGGGTCTTCCCTCGGTCTTAGGATGGCTATTGCCTATTATCCATGGCCGAGGTGACACTTGGGTATTAATCGTGTTCCTGTTTTGTCGACCAGGTCGGTAGGGACGGTCCCCTGTTCGTACGATTTAGTTTGGTATTCTAACACTTGTCCTCGTCAGGATAGTGTATGATATTTAGAGGTAACACGCATATAAGTGGAGCAATGCAAAATAATGCGAACACAAAAAAAGTAGAAACTACGAACTTTCATTAAACTCTGAATTAGTTTGGGAACAAGACTAGAACTGAAAAGACTGAATTGACACACTCGAATAAACGAACTGACGAACTGACTGACAAACAAGACTCTATCCTATATGATACTCCACTGCTATGCATAATACCTCTTTAAATGGATAACGTTCCATGGCCGCTGTATGGGCTCCCCGGACAAGCTGGATAGTCTATAAACACCTTTGTCGAGGTCCTCGTCAACTCGGTAGGGTCCTTCCCATGTGGCTTCCAGCTTGCCGAGCTTGCAAGCCTTGCTGACCTCATTGTTTCGTAGGACTAGGTCTCCTATGCGGAATTGCCGGCCTCTAACTCGCCGATTATAGTATCGTGCCATGAGTTGCTTGTACCGAGCTTCCTTAATGTAAGCAGTATCCCTTTTCTCCTCTAATAGGTCGAGATCCGCACATCGGTTCTCGTCATTCACCTCGGAGATGAAATGAGTCGTGCGCGGACTGGGCAGTTCGATTTCGACTGGGATGACAGCTTCTGTTCCGTATGTCAGGCTATACGGTGTTTCTCCATTTGTAGATCATGGTGTAGTCCGGTAGGACCATAGGACGTTAGGTAGGTTCTCTGCCCACAATCCTTTGGCTTTCTCTAATCGAGTCTTAAGGCCTTTAACAATTGTCCGGTTCGTCACTTCGGCTTGGCCATTGGCCTGTGGGTGGGCTACCGAGGTGAAGTGCTGCTGTATTTGCAGTCCGTCACACCACTCCCTAAAGACCTTGTCTGTGAACTGGGTCCCGTTGTCGGATACGAGAACATGGGGTATTCCGAAACGACACACTATGTTTTTCCATACGAAGTTGCGGGCATTCTTACTTGTGATTGTAGCTAGAGGCTCCGCTTCAACCCACTTAGTGAAATAATCAATCACGACTATGAGATGTCGCAATTGGCCAGGTGCCTTATCGAATGGGCCTACAATGTCGATTCCCCATTGTGCGAACGGCCAAGGGCTTTGCATCGTTGCCAGTTCGGTCTGGGGTAGCCTTGGCACGTTGGCATGCAATTGGCACTTCTCACACCTTTGCACTAGTTCGGTGCAGTCCTTGAGCATCGTGGGCCAGAAATATCCCCATCTCATGATCTTTTTTGCTAGGGCCCGGGGTCCGATGTGGCTCACACAGGCCCCCTCATGCACTTCTCGCATGATATAATCTGCTGAGCTCGGACCAACACTTGAGTAGGGGCTGGAGGTACGATCTTTTGTAAAGGACATCGGCCAGAACGGTATATCTCAATGATTTTGACATTATCCTTCTCGCCTCAGTTTTGTCCTCGGGCAACTCCCCCCTCATCAAGTAGGCGAGAAGAGGCGTCATCCACGTCGGCTGTTGCTCGTCGTCTAAATCATTGACCTCGGCCTCTTCTATGCTCCTGTGCTGGACATCTTCAACTGGAGACGAACCGGGCACTGCTGCAAGTTTGCTGAGAACGTCAGCTCGGGAGTTCTGAGCCCGGGGTATGCGTTCGAGGTGGAAATACGTAAAAGCTTCCTGCATGCCCCGTGCCTTAGCTAAGTATTTCTTCATCCGATCTCCCTTCGCTTCGTATTTCCCCAACATGTGGTTCACAACTACTTGTGAATCACTATGTACTTTGATAGCGGTGATCTTCAAATTCGTGGCTATTCGGAGTCCGGCCAGCAGCGCTTCATACTCCACCTCATTGTTGGTGGTTGCGAACTGAAAACGAAGCGAATATGTGAATTCTTTCTTTTCTGGGCTTATGAGGAGAATTCCAGCTCCGCTTCCTGTCTTCCCGGAAGCGCCGTCAACATACATGTGCCAGCAATCTTGTGGCTCTACTGCGGTTGTGCGAGCGGGGACTGTCGGCTCAGGTACCGAGGTAGTGACATCGGTTATGGAGGTCTCAACCAGGAAATCTGCTAAGGCCTGTCCTTTGATCGCCTGGCGGGGAGTATAACTGATGTCGTGTTCCCCTAACTCTATGGCCCACTTCGCTATTCGACCCGATGCTTCGGGCTTTGTCAAAACCTGCCGAAGTGGAGAATCCGTTCGGACCTGTATGGGGTGAGCATGAAAGTATGGGCGCAAACGCCGAGCAGCGTTGACTAACGCCAGGGCGAGTTTCTCCAATGGCTGATATCGCACCTCGGATCCCTTAAGCGACCTGCTTATGAAATACACGGGCAACTGACGCCCTGCTTCTTCTCACACGAGCACCGCACTGATCGCTTCCTCCGAGGTGGCTAAGTATATCTTTTGGCACTGACAATGTTGGTAAGTTGTTGAGATAGTCCTTCAACTGGTTAAGTGCGAGATGGTGTTCCAAGCTCCAGTTGAATTCGGGTGCCTTCTTCAAAATTTTGAAAAAGGGCAACTGTTTCTCCACGGCTTTGGAAAGAAACCTGCTCAGTGCGGCAAGGCATCCAGTTAGTCTATGCACATCATTGATTGACTTCGGGTCTTTCATCTCTAACACAGTTTTATCCTTTGATGGATTTGCTTTCAACCCTTCTTGAGAAATCCAACAACCCAAAAACTTTCCCGAGGTCACAGCGAAGGTGCACTTTTGGGGGTTAAGTTTTAGGTTGACCTCGCGAAGGAGGGACAGCACAGTTCGGAGATCGGCGACACTGGTACTCTCCTCCTTACTCTTCACCACTATGTCATCGACATAGAATTCTACTTCTTTTCCGACGTGTTCCTTAAATATCTTGTCTACCATCCTCTGATAGGTAGCTCCTGCATTTTTCAATCCGAACGGCATTTTGCGGTAAGCAAAAATGCCGAAGTCCGTAATGAATGCTGTCTATTCTGCGTCCTCGGCATCCATTAGGACTTGGTGGTATCCCTTGTACAAATCAAGGAAGCTGAAAATCCTGTGACAGACTAGGGAGTCCACCTTCTTATCGATGTCGGGCAGAGGGTAGCAATCCTTGGGGCAGTGCTTGTTGAGATCGGTGTAATCAATACACATTCGCCACCCCCCCCCCCCGGCTTTCTTGACCATCACCGGATTCGCTATCCAAGTCGGGTAAGTGACTTCGAATAGGATTCCGACGTCTAGCAACTGTGTCACCTCGGTCTTTATGACTTGATTCCGCTCAGCGGCGAAAGAGCGTTGTTTGTGTCTTATCGGTCTGACCTCGGGGTCAATTTTGAGCCGATGTGTGATTATCTAGGGTGACACTCCTGTCATGTCCAATGGGGACCACGCGAAGACAACTTTGTACTCCTTCAAGAGCCGAATAACCTGTTCGCGAAGATGTGGAAGCTCGGTGAAACCTACTTTGACGACCTTAGCAGGGTCATCGTTGCATAACACCACTTCCTTCACTGAGCTCTCCTCGGCAGGCGACGTCTTCCTCGGCTCTTCGGAGTTCGGTAATTGCTATGCTTGGGGCAGCTGAGGCGGAGCCCCCTGCCCTTTGAATGCCACGTGTAAGCACTCCCTTGCTACTTTTTGGTCTCCTCGGATCACAACTATCCTCCCCTTGGTTGGAATCTTCAGGGCCAAGTGATAGGTAGAGCAGATAGCTCTCACCGCATTCATCCAAGTCCTTCCCAGGATAATATTGTAAGGGGACTTGGCCTCCACCACAATGAACTCAGTCACATCGGTAGAACTCCTTGGCCCCTTCCCTATGGTGACTGGGAGTTCGATTGTCCCCAGTGGATGGGTTTCTTCTTGGGCGAAGCTTCGCAAAGGTCGTGTGGTCGGCATGATCTTCGACTTATCCAACTCCATATTGTCGAAGCAGTGTTTAAACATAATGTTCACTGATGCCCCAGTGTCTATGTGTATCCTCTTGATAAGTTTGTTGGCCACTACGGCCTCAATAACAATGGCATCGGAGTGCGGCACCATAGGAGGCACCGGGTCCTCGGCAGAGAAGGTTACGGCTTCTTCTTTCTTGAATCTTTTACTGGCCGGCTCCCTGTTCGGGAGGTTCCGTGCCCCATTCTTGAGGGATGACTTCGTCTGCCCCTTGGCGAGTGCGGAGATTGTAGCAACAATCCCGTCGTATTGGTAATCTCCATCCTCATCAACATCGTCGTCATCGTGCTTAGCCTTCTTCTCGACTTCCGTGCTGCAACCTCCTCCTCTGTACTGCCTTTTCTTCTTTTGATTTCGGGGGGCAACGACTTGGTTGACTCCCGCACTTCGGTCTTGATACTTCTTGAGTGGGCCGCTACGGACTAGGCTTTTGATGTCTTGAGCCAGGTTCCTGCAGGTTTCAGTATCATGACCGTAGTCGTCATGGAATTGGCAAAATTTATTCCTTGACCTCGGCTTGCCATCCTCTCTCATCGGCCTCGGTTTCTCAAACAAGTTTGCATGTAGCTCGAAGATCTCGGTCCTTGGCTTATTCAACGGGGTGAATTGCGGAGGGGACCGTTGTGCGGACTGAGACGCGGGTGGACCTCGTGGTTGCGCCGGATTTTGCCGAGGTCCGAGGCGAGACTCTATTGGACCGCACTGAATTCGCTTCATCACACCTTTCCGAGGCGTGTCTTCTTTCTTCTTCGAGGTCTCACCTCGGTCCACCTCCCTTCGATGCCTTGTCGCCTCATCGATCTTAGCGAACTTGTCCGCTATTGCCCACAACTCGGTGGTAGTTTGTGGTTCTTTTGCCAGAATCTCCTTGTAGAGGAGGTCCGAACTGATGACATTTTGAAATGCCGAGATGATGAGGAGATCGTTAGTGCAGCGAGTCTGTAAATACTCCCTGTCGAATCGAGTCATGAAGTCTTGCAGGGATTCACCCCGGCTCTGTTTTACAGTCAGCAGGTGAGCTGGGGTATGCCTCACTTCGGCACGCTGGGAGAAACTCCTGGCGAACACATTCATCAGATCGGCGTATGATCTGATCGACCCGGGTGGTAGGCTATCAAACCATTCTCGTGCGTTATCAATCAGCAGCTCGGGGAATAGTTTGCACATGTGGATACTCCCTAGATTTTGATTTAACATGCTGTATTTGAACTGACTTAGGAAATTGCTTGGATTTCCTATTCCATTATACAGCTTGATCTTTGGCACCGTGTACCCAAAGGGCATTGGTGTGTTGAGAATTTCTTCAGCGAGCGGACTGATGATCCTGCCGAACGCGTCAAAGATCTGTGCGCCCCCAGCTAGGTGTCCTTGGGGGGTGCACCATGGGGCGACGCAGCGGCATAGTTCGGTTGGAACAGATGTGAGTTCGGCTGGGGATATCCCTGGTGCTGACCCCGGACTTGCTGGAGATGATGCCGCAAGTCCTGCCTCCCGGGGCCGAAGTGGGGGATTCCCTGTGCTCCAGTATACTGGCTGAGGAATTCGCGTCCAGGGCCAGTGGTTAGGTAATTCCTCAACAGCTCCTCGATCCCAGGAGGTGGAGGAGGTGGCGGGGCTGCCGAGTTCAGTTGGATGACTGGAGAGAGGCGAGCAGCTAAGCTCGGCCGAGTAGCTGGGGACAAGCGTAGAACTGCCTCTGGACCGAACAACTCGCGCTCTCGATTTGCTGTGAGATCTTCCACATGGCCCTCTGGTGTTGCCTGGTGGGTCTGAGGTCCTAGGCGCGAGCTCACGGGAGCCCGGCGTGCCTGGACTGGCTGTGCTTGCGAGGAGGGCGGTGCCACTGTGCCTCCCTCAGCATTCTGTTCGCCGGGATTAGGGATCACCGGGATCTCTCCGGCTTCAGTTTGATCGTTGACGGGGACGTCGTGGTGCGGTTGTTCTTCACGGCCTGCCGAAGCGGCAGGTTCTTCAAGTTTCCTCTGACGGCTTCGTCGGCGGCGAGGAGTTCCTAGCAGCGATCGACTTCCAGTGGGTGCCATGAATGGTGAGAATGAGCAGCAAATACGAGTTCAAACACAAATTTTCTTCCCACAGACGGCGCCAGTGATGAACCCTCGATTCGCAGCCCAATAAGATCGATAGTTTGTGTATGATTTGTGTGCGAAAGTAAATGGAGACACAAGAGAATTACGTGGTTCGATCGGTGAGATCTACGTCCACAGGGAGGAAAAGAGAGTATTTTGTATCAATATAGCATGAGTGTCTACAATACATACGATTCTCCTATTTATAGATGAAGTAGACGCTGGTTGTGGAGGTGGGAACGTGGAGATGTGGGTGGTTTTCATGCTCCTGTTTCTTCTCCATCAACCCACGTACTTGGGACTTAGGGCTCAACTCCCTGGGCCTATATTTTGCGTGGGCTGGGCTGAGCTGGTGTTGGGCCCGTCTTTACTGGGCCTACGCCGAGCTGGGCCTGTGCCGAGGTGAGTCAGTTGGGCTTTGGGCCTAGGGAGATGGACCATTTCCTATCAGTTAGCATATGAACCAATCCCTATATATATATATATATATATATATATATATTGGTTTAGTGATTTCAATATTAATTTATAAGATATTAGAATATATTACAATTGAAAAAATCGAACAAAGAAATGTCGAAATGAAAAATGACGAAAGTGCCCACAAAGATGACTAGCATAAGGTGACTAGCATATCACTTCTCATAATTTGAATTTGCTAATACTCAAGCCGAGCACAAGCATGGATTCGAGGTGGACGAAATTATTGAGCCAAGCTTGAATACAAATCTATTCAACTCGACTCCCAAACATATTCAAATAGTATATAATTGAGTTTTATGCAAGTTTTATATGTATCAAGCTCAGTAGCTCACAATCGAGTTTTAACCTATAAGTGATGAAAAAAAATATTCAAAAGTAACTCTTTTAAACAACTCGAATTTGAGCTTGAGTTTAATTAGTTGAGTTCGAGTTTGTGATCCTGAGTAATCTAGTCCAACACAAATGAAAATTTTGGGCTTTTCACGAGCCAGGTTCGGGCTCCAATGCATTCTAATAAGGTATTTGTCGAGCCGGGCTCAAACTTGAATTTTATGAGTTGAGCCAAGTTAGATCAAAAAATTGAAATCCTACTTCGAACTCGAACAATCAAATATTGAATCAAATCAAATTCGAGAACGACAGTATTCGACTCGTTTACAACTCTAGTTATTTACTCTAATCTTCATACACGCAATCGAAGCACCAGCAAATAGATAATCAAGAAATGGACTATTTATATTTCAATTTGGATTACTACCGTAATTCGTTTCCATTGAGGTAGATTTCAAATCTCCATTCTATGACTATAGAGAAATAAGAATTGCCAGTTGAAATATTTTTAGTGTAAACAGATTAAACCATAAACAGAGCAAACATATATTACGCTGCATTAACACAACTAACCCCAAAAATCCGAATTATCAAGAAACTATAGGTACAAGTGCACACTCCCAAGAATTCACATAAAGCTTATCATCCTATCAAACAATACACAACACTCATAAACCTTCTCTCTGTACTAGCATAGTATACGAGGAACTGATATATCGCCCGATTCAACTTGATGCGTTACGGATCTATGTAGTTGAAGGCGTATTTGGATAGCAACTGCGGAACACCAGAGATTATCGAACCGTATGTCTGCAAATAAAGTAATTTCTCCAGTTACACACCTCAGATTATTACTCGGGTAGGCTAAAATTCAATGTTCTTGCCATGATCTTGAGTTTTATTCTTTCATCGAAGAAAAAAAATTAGTATTATAAATATTTGTGGAAGCATACAGACCTCGTCATTCTCATGAAGTTGGCACAGAGGGATAGCGAGAAGCCTGAAGTTCTTAGGTACGATAAATCTTCTGCTGGGTGGCAGCTTCACAAGATAGAGTTTAGTGCACTCCTGAAAAATATGGCAAACGTCTCACGGTAAGTTATGCCGTGCGCCTGCTTTAAATGTATGAGAGCATATATATATGAGGTGAGATGAGAATTACTTTCGGCTTCTTTATGTTTGGTGGCAAATACGGATACTGTAGGGACTCAAAATCGGGTCTCCACCACATACCAAGGCATTCTCCAACCTATATATTATGAAGTAATAGGTGAGTTGAAAATGTTATGCTAGTGACTAGTCCAACATTATTACGTTAAAATATTCAAATACCTCCCATTCAGGACCACGACCATCTTCACCAGCAGATAGCTTGCTCGAAAGCTTGCGTTTTAAGCAATCAATATCTAAAGCATCATATTAAGATAGTAGTGAGATTGATAAGATAGTATATAGTTGAGTGTTTGATGATAAGACAATCAAGCAAGTTCAAAACTAATCACATTCCATCAAAGTAACGGTAGGCTCGCATATATACTATTTTTGATCAAATGTAATGTTTTTAGTTAGTCCATTTACATTACCTGATTCACCTGGTCGTAAGCGACCCCCAGGAAGTCTGTAGATGGTGTTCCGCACTTGTAGCAACAAGAGGTGGGGGTGCTTGAAAAGTTCTACCTGTAGGGCTCACAGATAGAATAAAAAAATCAACAACAAAAGGATAAGTGAACTGCAGTAGACGAAGAAGGAGCTGTCATGCTTATAGTATCAATCAGATCATTACGAGTCATTACAGAGTTGTCAACACATAAAGCCTTATCAAAATTCGATCAGAAACAAGAAGTTTATACAAATCTGTTATTTATATAGTGAAACTCTTATAATCACGATCTGGAGACTAACTTGCTATGAGTCTAAAAGGACGGTGATGCAATTGAAATAAGCCACATTCCTGCGGTCCTATGTACATAGCACTCACTGTACGCTCTAAACAAGGAGAATGAATCCCCCATTCACGAGGACGTGTTTACTTTAGGGAAAAATTAGATTGACTATACAGAAGATTGAGCATGTATGTTGGTGGATTAGCAGGAGTATTACTTTGCTATCTAAGATAGTAGTATCTAAGCATGAACAATATAAATACCGATGACACAAAGTAAAGGAACACTGCAAATCTCCTTCAATCCATCGAATCATAAAACATTACGCCAAAGTGCAAGCATAAATAAGACCAGATTCAATCAGAGTAAGACTAATCGTAACCATCTCGATAAAACAAACTACGTTTGCCCCAATATGTCTAAGATCCCAAATTGCCAATATCTGCTAATGAAAAGAATCCAACAACCATGTTACTGATAGTACTCAGAAAGAGGAATGGGCATTTAACAGCCAAGCTTCACACACCAAAACCTCTTATGGAAGGCAAGTTTAGGGCAAAATGAATCCTGTGTAATTAACTACTAGGGATAAGTTCCATTTTCGTATGTTCCACTCATAAAGAGATATTATCTAAAATGGCAAAATTTTAACCTATTAAAACTCATTTTCACTACTTTATCCACCATTATCACTTCCGTCTTAATTCTAGTGCCGGGAAAAGAATTTCCCCACATCAATAGGACGGAGGAGTACTAAAAAGTAGATCACAACTTCCCAATAATTCTGTTCATAATAAACTGAGACATAATCAAGTCGTTTCAAATCAAAGACTTAAGCATAATTCAAAAAAATCCAGTACAGAATATCGTGCAAAAATTGAATCGGATAAGATCGAAAGACCAACCACAATCACGGCAGCCACGCAGCTCCTCGTTCCATAGGCATCATAGCTGAAACCCCCAAAACGCAAACAACACATCAAAATTCAAATCAAATAAAAAGGCAAAGCAATTCATTCAAAACTGCAGTAGTTGAGATCGAAGCGTACTTGGCTTTCATGCGGAGAAGGCGATCGGCGGCGGTCTCGGTCTTGAGAGAGAGAGAGTCTGTGGAGCCGAAGTAGTAACAGCTGAGAGGGTAAATATCCAGCTCTTTGGAGCTGCTCGGATTCATACTGTCGCCGCCATTTCCTTCAATAATTGAATGATCGCCCATTTGTTTGCTACTGGAATTGAACGTGCTTATGGAAAGAAGAAGCAGAGGTCGAAGGATTTAGCTCCAACGGAGGAAGGAAGGTTTATAGAGCCGGAGAGGGAGAGAGAGAGATGACCGACGTGTCTATTCGAGAGAGAGCTGGAGGCAGGCAAAGCGTTGATTGGGAGAGAATCTAGTAAGTGGGAACAACATTATTCAAAACTTGTGTTTTCTTACGTTTCGACACGTGTTCACACTCCACGTACCCTTCTTCCTCACTTATTTTCTTTTTTTTTTTTTTTGATCAGAAAAGAAATTTTATTGCTTAGAGGGGGAGCTCACAGATACAAGAAGTACCCCGTGAGAAACTTTACAGCATCGAAAGGAGAAAAGAAGAGAAATTTGAGTTCCAGTCAGAGAAACTCATATTAATGTTCAAAACACCTCGAGCCGCACACCAACTCCAAAAGCGACACTTAATCTCTTCTTCGATACGAATGAAGTTCCATTCCGCGTGATCAAATAAAACAGAGTTCCGCCATTGCCAAAGGACCCAGATAGTGCAGATCCAAAGCCCTCCGAGCCATTTGCGTTGTTTCCCCCATCCAAAGAGATGAACAAACTGATCAAAATGGGCAGAGATCGAACCTGGAGAGACCCAACTAATGCCAATCCAATTAACAAGTTTGTTCCACAGCAGGTCAACGTCACTACAGTAAAGGAAGAAGTGTTGGGCAGATTGCTCCTGTAGCCTACAACAACAACACAAAAGATCTCCTGGCGCAATAGAAAGACGATTATGAAGATTGAGTTTAGTTGGAAGGCGGTCGTATAGCAGCCGCCAAGCTGTAAGTTTTATTCATAAAGCCATAAGTTTTATTTCCATAAGTTTTATTTCCACTCATAAATGGATATTACCTTAAATAGTAGTAAAATTTTAATCCACTATAACCCACTCACACTATTGTATCCATCACTGCCACTCGTCTTAATTCTCATGCCGAGAAAAAGTTATTCTTTACGGGTGGGACAGAGGGAGTACTCCGTATTTACTTTTACACTCTTGGTGGGAAATTCTTAGGGCAAATATCAATTTAAGGCCTAAATTATTCACTCATTCTCAAATATGTTCTGAACTATCAATATTTTCTATTAAAAGTCTAAATTATTATTATCTCTTTCACAAATATATCCTAATCTACAATTATTGACAAATGGAAAGATAATGTGGCAATTGGTTGTCGCGTCAAATTAAAAGAAAATAAAAAGAAATTTGCACATGTTAGCAACATTGATCTTTAAATTAAAAGTACTTCCTCGTCTCACTCTATTAGTCTCATGTGTCATTTTAGTTTGTCCCACTTATTAGTCTCATTCCCTAAAATGACAAAGAATACTTGGCCACAATTCACTCACTCTCCTCAAGATTAATTACAACCACATATTCTTCACTCACTCTCCACTCACTTAGTCCATATGCCGAAAGCAAAAGAGATTAATAAAGTGGGACGGAAGGAGTATAACGCATCATCAACAACATTAAACTCATGCAAACAATTATTTGAATTAAGAAAACAGAATCAATATTACCTAGCTACATTTTCTTCTGATTTTTTCATGGAAGTAGGTGTCGATCGTTCTTAAAGGTAGTAGATGATTTATTCTTAAATTGATGTGAGTGTACTACACTCATATTCATATAAGAATTTCCGATAATAGATTTTGAAGATATAAAATAAATTAAGTAGAAGAAAGAACTTTTAGATTCTCGAAATTTCATTAGAAAAACAAAAATAATAATAAACAAAAGGTTGAAAAAAGTTTTGGAGCCAAATAATGGGTGACTGGGTGAGCAAAAGGTGATTAAAAGGATGGGATAACGTTTCGAGTTCGAGTCCATCAATACTTTTAAATTTCCTATTAATTTTTTAATAAAGAAAGAAAGAAGACGACACGAATATATAATAGTGAAATAACAAAATAAATAAGCATAATTAGGTGGTAATCTAAGTGGATTGTCAAAATTACTTTACACACCAGCCAATAAGAAATGAGATAATATTACGTTACGTATAACGACTAACCAATTTGTTGACCGACCAAACGCTTGGATAATACTATTGTAATTTCAAAAGAGGGAAACAAGCTTTAATGCAAATTATTATTTTCTAAATTGACAAATCAACCGATATTTTATTTGGCACTACCCTAAATATCTTTATTTCTTTTAATGATATAAAATTCCACAATAAAATCAAAAACTCAAAATTAATTTGGAAACTTTGTTGTCAACTGTCAGCCCATCACAATTCATTTTGATGGCAGGTACCCGATCCAATGACATCTTTAGTTCACTTTTGTCTGTCAATCCTTCATTTTCCCAAAAAAAGAAAGGCAAGCTTACTTTTGCTTATCGTTTATAATGTGTATCTTGTTCATACCAAATACCAAAATATCCCAAACGAATAACTACTACATCGTCATCTTCATCTGCAGCTTCATCATTAGAAATAGAATTTGAGAGATTAGCGTGCTGAAGAGTTGAAAATCGAGGATTGAGGAACGGAAATGGTAAATGGATGTGTTGCGTTCTAAGTTGAAGTACTCTCCCAAACAGATATTCTAATCGACGACCTTATAACACTATTAAAATGGATCAACGTTTTAGTTCGAACCAGATGAATAACACAAGCATTCAAGATCAGAAATTTGTTATACCAAATAGTCAAATGCGGTTACATTTGAAGGCAGAGAATGAGAATTTCGTAGGTTAGAGAATGAGATTAAATGTTGGTATTGAAATTGGTGTGTAGCGAAGGGAGACACTACTTTGTGGGTTAGTTCTTCCAATTGGTCGAGGAATACCTCAGCCAAATTTTAAAATGTTTGTTAAAATTGTAATGAGTCGATACCTCTTGTACCTCCATTAATCTCTTTTCCGTTAAACAAAAAACATGAGATAGCTTCATTGGTTTCATGAATCATGATATCTAAGCTACCAAAGGGAACACGAACCCTTAAACATGGATTCATGGTTTCAGTTTCACTACTTCTATACTATCCCATTTATAAGCAAAATAGGCAGTTAGAAAATGAGGTCAAATTTGGGCCAAAAAAAGGCCCAATTAAGGGAGAAAAGGGATGTGGGTGGATTTATTCGTAAATGGAATGTGAAAAGCCATTTGTTAACTTAAAACATTTATGGCGCGAATATTGAAATTATCCCAAACTCAAGGGACGATTTACGAATAGCATTACCCCAATTGTTCAATAATTACTTTTTCTCCTAGATTTTGTTTGCAGAAGTTTCTTTTCGAAATGATCACTTTTTCTTTAGACAAGTTTATTAAGAAAATTGAAGTTTGTTATATAATGATAGTGGTCTACATACTTTAAATAAAGTTTAGTGTATAAAAATGGAGAGTGCAGACGAGGTTATTGGAGCAAAATAGAAAATTGATCTTTTTAAATAATACTGTACATATCAAAATGGAAACGAGGTCATTCCGAAACGATATACTGTACAATTGATGCTGCTAGTGCTGGATTTCCCATTTTTGTCTTGTTCAGGAAGCAGTATATCTTGAGCGATCCGTTTATTGATATTTCGATAGGTGTCACTTTCTGCCATTGGTAGTTTGTAGTTTACTCTTCTCAAAATATCCCCCCTCCAAAATGGAAGAATTTACCAAATACCCAAATCCTCCCCCATTCTCGATTGGGCTTCCATGAGCATGCAATTTTCCATCACCATTTGATTATTCCCTCATTCTCTGTCCAAATTCAGTCTCTTGATTGAAACAATTACTTCAATTCACCCACAAAAGATGGCGGCGGCGCTGGCTCAGCTCTGCTGCTCTCCACTTTCCGGCCACCGCCGCTCCATCTCCACCGCCCCGCATTCGCACCCTTTTCCCCACTGCACTAAAGTTAGAATCTTGAACCCTACCCAGGAACCCAAATTCAGAACACCCCACGGCGTCGGAGGCGTCGGCGGCGCTGGCATTAGTAGCAACAACAACGGCGGCGGCGGCGGGGGAGGAGGAGGAGGAGGAGAAGAAGAAGGCTCTTTCTGGGATGGGTTCGGCCCAATCGGAGCTTTCTTAAAAGGATGGAGAGAGAGAGTCGCCGTAGATCCACAGTTCCCCTTCAAGGTGCTAATGGAGGAATTAGTAGGTGTTAGTGCGTGCATCGTCGGCGACATGGCCTCGCGCCCCAATTTCGGATTGGACGAGCTCGACTTCGTCTTCTCCACCATGGTCGTCGGTTCGATACTCAATCTCCTGCTCATGTACATCTTAGCTCCGACCTCACCTTCCTTCACCCAAGCCCTCCCCTCCATCTTCGCCAATTCTCCGACGAGCCACATGTTCGAACCGGGTTCCTTCACCTTGATTGACCGGCTCGGCACATTTGTCTACAAAGGTGTCCTCTTTGCTGCGGCCGGGTTCGCGGCCGGGCTCGTGGGGACCGTCATCTCCAACGGATTGATCGAGGCGAGGAAGAGGATGGATCCGGAGTTCGAGACGCCTAACAAGCCGCCCCCGACGCTGCTGAATGCCTCGGCTTGGGCGGTGCAGTTGGGAGTGAGTAGCAACCTGAGGTACCAAGGGTTGAATGCGGTTGAGTTCTTGTTGGAGAGGAGGCTGCCATTGGGTGTTTTCAAGGGTCTTGTTGTGGTTTTGAGGTGTTTGAATAATGTGCTCGGTGGGATGTCGTTCGTGGCTGTGGCGAGGTGGACGGGGTCGCAGGTAGTCGACGGGGGAGAGACGAAGAACGAGAGTTGAGGGATCGAAGTTCTTGATGAGATAGATTTAGAGCCCTTTAAAGAATGTGATTTTGTTTCTTGATTTTAATGTGTTAGGATTGAGGCCAATTAGTTGTGAGGATCATGGTTTTGCTCTCTCCCTTATTTTGATTTTGCTATGTGGAATGGAATCATATGAGATTTTGCATTGTTCTTTGGGTATTATTGCTTTCTCTGAAATCATAAACTTTCATCAATGTATAATAATGGTGGACGAATGGAGATGAATGGGAATGGTATGTGTTGTAGGATTGGGGTGTATGAAGATCATCATGTGGTATACCCTACCCATTGGGGTAACCGGGTAATGTCTCACCCTCTCATATAGATATTAAATACTGATACCACTCCGGTCCTAGTTAGTTGAACCATTTGCTTTTTGACTTTTTCGGCACGCGTTTCCACCGAGACGTAGTACGAGTTTTACGATATAATTTTGAAATATTATTTCTTTTACGGGAATGCGTGCTGAAAAAGTCAAAAAACAAATGGTTCAACTAACTAGGACCGGAGTGGTATATGTTATTCCACTCATGTAAGAGGGGAGGCATTACCCCAAGGGGGTAGGATATAGAATACCCATCAGGTGATCGAACTTGAATACGTTAGTTTAATCATTTAGTACTACTTCTTACTCGATCTTTGGACCTAGTTGACTTTTCTAGCTAGTTTCTTCGTCTAGAAATTTTTGAACTAAAAGTATAGTCACGGAGTTTAATATGATATTGATTATGTGTAAATGAGTTCTATCTAAATGGTGAACGTCCCGTTATAGTTTTAGTGTCATGAAATCGTGAACGAGGAGAGCAGTATCTAATGAAAAAGACGATATTCCAAAAATACATATTAAAATTCATCATTACAATTTACAAATACCAAAATAAGCTAGAAAAGTCGATCCAAAGATCGGTGACGGATGGAGAATGTGTTGTTCTAAATTTCTAATTTGTTGGTTTGAGCTATTTGTAGTGAACATCGTATGTCATACTTGTTATGCCGAGGGGTAATCGACCGTATAAATACTCACAAATCCTCATTGTTTTAATATTTAAGTTCAATAATGTCTGGTTCAAAAAATTTTAAACGTATCCGCATAATCTTAAAGATTATAGCATTTCACGAGTTTACGGTGAATTTAAAATAATGATGTGATGCTGAAGTAACCAATATAGTATCGTCGTTGCCTTTTCCTTTCCTCTCATAGTTTCTTGTGTGAGTTGTTAAATTCTCTCATAAGCAATTGTTTTTCATCACTCTTTTGTGAAAGTAGTTGTGTTCCCTTCTCTTTCAATCTATGAAATTCGGAAAACTTCTTTCGTGTGAAGAGTGCACAAATTATACCCACCCTATGTCTATATCGCAATATTTGTTATTTTTAGTTTACACGATTTGTCATAAGAAAATTGAAAAAAAAAAAATTATCACATAAGTCTCCATAAAAATATTCCATGAATCGTGAATGAACCACGCTACGAAGGACTCGAACTCGGGACATCTTTAGCTCGAAAACTTAATTCTTACTCTGCTAAGCCAACACAACATATTCATGAAAAATTTTAACTAGTACTCCTTTTGTCTCTTCCTAAGTGATCCCTTTTTATTATTATAAACCTTACATTTGAATATAAAAGGGAAGAGACAAATGAAATATGATTCTGACAACCAGATGATCCAATATTACGATATACTATCTCCGTTTCATTCTAGTTGACACGTTTATATTATATAGTGTAAAATAATATAAACTCATCAAGTAGAATGAGACGAAAGAGTATAATACTACTATATTTTATTTGTATACAAATAAGGATAAAACAGTATTCTAGCCGGCACTAAAAGTCTAAAATACATTGTAGTATTAATATTTTGACCAAATGTGTTTGAATTTCATCAATAAATGTTCTTAGAAATGGTATGAAAGTAAGCCTCCAAAAACTCGAATCCCATGTATAAATTCATCAAAACCTCCTAACTTTATTTTACTTATTTACTCAAATTGAAAATTATGTTATTAAGATTAACTTTTAGCCCCATTTTCAATAAATTAATTTTTTAGCAAAATTATGACTCTAATTTAATAATTTCTTAGAAAAGCAATGTAGATTATAACTAGAGTTGGAATCATGCATGTGAAGGTTTAGAGCTTTGAAATTAACTTAATATAAATCAATTTCATGTTTAATTAACCATGCCATCTAATTAAGGGTTAATATTGCTGAAGAGGAATATTCATCTATCCACCATGAACACTCTTAATATACACACGAAATGTGTGTATTAATAAATTAAAATATTCAAATATATTCTTGAACTTATCTATAAAAAGAAACATATCACTATCAGATCAACAATTGACACATTAAGAGTGTTCACGGTGAGTATCAACGTGTAGTTATTTCCTTTTAATGTGTTTATTAAATGTATAATTTATGGAATTGTATTGGCGTTTAAGAATTATAATTTTTGTTTTAAATATTGTACTCTCTCCGAGCCATTCAACATTCATTTCAGTATATTGAAAATTGAGTTTATTCAAAAGTTTAAATTTCACTTGATTCAGTAAACCAGCCTGTTTAATACTAGGTATAATACTACACCATATGAAGTGAAACGTAAATATCATAACATTCACTTTCGACACATTTTAATACACGGCAAACTATATAAGAACGTAGATAACAAACAAAGGGAGTAATTTTCACGGCGATGCCTATAATTATCTGTTAAAAACTTTAGTTGTTATTCATGAGTCATGACACGTTTCCTTTCAATGGGTATATGGAGAGAGTTGGAAATAATGTTGATTGCTTTTATAATATTTAATTCTATATTCCTTTTAAGAAAATTACTCCACCAATTAGTTTCGAAAGTAGGTGGTGATAGGAAATGACTCATCTCCCTAGGCCCAGAAGCCCAACAAACCCAGATCGGCAGGCCCAGATCGGTACAAGCCCAGTCCACACCAAACACAGGCCCAGGGAGTTGAGCCCTAAAAACCTAGAACGTGGGTTGATGGAGAAGAAACCGGAACAGGACAACCGCCCATGACTCCACGTCCTCCACTCCACAACCGGCATCGATGACAACTATAATAATAGAAACACTTGTATTAATTGTACTTACTTACGCTGCTCTGAATAATATACTTATACTCTTCCTCCCCGTGGAAGTAGATCTTCTTGATCGAACCACGTAAATCCCTTGTCTTCACTTACTTTCGCATACAAACCACATACAAACTCTTACTTTAATTGGGCCGCAAATCGAAGGTTCATCACTGGCGCCGTCTGTGGGAACTTGATTTGTGTTTGAATTTTTCGATTTTTGCTGCTCATAATCACCAGCCATGCCACACGGGAACCAGTTGCTGCTAGGAACCCCCCGCCGACGACAGCCCGAGGAACCAGCTTCGGCGGTGGGTGCGGAACAACCAAATGACGTTCCTGTTAATGATCAACCCGGGACTGGAGAGATCCCGGAGGTCCCAAATCCTGGCGAACAGAGCGCCGCGGGAAACACAGTAGCACCACCATCACAGGCCCAGCCGGTCCAGTCACACCGAGCTCCCGTGAGCTCGCGTCTAGGACCACAGGCTCACCCGACACCGGAGGGCCATGTGGAGGATCTCACAGCCAACCGGAACGCGAGCTGTTCGGTCCTGAAGCAGCTCTACGCTTGTCCCCAGCCACCCGACCGAGCTTAGCCGCTCGTCTCTCTCCGGTCATACAGCCGAACTCAGCAGCCCCGCCTACTCCTCCACTTCCTGGGATCGAGGAGTTGCTAAGAAATTACCTCACCACGGCATCGGGGCGCGAGTTCCTCAACCAGTACACCCGTGCACAGGGAGTCCCTCAGTTCGTCCAGGGGATCCCGCAGAGACCCGGAGGACAGGACTTGCGACACTATCTCCAGCAAGTCCGAGGACAGACCCAGGGATACCAACAGCCGAGCTCCCGCGTAGTCCAGCCGAACTACACTACTGCGCCACCCTATAGCGCACCTCCCCAAGGACACATGGCTGGGGGAGCGCAGATCTTCGACGCGCTCGGCAGGATCATTAGCCCGCTCTCGGAGGAGATCCTTAACACACTCATGCCCTTTGGGTACACGGTGCCGAAGATCAAGCCATATAATGGAGTGGGAAATCCAAGCAATTTCCTTAGCCAGTTCAAATACAGCATGTTGAACCAGAATCTAGGGAGTGTTCACATGTGCAAACTATTCTCTGAGTTGTTAATTGATAATGCGCGGGAATGGTTCGACAGTCTGCCTCCCGGGTCGATCAGATCGTACGCCGATCTGATGAATGTGTTCGCTAGGAGCTTTTCCCAGCGTGCTGAAGTGAGACACACTCCGGCCCATCTGCTGACTGTGAAGCAGAGTCGAGGTGAACCACTACAAGATTTCATGACCCGGTTCGATAGGGAATGCTTATCGACTCGCTGCACTAATGATCTTCTCATCATCTCGGCATTTCAAAATGCCATCAGCTCGGACCAACTCTACAGGGAGATTCTGGCGAAGGAACTACAGACTACCACCGAGCTGTGGGCCATAGCAGACAAGTTCGCTAAGATAGAGGAGGCGACCAGACGCCGAAGGGAGGTAGACCGAGGTGAAACCTCAAAGAAAAAAGAAGATGCACCCCGGAAAGGTATGATGGAACGAATTCAGCGGGGTCCGATTGAGTCACGTCTCGGACCTCGGCAGAATCCAGCACAGCAACGGGGTCCGCCGATGTCCCAGTCCACACAACGGTCCACTCCACAGTTCACTCCTTTGAACAAGCCGAGGACCGAAATCCTCGAGTTGCACGCTAACCTGTTCGAGAGACCCAGGCCGATGCGAGAAGATGGCAAGCCGAGGTCAAAGAACAAATACTGCCAATTTCACAAAGACTACGGGCACGAGACGGAGAACTGCAGAAACCTAGCTCAGGACATCGAGAGCCTAGTCCGCAGTGGCCAACTCAAAAAATATCAAGACCGAAGTGCGGGGGTCAATCAGATAGACGCCCCCCGAAATCAAAAGAAGAAAAGACAGTATAAGGGAGGAAGTTGCAGTTCGGAAGCCGAGAAGAAGGCTAAGCACAGTGAGGACGATGCCGATGAGGACAGAGATTATCAATACGACGGGGTCGTTGCGACGATCTCCGCACTCGCAAAGGGGCAGACGAAGTCATCCCTCAAGAACGGAGCGCGGAATCTCCCGAACAGAGAGCCAGCCAACAAGAGATTCAAGAAAGAAGAAGCCGTAACCTTCTCTGCCGAGGACCCAGTGCCTCCCATGGTGCCGCACTCCGATGCCATCGTCGTTGAGGCTGTGGTCGCCAATAAACTTATCAAGAGGATACACATAGACACCGGGGCATCGGTGAACATTATGTTCAAACATTGCTTCGACAGCATGGAGTTGGATAAGTCGAAGATTGTGCCAACCACACGACCTCTACGGAGCTTTGCACAGGAAGAAACCTATCCGCTGGGAACAATCGAACTCCCAGTTACTATAGGGAAAGGGCCGAGAAGTTCCACCGATGTGACCGAGTTCCTCGTGGTGGAAGCCAAGTCCCCCTACAACATCATCTTGGGCCAGACTTGGATGAATGCAGTGAAGGCGATCTGCTCTACATATCACTTGGCCATCAAAATCCCGACAAGGGGGGGGGGGGGGGGTAGCGGTGATCCGCGGCGATCAGAAAGTAGCAAGGGAGTGCTTGCATGTAGCACTCAAAGCGCATGTAGCACTCAAAGGGCAGGGGGCTCCGCCTCAGCTGCCCCAAGCATAGCAATTACCGAACTCCGAGGAGCCGAAGAGGGCGTCGCCTGCCGAAGAGAGGGAAGTGGTATTATACGAAGATGACCTCGAAAAGGTCGTCAAAGTGGGACTCACCGAACACCCACATCTTCGTGAGCAGGTAATTCAGCTTCTAAAGGAATATAGAGACGTCTTTGCGTGGTCCCCATTGGACATGACAGGAGTATCACCCGAACTCATCACACATCGGCTTAAGATCGACCCCGGAGTCAGACCGATAAAGCAGAAACAACGCTCTTTCGCCGCTGAGCGAAATCAAGTCATAAAGACCGAGGTGGCTCAATTGCTTGATGCTGGGATCCTGTTTGATGTTACCTACCCGACTTGGATAGCAAATCCGGTGATGGTAAAGAAAGCTGGGGGAGGATGGCGCATGTGCATTGATTATACTGATCTGAACAAGCACTGCCCCAAGGATTGTTACCCTTTTCCCGATATTGATAAAAAAGTGGACTCCCTGGTTGGTCACAGGATTTTCAGCTTCCTTGATTTGTACAAGGGATACCACCAAGTCCTAATGGATGCCGAGGACGCAGAAAAGACAGCATTCATTACGGACTTCGGCATCTTTGCCTACCGCAAGATGCCATTCGGACTGAAGAATGCAGGAGCTACCTACCAAAGGACGGTAGATAGAATATTCAAGAACCATATTGGGAAGGAAGTGGAAGTCTATGTCGATGACATAGTGGTGAAGAGTAAGGAAGAGAGTACCAGTGTTGCCGACCTCCGAACAGTGCTCTCCCTCCTTCGCGAGGTCAACCTAAAACTTAACCCCCCAAAATGCACCTTCGCTGTGACCTCGGGGAAGTTTTTAGGTTGCTGGATCTCCCAAGAGGGACTAAGGGCAAATCCATCAAAATTTAAGGCTGTGCTAGAGATGAAGGATCCGAGATCGATCAACGATGTGCATAGGCTTACTGGGTGCCTTGCCGCACTGAGCAGATTTCTTTCCAAAGCCGCAGAGAAGCAGTTGCCCTTTTTCAAAATCTTGAAGAAGGCGCCCGAGTTTAACTGGAGCTCGGAGCATCTCGCACTTAACCAGTTGAAGGACTATCTCAACACCTTGCCAACACTGTCGGTCCCAAAAGAAGAAGAGGTACTGTTCATGTATCTAGCGACCTCGGAAGAGGCCATCAGCGCGGTTCTCGTAAGAGAAGAAGCAGGGAGCCAGTTGCCCGTATACTTTATAAGCCGGTCACTCAAGGGACCCGAGGTGCGGTATCAACCATTAGAAAAGCTCGCTTTGGCACTGGTCAACGCTGCCCGGCGCTTACGTCCATACTTTCACGCGCATCCTATACAAGTCCGAACAGACTCACCGCTTCGGCAGGTACTGACGAAGCCCGAAGCATCAGGACGAATAGCAAAGTGGGCCATAGAATTGGGAGAGCATGATATTACTTATGTCCCTCGCCAGACCATTAAAGGACAAGCCTTAGCAGACTTCTTGGTTGAGACCTCAATAGCCGAAGTCCCGACCTTGGCACCAGAGCCAATTCGCACGGATGTGGCAGAACCACCAGACTGTTGGCACATGTACGTGGACGGGGCTTCGGGAAAAACGGGAAGCGAAGCAGGAATCCTCCTTATCAGCCCGAAAAAGAAAGAATTCACCTATTCACTTCGCTTCAAGTTCGCAACTACCAACAATGAGGTAGAATATGAAGCGCTGCTGGCCGGACTCCGAATAGCCCAAGATCTGAAGGTCACAGCCATCAAAGCACATAGTGACTCACAAGTGGTGGTGAATCACATGCTAGGAAAGTACGAAGCGAAGGGAGAAAGGATGAAGAAATATCTAGCTAAAGCACGAGGCATGCGAGAAGCTTTCACATATTTCCAGCTCGAACGCATCCCCCGAACTCAGAATTCCCGAGCTGACGTTCTCAGCAAATTGGTAGCGACCCCTGGTACTTCGCCAGTGGAGGATGTCCAGCATAGGAGCATAGATGAGGCCGAGGTCAACGATTTGGACGATGAGCCGCAGCCGACGTGGATGACGCCTATCCTAGCTTATTTGATGAAGGGGGAGTTGCCCGAAGACAAAACGGAGGCCAGAAGGATATTGTCGAAATCATTGAGATATGTTGTTCTAGACAATATCCTTTACAAGAAATCGTACCTCCAGCCCTTACTCAAGTGCGTCGGACCGAACTCAGCAGATTATATCATGATAGAAGTGCATGAGGGGGCCTGCGGAAGCCACATCGGATCTCGGGCTCTCGCAAAGAAAATCATAAGGTGGGGATACTTCTGGCCCACTGTGTTTAAAGACTGCACCGAGCTGGTGCAAAGATGTGAAAAGTGCCAATTGCATGCCAACGTGCCAAGGCTGCCCCAGACCGAACTGGCGACGATGCAAAGCCCCTGGCCGTTCGCAAAATGGGGAATCGACATTGTAGGCCCGTTCGATAAAGCACCAGGTCAGTTGCGACATCTCATAGTTGCAATTGATTACTTTACGAAGTGGGTGGAAGCGGAGCCCCTAGCTGCGATCACAAGTAAGAATGCCCGTAATTTTGTGTGGAAGAACATAGTGTGCCGATTCGGCATACCCCATGTTCTAGTATCTGATAACGGGACCCAGTTCACGGACATAATTTTTAGGGAGTGGTGTGACGAGCTGCGAATTCAGCAGCACTTCACATCGGTAGCCCACCCCCAGGCGAATGGTCAAGCCGAAGTGACGAACCGGACGCTTGTCAAAGGCCTCAAGGCTCGGTTGGAGAAAGCCAAAGGGTTATGGGTGGAGAACCTCCCAAATGTTCTATGGTCCTACAGAACAGCTCCGCGAACAGCGAATGGCGAGACACCGTACAGCCTAGCATACGGAACAGAAGCTGTCATCCCAGTCGAAATCGGGCTGCCCAGTCCGCGCACGACTCACTTCGTCGCCGAGGTGAATGACGAGAACCGACGTGCGGATCTCGATCTTTAGAAGAAAAGCGGGATGCAGCTTACATCAAGGAAGCCCGGTACAAACAACTCATAGCCCGATATTATAATCGGCGAGTGCGAGACCGGCAATATTGCGTAGGAAATCTAGTCCTACGAAACAATGAGGTCAGCAAGGCTTGCAAGCTCGGCAAGCTGGAAGCCACATGGGAAGACCCATACCGAGTGGACGAGGTCCTTGGTAAAGGCGCCTACAGGCTTTCCACCATGTCCGGGGAGCCCATACAGCGACCATGGAATGTAATCCATCTGAGGAGGTATTATGCATAGAAGTGGAGTATCATGTAGGATAGTCTTGTCTGTCAGTCTTCCGTTCAGTTCGGTCTTTAGTTCAGTTCGGTCTTTTATTCAGTTCAGTCTTGTTTCCAAAAATATTTCAAAGTAATGAAAGTTCTTTCTATTCTATTATATGTTCATGTCATTTTGCATTACTCCACTTATATGCGCATTACCTTAACATCATGCACTATCCTGACGAGGACAAGTGTTAAAACTAATAACAAAATCGTACGAACAGGGGACCACCCCTACTGACCTGGTCGGCAGAACAGGAACCCGATTAATACCCAAGCGTCACCTCGGCCATGGATAATAGGCGAATTGCCATCCTAAGGCCGAGGGAAGACCCAAGTGTAACGTCGGAAGCCGAAGTGCGCCCCCGAGCCACTTCGGAAGACCTGAACCTCGACCTATGTGGCAGTTCGGATGACGAATAAAAGCATAAATGCTAATTCGGAAATAGGCTATCAGCCAATAAATAATATAACAAAGGCATTAATAGGGCAAATGTCCAAAAAGATATTTATTATTTTTTGCAGGTTTTTACAGCTTATGTATTAGAAGGACCGCCCTCATCTGGCCTCTTGCTACAATTAAAGTAGTTAGCCCAACCACGAGTTGGCGGGTTAAGCAAAAAATCAATATTTACATTTTCCTTCTTCTGGGAATTCGGCCCCGAGCTGCGTCCAACTCTGCCACCTCGGCTCGTCCCTCCACTTCGGCCTGTCCCTCCTTGAGCAGAACTCCGACCTCGTGGGACCACAAGAGGAGCACGGTAATTCCCGTCTCCACGGTTCGGGATCGGTCTGCGGTTCTGCGCAGGCAACAGCATGTCCAGCCGATCCTTCACCAAACGGGACGGCACAGTTGGACTTAAGGCCCGGAACCGGCAAACATTCTGTTTGGAAGGCTGCACCTGCGGGTACCGATCTAGCCACTTCTTCATAATCGGGTTGCGGGTTAAGACCAGTGGGAACAAGTTCGTCAAGTATCGCAGCTCGGATATGTAATCAACAACTTCCCATGAGCCCGAACCTCGGTTCTTGCACTCACGAACCACACCGCGGACAGCCTCCAAGGCATCAGCCTCAACCTCGGAGATCGTCTTTCCACCGAGCTCATGAATAACTCTCTCGTACTCGGTGTGTTCGGCTTCGATCTTCTCGGCATCCGCGTAATCTTCTTTCAATTGCAGATACCGGGCTTCATTAGCATCCGCTTTGATCTGCAGCGCTTTATACTTAGCGTCGAACTCATTCCGAAGGTGTTCGGCACGTTTATCGAGCCGTCCGATCTCACCATCTTTGGAGTCAATCAGGATTTTCAGTTTTTTTTTATTTCGTTCAAGTATGGAGTTACGTCAAGTTCGGATTTATTCTACAGAAATGAAAGTAACAGAGATAAGCAAGAGCCGAACAACAAATTTCATTGATAGAGAACAGTACATTACAGCTCGGATAAAACAAAAAATACAAAAAAAAAGGGATCAACTGACCCCGCCAGAAGGCTCCACCCCGGCTTTCGGTTGCTGCACGTCGGCATCACCTTCGACGTGGCCCGTCTCCACGTCCTCCTCCTCTTCCTCATCCTCGGACGATACGTCTGGAGAAAGCGGACACACCTCCAGCTCGTCGCGGTAGGGACCTCAAAGGCCCTCAAAAGTGACATCCCGGTCAAACTGGCAGTCGCGCACTTCGTCCACCGATCAGGGAGTCCGTTTCTCGGCCAAGTGCCCCACGACCGGGAAGGGGGAGGCTTTCTTCAAAATCTGACGGAAATAAATCCGCAGCATCTCGTCGTCGTCAACCGGTTTATAGCCGTACTTCCCCTTGTCAAGATCGGGGAAGTCGGCAGCAACACGGTCGAGAACCTTGGCCACCGCCCGGTTATTCAACGGTTTGGTCAGCGCGGAAACCAAGGCACTAAAGCCCTGGCTGTACACTACCCTCTCGGCAAGGGCGAGAAAAGAGCTCGCCTTGGTTGGCAGCGAACTCTTGCTCGCGAGCATAGGCCGCCGCGACCTTCTCCTCGCTTTTCGCTGCTTTCTCATTGGCAGCAGCGAGATCGGCAGTGGCAGCAGCAAGTTGTTCCTTCAGCTCGGCCTCCCGTGCAACGGCGGAGGCGAACTCCTTTGTGATTTTGGCCTTCTCGGCGGCCAGCCTCTTCATCTTCTCGGTGGTTTTCTCATACTTAGCCACCGAGCCCTTGAGAAGACCTTTGACTATGCCAAAGGCGTTCTCGCAGTCATCCAGAGCGGGATCCACCCCCTGTACGTCGTGAAGCCAGATCGGTAAAAAATAATTTATAAAAAAAAAAAAGAGGGGGGGGGGGGGGGGGGGGGGAGGGGGGGAGGGGGGAGAGAGAACTCAAGTCTTACCTCTGGGAAAGCCGAAGTCGCAGTCCGGACCCTGGTAATAGCAACATCGGGCTCGGAAGTGGCCGAGCCCATAACCAGCTTCCCCGCTGCCGCCACGTTGATGTCCTCGGCGGCAAAAGCGGGAACCCCATGAGATCGGGGAGTAGGAATCTTTGACTGGGTCTTCTCCGAAGACTCGGTCGCCTGCTTCTTGGAATCAGCAAGCGAACTGGTGGCCTCGCCCTTCCTCTTCCTCTGGGCGGGCGTCTTCTTTCCTCCTTTCACCATGTTCACTACAGAGAACAGCGAACAGCGTCAGTACCGAAGTAAAAAAAAAAAGATAGGAAGGGGACCTCACCCCTCCCCGGATCCACCGAAGTGGAAGGTTCATCGGGGCTCGGTACGGCCAACGCGAGATCGGCAAGGGACATAGGCATTTTGCCGAGACTGGCAAAACGTTTTGCCACTTTATCAAAATGCTTCCGCTTCGGCAAAAGCCTAACGGGACCTGAGTGCCACCCGACCTCGGTGGCACCCTCGAACTGGCAGTAAAAACAAAAATTCTGCCAATTCTGAACTTTCGAGGGCACTTGGACAGAAAAACCCTTGTGCCGGTATGAGGAGTAATACCACCCCTCCTTCCTATCCTTGAAGGACACCATCCCCCCAAAAATCTCGACCGAATAGGACAGATCCAGCCGAGAACAAGCAATACCCAGCCCGGTAATTTGGCTTATACTGTTGGGAGAAATTTGGGCGGAGGAGAGATCAAAAACACGATGGACATCGGCGTATATGGCCGGAAAAGGAACACGAAGACCAGCCTCAAACTGGTCAACGTAAACGGTCACAAATCCCCGCGGGGGCCGGCAAGCCCTGTCGCCAGGAGTAGGTCGAAGAAGAAGGGCAGAAGGAGGGAAGTTAAAATTCACAGCGATTTGGTAGAGAGTGGAAGTAGAGACTGTTGAATCGAGTGTACCCACACTTCCAACGACACCAGGAGTGTCGGGGAACTCAACCTCCTGCCCGTATGGGATCTCACAATTGGACCGCACGCACGGGCGCCTATTTTCGGGGAAGAAAGTTGGAATAGAAGTGGACGACGAAGCGGCGGCGACTTCTTCCGTCGCCGCCGCAGAAGGTGAAGATAACACTGGGGAATGAACTTCCCGGGCAGAAGAATCGGAAAAAAATGTCGAAAGTGAGAGATGCGAAGACATAACTTACTTTTTGGAAGAGTTCTTGAAGGATCTGCAGAAAATTTGAGGTTGGTGGCGATGAACAGTCGAGAGAATTCAAAAACTAGGGTTTAGTTTTTTCGCCAAGAGAAGAGAGTGAATGATTGTTTTCTTCCAATCATGAACATTAAAGGGGGAGGAATTAATGCGTATTGAAGACGCTAATCAATGCGACGGCGTTTCGAACCCGTCCAATCCGTGCTTTATCGGTTCCCCAAGCGTCGCATTAAATGCGGCTGACAACTTTATGGGTTTGGGCGGGAGAAGAGTTCGGCATTCCCCGAACTCCGAACTAAAAATTCAGAGGGAATACATCACTTCAGTTCGGACTTCCTCGAACTCCAACATTTCAGAGGGGGTACGTCACTTCAGTTCGGACTCCCACGAACTCAAGTTTTCAAGGGGGTACACCAAGCTAAGTTCGGATTCCCACGAACTCACGTTTTCGAGGGGGTACGCCCAGCTGAGTTCGGACTCCCACGAACTCAAGTTTTCAAGGGGGTACGCCAAGCTGAGTTCGGATTCCCACGAATTCCAAGTTTCAAGGGGGTAAACCAAGCTGAGTTCGGACTCCCACGAACTCAAGTTTTCAAGGGGGTACGCCAAGCTAAGTTCGGACTCCCACGAACTCAAGTTTTCGAGGGGGTACGCCAAGCTGAGTTCGGATTCCCACGAACTCCAAGTTTTCGAAGAGGTACGCCAAGCTGAGTTCGGACTCCCACGAACTCAAGTTTTCGATGGGGTACGCCAAGCTGAGTTCGGATTTCTCACGAACTCCGAGTTTTCAAAGGGGTACGCCTCGACAACAGTGGACACACAACTACAGCGAAACCATCACCCCCATCACCCCACGCTTTTTTTTTTTGGGGGGGGGGGGGGGGGGGATGTGATAGGAAATGACCCATCTCCCTAGGCCCAGAAGCCCAACAAGCCCAGATCGGCAGGCCCAGTCCACACCAAACACAGGCCCAGGGAGTTGAGCCCTAAAAACCTAGAACGTGGGTTGATGGAGAAGAAACCGGAACAGGACAACCGCCCATGACTCCACGTCCTCCACTCCACAACCGGCGTCGATGGCAACTATAAATAATAGAAACACTTGTATTGTACTTACTTACGCTACTCTGAATAATATACTTATACTCTTCCTCCCCGTTGACGTAGATCTTCTTGATCGAACCACGTAAATCCCTTGTCTTCACTTACTTTCGCATACAAACCACATACAAACTCTAACTTTAATTGGGCCGCAAATCGAAGGTTCATCAGGTGTCAATATTAAAATTCAACCACCATCAAAAGTCTTTAAAATATGAGTGCAGTTGCAAAAATTATTCACAACAAAATACTTTCCTATCCATTATTTGTCTTATTAAAATCGTGTCTACGCCTATTGCGATAATATTACCAAAAAAAAAAAGTTTATAAAAAAGTTACGACACTGTCATATGAACAATTGACATATTGATTGTACTGACGGTAAAATAGACATTTAGATTATTCTTTTTCAAAATACTACTATCAACCTACTGTTCTCGGAATTTAAAATCGGACTTGTTTCCGCATAACACTTATTCACGGACGGAGAGAATATACGAAAACAATGAAAAGATCCCAAAAAAAAAAAAAAAAAAAGTTTAAGCGATCCAATTTTTAACGCTCAAGCGTTAAGTGAAGTTTAAAAAGGAGTCAACCAAGGGGGAGAGAGAGAGAGAGAGTAATTAGTTGGTGGAATATAAATAGTTTGAAAGCGTCGTTTGCTTCTCTTGGAAATTAAGTTCCCCACAACTCTCATTACTTCACTTTCTCTCAGATCAGTACTTCTCCCTGCTATTAGGTGCGTCTGCTTATTTATCTCATTCATTTTTATTTATCTTTCACCTTTTCTTTTCTTGTGGTTTTGTGGATTTTTTTAAAGAAAAAAATTCCTCCTTTCCGCTTGTTTCTTGATTATGATTTGGTTCTTTGAAGGTGAGGATTTGATGGGCTGAAAGGGGAACTGGGATTTACTCTGTGGGAATTCTTGGGTTGTGTTTGGGAATTTTATTTTGGTGCAGTGTGTGAGTTGAAATTTGATCGCAAGATTATTTTTGGAGTCTTGAATTTTACTACTTGATATGGAAGGGGGATCAGTTTCATTATTTTTGTGTTAATGAATCCGAAAATTCAAGATTTGAGTTCGATTTTGAACTTGTTCATTTTTGGATGAACCTCAAATTCTTTGCCCAGTGTGTGGTTTTTAGTTTATTGTTGTTAATTCAATGAGGATGCTAGATTTCTTAGGTTTAGTTTGGTAGTTTACAAGGGTTTTTGCTCTCTTGAATTAGTTTTGCATTATTTAATCTTGATCTTTGGTTTACTAGCTGTTCTTTATCTTCTTCGTTTTTCGAGATTGTGTCCGTATCTTTTGACCTTGAAGCATCATTTACTTTCTGGAGAAATGAGTTTTTTCTGCTTATACACATAATCAGTTGCATTTCAAACGGTGTGTGTGTTTCTTATAACCGAGGTTGTTTTTACTATGTTTCTCTTTCTAGCTCAAATGTGATTAAAGGAATCAATGTACATTGGACACTGATGATGCTCTTTTCATTTGTTAAAGAAGTACTCGGCTTTGGAAGGGTGGAACACGACTCGCAAATTCTTGAAGTTGGGAGTGCCAATGGATCAGAGTAATTAACTTCTGTGTTCTTTTTTTTTTTGTCACTGCGTATCTATTACATTTTCATTACTCGGAGGCTTATTATGGCATGTGAGATGTTTGTGACATTCATTTATGTTACTGCAATTTGTTGTCTCGTAAATAAATGTTTCTTCGATGGCAGGCGTGTTTAGCAGGGTGATTATCCTTTTTTTCAGCATCAGAAGCCAACCAAATTAAATTTAATTTAGAAGAGATTTCAGTCTCTAGGACCTGCTAGTTGCTATTATTGATGGCTTGCTTCTATCCTTTCGACATCTAAAATAACAAGAAACTCATTCATGAATACAGAAAAGCCGTCTAAGTCTTCTTTCTGTACTTTGTTATTTACTTTGTTCAATCTGTCCTTTAATAGCTTCAAGAGAGTTTTCAGTTTGTCAGTTGAAACTTTAGGCGGGATTAGGCCATACTCGATAGATAGATTTTTATTTCTGCAACTCTACGTGATTATGGATTTTCGTTTTAGCGATTATTGTCATCTATTTATACGAGTCAGTGTGTCTGTTGAGTGTAACCTGTCGTGACAATTGATAATCAGATAAAAAAAAGAATCAGTCATATTTCACTCAGCAGTGCTAGTTAAGGAATGAGTGAGGATTAAAGGAAAGGTCGAGAGACTAATAAGCCTCCTAACGCTATAAATTGGGACTTCTTGGTGTTACAGATGCTACTATTGAAGAGGGAGAGGGTAGAAATTCGCTTGAACTGGTCAGATCAGTTTCAGAAAAGCATCTTGATCTTTTGAGGCCTTCTGCTCGATATTATTCCATATTTAAAGGTAGTTATTATATCTGATTCCACGTGGTAATACTAGGTTAAAACCCCCTAAATGTCAGTGCAGTAGTGCACACTGTCTGGGAGTGAACCAGTTTATATCCGTGCTCTTATTATGCATGTTTATTGTACTTCGGATAATTTATATCGAGAGTGTTACTAAAATAATTTCGGTGCTCTACTTCGAATATACATATTCTAGTCTATATCTCTAGCTGTATTTTGATTGTATTATACTCCAGTTGCCTCTTCTTTTCTCCTTTTTGGTAAAATTCTCCAAATTAGGATAGATAATCTCCTGTTAGGGATCTCAATCTTTATTAAGCTCATACATTAGTCGTTGCCTATGTTATTTTTCTCGTTTAATGCTGATACCTATGAACAAACTTTTTCATCCTCGTAGGGCAAGCAGCGGACTCTGCAGAGAGGGAAAAAGGTAGATACACTCTGATTAGAGACGAAGAAGACTCTCAACTGGGATTGTACGACAAACCTCTTCCTTGCTTTGGATGTGGAATAGGATGGTTCTCGTAAGTAAAATCTCAGATTTTTTTCTGCATTTTCTCGATCTCTGGCATAGTAATTATTTCCCCTCTGTCTTCAGTTTTCTTGTAGGTTTCTTGTGTCCATTGACATGGTATTATGCTACAATTTTATACTTTGGAAATTTCTACCGTAAGGATCCAAGGGAACGAGCTGGACTCGCTGCTTCTGCAATAGCTGTGAGTGACACCCTTTTTAACTCTCCGTTTATACAATTTTGAATTGCGTACAAAGAACCTTAGAATTCACTTGTGGGGTTATCTGAGACGAGGATATGCTTTGTTTTGCAGGCTTTGGGGTGCTCCATTATATTGTTAATCGTACTGCTAATTCTTCTCATCTAGCTACGGTCTCATTATACTTATATGCACTGAAAGCATTCGTATAGAGTTGGTGATTCGACACGTGTTGATATGAATCCATAAAGCCTAAAGTGTTTTCGAAATTTAGAATGGAGCATAAAGAAATGTTCCATGTCGTTATGTCTTAATATCACTGATAAATGAGCAACTATTCTATTCCTTTATACCCATAAAATGCCTTGGTTTTTTCTTTACTTGCCCATTCGAGTTACTCTATACACAGTAAGTTCTCAAAAATAGTGTTTGAGCTATTCAACTTGACACGAATGCATTATCCGATTGTATAGTCGAAAAGTAATGCCAGATAACATTCTCGTTATCGGTAATGTTTGTATATTCACATTAGGAAATTGATGTTTTAGATTTGTAGGAAAAAAGATGCAACAAACTTGCCAAGAAAGCAACATAAAACAAAGCAATGTAAAAATACTTCTCAATATCTGATATGTTCAATTTTCCGACAATTAAATCACATGGTATTGATTCAGACAATTACATCTGAATGCAAAGACCAACTCAGTAGGGCTGATGATCAAATAACCTAAACCAAAACTTCCCCATCTCAATTGCACATAACATAAAAAATCAGCAGTTCTCGTATCCTGAGGTGATACCCTTTTGGTAATTCATCGATATGTATGATAGGCCATACGGACCCTTCTCAGCTGGTGGTGGCTAGTCGAACATATTTTCCATCGAGAACAAATCTTGAACTTGATCCTACCTGCATCACATTCGAAGTCAAACAAGTAATTTGAAGGTTAGCAAAACTGTTACAAACCAATTAACAATATGAGACAATCATGAACTTCAAATGGGGAAAAGAAGACCTCCCAAGCAGACGTTCAATGCAAATGGACAAAAGGACTCGACTTACCTTTTGCTCAATCGTCTCAGAGATTCGATTCTTGTCTTCCTTGCAGCCAGAGTCCATGAGAGATTTCACAACGATTTTCTTAAGTTTCTTGAGTTTCAATGCACCATCTGGATTCTGTCAGTTAGACGATACAAATCAGCATCAATGTATTATGACTATCTAAGAGAGTAAGAGATCTCACAACAAATTACATAAATTTCTGAATATCAAATCACCATCTGAAAACTATCATAAAGTTGCATTGCTTCGAAGAAATATGTGAAGGCAATAGTAGCTCTAGGTTTTAGGCCAAGCCAGAACTGGACCTGTTGGATCTCTTCAACAGGTGAGCAGATTGTAGCCAAATAAATTTGAAAGAGGGTGGAAGAGAGAGAAAAAACTAGACTGATCACGAGGAAAGTTTTTAACTCTTATGGTTAAATTGCAATTTAATAATTTTTCAGATATTCGAAAATGATGAGAAACTTGATGGTGTTAAAAGACAAAAATACTTACAGATTTCAGTGCTGAGGCTATAAGCTTTTTCCACTTAATGTTCTTTTCAGTTAAATCCAGTTTTGTGTGGTCCTCTTTTTCACTGAGTTTGGCCTTCTTGCCTTTTGTTACCTCTGTTTCTGCACCATTTATTTCGGTAACTTTACCATTGTGGTGAGCATCACCGTTTTCAGATGCCTCGAGCTTTCTTTTCTTGCTTGATTCCAGAGAATTATTCTCCACCCCAGGACTGCCATGAAGGGGAACAGCTTTAGATGAATTTAGATCTTTCGAATCAGCTATATCTTTATTTTCAGTAACTTGATTGGTTGCACCGTTTTCAGCAGAGGGATTGGTTTGTACAGTATCACTGGCCTGTTGTTTTGCATGGAATCCTCTTGCCTTTGCTCTGTGTTTTTTCCCATCTGCATGGAGGAGCAAAGCTTGCTTACTTGTAGCCTTGGTGTTACACAGGCTGCAAACATATTAAAATCATTCATACATAAAAATCTATTGCTCAAAATATGAGAAAAGGAGGATGAAAGACATGAGAAACTACCATAAATACCAAAAGAACAACAAACACAAGGAACGATCAGTTTTTCATCAGAACTTAGCAGCACAATGTAGCAAATGCGAATAGTGTACAAGAACGGGTGAAAGATAAGTGAAAAGTAGATATCTAGCTAATGTGACTCTGCATCATCTTGTTTTAGGAAATGTCCTTCTTGGCGGGAAAAACATGATAAATCCTAA
This sequence comes from Thymus mandschuricus, assembly GCA_029379335.1. Classification (NCBI taxonomy): domain Eukaryota; kingdom Viridiplantae; phylum Streptophyta; class Magnoliopsida; order Lamiales; family Lamiaceae; genus Thymus; species Thymus mandschuricus. The sequence continues at coordinate 3,389,957 of CM057081.1, read as the reverse complement.
TACCTAGAAAAGAAATGCCTTGAAGTAACAGTCATTAGAGGCAATTGCATGAAGCAGAAAACATATGCGTTTGCAGCAAACATACTATTTCATAGCTATTGAATTTCAATAACATGTTTGAGGAAAACCATAATCTTGAAAATGAATTCTTGAGAAGCATTATATCAGAAACTCCTAAAATCTAGTCTGATATGTCGTTCACTAGATAAATAAAACAGAAGCACACGTTGAACATGAACCATGTTTTGCTAGCATGGAAATAATACCTGCAGAACCATGGAGGGCGTTCAGATAATCCGACATTTATGTCAACCTCTGGTTTGGGCTTCGCCTCACTTTTGGGCTTAGCATTCGATCCATTTGTTGCTTTTCCTGGACCCTTTGGGCCATATTTCTCCTGGTAGCAAATTGCATAAAAACCATAATACCACATCAAAATTCTTGATATTATTTGGGCAAGTTAAATCATATCATCGGAGCTGATAAAAATTAATACCATTAACCAAGCATACACACAAGATGAATAGAAAATGCAACCTACCTACATGGAACCAAAACTCGAAATAGAGAAGACTGTAATAGATACATTCTATGATAGAAACATACTATGATAGAAACATTTCTCGGCAATAACTATCACAATAAAAAGAAATGCCTCCACGTAGAACTAGAGAAACTTCAATAAAGAGTGAACAAGAAAAGTAATGAAGCTCAAGAAACACCAATGATTTCAAATGAACAACTACCAACAAGCGTTCAAGACTAAAATCGAGAGAACAAAGAAAAGTGCAAAAAAAAGGTAACGAAGCTCGTATCAACGAGCGTTCGAGACTGAATTCGAGAAAAGAAAAAGTACAAGGGCATGAGAAATACCGCTTCGGTAATGCATTGAGTGTGGCCTTCAACATCATGCTGCCCAAACACTTGCCCACAATCGATACACGATAACTAATTTCAGACCAAAAAAACAGCAGAAACGATCGTTACAGGTAATACAACAAACAGATAATGGGCAAAACCATTGAAGCGAAAAAATGCAAAAGCAAAAGGAAGGAGGAGTCTTATTCAGAAACCTTGAAAGCGGAGCATTGTCTGAAATGATTAGGAAGCTTGGGTTTCTTTAGGTTGTCCCCACAATCCTCGCACTGAAACCAGACCATCTCTCTTTCTCACCTCCACTGCGTGCACTGTGCGTGAAGATGGAAAGCAATGTGAAATGTTTTGAGCCTTCAAATTTTGGGGGAGGTTTGTCTAGGGTTTATGCAAATTCGTGAATATTTTACAGTATGAATATAATTGGATGTAAATTTTGGCATTGCCTTCTTTTAATTTGAGCCCATTTCATGGTGGGCCTTAACAGTTTAATAGGCCCATACATAACTAATGAGCCAATGTATTCCCCAAACGATATCGGTGGTGGTGATATCACAATTCAATATCATGTTTGTTTAATATGATACAACTTCAGGTCAGCACGTTGTATCTACTCGACTCGACTAAACTATTAGTCCACTATATTTGGCATAAAAATGTTAACTTGTGAAAGTGTTGTTCGTCGGATCATACAAAGATGTTGTAACAACACCACACACAATAATTAAAAACAGCAGCGGAATTATTAAACAACACACGAGCAAATTTTCCACAAGTTATATAAAATATCTTGCGGGTGCCTCAGAGCGAAAGAATCCACTAAATGATCGTGAATTACAAAAGGACAATCTTCAACATCAACTAAGTTGAAGATACAAAACTGAGAACAACAAAAAATATAAATTCCTGACAAGGAAAATGCTAAAAAAAAAGATTCTCAGTAAAAATACGTCCTTCTCTATAACGTATTCTCTCATGTGTGTACTGCAACTTCTAAGCTCTTTTACTTGATATACTATTAGTTCCTCATCCAGAAGTTACATCATCCACTATCTCCACTAAGCACGTCCAAAAACAAAAACTGTCGCATTACACTTCATAAGTTATGTTGAGTCAACATCCATGTCTACATCCAACTCAACATCATCTTCATACTACTCAGCATCCAACTCAACATCTACATCTTACGCAACTTGTGTGCCTCCAACAAATAGTGAAGAAAGGACAAAACTATAGATCCAACAAACTCCCCCCTTTTGTCTTTCTTCACAAAACACCAACTATATTGTTCTCCCCTTATCAAGGTAATCTCCCAGTATATCTTGCAAACAAATGAATCAATCTCCCCCTTAAATAAAGCTCAAAAAAACTGATCTTGAAGCTTTTTGACCCGTAAGAAAATCCGGCAACAGAGGAGATGTTGTCTGAGATGTTGTCCCAACATTGAAGCAGATATGATGTACGATCAAGGGAGGAGCTATGGAAATTCTAGAGAGATGGTAACCTATCTTTGGGACGAAATCGATATAGCTCACTAAAGATGGCTGCAATAATGAAAATGAGCATGTCTCCAGAAGCAAATAACCATATATCAGCTGTTCAAAAATTCAAAAATAAACCACAAGAGGTATATCACATCAAACCATAAGAGATAAACTTGAATAAGATATAACGAACAAGATTAAATCAATACCTCCAACCTTAATGCTGATATAAACGGTTATTTTAGGGAGAAAAGTATGACAATAAAAAGGCTGGGAAATATTTGGATACGTATTTGGCACATGATTGTGGATAGAACTGAAATGTTGCTCAAAATGTCCAGCCATCATCAATATCAACATCAACAATGCCTTCACATTACTTGCCCCGATTATTATTATTATTATTATTATTATTATTATTATTATTATTATTATTATTATTATTATTATTATTATTATTATTATTATTATTATTATTATTTTGTGATACCTAGTGCTGAGTTCGTTTGACCACTTTTTACGTAGAGTGCATCGTCGCAGCGAACGTCGTGCCCCTAGTTACTCAGCTATCAAACAAACTCAGCTTACCATTTTGCAAGGTAGCATCGTCGTAGCGAACGCCGTGCCCCCCAAGCTACTTTGGTGATTTTCAGTATCTTTTTTTTTTTTTTTTTTAATTTTTTATTTATTTTTTTAATATACAGTGTAACGGGGTGAAGCTGAAGACATGTTAAAACATATGTAGGCTAAACACTAAACACACAGTCAAAAAGCATAGGTTGTGATGCACATTCAAATGTCGTACCCTGTGTTAGTACAACATCACAAAAAATATTTTTCTATTGACGGCTACAGAGACTGAGAGATAATTGTATGTATTTCTCATGGTTGAGGGGTCTAGTGTAAATATCAGCACCTTCAGCATAGACAAAATCAAGCTTTATTATATCATGTTCAACTAAACCTCTTATGAAATGAGTTCTTTCGTCTACGTGTTCCATTCTTGAAAATTGAACTTGATTTTTGGCCATCAATAGTAAAAGATATTTCCGCTTGTTACTATGCCAGGAGACAAGACTATTTTCAAAATAAACATACCATACTCTAGTGCTCTTCCAATCATCTATGTGGCTAATGTCAACGTGTTTAGGGAAATGAAAATCAAGATTGGTCAAATTGACATCATACCTCAACACTCGGCTTAGACCTTTCAAATGTGTGGCTTCTGGTTTGGCTTTGTAACAGGCGCTCACACAATTTTTAGAAAACCAATCTGACCTCATTGTTCTTCTGCATAATGTTGGGCCAACATCCTACTCAACCTCCTCTGCACACTGCAACTTAAGGCATCTCGTGGTTCCAGAACGTTGTTCATGATGTTTCACAACATCCACTTTTGTTAACCTGTCAAGATTGCAAAAGTTAGCATTTTGATCAACTAAATAGCAGCTATCTGATGATCTCAACCTGTTCACAAGACAAACATTGTCATTGTTGTACACCTCACACGAGTCCTTGTTAAATCCAACTTTCAAATCATCATCACATAATTGACTTATGCTGATGAGATTTGTTGTTAGACCGTCAACATGGAGGACATTTCTCAAATTTGGAAGACCCGGAATACTCAACGATCATATCCCAACGATTTTTCCTTTAGAGCCTCCTCCAAACGAGACATTCCCACTTTCAAAGGATTGATAATCTGTAATAAACGCCTTCGTCCCTGTCATATGTCGCGAACATCCACTATCAAAGTACCATGAACCAGACATATAAGACTCTAATGCAGTGTATGCAACAAGACAAGTAAGATCTCGTTTTGGAACCCACACCTTTTTCTCTGATTTTTTCTTACTGTGTTGTTCCTTCCCAATGTTGTTCATCGTCTTAGGCAACATTTTACTCTTATTATATTGCAGTTTATAGCAAAAAGGTTTTATATGCCCAGATTGAAAACATTGGTGACAGATATACCTCTGTTTCAGTTTATGCACTCGTTTCTTACTTTCGGTGGAATCTGCATGCTTTTCCATCTCCCCAGCTTTGACGAATGATTTTCCATTTGTAGAAATAATCTGCGGTTTGAAAAGTTCTGTTAGATCCAAGACCCGCAATATCTGTCTTACCCAATGTTGGAACATCATCAAGCTTTGATGATCCGGTGTTGAGCTTCTTGAAGGTTTCCTCAGCTATATTCAGTTGAGTTGTGACCTTTTGTAGCTCAACATCCTTCTCTGTTAGCATCACTTCAAGCTTTGCCACACACTCTTTCAAGCATTCATTCTCCTTGGATAAAATATGCAAAGTACGACTCTGTTTCTTCTATTTTCCAAGAAGTTCATCGTACAGCTTTTTAAAATCCATGGCTACTTGAAAAGAATCAAAGTCGCATTCTTCTTCATTATCTGAATCACTCACAATAGAGGCATTGAAACAAAAAAGATCGAAATAATATGAATCATCATACCTGTTAGATGTAACATCTATATTGGTGTCTGATGTTGAACGATCATTTGCAGCAACATACAATGCAGCAGCCTCTGATGTTGAATGATCATTTGCAGCAACATACAGTGCAACAACTTCTGATGTTGTACGATCATTTGCAGCAACATACAATGCAGCAGCCTCTACTGGCTCATCACAGACTTTAAAGAACTCCGCCTCTTCATCACTCCAGGACACCCAATAAGCTTTTCCTCTCTTTCTTAGAGTGTTTGTGCATTGATTTGCATAATGTCCCCATCCCTTGCACTTGTGACACTGAACCTTGTCAATATCAACGCCTTTGTACTTGAAAATATTAGATTGAGTTCTTCTGATGGGCTTTGGTGGTGAATTTCTAGAGGAACGTTTCACATTGGATGGGGCTTCAGCATGTTGGTTCTGATGATACTCCAACATCTTCAACCCATTCGTCTTTCCTTTCTTAAGTCCGCGTACCATAGAATTAAACTTCCTTGTTATTGAGGCAACATCATCCCCAGTAGTGGTGTTCAAAAGAACCGGAACCGGCGGTTAAAACTGGAATCGGAACCGAAACCGGCGGTTTTTTAACCGGAACCGGAACCGGCGGTTCGGAATCGGAAAAGGAACCGGTGGAACCGTTGGTTCGGTTAAGGTTCCAAAGGCTTGGAACCGTAACCGACGGTTCGGTTCCGGTTCCAAACCGGCGGTTCCAAATTTTGGAACCGTCAATTTATATAAATTTTATTATTTTTATTTTTTTTTCTTAAATATGATTTCTAAACAAATATAACATTATTTGTTAAACTCCATAAATAATAACTAAATATATATAAATTTTGGACTTTTTTCAATTATATAAGTAATACTCTCAAATACTCATTTGTTATTTTTTCATTGTGAGATATGCTTATTGCTTTTATAAGAGTATTACACTTCTCAAGTTTCTTATTTTTTCGATTTGGGATATCTAACACATCCCAAACTATGAGAAGAGTAGCATATCTCACTATGCTACATTGAAAAACTATCAAACTTGAGAAGAGTGACACCCTTATAAAAGCACATACATTTGTCCCACATTGGAAAAATAGCAAATAAGGGTGTGGGAAGAACATGCACCTATATAATTGAAAGAAGGTCCAAAGCCTTATGAAATAAAAAATGTTTAAAATTTGAAAGAAAAAAAATGTTCGGTTTTTTCCGGTTAGAACCGGAACCGTAACCGGAACCGTGTGCTGGCGGTTCGGTTTCGGTTCCTCCCCCGACGGAACCGTAACCGGAACCATGGACACCTCTAATCTCCAGCATTGATCTCTTCCAACACTTCGTCATCATCACATTGGAACTCAGTCGGTGATGTTGCTGCAAATGCTAAGGACTTCTTCTGAAAAGACGATTCTCTCTCTTCCAAAATTCATCTCATAAACTTTGAGACTATTCATGAGATCAATAAATTCCAAAGTTGCAACCGTGCTCGTAGTTTCAATGGTTGTAACCTTCATCTTGAACCGCCTCGGAAGAGTGCGCAGAGCTTTGGAGACTGGGATCTTGTTACTAATTGGACTCCCAAGGTCGTGGCATTCATTTGCGATATCCAAGATCCTCTCCGTATAACCAGTGATCATTTCATCTTCACGCATCCTCAAGTTTTCAAATTTAGTTGTGAGCATTCGAACTTTTGACTCCTTTATGCTAGAATGTCCTTCACAGTGTCTCTGTAAAATCTCTCAAGCGTCTTTTGCTGCTTCACATTTCTTGATGAGTTTAAACATGGCAACATCCACCGCAGCAAAAATTGCGTTGAGAGCTTTCTCATTGTAATTCGCAAGATCGATCTCTCCTCTGGTCCATTGGGTTTGCGGCGATATAATTACATCTCCATCATCATCTATTGTCCTTGGTGGTGTCCAACCATTCTGAACATGTTAGAACCGTAATACGATAAATGGGCAGAACCGATGCTAGAGTTAAACTCTATCTCCGTAAGACAATATTGCTCCGATATAGTGCAATCGGACTATAGCAATTGTCTCCAAGATACAACGGTTCTTCGTTCTCGAGTTGTTGCACTACAAGTCGAGAATCCGTCGAACTACTCGAATATCGAGACTTTGTAAGTGAGAGAAAAAGGGAGGAAGGATAAAACGAGATGAGAGATGTTATCTTAGTTTTTTTTTTTTTTTTTTTTTTGTGTTGGATCATTCTGTGGAGGGCTCTATTTTTAGGAGATAGGTGGCTTTCCATGAAGGGGTGCTTCGATCTGGACCGTTCGATCAAATCTTGATCGACGGCCCAGATCACCCGAACTGAACCAACACAATGGTTCGGCCCCTCCATGAGCCAGCCCACGCTCGGCTCGTGCCCAGCACAAGCCTGCCCGAGTCACGGGCGTGTGGTCGACACACGCTCGTGCCCCTTGGTTCGCACCTTTTGGGTGATGGCTTGTGACATGCACACGCCTGGCACCCATTCGGTTCGAACCATCGCACCGGTTCGCTCCCGGCGTGCGCTGGACACACTCCCACGGACTCGAGCCACACGTTTGGCTCGGTTTAGGAAAAGTAAAGGCCCCTCAAGCTCCTCAGCGACGATGCACAAGTGCGTAGTGCAAAGTACGCCTCAAAGCGCCCATTGCGACAAGTGCGACGTGCACGTGCACGGCTACGGCGGAGGCGGACGGTGCTATCGCACCGTCCTCGTAGGCCTTTGGATTTAGCCCAAAAGGCTAAGCCCAATCCACCACTTGAGGAATTAATTATTCTCTACATTTGAGCCTTGACTTATATACGAGTCCAAACTTCTTTGTTTTTCCAATGTGGGACAAACTTCTCACCTCAAACTTAACCAATTAATTTCTCATTCAATTTGAACAATTAAATCACCCAAAATTCCAACAATCCCCCACATGAATGACAATTAATGCAAATGCAATGTCTTACAAAGTCTCACGGCTCTTTATTGCATAAGGATAGGTAGCTTATGGCTTTGAACCTTCCATAGTATGATGCTATCGGATTTACTCGCTGTTTGGTGAACACGATGTCTTGAACCGAACAGCTTTTATGTAAACCAAGACACAATAAAGATCCTATATCTTTCGTTCTCACGTTGTGTCCTTTTCGGCCTTGGACCATATCTTGGATTCATAAGTGTAATCATTGAAGCGGTCTCACTTCACACTTATATAGGTGATCTCCTATCAAGGTATCCTTCTCGACCTATAGGAATCATTAAAAGCATTTATAGCTTACCCTTACCACTACTCATTAGCACTTGAGCAGTTTTCGAGAATGAATTTTAGTATAAGTTTTCAAGTGCTCAACCAAACATTCATAACTTAGTTGTCTCATTGAACCATGTTCTTGGGATCTCCATTCATCATGGTTGAGTTACCGTTATGAACGTCTTTACTTGTGGATTTTTAAACCCATTCCCCTTACTGCATTGTACAATCGATCACGATTAATACCTTTAGTAAACGGATCCGCTATATTGTCTTTGGATTTTACATATCCAATGACAATTATTCCACTACTGATCAATTATCTAACGGTATTATGTCTACGACGGATATGTCTAGACTTACCCTTATACATACTACTTTGTGCTCTCCCGATTGCTGACATGTTGTCACAATGAATCATTATAGGAGGCACCGGTTTATCCCAACAAGGAATATCCTCTAGAAAGTTTCTTAGCCATTTAGCTTCTTCGCCAGCTTTGTCTAAAGCAATGAATTCATATTCCATCGTAGACCGAGCTATACATGTTTGTTTAGAGGATTTCCAAGATATTGCTCCACCACCTATGGTGAACACATATCCACTTGTGGATTTTGAATCCTTTGTGTCTGATATCCAATTAGCATCACTATACCCTTCCAGAACAGCAGGATATCTAGAGTAGTGAATACTGTGTTTTAAGGTATGTTTTAAATACCTTAGTACTCGGGTTAAAGCTGTCCAATGATCCTTTCCAGGATTACTTGTGAACCGACTCAGTCTGCTTATTGAATATGCTATGTCAGGCCTTGTACAATTAGCAATGTACATAAGGCTTCCAATGATCCTTGCATAATTCAATTGGGAAATTGGATCTCCTCAATTCTTAGCTAAGTGTAAGTTCAAGTCCACAGGAGTTTTAGCTGGAGGTAGATCCAATGCATTGAATTTCTTGAGCACAGTCTCTACATAGTGGGACTGTGACAAAGTAATTCCTTCGGATGTTCTAGAAATTTTAATTCCTAGAATTTCGTCGGCTTTCCCCAAGTCTTTCATGCTGAAGTTTCTCTTCAACATTTCTTTCGTCTTCATGATGATCTCATGATTACTTCCTATTATAAGCATGTCGTCTACATAAAGGCACAAAATAACAAAATTATTATGTGTTCCTTTTATGTAGACACACTTATCACATTCATTTATTTTGAATCCATTTGACAACATGATTTTGTCAAATTTTTCGTGTCATTCCTTAGGAGCTTGTTTAAGTCCATATAATGACTTAACTAGCTTACAAACTTTTCTTTCTTTCCCAGGAATGACAAACCCTTCTGGTTGTTCCATGTATATCTCATCCTTCAAATCCCCATAGAGAAATGCGGTTTTCACATCCATTTGGTGTATCTCAAGGTTATACAGTGCTGCAATAGCAACAAGCATTCGTATGGATGTGATTCTCGTAACAGGTGAGTAGGTATCGAAGTAGTCATACCCCTCTTTTTGTTTGAAGCCTTTTGCTACCAAACGGGCTTTATATTTGTCAATTGTTCCATCGGCTTTATATTTCTTCTTAAGGATCCATTTGCATCCTAAAGGTTTATTTCCCGGAGGGAGATCAACAATCTCCCACGTATGATTGTTCATGATGGATTCTATTTCGCTATTTATAGCTTCTCTCCAATACGGAGCATTCGGACTAGACAATGCTTCTTTTATTGTCTTAGGCTCATCTTCCAATGAGTATACTATAAAGTCTGGACCAAAGTTCTTTGCAATCTTTGTCCTCTTACTTTGTCTAGGTTCATGTGACGTTGATGCCACATTTTCTCCCGAATTTTCCATATTCTCATAAGTCCTCTTATTAGAACTTGTAGTGATCTTATCTTTCTTGGGGAATATAGATTCAAAGAATATTGCATTTCTTGATTCTATTATCATTCCCTCATCAATGTCGGGTACTTCTGATTTGTGTACCAAAAATCGATAAGCACTGCTATTGTTTGCATATCCAATGAAAATGCAATCAATAGTCTTCGGACCGAACCGTACTTGTTTCGGTTTTGGTACTTCGACTTTAGCTAGACACCCCCACACTTTTATGTATTTAAATGAAGGTTCCCGACCTTTCCATAGCTCGTATGGAGTTTTGTCTTGCTTCTTCTGGGGTATTTTGTTTAAATTTTTGTTTGCCGAAAGAATGGCTTCCCCCACATGTTCTGTGGTAAGCCAGAGCTGATCAACATAGCATTCATCATTCCCTTTAGAGTTCTATTCTTTCTTTCGGCAACTCCATTGGATTGTGGTGAATATGGTGCGGTAGTTTCGTGGATGATGCCATTTTCACAGCAAAATTCCTCGAAAGGAGCAACGTATTCACCACCTATATCACTTCGGATTCGTTTTATTTTGATGCTAAGTTGATTTTCAACTTCACCTTTGTATCTTTTGAAAGCTTCGATGGCTTCATCTTTGCTTCTCAAAAGATACACATAACAATATTTTGTGCAAGCATCAATAAATGTGATAAAGTAGTTTTTACCCCCTCTTGTTTGCACAAATTTCATATCACACAAGTCGGTGTTGTTCGCCGGGATCATACAAAGATGTTGTAACAACACCACACACAACAATTAAAAACAGCAGCGGAATTATTAAACAACACACGAGCAAATTTTCCACAAGTTATATAAAATAACTTGCGGGTGCCTCAGGGCGAAAGAATCCACTAAATGATCGTGAATTACAAAAAGACAATCTTCAACATCAACTATGTTGAAGATACAAAACTGAGAACAATAAAAAATACAAATTTATGACAAGGAAAATGCTAAAAAAAGATTCTCAGTAAAAATACGTTCTTCTCTATAACGTATTCTCTCGTGTGTGTACTGCAACTTCTAATCTCCTTTACTTGATATACTCTTAGTTCCTCATCCAGAAGTTACATCATTCACTATCTCCACTACGCACGTCCAAAAACAAAAACTGTCGCATTACACTTCATAAATTATGTTGAGTTAACATCCATGTCAACATCCAACTAACATCATCTTCATACTACTCAGCATCCAACTCAACATCTACATCTTACGCAACTTGTGTGCCTCCAACAAATAGTGAAGAAATGACAAAGCTATAGATTCAACACCTTGAACAATAATTTCGATATCACAATTTACTATTTCATTGGCTCGTATTTTCACACACTTGCTACTAAACCAGCCATAAAATAACGAGGTAACGAGAAGAAGGCCCAAGGGTTGGGTTAAGACTTAAGACCATCCCAATCTATTTATATTTATTTCTTTTCTCCATTATTAGCAAGTTGTGTAAATTAGGTATTAGTAGTAAACTAGTAATAGCGAAAAGAGGAATGATGTGCTATTCATTACGAAGGTGAGCACTATTGTATTTTTTTCGTTTCGACATTGTTTTGTTCAATTTTTTCAATTGTAATATATTCTAATAATAACTATAAATTTATATTGAAGTCATTAAATCTAAAAAAAATGTAAAAATTAAAGATCAATTTGTTCGTTTCGTTTTTCTGGTAATGTAATGAAGAAAAGGAGATTAGAATTTCCAAAAAGTTATAAAAGGAGTGTAGTTAGATTTTGGCGGGTCCCTAAAGTTTGTTGAAATTGCATATCCATCCCTCCTTCCACAACTAACCTCTTACCGCAGTAAACTCAGAGTCAGCCCTCACTCTCCCCGCACCACCACCGCCGCCGCTGCCGCTTCGATTAGGGTTTTAGCGCCATGAAACTAGCGCCACTCAACACCGTGCAGAACGCCCACGACGACTCCGTCTGGACGGCGGCGTGGGTGCCGGCGACGGAGGATTCCGGGCCGTTGCTGCTGTCGGGATCCCTCGATGAGACGGTGAGACTGTGGGACCCCAACGGCCCCGAGAAGTTGCAGACCAACACCGGACATTGCCTCGGGGTCGTCTCTGTCGCCGCCCATCCCTCCGGCCGAATCGCCGCCTCCGCCTCCATTGACAGCTTCATTAGAGTCTTTGATGTCGCCACCAACAACACCATCGCCACCCTCGAGGCTCCGCCTTCCGAAGTGTGGCAATTGCAATTCAATCCCCAGGTATCACTCATTAATTAGGGTTTTGTTTTTTGGTCTATTGTGAATTTGCTTAGCCGCCTGTGTTATTCATGATTCGGGATTACGCAATTTAATGATTCAATTGCTGTCAGAACATGAATAGCTAACAGGGAAGATCTGGTGCTGATGATCAGTAGACATGCTTTAGCCATTTCTTCCATTTGCTTAACAATGCTTGAATTTGTTAATTTTGATTAAGTAAAGTACTTACTGAGAGTGAGTTAAATTGTCACTAGTGAGGATAGTTCTGTGTATGTGGTATGCTTCTTTTAATGCAATAGTTGAGGCATTCTATTCTTATATTTCCCTTTATTTATGGATCGAGCTTAGGGATTGCAATCTGTTCGGAATCTTTCTTATTTGACGATCATGGAACTATAGATTGAGTCTCTAAATAGTATTTGCTGAATCCTGTGAAACCATCTGTGAAGTTCGTCTCCTCACACATCTCATCTTTCTAGTTCTCCACCCTTGGATCGGATGTAGGAGCCATCTTTTGATTGTAACTGATCTGAAATGCTGTTAATTTTAGTGCTGTCAAAATTTAATAGAGTCGTATTACAAAAACAAAAACTTGCTGATGGAGAAACCTCTACCAATAAGCTACTAACTTCTTTAAAAACAGGTTTATATTTTTTGCTTAAACTTTCTTTTGAATGCATCCTTTTCAAAATCTCATCAGTATCTGGTTATTTGTTTCCTTCTTCGTTTACTTCTTCCGGAATGGGAGTGTGTAGAGAGCTCTGAGGAGATTGCCATCAACCATTTATTGAGTTTCAGTATCTGGTTGCATTAGATTCTGAAGGTGCACTTTTATATAGTCGTTAAATGTTTCTTGCGCTCATTTTGAATGGTAATCCTACACCAAGACGCTTTCAACCTGAAATATCTGTTTGGGCGTGTTATTATGTTTATTTCTTATAATGAGACAACTGTAGGTGATTAAATTGACTTTGCAGCTATAAATCTATAATACGGATCAAACGTCTGGTATTTTTCCAGGCTTGGTCATTGTAGTTTGTAAAAGATTTTACTGTGTTGGGTTGTAAGATACTACTTTCTTGCATCAGGCTGTATCTATCTCACCCGAGTTCTTAAGACTGATGTTAGCAAAGTAAAACAAAAATTTTAAATGTTAGGCAATGCATTTAGGTTTCTTAAGCTAGGTTGCTGTTTGGTGACTTGTGAGGTTGTAGAACGACACTATACCACTTCATGCTGTAAAACTTAAAGTCACTTCCAGATTCCCGAAATTTTGCAATTTGTGATCATCTCCTTTGCGTCGCAGCACTTTCTTGATTGACTGTTAAATACTTTGTTTTAGTTTTGTTATTTCACACATTTTTGAACCTTTGTCATTGCTTTTGGGAGCAGCACAAATACACTAGTCTATCTTTGAATAACATTCTGATTATCATTCACTGACATCTTAGTTATCTCTTCAGAACATATTTGAGAGGCGTTATCTTTGATTTTCCTGCCTACATATTACTTTTGCCAATTTCCAGCTCTGAGTCAACTCATGGACACTTCCACATCCTTTTACTCAGGGAACAACACTAGCAGCAGCCGGAGGTGGAAGTGCTTCAGTTAAACTCTGGGACACCGCAGAGTGGAAACTCATTGCCACACTCGAAACCCCTCGACCTGAAGGCCTGAAACCCTCCGAGAAAAGTGGCAGCAAGAAGTTCGCTCTATCCGTGGCATGGAGCCCGGACGGTCGTCAGATCGCCTCGGGTGCTATGGACGGCACGATCTCCGTCTTCGACGTGCCCCGTGCCAAATTCATGCACCACCTGGAGGGCCACTGCATGCCTGTGAGGGGCCTCGCCTACTCGTCCGCCCCCCTCGACTCGCGGGTGCTGTTCTCCGCCTCGGACGACGGCCAGGTGCACGTCTACGACGCCGAGAGGAAGACCCTGATCACGTCACTGTCGGGGCACTCGAGCTGGGTGCTGAGTGTCGACGTTTCCCCCGATGGGGCCGCTATAGCGACGGGTTCGAGCGACAAGAGCGTCCGGCTCTGGGACCTGAAGATGAGGGCGGCGACGCAGATCCTGACGAGCCACGCGGACCAGGTGTGGGCGGTGGCGTTCGGGCCGCCTCTGCAGACGGATGTCCGGTCTTGCCTCCTTGCGAGTGCTTCGGATGATAAGAGTGTGTCGTTTTATAGATATTCTTGAGAGAATGTGTTTGTTGTTTGGGTGGAGGGAATTAGGCATAATTCATGTTGGTTTGGGTTTTGGTTTTAGAATCTAATTTAGAGTGGAATTGTTTGAAAGTATTTGTTTGTTTCTCTTGTGAATTCTAACGCGTAGTGTTGTAAAATGTGGTTTGATTTTCAGAAAATTGAATGGAAGAGGATAGTTTGATGTTAATTAGTTGGTATAGTGTTGACTGTTGAGGGAAAGTCTTCATATATTGATGGATTTCGATTCTCGCTTTCGAAATTAACAAAAAAATTATTTACGGTATTTTATATTCTAGTAAAACTATTATTGGCTATCAAATATCAAGCGGGGATAGCTCAGTTGGGAGAGCGTCAGACTGAAGATCTGAAGGTCACGTGTTCGATCCACGTTCACCGCATTTCAAAATTTTATTATTTTTGTTTTTTCAGTATTTATTTTTTCAATATAATATTACTTTTCGGTATTTTCTGCATTTATATATAAAATACTTTAATTTTCAATATAAAATTATGCATTGTTCTTTTTTTCCAAAACATTCAATATAAAATTATGCATTTATATTACTAATTGTTTCTCCAAAATTTTCTTCTTAATATATTTTTAATTTTTCTGTATTTTTTTGCGTTTATATCTGGTACTGCATTGTTATTATTATTACTAGTACTTTGCCCCGTGCGATGCACGGCTATAGTCATTTATTTGAGTGACAAAGTAAATTGAAATACTCATAAATTTCTTATAATAGATCGGCTCAACACACTACATCGGTTGTTATTTTGCAATTAGGATCCATCATTGTATCTTTGTGTTGCAATTCCGATACACTGATAAATGATCATGGCATATTAGTATTTTAGAAATCAAACAATAATTTATAATTTCTTTAAACGACATAAAAATTGAATTCATAAGTATTTTTAACATATAACAATCATTCGTCGTCTTTATAAAAAATGCAATATAAAATAGAGATCTAAATTGATTCTATTGTAAGGAATTGAATAGGTAATTATTGATGAGTAGGTTGTATAAGTGAAAATTTATAAGTTTCAATTGAAATTTTCTCAACTAACAAAGAGAGTTGATGCAAATACAACGAAAGTTCTCAGTAGTAGTACTTTTAATGAGACAAATTGAGTATGTGAATATAAAGATAGTGGCACAATTTCCTTTTCAATAATGTTATTTGGCCATAATGTGGCCAAATAATAATTTCCTTTTTCTTGTACATGAAATCAATTTCCATCTTCAAAAGGTTTTCATCGTGCAACTTCATTCCATGAATTGCATAAAACATTAAATATATAGTAGGTTTCAAACATAATACATACAACTTCGATCAGTGTCATGGGTTTAAGCATTAATTCACCATCCTCTTCTTCATCACTGTCCCAAAGTCCCTATTATCATTTTCAACATCATCAAAGACCTCAAAGAAGTTATGCTTCTACATATAACTTTAATTGTTTAGCCACGCCATAATTTTACTACCGTTTCACCTGCTGTAATATATTACAAATTAGTACTCTCTCCGTCTTATTCAATTTGTCACACTTTTTAAATCTATTATTCCCTCCGTCTCTTCCTAAGTGGCCCTTTTTATATTCATATGTGAGGTATGTAATAATAAAAGGGGTCACTTAGGAAGAGATGGGGGGAGTATGAGGTATAAAATAATGAAAGCATGCTTGTCAAATTTGACAAAATAGAAGCATAATTTCACCATAGAAGAAAGATATGAAGATTATACCTTCTAAGATATAGACGACTTAAGACTTATTGCGACAAAAGAAAAATTAAATAGTACAAACTACAAACTACAAAGCACAATGAAATTCAAAAGTAAAAATCTAAAGGGTCGCATATAAACACATTGCGATCAAGGACTTGCATGAAACGAGGAAGAGCACGCAGTTTTTTAATTAGTTTCATGTACTATGGTTTCAATTATGTAAGTTGTCAACCCTCTTGTTTCTTTTCCTTTCTCCAGAAGTTTTTGTAAATTAAATAGCAGTTTTCCCAAAGTGTATTCAACAATAAACCAGCAAATAACGCAAAGAATATGAGAAAAGGTTGTGAGAGAAAAGGTAAAATAGTTCTTACACATTATTGTGTAAATTTGATCTTCGTATAGCCATCCTAGTCCAAATCTTATATATCCCCGGCCCCTTTTCTTTCTCAATCATATGGTCTAATGAAAGTGAAAGGAGATCGACTACATAACTTATGGTTTAAACAAATTAAACTCTATCAATGTGGTTGTTCTGCCCAAAGTAATTGACCAGAGCTACCACTGTTAACACTTATATTAATAATTATCCTTTAAGAAAAATAACTTTGGTGACTTAATATATTTCAAATCTCTAAACTAATATACACCTTACAAGCGCAAAGAAGATCACCACATGAAAAGAAACACCTTAATTATGAATCAACACATAATAAAGCTAAAGCAACTTATTCACACAATAAGAGTTAGAACACAAATGATTTTCATAACTATTGAATACAATAGATTAAGTTACATACCAAATATTTTTCTGTCGATGGAAGTATATGACATTATTTGTTTGCAGAAGAAGATTTGCTTGCTGGCGATGAGGTCATTAGAAAAGCTTTCAATCCACATTAATTAGATACAAACCTTCAACAATCAAAATATTTTATCAAAATTAAACAATGCATGAAAAATCTCAGTACTCCAAAAGGATTTCTTTGGTGTCTGCAATTCTCAAAGAAAAATTTGTGACTGTCTCTTCCTAGAATTTTCTTTAACGCCATTCCCAAAAATTGTCACCACCGACCTTCACATCTCTTTCGTGCTGCACATCAAGCATACACTTTAAATCATCAGAAAACCCAGACAACGATGCCGATGAAATTCGAATTTTGAAGATTTGAGAGAGAAAAGGTTGGAGGATTTTAGACTTTTGTGAGAGTACAATATAATTTAGTAGCGAGTCGAATATCCGTGAGTTCAGTGAGAACGTAACGAATGTAAGTAATAACTGAACGTAGTGGGAACCGAGTGTGGTGTTTCTCTATCAAACGTTGTTCCATTCATGGTGAATAACTGCTTCTACAATTAAAAGACAAAATTAACCTTAAATTGCTGGGAAAAAATATCCGCTTATTCGTTTTGTTTTAATATATTATAGATTTTCCCTACTTTTTCTTTGTTTTCTCTAATTTTTCGTTTTTTTTTTTCCTTTCTTTTTTCTATCTAAAGATTAGGTATAAATTGACCAATTCGCATATAAATCGTGGATGCATGTAATCTACATCGGGACAAATAGATGTCGTTCCACCGATAATAATAATAATAATAATAATAATAATAATAATAATAATGATAATAATGATGAAAAAAATCTCTTATCTTGTTCACAATACCTTCTACTACTTAATACGATACACAGTATGCTCGATTTAAGCACTTCGAGTTCGATATACAGTATAATGTTTCTTTCTTTCTATTTCATAATCCATATTTTACGATCTTCTTCTTTTTCTTTTCTCTCTCTTTTTTTTTTCCCCAGAAATTGGCAATCTCTATTCTGAAGCAACGTGCAGTAAAGTGAAATTAAGGAAGCTGTTGATAGTTTGGAATGGAAGCAACAATGGACAACAGTCACAACACATTTACAATAAAATAAATTATGTGTGCGTGTGTTGGCCTAATAGTAGATAATTATGTTTCAGAACTAAGTGTGTCGAGTTCGAATCTTCTGTAACACTGTCTTTAAATTACTGGTTAATGCAACCGTTGTAGTATTTTTTTCCCCTTCTTCATAATAATTATAATAATGATTCATTTTATGCTAAATGGCCATTTTTTTTAAAGTCCAAATGAAATTTATTCCTACAATTATAACATAATTTATTATGGGTGGTGCTATTTGGCCACATTATGGCTAGCCACACATAATTAATCAAGGAAAAAGTAGGGGCCCACCTATTAATAAATCTTGTTCCTAAAAGTTATCAAATTTTATTGACAGTTATACCCTTATAGCTATTTAGCTCTAAATAATTGAAATTAGGTAGCTGTCTCCCATTCTTCATCAAAAAAAAAAAAAAAAAAAACTTCTTACAAAGAAAATATTTTAGTTTTTTTAATTACATATTAAAACGGGGAAAATAATTAATTAATAAATTAATTAATTAATTAATTAATTAAAATTAAAAACAAAAAAAATAAAATTTTGAATTTTTTTTTTAAATCTTAATAAACGGTGATCTAATTTTTTTGAAAAAAATTAATGTTTTTATTTGAAAAAACTAAAAAAAATAATTAATTGATTAATTATAAATTGAAAAGCGTAAAATTTAAATATTCAAATTTCAGTTTTTTTATTTTTTAACAAAATAAAATAAAATTATAACCATAATTCATTATTCTCCTCAATCACTAAACTCACTTAAGAAACTAAATACTTCTACCTTAATTTCCGTACCGAACAATTTTGTGAGCATATTTTGTGAGCATATTTGCGTTTGTTTACTTTAGCATTATTTATTCAATTTTTAATTATTTTATATTCTATTATCTTATAAACTCTATTGAAATTATTAAATTTACAAAATATATAAAAATTGAAACCCAATCGTTAATTTTATTCATTTTTTAACTATAGATAGGAATAAAATAAACCAAGTTTATTATAAACATATACACACGCATGTAATTTATAAATTTATTGATTTCAATATTAATTTACAAAGTACTCTAGAATATAAAAAAAAAATAAAAAAATTGAACAAATTAATGCCAAAGTGAAGAAACGACCAAGGTGCTAAAAAGGTCTACACCAAGTGTCATATCAATTCTATATTTTATAGTAGTGATAGTAGTAGTAAGAGCATCTCCAACAGTTTCCCCTATTTTCCAGCAGTACTAACACTAAAATAGTGCAGAAACAGTAACTCACCTCCAACAGTTCACACTAAAATACAGCAGAAAAGGAATATTCAAAAATATCATTTTTCATTTATTTTTTTAGTAAAAGTAAACATGATTAAAAAAAAAAATTATGGCAATGATAAAAATTTTAACTCATTAATTTACACAATCATTTTGTATATATATTTGTATCACACGTAAATTATACATAGAGTTTTAAAAAGAAAAGAAAAATTAGTTAAATTGCAAGTAACATACGAGTAATAAATTGTGAAAAGAACAAAAAAAATAATAAAAAAAATTAATACACACAAAACAAATAAGCATATATCAAATTAAATTGTGAAAAGAAAAAATAAAATTATAACTCATACAACAAAACAAACTAAATTGAAATACTACGTCACAAAATAAAATCGCAAACAAAAAAGAGCACAAAATGATGAACACAAAATTATAGTGCAATGAATAGTGTTACTCTATATTTGAGGGAACACTGTTCATTGCACTATAATTACTTTATTTTAGTGCAGACTGTTGGAGCAAAACTATGCACTAAAATAGTGCTCAGCACTATTTTGCATTGTTGGAGATGCTCTAAGTAGTACTACTAGTATATACTAGGGGTGAGCATAGTTACCCGAAAACCGAAAACTCAATATCGAGCAAAACCGAATAAAGTAAATTGCTTCGGTTAATTTGGTTAGGTTGTAGAATATATTTAGTTGTTATTTTATTCATTGCTCGAAATAGTTTTTTTTTTTATTTTAATTTTATTATTCTAGCTTTATTAATTGTTGATGACAAAACAAAATCAACTTTTGTATATCTTCTCGTAAATTTAGAAAAAGTTAGATTTTTAATTAAATAATATAAAAATTTGGAAATAATTGGAATCATTAAAAAATACTCCGTAGTTGTTAAGTAATGCTTGGTTGATATGGTTTAGTTCCTAACAAAATCTGGTTTGTTTCGGTTATACTTTTAATATTTAAAATAATTTGGTCCGAATTATTATTTTTGACTAAAACAAAAACCAAATAACCGATTAAATGATCACCCCTATATACAAATGGTCAAAGGTCGCATTTTAGGATAAATATACTATAGATATTTTATAACATATAGGAATCAAGCAAATTTTTTATAAACATGAGCAAAAATTATTTTTTAATTCTTATTTAATTCAATTTGATAAAAAAAATGAGACATTGAGACTATTATCACTCGATTATAGGTGGACTTATTCAACAAAAATGACTCACTATCATGCATAATCACTAAACTAATACGGTATCTAATAATAATAATAATTGAGAGTAAATTCAAAATGGATAAGATCGAAATGTAATTTATAGGTATAGTTATAAATAATGAATAATATTGTCGTAATAATATGAATTAAGAATTAAGATAAGGAAAATATACGGACTATATGGAATATGCAATTTAACGATGACAAAGTATATACACAAGTTGTTAGTATTTTTTATCCGGAGAAGGACAATCTATATATATATAAAAGGAATCATTCAATTTCAAATCAATTTTAAAATGCCAATTTTGTAGATAATATCAATTTGAAGGTTAAAAAGAAGAAGAAGAAATACACTATCAATTATTTCTCTTTCATATACTGCACGCATGCGGCAGTTACAAAACTACCATTACTTATTTCTTTTTCTTCTTTTATAATTTTTGTTCTTTATTGTTTTATTGCAATTTTTACAATTTAGATATAAATAACATGTACAATATGCATTTTCAATTAAAGAATGTAAAAAAAAATCATTAAATTGATATACATTATGTTAAAATAGAGTAGATAAAAAATAGTTAAGATCATTTTAAAGATTGAGAGATGAAATATGTAATAATTGTTGAAATAGAGTTTTTTTACATCCTCTAAAGGGAAAAGGGCAATTTTGTAAAATTAGATAAACATTAAATGTGATTACTAATTTATTAACAAAAATGCCACTATGTGGCTGGCCATAATGTGGCCAAATAGCTTTATTGATTTATTATTACTGTCGCGTATGAAAATTCTACAATTATAACATAATTTATTATTACTATCGCGTATGAAAATTATAATATGATTATGACTTATTGAATTTTAAAGAAAAATTAAAAAATTGTGTATACTGTTATTTAATTTCAAAGTCTATGTAGTCTATGTATATACAAAGTAAAAAAAGAAGATAAATATCATTACTTTAAATTATACTCCTTCCGTCTTCTCATTTATATAGAGCCTACTAATTATTATAATAATATGATAAATTTTATTAAATTGAACTCTTTATTAATGGGACAAAAAATTATAAACTAACAATGAAAAAGCTGATAGCTCAACATTCTAGTGACCAACTAACTTTTATTTTTGACACTACGTATATAGTAAAAATTTATCACCTGATTAGCTAGTGTGACTATTTCAGATCGTCAATTCAAAATACTTATAGAAAAAAACACGAGGAAATAAAATTAAATTAAAAATTACAATTCAATGTAATGTTCATAATATTAACAAATTAGTACATATAATAAGAATTCATTGGAAAAAAAAAACAATACAAATACAAATAAATTAGAATAAAATCAAGTATAATTTAATACACAAAGGACTGTTAAAATAAAATATATTAAAATTATGGTAGAAATACTTGAACTTTATTTATTTTAATTTTTTCCAATTTTTTCAGTTTTAAATAAAAAGTTGTCTTCTTAAAAAAAATTTAATCAAAAGCCACATAACAATCTAATTAAACAAAAGTAATTGAACTATAACTTTAAAAACAAAGGAGATAACTAAATTAAATTAATCATCTCATGCATAAGTAAAATATAGATCCATGAATCGATCTTTTAGTTTAAGTAAACCTAACTTATACATGACACATTTAACATACAACGATTTTTTTTAGTAATTATAAACCATTATATATTTGATTATATTTTTACTCTTAATTTAAAATATATAATAAAGATATTATAGGCAATGCGTACTTTGTAAAACATGATCCTTCTTATATAAGTATAGATATTCCACTACAAATCAATTTAATTTTACATATGATTATTGTAGTTGACAAGATTTGCCTAATAGGTCCACACACAATTACAAATGCTTGATTGGTCCAAATCCTACTATTAGTGAGTAGTTAGCCCGCCCATTTAGACGGAAAGCTTAACCAGCCCAACAAAGCTTAAGCCATACATGATATTGGGCAGATTGAATCAACGTCCGGAGGGGTTCATATAAATCGAAATTGATGTTGATCTAACCCGATTGAACAGAATGAGCGAGTCAGTCAGAAGTAATCTTCCCACAATCTTAATGGATAGGGGCAAATTAGGGTTGAGGGGGAAAAACCTAGTCGGATAAAGCCGCCCAATTTAAACTCCCGAATACTAGTTCAAGGGACACACGATCTCATATGGTTACTTTCAATCGACAACTGACTCCGCCTCTGAAGCTCCATTTCACTCTCCGTCAACTGACATTAGTCTAGTCATACAGACGGCGCCGCGTGCTCTCACCTCCACACCGCTCACACTCACCACCATTACGATCATAATTTGCATCATTTTGCACCTATTCGCTTTTGTTCATTGTTCATTTTAGTATTTCAGACTACGGAAGTGAGCATCGAAGATCCTTTGGCTAGCACCCTCATCGGTGTTCATCGAAGGGCTCTTACGGTTGTTGTAATTGACAGATTATTAGTGTCCGAACAGACCGATCGAAATTACCTAATTAAATCAGTCGAATCTTATTCAACTGTAGAATTACGTACACTCTACAACTATTTTTACTCCACCTATAACTCAAAAATTGTACGAAATAATAAGAAGCGAAAAATGTCATATTCAAAAAGCGTCTCTAGTTACGGAATTGTTACTAAATTTTTCATAAAAATAAAAAATTGAGTTGCCGCCCAACGGACCCACCTCAACTCTTCCGTAGTGGCCGGTAGTGCTGGTTGGCGGCTGCCCACCTTGAACCCCCTTCAATGGAAATCAATGTTTGTTGAGTGATGTTATTCGGCCATAATGTGGCCGACTATAATTTACTCCCTCCGTCCCAGTTCACTAGTCCACTTTCTTTTCAGCACAAGATTTTATACGCAGTGTTAAATTGAAAAAGTAAGGGGCCACATCAAAAAGTAAGGGTTAATTT
Organism: Thymus mandschuricus; assembly: GCA_029379335.1. Taxonomy (NCBI): domain Eukaryota; kingdom Viridiplantae; phylum Streptophyta; class Magnoliopsida; order Lamiales; family Lamiaceae; genus Thymus; species Thymus mandschuricus. The sequence continues at coordinate 3,366,510 of CM057081.1, read as the reverse complement.
TTGTCTTTTAAGGAAAGTGGACTAGTGGTATGGGACGGCCCAAAATAGTATAGTGGACTAGTGAAGTGGGACGGAAGGAGTAACTTTTTTATTTTTTTTAGTATCAAAATTTTTATATATTTATGCCAAACTTTTTTAGATTATGTAAAACTCAAAAAGCGATACTCCGTATTAAACGTATTTTTTAAAATTAATCCTTTAATTATTTGATAATTTTTACTATTTAAAAATAGAGATAATATATGTTTTTACCCATTTTAACTTTGTCAAAAGAATTTTAGGTATGGAATTTAGTTTACAATAAAATCACCCAATTTTGATTTGGGTGGACAAAAATATCACAATATTTATTATTACCCGTTAGATTCTTCTTATCTTCTCTCCCTCCCTTTCTCTCACATAACTAAAATCAGAAATCGGGGATTTTGATTTGCATTCTCGCGGCGGCGGAGGTGGGAGAGGGAGGTCGTGAGGTAGAAGAATCGTGGTGATGAGAGTGTGGATCTGGAGGGAGAGGGCGGCGGCGAGGTGGCCGACCACTTCGAGAAATACGGCGACATCCTCGAGGCCGTCATCATCTCCGACAAGCTCACCGGCCGATCCAAGGGCTACGGCTTCGTAAGTACCTCCGCCGCCGACGAATCGATTCTCCGATCAGCCTCGATTGACGAATTCTGATCGATTGATATTTTGAATTCTAGGTCACTTTCAAGGAGACCGATGCGGCGAAGAAATCGGGGATTTTGATTGCATTTGTTTCATTGAGGTTTGAGCTTTTACGTTTTTTCTTTCCGGATTTACCATATTTTGTTACATGTGATACTGAAGATTTTGTGTGTGTGTGTATTTCAAATTTCTACAAGAAGAAGAAGTACATGCCGCTGTACTGTGATGAACTTGTTGCATCTTCTGTGTTTGACAAAATGCCCCAACCAAATTTCCATGTAAGTTCATTTCTATTTTTTCCTTTTCCTGATAATATGATTTGCAGTTCAATCCATGTAGTATCTTAGGCCTTGAATCTCTGGTGACTGATAATTCTCAATACAACCTACAAATTCAATATACATATCAAACAACTTTAAATCTTATTGAACTTTCTATTGAGTTTGAAAATTAGATTTTTACCTTTTATTCCCTTCGGTGTTTATGCCAGAATTTGTTCAGGAAATACTCATCATTTCACTGCCTTCGAAACAATTTTCTTTATTCTTTTGGTGTTCTGATAAAAAAATAAATAGCTCATTGTCAGCATATATTAATAAGTGTTAAATGCATGAAAATACACAAACTTTGCTTTGATTTTCATTTTTAACATGAACTTTCAAAATTTCAAAAAAATACATCAACTTTCAAAATTGTTCAATTTTAACATCAATTAGGATTTTTGCCCAAATCAATGCTGACTGGGCAATATTAATATCCACATGGCAAAAATAAATTAGGTGGCAAATAAATTATAAATTAAAATGAATTATAACTCCCTTTCTCCGGCATCTCTCATCTCTCTCTAGTCTCTACGCGACCAACCATCTCTTATCTCTCTCCCTAGACATTCTTCCTATGTCCCTTTTCTATTCTGTTGGTACATGAAGTGAAATATTATATTGTCCTTAAGTTTGTAAGCTAATCTTCTACTTCGAATGTATCCCGGCATTGCTGCCGGCAACGGCGGCAGCGAGAGAGGTTGCTTGCAGCCCATTCCTCAACATCGGAGGTGGATTCGAACTCTTCTTCTCCTATAAAAGAAAGAAAAAACAATGAATTCTTCTTCTGCACGGCGGCGGAGGACCTAACTGCGTTGTCGTCTCTCATCGCCCTCCCCCTAATCGCCGGTGACATCGAAAAATTCCCGGAGAATTTCACCACGCTCGTCGGCCGCTCCTTCACCGGCATGCACTGATCGAAAGCCAATGACACCAGTTTCAATCTCTGCGGAAACTTGCTGCCCCCCTCGCCCCTCGCCGTCTCCCACGAAGCCCTCGTCGGAACCGAGAACTTAACGGCGCTCCTCTTTCCCCTCGCCCCCAGCGCCATCAGCGACTCCAGCGTCCCCACCAACGGGTGCCGCCCCAGCAGTAGCTTGGCGCCCCTGTACCAACCCGACTGAAAAAGGTAAAAGAGAGAAGAATGTAGAGATAGGAGATTGGGGGTCATGTAGAGAGAGATGAAAGATGACAGAGAAAGAGGAGAGATATTCGTAAGTAGTTTTAATTTTATAATTTATTTGCCACCTAATTTATTTTTGCCATGTGGATATTAATATTGTCCGGTCAGCATTGATTTGGGCAAAAATCCAAATTGATGTTAAAATTGAACAATTTTGAAAGTTGATGTATTTTTTTGAATTTTTGAAAGTTCATGTTAAAAATGAAAATCAAAGCAAAGTTTGTGTATTTTCATGCATTTAACCCTATTAATAACATATTGAGGACTGTATTATAAAAAACATTGCTCAAGTCAAAGTTGGTACCTGATGTTAAAACTTGTGTATATACAATGTTCTTTGTCAGCACCTCTGTTCTTGTCCTTTCTTTGCTGCATTATTTTGCTTTTGCAAATCGAAGTAAGAGAGGACGAACAGTTATCTAGACGACGTTTTGGTTCCTGTTTCGGTTATTCTCATACTGTATGCTCTTTTCTGAGATCTTTGTACTGTGTAATCAGGCCATGGAGTGGTACTTCGGGTACACTTGGGCTTGGTGTTTTCGGCCAATGGTTCTTAAACCTTATACCTAATTTTTAAGCCATCATTTGGAGATCATTGGTTTGCTGGTAAACTATGTAGCTTCCCGTTTTTGATAATTATTCCATCCTTTCTATAAAACTAATACTCCCTCCGTCCCGCCAAAGACGTTACATTTCTTTTTGTCAATTTCTGGCACGTTTTTTCACGCTTCTTGATGAAGTGTTTTAGAATAGATTTTTGAAGAATTTTTTCTTTTGCGGGATAATGCAACTATCATAGTATCCCGTAAAATAAAAAATTCTTCAAAAATCTATTTTAAAACGCATCATCAAGAAGCGTGGAAAAACGTGCCAGAAATTGACAAAAAGAAATATAACGTCTTTGGCGGGACGGAGGTAGTATATTGTTTATGGCAGTCATGCCCTACATGAAGATGGATATAGGCTTCCTGCAATTTAACCAAAAAGAATTATTAAAAAATGCATGAACATGATAAGTCAATAGGCTTCTGATTAGTATAAGTAGCTTAGGCAATTCTTTTGAGGCTATTCTAGTTGGTGTTTATGTTATTTAGTACATAGTACCAAATAACATAAATATACTGTGTACTATAGTACAATTTGATATTTTTCGCTTACCACTTATCGGTAAACAGTACTAGATGATATAAATGTACTGTGTACTATTGTTACAATTTTGATTTTGCTTTTGATTTTGCTGAATTTTCTGTTTGTTAGCATGACTATTAGGCTGAAGATTGTGTATGGAAGATTGAGCATCCGCTCTGTTCGTAGTGCTTTCGAAAAGTCGGTAGGTGACAGATTGCAGAAATTCGGGGGTTCGAATACTAAAGAATTGCTGCAAAGGTGATTTACAGCTTTGATGCATGATTTTGCTGTCAAAACCCCTTGCACACCTTCGAGGTGGGATGACTTTGAAATGGAAATGACTTCAGCATGGGAGGTATTACTTAAATCCTGTTTACCTTTCCTAATAATGGTCTTTAGACTCTAGGCCTTGTTGGATACACCTGTTATACTAATATTATTTCTCATGAATGTCTCATACGAATCATGGATCGTGAATGAAAATGGATTTGATATGCCTTTCTGTATTCTCCCAGTAACGTTTTTATTGGATTCTTAGGCATGTGAAAAAATATAACTAAAATTTGTATTTTTACAGCCTTCTGCTTCTTTAATACCTGTTATGACTCCTGGAAATACAGTTATTTATTGTTATAAAGTACCTGAAAGGAAACTTTGCCTTGTTCCTTTTATTTGTAAAACGGACCAGAAAGAATCGAATGAATACATTATCTTTTATATATATACACACTATACGTTTGTATATTGCCATATGCATGTATTCGATGTTTAATTCTATGTGCATGGACCAGGTGGGAAACTTGACGGAACAGCATTGACTTCTTTGATGGATGTTGAAAGAAGACATGGTACTATTCTATCACACACCATCATCGATATACTATACCCTGATTTTCCTTATTAGTAGCAAACTCACAGCAATGTATACCTTGATTACAGGAAAGGTAAGAGTAAAGCCTCCCTTCTTCCTTGCGTTTGTATGCTTGGTGTAGTATTAGTGTTAGGTGCGTGTCCTTTTCTTGCCACAAGCGGGAAAATTATGTGGAATTGGAGTTTTGTGGTGGTTGGAGATGATAACTAAACCATGGTGATACTCGATTATAGGTAGCGTCATCTTATCCATAATCGAGATATGTATAGTTGTGAGATACTCGATGAGTACTATAGTACAATTTGATATTTTTTGCTTACCATTTATTGGTAAACAGTACTAGATGATATAAATGTATTGTGTACTCGATGAGTAATACAATTTTGAATTTGCTGAATTTTCTGTTTGTTTTCTATAATTTGATGCGAGTAATATAGGTACAATTTGATATTATTCGTTTACTACTTCCAGTAAACAGTACTATAAGAAGTATTATTGGGTTTACCATGTACCGGTACACAGTACCAAAAAAACCTAAATTTACTGTGTACTTGTACTTATCGAAATATACAAAAAAATGTAGAAAATTGAAAAAATTGAAAATTAAAAAAAATTAAAAAAAAAAACTGAAATTTTCTGGAAAAAAACGAAAAAAAATATTATAAATAAATAATTTAATAATTAATAAATAAAATAAATAGATAAAACAGAAAAAGAAAAAAGAAAAAAAAAAAAGAAAAAAAAAAGAAAAAAGAATGAGGAAACATGTGTAGGGAGAAGAAAGGGGAGGAGGGAGTGACCATGTACTAAAAGTAAGGGTATTATTGTCCACCATACCAAAATATGAGTATTTTTATTGTAAACTATATTCCATACCTAAAATTGATTTTACAAAGTTAAAATGGGTATTTTCTTTTTTGCCTCTTAAAAATATTTGTTACCTTTTTATCTAGAAAAAAAGGAGAAAAATATGTAATTTTGGGAGAAAAAATATTTTTAAATTAAAATATTAAAGTAATAAATTATAGTTACCATTTACTTCCTCCATCTCATATAAGTAGTCCCATTTGGAATGAGCACAAGAGCCAATAAAGGAGAAAATGTGTGGCTGTAATTGATTCTGAAGAGAGAGAGTTAATTTTAGCCAAGTATTCTTTACCATTTTAGGAAATGAGACTAATAGATGAGTCGGATCAAAATGACAAATGAGACTACTTATATGAGATGGAGGTAGTACTATTTTTAAAATTATACTTCCTCTGTCCCAGGATTCATGGCACGTTTCTTTTTGACACGAGAATTAAGACGGGAGTAATTAGTGTTTTAAGTGTGTGGCTTAGGGATGGAGTGTAGTTTAATGTATTTATGTTTAGGGTATACATTCCAATATTTAATTTGTAAATAATTTTTTTTCTCAGTAATTATTTTTAAATTATTTACTGATGCATATAATTAATTAATTAATTATTTTTTCAATTTTTTTTCAATTTACTGCTGCATGTAATTAATTAATTAATTAAATTATTTTTTTCCCAGTAATTATAATTAATTAATTATTTTTTTTAGGTAGTGAGAATTTATTTCTTCAATTTTTTTAATGAAATTTAATTATTAGATGTTAATTGTAATAAGGGAAGTAACTAATTGCACAATTAACACCCTAATTATTTCCTATAAAGAAAACGTGTCAAGAATCCTGGGACGTCCCAAAATGGAAAACGTGCCATGAATCCTGGGACAGAGGAAGTATATATTATGAAAAATGTCGTTGTGTGGTCGGCCACATTATGGCCAAATAGCATTATTGATGTTTATTTATTTTATTTTTTAAAAACTTTACAACATAAATTTTAAAATTTTTAAAGGCCACACCACGGAGAACTCGAACTCGAGACCTTTCAAATTTAATAAGGTAATCTTTAACTCTTACTGCTAGGCCAACACACGCACACATCAATGTTTATTTTCAATTCCCAATTTTAGTAACGACAAAATATTACTCCCTCCGTTTTTTTTATAAGTCTTTTTAGCCTTTTGTCTTTATGTTTTTTTATAAGTCTTTGTCACGTTTCAAGACAACATTTTCAATTTCCAACTCGCTTCTCCTCATTTTCTCTCTCATTTTCATTATCTCCATCCCTCAACAATTAATGTTTTTCTCTTCTTCCAAAATGACTTAATTAATTTCTATGTAAAAAAATGTAATTTACGGAATAAAAAAATGTGTTTCATTTAAATAATAATGTGGAGATATAAATAGAGTATATTAATTACTTTAGAATTTTAAGGTACATGAATAAGATTATTAAATTTCCTTAATTCTTGTGCAGGAGTTGAAAAAGACTTATAAAAAAAAAGAGGGAGTACACCACAAAATTTCATTTTCTTTCTTCACATTAAACATAATTATAGCAAAGACAATTTTTCAATCAAATTATCCACATATTCACCTCTCAAAACCACAACTTATTTCATTTACTATTTCAAATGATATACAAAATTAATTACTCATAATAAGCTATAATTAATCTCTAATGATTTCCCTAATTGCCCAAAAATTCAAATTTCAAAGATTACAACTACCCCCAAAAGGCTAAAAATACAGCAACAATATTTATAATTATAATTAATTAATTATCTCTTACACACATACACATAGGGGTAAATCCGAAATTATACTAGTACTAATTAAATGATTTAAAAATGCAAAAAATATTAAATTAGGAAGGGGGAAAAAAACCAGCGCGTAATGTCGGACATAGTGTAAAGTGCATTGTCTCCTCTCTGTGTAGAGAGTCCTCAACTACAAGCTATAGCTCCCCACCTATACATACAATCAATATATATATATATATATATATATATATACTTTTTAGAGAGAGAGAGAGAGAAAGTTCTGCAAAAATTCTTCTTCTTCAAAATCGCAGAGAACAGTACCTGACAGCGCATTTCTGGAGAAAGAAACAACAATTCCATCTGTTGTAAAAACTTCAATCTGATTGTATAATTTGGATTGGATTGGATTGGATTCAAGTGATTGTAGTTGTGTGTGATTGTTAGAGAGAGAGAGAGGAGGAGAAAAGTTAACAGAGTTGATCATCTCAAAAGTAGAGAGGGAATTCTGCTTCTGCTTTTTGCTATTGATTGCCGATCTGACTCACTGAGTCGGGGCTCGGTCTCGCTCTGTGTTGATGATCTGAAGAGCAGGAGATCGAGTCTTACCAGATTCGTTGATGGTAAGTTTATCTCTCGAAACGACTTCTCCGCTGCCGTTTTGCTTCTCTAAGAATAGCTATGAATTTTGTTTGACTAGCTGCGATTTTGTTTTGACTTTGGATTTATTTGGTTCGTTTTAGGAAGGAATCATTCTGTGTTATACGTACCTTTTGTAAATTTTGCTTCTGAAATTAGGTGATCGCATTTTGCTATAATTGGGAAGAAAATTGCTTGATCATTAGAAGTTTGGTTCCCGAAAATTGAATTATAAGGAAAAATTATTGTGTGGCATCGGCATTGCTTTAGGGAGGTGGAATGAAAGTTGAATTTGCAGAAATTTAGCAATTTGATAGTTTTTCCATTGCTTCAAACTGGAATTGGATGTTGAGTGATGCTATTTGGCCATAATGTGGCCTGCCATAATTTAGCTTTTTTAATTTTTTTTAGTATCAAATAATTTATATATTTTTGCCAAACTTTTATAGATTATAAAAAACTCAAAAAGCGATACTCCATATTTTTTACGTATTTTTTAAAATTAATCCTTTAATTATTTGATAATTTTTACTATTTTAAAGGATTTATTACCTTTTTATCTAGAAAAAAAGAGAAAAATATGTAATTTTTGGGGAAAAAATATTTTTAAATTAAAATATTAAACTAATAAATTATAGTTATCATTTACAATTTTTAAAATTACGTATATTATGAAAAATATCGTTGTGTGGCCGGCCACATTATGGCCAAATAGCATTATTGTTGGATGTTTTAGTTAGGAAAGGAGTTGCTGGTACTTAGAAGGTGGTGGTATAGGAGCTGCCACGGGCATGCGCTGAAAATTTTGAGAATGCCGGTTATTTCGTCCTCAGTTGTGTGGATTTAGTTATTCGCACAAATGCTACCATATACGTGACCTTAGAAAATATCAGGCTGTTAATGCTCGTCAAATTATGCTATATATATATGTTAACTTTTTTCTCGGCATTCCCATTCACAATGTAGCTGACCAGTTATCATCTTAAAAGTTGCTAATTGACGAATGTCTTGTAGTGGAATGTGTATCATTGGTGCCAAGGCACTAATAGCATTCCATGACTTTTTATTATTATTATGTGTACCTCATCCATTCTTATTGAAGCTTCTATGTTACTTGTAATTGGTTCAGGAAAAAAAAAGATAACCAAAGTTGAATAAAATGCAAACGTATGAAGAAAATCCTATCCCATTAAGTTGTTACTCCTAAATAAGCAGTAGTTAAGTCAAGAAACAAGACAAAGAGGCGTAGAAAGGCTACTTGCCGACCGGTCATAATGGCCTACTGATTTACCAACTGAGACAGGGGGTCTATACATAGATATTAGGTGGCCTACGATTCCTCACCTAGATCAACAAAAACTCGAGCATACTTAACTTAAAAGAAGAATCAAGAGGACTTTGTTCGAGAAAGGAAAGTCATTCAACTAGAAATCACATATGAGAAGAAATGTAGCTTTTTCATTGGATTTCTTCCTCTTTTGTCCTTTTAGAGATAGATCCAGTCCTACAGCCTCAGCATATACGTTTTTTTTTTTTTTTTGTGTGCAGGAGAAGTGATTTAGGCGATTTTCTTGCCAATTTATTATACTGGTGTAGTCCTATGTAAAATTTGTTTAATTGCTATAAGTTGGTTTTTATTCTTTTCTCTTGCAAAGTGTAGACAAATCCATTCTTATCAGAACTATGCCGAGTGTGAGTTTTTGTCACTCTCCACAATTAATAGTTATGATTGAGTAGGAGTTTCTAGCAAGCAATGCCGGATAGCTCTCTAGATAAACATGTTCAGAACATGAGATTTCTTGACTAGGACTCCAACCTGTAGACCTTGAGTTCCATTCTTTGACGTTAAGCAAAGTGGATTACCATATCCTTAAAAATTGCTTTTCCCTAAGCATTCTGCTCAACTGGGCCCGTTTTGTTGATGTTGCGTTGTGTCGTGTCCACTGAGGTCACAGCTCTGAACTGCCAGTTGTGTTTCCAGATTTCTGGCTTCCCTAGTTCCGCTTTTTCTATTTTTAGGAATATATATACCTAAAATTAATTAAGATGTTATATTTGAGAAATTTCTTGCTAAGGTTAACAAAGGGAACTGAGAAATTTTAAGTTACGGTTAGCAAAGCTACAGGAAATAAATAAATGCAAATATAAAAAAATATATGAATAACATTTGGATCATCAATTTGAAATCCCTCAATACTTTGAACAAAACAAAGCACCAAACCTTGATAACTATGGTTTGGTTAGGTCCCTGCTCAGAATGGCATCCTCTAAGTTGCATTGCCTTGGGAAAGTAGAAAATACCAGCTATTGGTTATGCCTCGCATGTCACTAGCGTCTTCTACCAGGACTTCAGTCCTTTTCTTTTTCTGGTAGACAGGTGAATGGACGATCATTCCATTTCTCTAGAGGGTTTATGATTTTGAAGGCTAAAACATTTTTCATTTTTCAATCAATTAAAGTTATGTTGCTATGTTCTCCCTTATCTATGTGTTTGCTTTCTATATTTGCCCTGCCTACCTTATTAAGCTGTTTAGTATTATCTTGGAGCGTGGAAGTTCACTTGCCTAAGCCACGGTGGTGGATTCGGTATCAAAGTTATGCACAATACTTAAACAACATCAAAGGCATTAGACTCGTAATATCATACGGATCCTTGTCCTTGATTAATAACTATCACATAAGTGAATGCCATGATGATTAGCATCTCCAGAGTCTTGGTAGTGAAAAGAATCAAGACTTCATGAGCTTTATTTTGGCCGGTATTGACTGAGAATTCCTTTCAACAATTTTTTACAATATACTCTGCCTTGCTACTTTTCTCTACTAAATTCAAGTTTCTAGACTGAGTAAACAAGATATGATATTCTCATCGATGAATTGTATTCATTTCTCTTTTCAGAATTGTTCTCTTTTCTTTCAGTTTATGGGAAAGTTCAACCTGAATCTTGTAGTGTAACAGTTAATAATTGATGTTCAGCCATATCATTCCTTCTCTTCTCTTGTCTTGCAGGCATCAACAGTTAACATCATTGTTGGTTCTCATGTATGGGTTGAGGATCCATCCTTGGCGTGGATTGATGGACTAGTGAGCCGGATAGATGGCGAAAGTGTTCACGTCAAAACCACAAATGGGAAACAGGTATATATTATACCTTGCAACCCTGCTTATGAAAATGATCTATTACTTCTATTATATAGTGATTGGACAGAGAGTCTGGTCAAATGTTCATCCATTTTCTGATTTTTCAAGGACATAATCTGCTTTGCTTCATTCTTAGTTCTGATATGATTTCTTCAAATTTGGACGGGCTAGGCTTACTCTTTTCTAATTTCTACAGTTCCTGCTAATACCATCAGGTGGCACTAAAACTTTCCCCTTGTCACCCGTAAACTTTAATATCCTATATGTTGCAGGTTGTTGCAAATATCTCAAAGGTATTCCCGAAGGATACTGAAGCTCCACCTGGAGGTGTGGATGATATGACTAAACTGTCATATTTGCATGAGCCAGGAGTTCTGCAAAACTTGGCAGCTAGATATGAACTAAATGAAATATATGTAAGCTTCATGTTATTCGTAGGTTTGTATTTTTTACTGCTGTTGTTAGCAAACCTGCAAGAGTAGTTTTCATATGTTCTTTCTGTGTCTCATTTACATCTCAGACTTATACCGGAAATATTCTGATTGCAATAAATCCTTTCCAAAGATTACCTCATCTTTATGATACTCACATGATGGAGCAATACAAAGGGGCAGCACTTGGAGAGCTTAGTCCTCATGTATTTGCTATTGCCGATGTTGCTTACAGGTGATATTTCCGAACATATTTTACTTCTCTTCTAATATTGTTGGATCTTGGTGGTGAATGTTACATGTTATTTTCTGCTTCAGGGCAATGATCAATGAGGGAAAAAGCAACTCCATTTTAGTTAGTGGAGAAAGTGGTGCTGGTAAAACTGAAACAACAAAGATGCTGATGAGATATCTGGCATATTTGGGTGGTCGGTCAGGAGTAGAAGGACGCACCGTTGAACAACAAGTTTTAGAGGTAAAGTTGGAGCTTAGACAGATGAAACTTGGAGCTTACACTGATGAAGCTTGATGACTAATTCTTTGTTTAAATCAGAATCTCCACACAAAGTTTAGAGATTGAAAAATGTTCTCTCACTTGGTTTTTTGTTGATAACAAATGCAGTCAAACCCAGTTCTTGAAGCATTTGGAAATGCCAAAACCGTCAGGAACAACAACTCCAGGTTGGCCACTCTATTGAACTTCTTAATTTTACCGAACATATTAGGAGACACTTTCTTCCAACATAATACTTGCATAATTGAATAGAGTTCTTTTTTTTTTTTTTTTTTTTTTTTTTTTTTTTTTTTTGAAAAAAATAATTACGAGGGATTGGTTCTAATGATGCTGCATCATACAGTCGCTTCGGGAAATTTGTTGAGATCCAATTTGACAAAAGTGGGAGGATATCTGGAGCAGCTGTTAGAACTTATCTGCTGGAGAGATCTCGTGTTTGCCAGATTTCAGATCCTGAAAGAAACTATCATTGCTTCTATCATCTCTGTGCAGCACCACCTGAAGTATTTCTTCTGAATCTTTATTTTGGTTTTGCTCCTTTTTTCAGCCTTTGTGTGATCCTTTGCTAGATCTGCATCAATGCGTGTGATTGAATGTGAGTCCATATTCTGCAGGAACGAGAAAAATACAAGCTTGGAAGCCCTGAATCATTCCATTATCTGAACCAATCTAAATGTTATAAACTCGGTGGAATAAATGACGCAGAAGAGTACCTTGCCACTAGAAGGGCCATGGATATAGTTGGAATAAGTGAGGATGAGCAGGTTGTCACTTCCTCAAAGGACAACACGTATACTTGCCCATCAGTTTCATCCTCAATATTATCTTTCCTGTTTAAATTTTTTTAAATTGTAAATTCCTTTAATCTTTCAGGAAGCAATATTCAGGATTGTTGCTGCAATTCTTCATTTAGGTAATATAGAGTTTTCCAAGGGGAAGGAGATCGATTCTTCTGGGATTAAGGATGAGAAGTCTAGGTTTCATCTCAACACGACTGCTGAATTGCTCAAGTAGGAAGTTTTCTTTCTTTTATTTTTTCCTTTTCCCTTGGTACTTTACAAGGATGATAATATCAACCCCTGGCGATTTATTTACGCTGAACTTTATTCTATAGGTGTGATCCAAAGAGCTTGGAAGATGCACTTATTAAGCGAGTTATGGTGACACCTGAGGAAGTTATCACCAGAACTCTTGATCCAGAAGCTGCCTTGGGTAGCCGGGACGCTTTGGCGAAGACTGTATATTCTCGACTTTTTGACTGGTAAACGCGCTTCAATGATCTAAGTATGCAATTATGTATGTAGAACATGAATTTTAGTCATTTGATTGTTCTGCATTGTGTACAGGATTGTGCAAAAAATAAATATATCCATTGGGCAGGATCCTAACTCAAAAGCAATAATCGGAGTTCTTGATATATATGGGTTTGAAAGTTTTAAGCAAAACAGGTAAGCTTTACCAGTTTATATCATTTGCAATACATGATAAAGACGTCGGTGTTGTTCTGACTTTGTTATGTGGTGCCAGTTTTGAGCAGTTCTGTATCAATTATACAAATGAAAAACTGCAGCAGCATTTTAACCAGGTGTGGGTTCCTTTTTAATACTCCCTCCGTCCACCTATTTCTGACACGTTTGCTTTTTGACTTTTTCCGGCACGCGTTTCCACCGAGACGTAATACGGGTTTTACGATATAATTTTGAAATATTATTTCTTTTACGGGATACTACGTAGTGTCGGGATAGCCCGTAAAAAACTAATATTTCAAAATTATATCGTAAAACCCGTATTACGTCTCGGTGGAAACGCGTACCGGAAAAAGTCAAAAAGCAAACGTGTCAGAAATAGGTGGACGGAGGAAGTATATAAAAATTAAAATTACACTTGTTTCTTTTTAAACTATCTGGTTTGTTTATTGGAGGTTCTATGCTATCTATTTCAGCATGTCTTTAAGATGGAACAAGAAGATTATGAGAAAGAACAGATAAACTGGAGCTACATAGAGTTTGTTGATAATCAAGATGTTCTCGATCTGATTGAGAAGGTATGAGGCTCTGAAATTTTGTTATGTTCATCGGTTGTCTTTATTGGTTTTTATTAATATTCATATGGTAATGATAGTATTTTGCGTAGAGCTATTTTCTTTTTGTTTTTTTTTCCCTATATTATTTTAGTTTCCTTGAATTCCATATTCTGTTAGGTGTTAATCCATTTCATCATTCTCTTTTTCTTTGTAGAAACCAGGAGGAATAATTTCTTTACTAGATGAAGCTTGGTATGCCTTCTAATGTTTATCTCCTCAGTTACTTTCCTAATTGAAGTTTGTTCCTGTGTAACTTGGGTTTGTTCTATTTTGGTCATTGAGGTGGCTGAGTTTTTGTTTCCAAAGCATTGTGCTGTTTTTCAATGGCGATTGATGAGTACGTTACATAATTCTAACATTTTCTTTCACCGCAGCATGTTTCCTAAATCCACTCATGAAACATTTGCCCAGAAGTTGTATCAGACTTTTGCCAAAAATAAGCGCTTCATCAAACCCAAACTCTCCCGTACCAATTTTGCCATATCTCATTATGCTGGAGAGGTAATGATGCTTTCTCTTTTAGATATGAGCTTACATGGTGAGCAAGAAAGATGGTGAATTTATTATACTTTTAAATGATATCTTGTACTTCTTCCGGGATCTCAGGTGTTATATATGGCCGATCTTTTTCTGGATAAGAACAAAGATTATGTGGTGGCAGAACATCAAGACCTATTAACAGCTTCAAAATGCTCTTTTGCTGCTGGTTTATTTCCTCCTGGCCCAGAAGATTCATCGAAGTCCTCCAAGTTTTCATCAATTGGGTCGCGCTTTAAGGTTATCTTGAATTTAGTTCCTCTAAATCTTTAATTTCATACATTAACTCGAAATTGAAGGCACTTGTAGTGGATTGGATTCTTCAGGGATTTCACCCTAAGGGAAATGCTTAATATATACACCTGTTTGATTCTGATCAATGTCAAGCACGTTTTTGCTGAATATATCTTTCACAGAGGTGTGATTATCGGATAATGGGACTGTATTATTCCATTTGGTTCTAGTTATCTCTCAGAACTTTTACTATTACTGAAGTTATATTTTCCCTCCTTTTTTCGCTTCAAATCTTCTTTTCAGAGTTTGTAAAGAACTGATATGATCTATCTTTAATTCCTTCCAACTGTATGATTTAGCATCTGTAATTGGATTTTCAATTTCAGTCACTTAATTGAGAATATCAATTTGTAGTTGATGTTTAAGATGCCAATGGGTGTAGGCTCGTAAATTGTTGCTGCAGTTGATTGGTACTTCACCGTTGAGTATTTAATTTTTGGAGCTAGAAACATTAACTAGACATCTTCAAGAGCATAATTGTTGTTAAAACAAAATGGAACTATGGGTTTGGAGGGGAATAGTTGCTATCATTGCATACTGTATGTATGGATCTCTGGCCTAATTGTTCTACAGCTTATGCTTACAATTATTTGCATGTATGTTGTGCAGTTTGTTTGCTTATATTGATGCTGCAAAATCCTGTTATGCATTGTAGGTTTCCGGCCTTTTTACAATTGGTTGGATATATAGTGCACCTAACTGTATTTTTATGCTTGCAGCTACAATTGATATCTTTAATGGAGACATTAAATTCAACAGAACCTCATTACATCAGATGTGTGAAGCCAAACAATGTTCTGAAGCCTGCGATTTTTGAGAATATCAACATTATTCAGCAACTGCGATGTGGTGTAATTATTCTGATTAACCTTGATATTTCTTACAGCATTAATTGATCGAACAAGTTTTGTTTGACTTTTAATTCTCAAACAAGTATCGTCATCTCGTAGGGTGTTCTTGAAGCTATCAGGATCAGTTGTGCTGGATACCCCACAAGACGTACTTTCGATGAGTTTCTTCTCCGGTTTGGTGTTCTTGCTCCTGAAGTTTTGGACGGGAAGTAAGTCTCTGTTTCATGCTTTCAAATGAACACGCGTATCTCCCACTCACCACTTTTCTGTTTCTCCCGTCTTCATATTATGTTTCTTCATTTTTGTTTATAAGCAATCCATGATATGCTCTTGTGCAGCTATGACGAAAAGGCTGCATGTCAAATGGTTTTAGATAAAATGGGAATAAAGGGATACCAGGTAATTGCATTAAATGGTATTTTTTTTCTCTCATAAAAGTTGATGAATACAGTTGTCGTTGTTTCCTTTGTTTTATCATGATATCCCACATTGGTGTTTCCTGTATTAAGCTTCAGACATATTTATATGTATGTCATTGATGGCCCTACCTCTTGGGCATCTTTTGGGTTTAAAATCATGGCTTGCTAACATGTTTACGGTTTACCGCATAACTACATTTGCCGGGATATAATTTCATCATTTCTTTTAGTTCATTACTCTATGTTTGAGAGACATGGTCTAATCATTTTGTTATGCACTTATGTTTTCGATTTTCAGCTGGGTAAGACAAAGGTCTTCCTTCGAGCTGGTCAGATGGCCGAACTAGATGCTAGGAGAGCTGAGGTTCTCGGAAATGCAGCCAGAACAATTCAAAGACAAATTCGTACTTATATTGCTCGGAGAGATTTTGTTGTGTTGCGGAAAGCTGCAATACAATTGCAGTCATGTTGGCGCGGTAACCTCAATAATCTTTAGATCTGATTTCTGATTTTGCCATTTTCAAGAAATCAAACTCTACATGAAAGAATAAGCATTCCATTATGACTTATAGGGGAAGCATCATATTATGCCATGAATAAATGGTATTTCAGGAATTGTAACACGTTCTGTATGATGCATCTTTATCTAGGTATTAAGGAGAATGGCAATTTAAAAGCAAGCTGACGGACTCCTTTTCTGTGTGCACGTGTTTACTTTCTAACCTATGTTTGACAGGATTATTTTGATTATTGAGTGATTATGTGAGAAAATCCTCTGTTGATATACCTTGTTGACTGAAATTCTAGAAATACTTCAGTGGTGCTATAACTATTGGCTATTTCACATGAATCATGATACCATAAGTTAATCTGACTGAAGTCTTAGAAGATACTCGACATGCCTTAAAGTTTACCCTGTCTTTTGCTTATGATACGATTCTGCTAACTGTCATCTAGCAATTATAGATGTTTGTGCTCCAGAATTAACGTTCCTTCTATTTTGTTATTGCTCAGCTATTTCTGCTTGCAATCTTTATGAGCAATTGCGACGTGAATCTGCTGCTCTCAAGATTCAGAAGAACTTCAGATGTTACACTGCCCGAATATCCTACAAAGTTTTGCAGGATTCTGCTATCATACTGCAGACTGGCATGAGGGCAATGACTGCCCGTGGTGAACACAGATTCAGAAAACAGACTAAGGCTGCAATTAAAATTCAGGTTTTTCTATCCCTCTCATATGGCAAAATCCAACAGATGATTCCTGCAATTGGAGATATAACTGTTAGTACATCCTTCTGTTGCTCGTATGCAGGCACACATGCGTGGTCACAGAGAATATTCTTATTACAAAAGTCACCAAAAGGCTGTTATTGCTACCCAATGTGGTTGGAGGCAGCGTGTTGCTCGGAGAGAGCTTCGGAAGCTCCGGATGGTTCTAATCAGTCCTTTTCTCTTTCATTCTGAGTGTCAGGATTCTTGTAGTGCTTTGCATGACTTTTTATCTTTATATGGATAGGCTTCTAGAGAAACAGGAGCTCTAAAAGAAGCCAAAGACAAGCTAGAAAAGAAAGTAGAAGAGCTCACCTGGCGCGTGCAGTTTGAGAAGCGATTAAGGGTAAAATTCATTTGCATAAAAATTTGAGTAGTCGGTTGCTATTTATTTACTCAGATTGATGTGATTCAGCTCCTTTTTGTTTTTCTTTTGTTGAAATTAGACGGAGTTGGAGGAAACAAAAGCACAAGAAATTGCAAAGTTACAGGAGGCATTACATTCAATGCAAATACAAGTGGAAGAAGCAAATGCCAGGGTAATAAAAGAACAGGAAGCAGCTCGCAAAGCAATTGAAGAAGCACCTCCAGTCATTAAAGAAACGCCAGTTGTGGTCCTAGACACGGCAAGGATTGATGCATTAACAGCTGAGTTAGAAAGTTTTAAGGTAAGAATAATTGCTTGAACATAAAATGTGAACGTTTTAGTCGATCCATTTTACTTCAGTCACCTTTTCTATCATTTTAAAAAATTTGTCATTGTGATCTGTTTGTCATATCTTCAAACTCATAAAATGTACTGAAGTATTTCTGCATCCCATTTCACTATTATCTGCAGGCTATGCTTGTTTTAGAGAAACAGGCTGCAGAAGAGGCTAGAAAGGTTAGTGCAGAAGCTGAGTCCAAAAATGTGGATTTGGCTAAAAAGTTAGAGGATGCCGAGGGGAAAGTTGACCAGCTTCAAGATTCCACACAAAGGTATATCTATAATACGCTGACAGAAAACGTGGAACAATCTCAGAATAAATTTGGTCAATTATCAGCTATCAAGAAAACAATTTATCTGTTTCACCTAGTTGTTACTTATGATATATTATATTGTGACCGTTTCTTCTGTTTCATCAGACTTGAAGAGAAGCTATCGAACCTTGAGTCAGAGAATCAAGTACTTCGTCAACAAGCTCTAACCATGTCACCTACAGGGAAAGCTGTGTCTGCCAGGCCCAGGACAACTATAATTCAGGTAATGCTTATTTCATTTCTTTATATCATATTTGTTTCTGTTCGACATTCTTATCTCCTAGGTAAAATTACAGAGACCTCATGAGAATGGAAATATTCAAAATGGAGAACCGAAGCCTGGATATGTAAGTCGAACACTACTGTGATTTTTGATTGTAGAAATAGAGCAATTATGTCATTGTGGTTTGGATCTTTAATTTGTATATACTGCTGCGTATGATAGGATACATCCCTTGTTGTTGCATCTCCGAAGGAACCTGATTCAGAAGAAAAACCGCAGAAATCTCTCAACGAAAAGCAGCAGGTAAGTAGTTTCAGATTTAAAGTTATGATGGATTTGGAATTTCTTTTGCGTACCTCTCCCCTTAATCCCCAATCAGCACTTTGTGCAATTAGCTCATATGATAGTCAATTTTTTTGGTGTTTCATAGGAAAACCAGGACCTACTGGTAAAGTGTATTTCTCAAGATCTGGGCTTTGCTGGTGGCAAACCTGTTGCTGCATGTATTATTTACAAAAGCCTTCTTCACTGGAGGTCGTTCGAGGTTGAAAGGACCACTGTGTTTGACCGCATAATTCAGACTATAGCTTCATCGATAGAGGTCATAGAGAATTTTTAGTCTTCTTCATCTGTTGTTAATCTGATCAACTGACACATGAATTTGCTACGAGTCTTCATCAAGACTGGCCAGAGATGCTAATATTTTTGGCCCTTCTAAGTTCTAACCACTAAGAATACTAACATAGAAACTCTGCTTCAGGTTCCTGATAATAATGACGTTTTAGCTTACTGGTTATGTAATACATCCACATTGTTGATGCTGCTTCAACACACACTCAAAGCAAGTGGGGCAGCTAGCTTAACCCCAAACAGACGGAGGTCATCATCAGCTTCTCTTTTCGGGAGGATGTCACAAGTATGCATTACCATGCTATTTTACCTGCCTTCCGGATATGACGTGTTCACATTTGATTTTTTATGCCTCTTTTCTTCTTGACATTACTTTTGAAGGGATTGAGGGGGTCTCCACAGACTCCTGGACTTTCGTTTCTGAATGGTCGGATGCTTGGTAGGCTAGATGATTTGCGTCAAGTAGAAGCAAAATATCCTGCCTTGTTGTTTAAGCAGCAGCTTACTGCTTTTCTGGAGAAGATATATGGAATGATCAGAGACAACCTAAAGAAAGAAATTTCCCCTTCTATCGGATTATGTATTCAGGTAAGCAATATGTGTCTGACTATGGTATTCAGATTTTAGTTCTAGATCCATCCCCGTCTATCCTTGACTTTAATTATTGTCTTTTACCTTGTGTATGTTCCTCATATTTGAGATATTATCCTGGTTTCAGAATATCAATTTAGAGTAAAAAGGGTCTCAGGGTCTGCATGGCATTCGGTTCATAACTCATAGTGCTGTTGAATGCTGATTGAAAAATTTATCATTTTATGCAGGCCCCCCGAACATCTCGTTCAAGTTTAGTAAAAGGGCGTACCCAAGCTAATGCTGGAGCTCAACAAGCACTAATTGCTCATTGGCAAAGCATTGTGAAAAATCTAAACAATTATTTGAAGACAATGAAAGCAAATTATGTAAGTCAAGAATTTCTCAAATTTAAGTCATTTGAATTTTCTTCTCTTGTTTAACATATACTTGTGCTCTTGCTTTTGCACAATACAGGTTCCACCTATCCTGATCCGGAAGATTTTCACTCAAATATTTTCTTTCATCAATGTCCAATTATTCAACAGGTGAGTACATATCTTGGATCATAAACATTCATGTTAACTATAAAAATTATGATTCGGATCTTATAATACTCCGTAGGAGGAAATATCATTTAAGAGTATAACTTTTATACTTTTTTCCCTTATATTTTCAGCCTTCTTTTACGGCGTGAATGTTGCTCATTCAGCAATGGGGAGTATGTCAAATCGGGGTTGGCTGAATTAGAGCAATGGTGTTGTTTTGCAACTGAGGAAGTAAGCTGATTTGAATTTTTTTTCTTCTTCTTTTGGTTGGGAACCACCTCAGTACAGTGCTTTACCGACATTTTTTGATGATCAGTATGTAGGCTCAGCTTGGGATGAACTGAAGCATATTAGACAGGCTGTTGGATTTTTGGTGAGAATCACACTCAATTCACCTCATGGTTCTACATAGTTATCATGATTGTATGGACTATTTACTAACAAGTCGTCATTTGGCTCATTTTTCAGGTCATTCATCAAAAGCCCAAGAAGACCTTGAATGAAATTACAAATGAACTATGTCCCGTGAGTTGAACTTTTTCCTTTTCTGTCTCTGCCCACTTCCATGTTAGATTTTCTTAAGACGCTCATTTTTTATGTTTTTATGTTTTCATCGTTTTGACAGGTGCTAAGCATTCAACAGTTGTACAGAATCAGTACCATGTACTGGGATGACAAATATGGTACTCATAGCGTTTCTGCAGACGTAAGCTGTTTCCTTAACCCGACTTTGATACACCTAAGCCAAGACAATTAGCTGATGCTTGTGCAAATACTAGCTAGTCTGTCTTTGCACGACCCTATTGGCTTTCGCTTACATGTTGACTTATCTCCTATCCTTCACAGGTCATTTCAAGTATGAGAGTTATGATGACAGAGGACTCTAACAATTCAGTTAGCAGTTCCTTTTTGTTAGACGATGACTCAAGGTAGGTCTTCTTTCTCTTTGGTACCGCCTCCCTTTTTTTTATCGGATTGGTTCCTTAAAGCTGTATAGTGTGAAATGAATCCATGTTTTTGAAAAAAACGTGAACTAGTGAAAAAGTATCTTATTTTCTTTTGTGCTACTAAATTTTCGAAGTGGACTGTTAACTTATGTAATAAGTTTTCACTTAAAATGACGAGGTTTATGACCTTGGTTTTGCTCCTTAAGTATACATCGGATATGATTCTGATTTTCCGTTAGTTAAGGCTGTAAATGGAGAATCAAATTTCTGTATTTTGAACACCTTTTGCAGCATTCCTTTCTCTGTGGATGACCTCTCCAAGACCATGCCACAAGTAGACGTAGCTGACGTGGAACCTCCACCATTAATCCGTGAAAACTCGGGATTCGTATTCTTACATCAAAGGTCAGAATCATGATGTCTGTGAAGTCTGGTAAATTATCTCCCCCTCATCGCAATTAAAGTTCCGTACAAGAAAAGCATGCGGAAAATCTCTGTGCATACACTTCTTCGATTGTAATTGTATTCGTTTCCATTGTATATTTTCATCACAATTTGCTCAGGCAACATAAATTGGTTGTTGCCCGAGCCAATTCCAATTTTCCGCGCTCACGCCTCGTAGGCACGAGAGCGTCATTGTTAGGAGAAGGCCAACTCGGCTAAATAGGTTTTGCCATGGTATGTAATTTATAGCGTATGCATTGGCGTTGATTAATTCTTTGATTTCCTCTCTTTTTTTTGTGGGGTGTAAAGTGATAGTAGCTGCAGATGTTAGGCTTTTCGATTTTATTTTTTTTGGTTGTGTGAAGAGTGGCTAAAGGGTGTTATTCTTCTTTCGATTGATACTTAGATTGTTTTGAACAAAATACAGTGTATATGTAAAGTTATTTGATTGATTCGATTTATTTTTCTTTCGAAAAGAACGTTCGGTTTTTGAATCTGTTTTTCTTCTGGAGTATGAGCGTTTGCACAAAGAGAACTTACTATTTTGCATCAAAAGCTTAACGATGTAGTATATACAACAGCCCGTGCCGAGAGCAGAACAAATATAGTAGAAAATCGAAAATGCAAAGAAACATGTTGCATCAAAGACAATCAAATTATAGTAATGCCGCAATCAACAGATGCAAGAAAAGCGCCACCATACCCTGCCCGCGGCTATACGGTGGTTGGGGGCGGAGATGAGTGGACGGATCACCATCGACGGCGATTGGCATTAAGGTAGCAGTAACAACCGTTCTCAGTTGGCTGAGACTGTGCGGGTTGAAGCAGTGAAAGCACAACTAAAAATGTATAGTATGTTTTTTTTTTTTTTTTTTTTTTTTTTTTTTTTTTTTTTTTTTCAGTTAAAAAATATGGAAAAAAATGATAAAAATAATTATACACAGTAATTGAATAAATTTACCATTATTAATTAACAATCCTTTCACTTATGTTGAGCGTGCACATTTATATTCATGACCAGGCTATTAAAATACTTAAACATGCATATTCAACATAATTTTAAAGGGAGTATCACTACATTTAAATCGAAGAAAATAAATAAATAAAACCCCTTAAATAAATTTTGATACGGTCAAGATTACAAATCCCACCCACGTCTCTATAGGTATGAGTCTGTTACACATGTCTTTTCAAGTGTGATTACGGTTGACCTCTTTATATGGTTACATGTCCTCTCAAGTGTGATCACTGTTGATCTTTCTATATGGTTTGCAGGCTACTATACAGAAACGACGATTTACCTAATGCACACCGAAGATAATAATTGCGGATTTCAACGATATGGATTCAAAATTGAACTCTAATTACATTTTGTTTAACCCCTAAAAATGGACCTTAAACATAGAACACATTTATTAAAAATGATTTAAAATATATAGTAGTACTCTCTCTATCCCTTTCAAGTTGAGTCATTTCATTTAAAGATTTTTAGCACACTTTTTTACGCTTCTAGATGATAAATTTAAAGATGAATTTCTCTTAAAAAAATTCTTTTAGGGGAAGTGTTGTAGTATCCTGTAATCTCAAAAAGAAATGATTTAACTTGAAAACTTGAATCGAATATAGAAAGATTTTAAGAAGATAGTAAACCGCCGACCACAGCGAACCCTAAATCAAGAAATTAGTATAAAATCTCAACCGCCGCCGATATTCATACTTCATGGATAGCTTGAAGTCACATCTCAATCGCCGCCATGATTATTGGTATGAGTTCTTTCCACTTCCTCATCAAAATATCTGCTCTTTTTCACTTTTGACTAATTTATGCATTCCCTATCCAGTTTCGATGGGGTGACGATGAAACAATACTATGTTACCTTTCATCTGTTCGACAAAATGCTTGACAGGGATTCTATTGTAAATGGCACTCTTGTTGGTTGACGGAGAGAAACTGAGTGAACCTAATGAAAGCTACGGTGCAAGCCTCATGTTCATGTCTACGCCTCGAAATTGATAGTCATCAACGGCGTATACGGCTATCTCAGAAGAAACACTTATTAAAGAAGGGCGTTTGCAACTTTGGGGAGTTAAGTCTCGTTCAAGAAAGAGCTTGAAAACTTGTCAAGAAAGCGGTCGTTTGCAACTTGATCTTGAAACAGAACTTTTTATAACCTTCAATAGTTACAGGTTATGTATATGTAACTTCCGGCCTACTCGATACCCTTGTGAAACATCGAAAGATGCATTCTCACATTTTCAAGTTGGAACGACATCGTCTTCTTTTTCTTATCCACTTCAAAAGTACTCAGAAATTCGAGAATTCGATCAACAATTCAAGAGGTTTGAACCTGGATTGGGACTAACTGTTTATTAATCGATGGATATTGTTTGCGAAAGAATAAATGTTTGGTCTCATGTTTTGATGTACAAAGTGGAAAGAGTTTGTGCTCTTCTGTCCATTATTTTGTGTACAGAAGAGTTTATGCTTGACTATTATTTTGTTGTATAGTTTCTGTAATGGGAATCGATGTGTAACACTTGTTTGTGAATGAAATAATTTTTAGACTGTTAAGTTGGTGGAATTCTGTGTAAGTTATCATCATCTGATTACCCACGAGAGAGAGGCTGTGGGGCTCTTCGAGGAGTCTCTGGTACTCCCTTCGTCTCATTTCGCTTGTCCTGTTTCATTTATGTATGGATTAAGCTTTGTGTTCAATGTGAAAAAAATAATGCTTTCTTTGTCCATTTCAAGTTGCATAATTTCTTTTTGTGATTTTTGACACGGTTTTTCAGACTTCTAGATGATGAAGTTTAAAATGGATTTTTTTAAAAGAAAATCTTTTTACATAGTATCTCCGTAAAAGAAAAATTTCTGCATAAAACCATTTTAAAATTCATCAAGAAGCTTGAAATAGAAGCGTGGAAAAATGTACCATAAATCGCAAAAGGAAATGACTCATGTTGAAAGAGACAGAGGGAGTAATCTATACCTATTATAAAAATGTCTTGTGTTATAAAAGTGCCTTGTGTGACAAATTTTGGTTTACCAATTTTGTCGCTATAATAATGTTTTGTTTAAGGTCAATATTGTAATATCATAATAATTTATTTTATTATTTAAAATACAAAATAATTTATCATCAAAGTACATAATAATTTATTTAATGAAAGTACAAACGATAACCGGCAATATAATTCAAAAGACTACATAAAATCATAAAGTATTAAAATCCTTCTTCCATTAAAATTCATTAAATCTTATTATAATTCTACACAAAATCATAAAATATTGTAATCCTTCTCCTATTAGAATTCATTAAATCATCCAACTTAACCTATATATAATACCTCACCATCAGCCATATTACAATACAGAGTTGGCTAATAAGAAAATTCTGAATTTTCCGATTTTTCATTAATTTTAGGCTGCAAGACTCTTACTATTTTCCTTTTTTGATATAACTATGAGTACTCAAAATGCATTGGTCACAAGTCACAACAAGTTTAAACTCTGTAATCTTTCATTTCCTCCTTATTTACTTTAACTTTAGAGAATAATTTATTTGTTGTATCCTGCTCTAAGAATTCTTCCTTAATTTCAGTGATTAGGTGTGGAAAGGGAAGTTCAGAACTCAGAAGATCAAGTTGCAGGAAAATACTCTAATTTCAATTCAAATTTATTTTGACTTTTCACTTGCAAGCTAAATAGATAGCATCACTCTATTTTTTTTTTTAATTTTTTTTTTCTAATTTGGGAACATTTTTAACTTTATTAGCCGTTTTGATTAATAATATTCGGACAACTTCATAACTCAAAATTAGTTGCTCTCACGATATTCGATTTTTTTAAAGTACGATATTCAATTTTTACTTATTTTTAAAATAAAACAACTTTTACCTAAAAATAAATATTTAGGAAAATATTATAATAGTATTTGGGGATTTATGTTTGTAATTGATTCCTTTATTTTACTGTTTGATAGTTATTTGTGGTATCAATCCCTGGGGTTGAGATAATAGGTATACATTAATATAAATATCATTAATCAATATTTTTTTATTTAAGGTATTCCAGCCACGGAAGAATATCGACAAAGAAGAGAGCAACACATGAAACGAAAACGTGCCACTTCAAAACGACATAATTCTTGTGATATGAATAGTAAGTAATAAGATATTGTAAAATATATATTACTACTATATTATACAACTAATAACATTTTATTAGTTTTAACTCTACTTTCGTCCTCAACAGAGCAACATGAATTAAAGAAAGCGCCTCCTACATTTTGCTGTGATAATGGAAAAATTGTACTTCCATTTTCTGAAATTCTTGATGAGTTGTATGAAATGTTTATATCTCATGCCCAAGAAGCTGTATAATTCTGAAGAAACATTCGTTCATACAATTGTATATTCTCATTTACTTCATTTGGAGTAAAATTAGATAAAGAGCTCGCATCTGTAAGACGGGGAGTTTATTCTTTTCGAGCACAAGGCATGATTTATCATAATCTCCCTGGATTTATACCACAAGAGACAACCCCATGGTTTTTTCAGTTATATTTTTATGATACTCAGAGTGAGGTGGAAAATAGAATGAATACAATTCAAAATCAAAATATAGTTGAAGAAGTTGTAAAGAAGCTCATAAACATTTTGGAGATCAACCCGTATGCCAAATTATTTCGAAGATTGAAGGACTATCCATCACTGGATAACTGTAACGACCCAAATTTTTTTTAAATATAACCAAACAAAAATCAATTTTATATCTAATAAAGCACTCTTACAAATTTAAGTTTAAAGAAATATATTGAAAAGAAATACTTCTTGTTGTAAAAATATATATATATATATATATATATATATATATATATATATATATATATATATATAGTTAATAAAAGACAGTGACACTTTTCTTGTAATTAAACCATGCTACAAACTAAAGTATAGTTCCTCAAAATTAATCGTCATTAATAAAAAAAAAATCGAACACAAAGTCTAACATACTAATTAAAAGAAATAACTTCTAATTCACTTTCGAAATAAACAACGAAATAACTTTAAACTTTGAACCCTCGCACTAGTCATTCATGGTGCTCCCACAACTGCTTCGACTTCGAATCCTGACAACTGAAAAATAGTAGGGTTGAGCATATCGAAATACACTCAGTGAGGAATCATGCAATCATCTATTCTATGTTATACATGCAAATAATTCAAATTATCATACCATAAAACTTGTAACCATGAGGGCAGTAAATCAATGGCCCTAACTTGAATATTGATGAATCTTCGATTTGCGGCCCAGATTTGTGTACGATTTATATGCGGATGTAAGGAAGAACACGAGAGGTTTACGTGGTTCGATCGGTACGATCTACGTCCACGGGGAGGAAAATATAGCTTTATATTTAGAATAGCGTAAGTAAATTACAATACAATTGGTTCTCGTATTTATAGACGTAGTTCATGGCAGTTGCAGAGGCGGAATTGTGGAGGTCGTGGAGGTGTGGTTGGTTCCGGTTTTTCCTCCATCAGCCCACGTTCTGGGCTTAGGGCTCAACTCCCTGGGCTTGGGCTCCAACTAGCGGTTGGGCTTGCCGATCTGGGCTCATCCGATCTGGGCTTCACGATGTGGGCTTGTCTGTTTTGGGCCTTTGGGCCTAGGGAGGTGGGCCACTTCCTATCACATCCCCCCCCAAAAAGCGTGGGGTGATGGAGTTGATGTTTCCTGCCTGTGCCGCTAAACTGCGTGGGGGAGGCCGAACTGAACTTGGTACCCCCTCTTGAATGTGTGAGGAAGTCCGAACTGGACTTGGTACCCCCTCTGAAATTTGTGAGGAAGGCCGAACTGAACGGTGCCCCCTCTGAAATTTGTGAGGAAGGCCGAACTGAAGTTGGTACCCCTCTGAAACTTGTGAGGAAGGCCGAACTGAAGTTGGTACCCCCTATGAAACTTGTGAGGAAGGCCGAACTGAAGTTGGTACCCCCTCTGAAATGTGTGAGGATGTCCGAACTGAAGTTGGTACCCCCTCTGAAATTTGCTTTTCGCTGGGAGGTCGGTCATGCCGATCTCATCTCCCGCCCAAAGTTAAAGTTGTCAGCCGCATTAAATGCGACGCTTGGGGTACCGATAAAGCACCGATTAGACGTTTGCGAAACGTCGTCGCATTGAATGTTTTCTCAATAGGCGTAATTCCACCCCTTTTAATGCCCTATGATTGTTATACAATCAATTTCATTCCTTCAAAACTGAAACCCTAAACCTGCGAATCCTCCGTACTGTTCATCTTCTCCAATAACTGCTCTCTGTGAATCTTCACCACTATCAACAAGGAAAAAGTAAGTTATGTCTTCCTCTCTTTCCATTTCAAATGCTTTTTCGGATTCCTCCGTTCGAGAAGTTCATTCCCCCACTGATTCTCATTCTCCGGCGGCGACGGAAGAAGTCGCCGCCGCTTCTTCGTCCACCTCTCTTCCGGTTAGTTTCCCGGGAGATAAACGTGCGTGCGTACGGTCCGACTGTAAGGAGCCGTACGGGCACGAAGTTGTGTTTTCCGAGTGTCCTCCCGGAGTAGCTGGGAGCGTAGGTTGTTTAGAATCCACCATTTCTACCTCCACCCTCTACGATCTTGCCGTTAAATTTGAATTTCCCCCTTCTGTCCTTCTTCTCCGGCCGAACGCTTACGATAGGGCGTATCGTCCCCCTCGTGGGTGTGTCACTGTCTACGAGGACCAGTTTAAGGCTGGTCTGCGTGTACCTTTTCCGGCTATTTATGCCGATATTTACCGTGTTTTCGATTTGTCTCCTTCCCAAATCACCCCGAACAGCATCAGCCAAATAACCGGACTGGGGATTGCCTGTTCTCGGTTGGGTATCCCGTACTCTATAGATCTTCTCGGGGGTATTATGTCATTTAAGTCCCGGACTGAGGGCTGGTACTATTCTTCATACCGGCATCCGGGTTTTTCCGTAAAGGTTCCCTCCAAAGTCCAAGACTGGCAGAAAAAGTTTTTTTTCTGCCAGTTCGAGGGTGCCACCGAGGTCGGGTGGCACTCGGGTTCGGTTCGGCTTCTGCCGAGGCAGAAGAACTTGGCTGAGGTGGTTCGGCGTCTTGCCAGTCTGGGCAAGATGCCGATGTCACTGGCCCAACTGGCGGTGGCGGTACCGAGCCCCGATGATCCTTCCACTTCGGTGGATCCGGGGAGGGGTGAGGTCCCTCTTCCCTTTGTATATATATATATATATATATATATATATATATATATATATATATATATTTTTTTTTTTTTTTTTGTGTCGGTGATTACTCGTTTGCCGTGTCTCCAGTGAATTTGGTTAAGGATGGCAAGAAGAAGGCACCCTCCCAGAAGAAGCGAAGGAACGAGGGCGCCAGTTCGCCAGCCGGTGCGAAGAGGCGAGCGGCGGAGTCGTCGGAGAGGACTCAATCTGGAGTTCCCACCCCCCGATCTCACGGGGCTCCAAGTGTGGCTGCGGAGGAGGTTGACTTGGCTGCGGCCAAGAGGCTTGTGATGGGCTCGGCCTCATCCGAGCCCGATGTCGCGATAACCCTCGTCCGATCTCCGACCCCATCATTTCCCTCCGTAAGTTCGTTGATTTATGATTCTTCCAAGTTTGCTTTCTTCTTCTTCTTTTGTTTTTTTTTTTTTTGATCTTGAAGCGTTTATGTAATGTAGGGTGTGGCCCCAACACTGGAGGACCTTGATCATGTCTATCGTGCTGTGAGGCATCTTCTTCAGAGCTCGGTGAAGGTGACCACCCGAGCTGATGCGAAGATAAAGAGTCTCGCTGCCGAGAAGACCGGGTTGACCAAGGAACTCTCTTCTGCGACAGTTCGGGAAGAGGAGTTGAAGAAGGAGCTGGATGCTGCCAAGTCCAAACTTGCCGCTGCCAAGGAGAAAGCAGCTAAGAGTGAGGAAGCGCTTGAGGCAGCCCGA
This sequence comes from Thymus mandschuricus, assembly GCA_029379335.1. NCBI lineage: Eukaryota > Viridiplantae > Streptophyta > Magnoliopsida > Lamiales > Lamiaceae > Thymus > Thymus mandschuricus. Next base: position 3,337,198 of record CM057081.1, on the reverse strand, counting down.
GCTCGGGAGGATCGGCTCGCGGCCGAACAGGGTGAGTTCGCCCTTGCCCTTGCTGAGAGGGTCATTTACAGCGAGGGCTTTAGTGCCCTCGTTTCCGCGTTGACCGGGCCATGCAAGAGGCGAGAGGTGGCGAAGGTTCTGGATCGGGTGGCCGCCGACTTCCCCACCCTCGACAAGGGGAAGTACGGTTATAAGCCCATCACGGATGAGGAGATGCTGCGGACATACTTCCGCCAACTGCAGAAGAAGGCCTCTCCGTTTCCGCTGGTCGGGTATGTTGCCGATCAGCGGACTCCGCTGTCCGCCGCCGAGGTCCGGGAGTGCCAATATGACCGGGACGTCGAGTTTGAGAAACTCTGTGCTCCCTTTCGCGAGGAACTTGCGGAGCGGCCACTGTCTCCCGATCTACCCTCTGACGAGGATGAGGAGGAGGATGTGGAAACTGGCCACGTCGATGGAGATGCTAGAGAGGATGCTGCCGAGACCGGCACCTTGAACACTGAGGCTGAACCATCTGGCGGGGTCAGTTGATCCTCCCTCTTGTAATTTGTTTTTTGTGTATTTTTTTTTTTTTGTCTGTTTTCTGTAATGAACTGTAAACGTTCTGAATTCTGCAATGAAGTTTCCTTTTATCCATGCTTATCTTGTCTTTACTTTCTGTAGAACGAATCTGAAACGGATAAGACTGCGCTGATAAATGAGATTAAGCGTCTGAAGATCCTTATTGATCTTAAGGATGGTGAGATCGGTCGCCTCGACAAGCTTGCCGAACACCTCCGTAATGAGTTTGACGCCAAATATAACTCCCTGCAAATCACGGCTGATTCTAATGAGGCTCGGTACTTGCAATTAAAAGAAGATTACGCGGACGCCAAGAGGATTGCAGACGAGCACGCCGAATACGAAAGGGTTATCCACGAGCTCGGCGGCAAGACGATATCCGAAGTCGAGGCTGATGCGTTCGGGGCTGTGCGAGGTGTGGTGCGGGAGACCCAGAATCGCGGATCGGATTCATGGGAAGTCGCCGACTATATATCCGAGCTGCGATATTTGACAAACTTGTTCCCGTTGGTACTATCTCGCCACCCAATAATGAAGAAGTGGCTTGACCGGTACCCCGACGTGCAACCATCCAAACAACATGCTCCCCGCTTCCGAGCCCTGAGTCCTACTGTACCATCGCGTCTGGTTAAGGATCGGTTGGACATGCTGATGCCTGTTCAGAACCGCAGAACGATACCGAACCGAGGGGATGGGAATTACCGAGCTCCGATAGTCCCCCGAGGTCGAAGTTCTTCCCGGTCTGTATCAAGCCGAACTGGGACGTCAGGCGGTGGTGGGCGCGGTGGTGGTCGCAGTTCGGGACAAAGCTCCCGGAAAAAGGAAGATATAAATATTGACTTTTTGATGAACCCGCCGACTAGCGGTTGGGCTAGTTACTTTAATTGTAGTAAGAGGCCAGATGAAGGTGGGCCTTCCAATGCCGACTTGTAAAATCCTGCAAAATAAGATAACACATTTTTTTTTTTTTTTTTGGATAAACTATATGTTAGTGTAATTGTTGGCTTATTGCCTGTTTCAAATTTGCATTTCTGCTTAATCATTTCCGAACTGACACATAGGTCAAATTTGGATTTTCCGAAGTGGCTTGGGAGCCTAACTCCGGCTTTCGACGTGACTCTTGGGTCTTCCCTCGGTTTGGGATGGCATTTAGCCTATTATCCTTTGTCGAGGTGACACTTGGGTCAGGTCGGGTTCCTGTTCTGCCGACTAAGTCGGTAGGGGTGGTCCCCTGGTTCGTACGATTTTATTTTACTAACACTTGTCCTCGTCAGGATAGTGTTTCGAGTTAGAGGTAATATGCATATAAGTGGAGTAATGCAGAATGATGCGAACACAAATAAGAGATACGGAAAACAAACTTAAACTTTCATTACTTGAAATAATTTTTGGAAAACAAGACCGAACTGAACAATAAACCGAACTAAATAAGACCGAACTGACAAAAGACAAAAATGACCGAGCTACTCGACATGATACTCCACATCTATGCATAATACCTCTTCAGATGGATTATATTCCAAGGTCGCTGTATGGGCTCCCCGGACAGAGTGGAAAGCCTATAGGCGCCTTTACCAAGGACCTCGTCTACTCGGTATGGGCCTTCCCATGTGGCCTCCAGCTTGCCGAGCTTACAAGCCTTGCTAACCTCATTGTTTCGGAGAACTAAGTCCCCTACGCAATATTGCCGATCTCGAACTCGCCGATTGTAATATCGGGCTATGAGTTGTTTGTATCGGGCCTCTCTTATGTAAGCTGTATCCCTTTTTTCTTCTAGCAGATCGAGGTCCGCACGCCGGTTCTCATCATTGACTTCGGCTATGAAATGGGTCGTGCGCGGACTGGGGAGTCCGATCTCGACCGGGATTACAGCTTCTGTTCCGTATGCTAGACTATACGGTGTTTCGCCATTTGCTGTTCGCGGCGTTGTTCTGTAGGACCATAGGACGTTCGGAAGGTTTTCTACCCATAACCCTTTAGCTTTCTCTAGCCGGGTTTTGAGGCCTTTGACGAGAGTTCGGTTCGTCACTTCGGCCTGACCATTCGCTTGAGGGTGGGCTACCGATGTGAAATGTTGTTGAATCTGCAGCTCGTCACACCATTCCCTAAAAACCCTGTCCGTGAATTGGGTCCCATTATCGGATACGAGGACATGAGGTATGCCGAATCGACATACTATATTCTTCCATACAAAGTTCCGGGCGTTCTTGCTCGTGATCGCGGACAGGGGTTCTGCTTCTACCCACTTTGTAAAGTAGTCAATAGCAACTATGAGGTGCCTCAACTGACCTGGCGCTTTATCGAATGGTCCTACTATATCTATCCCCCACTGCGCGAACGGCCAAGGACTCTGCATCGCAGTCAGCTCGGTCTGTGGCAGCCTTGTCACATTCGCGTGTAACTGGCACTTCTCACATTTTTGCACGAGTTCGGTGCAATCCTTGAGCATCGAAGGCCAAAAGTATCCCCATCTCATAATTTTCTTGGCCAAAGCCCGAGGTCCGATGTGGCTTCCACATGCCCCTTCATGCATTTCTCGCATGACGTAGTCCGCTGAGATCGGTCCGACGCACTTGAGCAAGGGCTGAAGGTACGATTTTTTGTAAAGGACATTGTCCAGAACAACATATCTCAATGACTTCAACAGTATCCTTCTAGCCTCCGTCTTATCTTCAGGTAATTCCCCTCTCTCCAGATAGGCTAGGATCGGGGTCATCCACGTCGGCTGTGACTCATCTAGATCGTTGACCTCGGCTTCGTCTATGCTTCTATGCTGGACATCTTCCACCGGTGAAGTGCCAGACATTGCTGCTAATTTGCTGAGAGCATCAGCCCGGGAATTTTGAGTCCGGGGGATTCTCTCGAGCTGGAAGTATCTGAAAAAGCCCTGCATGCCCCGTGCCTTAGCCAAATACTTCTTCATTCTTTCTCCCTTCGCCTCGTACTTGCCTAGCATATGATTCACGACTACCTGGGAGTCACAGTGTACTTTTATGGCCGCGACCTTCAGATCGGTGGCTATCCGGAGGCCGGCTAGCAGTGCTTCGTACTCCACCTCATTGTTGGTGGTCGCGAACTGGAAGCGAAGTGAGTATGTGATCTCTTTCTTCTCTGGGCTGACAAGGAGAATTCCAGCACCGCTCCCAGTTTTTCCCGAGGCCCCATCTACGTACATATGCCAACAGTCCTGAGGTTCTTCCCCCGTTGTACGAATTGGCTCTGGCATCGAGTTCGGGACTTCGGATATTGAGGTTTCAGCCAAGAAATCTGCTAAGGCTTGCCCTTTGATGGCCTGTCGGGGGACATAAGATATGTCATGCTCTCCTAGTTCTATCGCCCACTTCGCTATTCGTCCTGAGGCTTCGGGCTTCGTCAGCACCTGCCGAAGTGGGGAATCTGTTCGGACTTGAATCGGGTGCGCGTGAAAATATGGGCGCAATCGCCGAGCAGCATTGACAAGTGCTAGGGCTAGCTTTTCCAACGGCTGATATCTCACTTCGGGCCCCTTTAGTGACCGGCTTATGAAGTAAACTGGCAACTGGCGACCTGCCTCTTCGCGCACGAGAACTGCACTAATTGCTTCGACCGAGGTGGCCAAGTAAAGAAAAAGCACCTCTCCCTTCTTCGGTACTGACAAGGTCGGTAGATCCCTGAGGTACTCCTTTAGTTGGTGTAGGGCGTGATGATGCTCCGAACTCCAATCGAATTGGGGTGCTTTCTTTAAGATTTTGAAGAAGGGCAACTGCTTCTCTGCAGCTTTAGATAGGAATCTACTCAGTGCGGCGAGACACCCTGTAAGTCTGTGCACATCGTTGATCGATTTTGGATTCTTCATGTCTAACACGGCCTGAACCTTTGATGGATTCGCCCTCAGCCCTTCCTGGGTAATCCAACAACCTAAAAACTTCCCCGATGTCACAGCAAAGGTACATTTTTGGGGATTAAGTTTCAGATTGACCTTGCGAAGGATGGAGAGCACAGTTCGGAGATCGGCCACACTAGTGCTCTCTTCCTTGCTCTTCACCACTATGTCGTCGACATAGACCTCCACTTCCTTCCCGATATGCTCCTTAAATATTTTATCTACCATCCTCTGGTAGGTAGCTCCTGCATTCTTCAACCCAAATGGCATTTTGCGGTAAGCAAAGATGCCAAAGTCCGTAATGAATGCTGTCTTAGCCGCGTCTTCGGCATCCATTAGGACTTGGTGGTATCCCTTATACAGATCCAGGAAACTGAACATCCTGTGACCGACCAGCGAATCCACCTTTTTGTCGATATCGGGCAAAGGGTAACAGTCTTTAGGGCAGTGCTTGTTGAGATCGGTATAATCAATGCACATGCGCCATCCTCCCCCAGCCTTCTTGACCATTACCGGGTTCGCTATCCAGGTCGGGTAAGTGACTTCGAATAGAATCCCAGCGTCCATCAGTTGGGTCACTTCGGTTTTTATGACCTGATTCCGCTCCGCTGCAAAGGAGCGCTGCTTTTGCTTGATTGGTCGCACTTCGGGGTCGATCTTTAGCCGATGTGTGATCAGATCGGGTGATACTCCTGTCATATCCAATGGGGACCACGCGAAGACGTCTCTGTACTCCTTTAGAAGCCGAATAACCTGTTCGCGAAGATGGGGGTGGTCGGTCAGCCCGACTTTGACGACCTTAGCGGGATCGTCATCGTACAAAGCCACCTCTCTCTCTTCGGCGGGCGACGTCTTCTTCGGCTCTTCGGAGTTCAGTAATTGCTATGCTTGGGGCAGTTCGGGAGTTGCCCCTAGCCCCTTGAGAGCCACATGCAGGCACTCCCTTGCCATCTTCTGATCACCACGGATAACGGCTACCCCTCCCTTAGTCGGGATCTTCACTGCTAGATGGTACGTGGAGCAGATCGCTCTCACTGTGTTCATCCAAGTACGGCCTAGGATTATGTTGTATGGGGACTTGGCCTCTACCACCATGAATTCGGTCATGTTAGTGGTGCTTCTCGGCCCTTTCCCTACTGTGACGGGCAGCTCGATCGTCCCTAGGGGATGGGTTTCCTCCTGTGCGAAACTCCGCAGCGGCCGTGTGGTTGGAATGATTTTAGACTTCTCCAGCTCCATGTTATCAAAGCAATGTCTAAACATGATATTCACCGATGCCCCGGTGTCGATGTGAATCCTTTTGATCAGCATGTTAGCCACCACAGCCTCAACAACAATGGCATCGGAGTGCGGCATCATGGGGGGCACCGGGTCATCGGCCGAGAAAGTTACGGCTTCCTCCTTCTTGAACCTCTTGTTAGCGGGTTCGCTGCTCGGCAAGCTCCGAGCTCCGTTCTTGAGGGACGATTTAGTCTGTCCTTTGGCGAGAGCGGAGATCGTAGCAACTATCCCCTCGTATTGGTAATCTCCGTCCTCGTCGGCATCATCCTCATTGTACTTTGCTTTCTTCTCAGCATCCGTGCTGCAATTCCCTCTATACTGTCTCTTCTTTTTTTGACTTCGGGGAGCATCCACTTGATTTACCCCCGAGCTCCGATCTTGATACTTTTTGAGCTGTCCGTTACGAACTAGATTCTCGATATCTTGAGCCAGGTTCCTGCAGTCTTCTGTATCATGTCCGTAGTCCTCATGAAACTGGCAGTACTTATTCTTCGACCTCGGCTTGCCGTCCTCCCGCATCGGTCGTGGTCTCTCGAACAGGCCAGCATGCAGCTCAAGGATCTCGGTCCTTGGTTTGTTTAACGGAGTGAACTGCGGAGCTGGCCGCTGTGCGGGCTGACTTGTAGGCGGACCTCGCTGTGCTGGATTCTGCCGAGGTCCGAGACGAGACTCAATCGGACCTCGCTGAATTCGCTCCATTACCCCTTTTCGGGGTGCATCATCTTTTTTCTTTGAGGTTTCACCTCGGTCAACCTCCTTTCGACGTCTGGTCGCCTCCTCTATCTTAGCGAATTTGTCCGCAATAGCCCACAGTTCGGTAGTGGTCTTTGGGTCCTTCGCCAGGATCTCCCTGTAGAGGTGATCCGAGATGATAGCATTTTGGAATGCCGAGATGATGAGAAGGTCGTTTGTACACCGAGTCGATAAGCACTCTCTATCGAACCGGGTCATGAAGTCTTGTAGAGATTCACCCCGGCCTTGCTTGACGGTTAGCAGGTGTGCTGGGGTGTGTCTCACTTCGGCACGCTGGGAGAAACTCCTAGCGAACACATTCATCAGATCGGAATACGATCTGATCGACCCGGGGGGCAAACTGTCGAACCACTCCCGTGCATTGTCGATTAGCAGTTCGGGAAACAGCTTGCACATGTGCACGCTCCCCAGATTTTGGTTCAGCATGCTGTACTTGAACTGACTAAGGAAATTGCTTGGATTTCCGATTCCGTTGTACGCCTTGATCTTTGGCACCGTGTACCCGAAGGGCATTGGTGTATTGAGGATCTCCTCCGAGAGAGGACTGATAATCCTACCAAGCGCGTCAAAGATCTGCGCTCCCCCAGTTAGGTGTCCTTGGTTGGGTGCATTATAGAGCGGAGCAGTGACATAGTTCGGTTGGACTATATGGGAGTTCGGCTGCTGACCTCCCTGGGTCTGTCCTCGGACTTGCTGAAGATAGTGTCGCAAGTCCTGTCCGGGCCTCTGTCCTTGACCGAACTGAGAGATTCCCTGTCCGGGCTGAGAGACTCCCTGTCCGAACTGGGGGACTCCCGTGTACTGGTTGAGGAACTCACGTCCGGATGCTGTGGTGAGGTAATTTCGCAATAGCTCCTCGATCCCTGGAGGCGGAGGCGGTGGGGCTGCCGAGTTCGGCTGAATGACTGGAGAGTGGTGAGCAGTTAGGTTCGGTCGGATAACTGGGGACAAGCGTAGGGTTGCCTCTGGACCAAATAGTTCACGCTCCCGGTTGGCAGTGAGGTTCTCAACATGGCCCTCCGGTGTCGGGTGAGCCTGTGGTCCCAGGCGCGAACTCATGGGAGCCCGGTGTGGCTGGACCGGTTGGGCCTGGGAGGAAGGTGCCATTGTGTTTCCCGCTGCGCCCTGCTCGTCGGCGTTTGGGATCTCCGGGATTTCGTCGGCCACGATCCGATCGTTGGCGGGGGCGTCGTTGGGCTGTTCTGCGCCCATTGCCGAGGCTGGTTCCTCGGGCTGTCGGCGTCGGGTCCGTCGACGGCGAGGGGTACCCAGCAACGTTGTGGTTCCGTGCGGCATTGATGGTAACTCTGAGCAGCAAAAAGATCGAAAACTCAAGCACAAATTTCGATTCCCACAGACGGCGCCAGTGATGAATCTTCGATTTGCGGCCCAGATTTGTGTACGATTTATATGCGGATGTAAGGAAGAACACGAGAGGTTTACGTGGTTCGATCGGTACGATCTACGTCCACGGGGAGGAAAATATAGCTTTATATTTAGAATAGCGTAAGTAAATTACAATACAATTGGTTCTCGTATTTATAGACGTAGTTCATGGCAGTTGCAGAGGCGGAATTGTGGAGGTCGTGGAGGTGTGGTTGGTTCCGGTTTTTCCTCCATCAGCCCACGTTCTGGGCTTAGGGCTCAACTCCCTGGGCTTGGGCTCCAACTAGCGGTTGGGCTTGCCGATCTGGGCTCATCCGATCTGGGCTTCACGATGTGGGCTTGTCTGTTTTGGGCCTTTGGGCCTAGGGAGGTGGGCCACTTCCTATCAAATATCATGAGAGCGGGAATCAATAGCTCTAACTTGAGTATCGTGAGGGCATAAATCAATGGCCCTTAGCAATTAAGATCATGTACAAGTAATCAAATATGAATTAAAAACATATAAAACATTCATGGATAATAATAACAACGAGTATAAATTTCCACACCTTAACCTCGAACTAGATCAAATCTTGAAGAACGCCCGTATTGAAACTAATAATCTTATAACTACTAATAATCCCTATTGAATTCTCGCATGAGTTCCCTCCCTGCTATGCGTGAGAAAACCACTATTAATACTAATGATTTGGAATTTTGTGGATAACTATGATTATACTTGAACTCTATCTCTAATGAAGATTGAGACTAAACAATAATAAGGAAAAGAAATATTAAAAAAAAAAAAACTCTTATTAAAGAATGTAAACGTAAAGTTCTAAGGAAGAAACGAAACTAAATCCTCAACTAAAATATTTAATAACTCCTTTTTATAAGGATACGTATATTCCGAGAGAATTTGGTCAATCTAATAATAATAATAATAATAATAATAATAATAATAATAACTTATGGGGTGTTACAATAACGTTCAACTTCATATTTCAAAATATGTGAACTTAGATCAACAAATATATAATTCTCTACATGAAGATCAAGTCGCAGCTATATGGGTGGAAGGGAATAAAGATAACATACCATTTGAGCGAGATATCGTTGTTCATGTTCATTCCGGTGAGAGACATCGAATAAAGCATTACTACGGATGTAATGATCCATTGCAATATCCCCTTCTTTTCCCAAGGGGTGAAATAGGCTGACAACAAAATATAAAAAAATTATTGCCATAACACAACCATCGGTTCAAAATAACACCCGTCAGAATAATTCTACACATTCAAGAATTATTATTGCAAATGTTGTCATCTCCAGAGAAGAGCAAGGTATGTACATTACATTTATATAACATATGATATTAAAACCAATTTCATTTTCTTCTTAATAAATTATTAACTCTTAAAAAAATTGTTGGATTGATACATGTATATAAAAACTTTTTTATTACTCAATTGTAGAGATAGAATAACTTTAAATATTATCCAAGAAGATTGCAATGTATGTGTTACACTATTCAATGAAGTTGTAGCAATATATGTTGGATGTTCAGTGGATGAATATATTTCTTCAACTGAACAAGTATCCTGAAAATTTACACACCTTTTATAATAATGATAATAATAATAAACTTTCAGAATGGAGATGAATCTCCATACTATATACTCCCTCCGTCTCTTCCTAAGTGACTCATTTCCTTTTTGACTTTTTCGGCACGCATTTCCACCGAGACGTAGTACGGGTTTTACGATATAATTTTGAAATATTATTTCTTTTACGGGATACTACGAGTGTCGTAGTATCCCGTAAAAGAAATAATATTTCAAAATTATATCGTAAAACCCGTACTACGTCTCGGTGGAAATGCGTGCCGAAAAAGTCAAAAAGGAAATGAGTCACTTAGGAAGAGACAGAGGGAGTAATATAATATGATCAATTTTACACACCTTTTTAAATTATAATATAATATAATATAATATAATATAATATAATATAATATAATATAATATAATATAATATAATATAATATGATCAATTACTATATAATAATGATAATAATATTAAAATTTACACACCTTTTATATTACTATATAATATAATATAATATAATCAATTTTAAAAGTTTTAGAATGGAGATGAATCGCCATACTACAGAGGTCTAAGCATACAAAGTTCTAAGGAGATACGCTTCATGACTACAATCAAGTCTGCAAAAATCGATGGAAATGGAAATATGTGCCTGATAGCTAATGCAATTAAAAAGATACTACACGACATGATGGATATCGGAGTTCATTCAGCAATTGGACTGGTTGAAGAACCGACTACAAATCAATTGCGAGGAAAGAGAAAGTATATCAAGAAGGCCAAATCCACCAAAGTGGAAGAAAATAAAAAACCAAGTAAAAAGGCCAACCAAATTGCAGAAAGGAAAGCGAAAATAGTGGAGCTCAAACATGATGAAGTGAAAGGAAAGAGAAAACGAAGGACCACATTTAAAAAAATTGAAGAATATGTTGAGATTCCGACAGACAACGACACTAACATAGAAGAGACGTTGGATAAGGTATTAGTTAAAATAAAAAGCAATAAGAAGAAATGCTCTCCTTCCATCAAGAACAAACAAGAAAAAATATATATTTTTATTCACGCTACTTTACTTTTAGTTTTTCCTCTCTTAGTAGAGATTTTTTATTAACAGTAGTCATATACTTTTGTTTTAGTTTTCATTTCTTTCATGGTATTCATGGTACCGTAGACATTTGTTAATCAAATATTTTTCACATTTTTTATTCATTCATCTTACTCTATTATTGTTCTATAATATTTATATAAAACAAACACATCTTTACTATCACGACCAATTCGGTGAAGAAGATTGATGATAAAAGGAACTTGACCCTTTTAGCTGATGCAATCCAAATGATAAAAGCAAAAAAATTGAGAAGAAGTAAAAAAAAAAAAAAAAATGTACAAACAAAGAGGTGAAACTAAGGAAAACCTCTAAGCCAGTTCAAGTGGTTGGAAAGAAAAAATCAAGCATAGAGTTGGAACATTGTAAAGATTAAAAAAAAATTATTTAAAAAGTAAAAGTATAATAGGAGAAAGATTAATGTGAATATAAATATACATTTTGAAATATTATAGTATAGGTTTTTATTTCTTTTTAGCAATATGAAACATAAATTATATATATATATATATATATATATATATATATATATATATATATATATATTTTAACTTTATTTTATTTTTATTATTCAATATCTATTAATCATTTTATTTTTACGTATTATTTTAACTTCAATGACTCATTTTATGTTTCTATATAAAAAATATAATCATTGATCATTTTTTATAAAATTAAGTAAAAAAATAAGTAATCATGTGCAACGCACGTGTTGTTTACTAGTACTAAACAAATTTTCATATGTTATCAAATTCCACACATGCTATGAAATTTTTTCAAAATAAAAATGAGATTGGATGTTTTACCTCGGATGAGATCATATGTCCTTTATAAAAATAGAAATATTATAAAAAAATATATATATATATATGGCAAAAAGTTAAAGTTTAAAAAAATTATATACCATAGCTTTCAATTTATTAACCCGATTTTACAAAATAAAATTGAAATTAAATGCTAAAAAATAATTATAAACCATAAAGTGGATAATTGTTAAATTATCACAAATCTAATACGTTGAAATTGTTGAAAGAAAACACATAAAATCAACAGAAATCGACATTTGGTACACAATTTGTACATGAAAGTGGGGATAGAGGACCCCACGTAGTTTTACCCCGTTCAAAATTTCCTCTACTAACTTATCTTCGACAAGGCTAACCAGCCCTCTTGAGCGTCCGAGCTCCATACCGCTCGCTATATCCTTCGAAGATCAACCTCTCTTTCAAACATTTGCTAACTTCAACTCAAATCTTCCTTTTCGTCTCGACTCTAACACGAAACGCGCAGGTCATGTTTTCGAGGATTTGATATATGTTTTTCTTTTCCAATGGCTTGAACGCCTCAATTTAATCTAATCTGTTAAAGCAGCTCGGCCTTAAAAGCCCCCATTAATTCATCCAGAATCAAATTTGAACTCGAGTTGACTCCCACATTGGATGTTAGTATAACAATAGTATTTCTAAAATCAATTGTCTTACCATTGCCATCACTCAGCCTTCCATCATCCAATATTTGGAGCAACGCATATATAACTTTTTCATGAGTTTTTCCGATTTCACCGAATACGATTAGACTGTGTGTCCTGCGTTTCAACGATGTGTCCGTGTCCATAAACTTTGTGTATTCCTCCATGGTTGTAGCTCCAATGCACTTGTAATTCACAATCAACTAACCAAACATTAGTATTACTTCCATTAATTTATTCTCTATAATCCTATATATTTTTATTATATAAATAAGGTTAGTTATAAACGAAAAATGTTATATACTAACAAGCACGAAAGAGTATATAAAAATGAAGACATTAGGGTTTATGCACCTTCATGTCACCTCTAGCTATGGAAAATTTCATATCATCATTGTCGATACGGCATACGGTATAGAGAAACTTTTCCGGTATTCCGTACCGAACCACCCCTAAATAGAATTACCACAAAATGAAATTAATGAGCCAACCTTTAACAAGCCCATTTGTTGTTTTATAGTGGGCCACACGCATTTTCTTTACTCTCCCTTCTTTTATAATAGAGAAATTAAGTTTAAGATGTATCAAGAGTGTGAGACCATTACACGAATTGTCTTAAACATAAATCAATGTCTTTTTTTTTTTTTTTTTGCGCTCCACCAGAAAGGATAAATCAATGTCATAATCAAAATTAAAAGGTGAGAAGTTATAAATAAGAAACCAAGCCGGAACAAAAAGTCATTCATGAAGGGAAGGTGGCTTTTGACTTTGCGTCGTAGTCGAGGACTGTTTCACTAAAAAGTGTTCGGAATAGACGAAATCTATCGTAGCACTAGCAAGTAAAACCTAAGTATCGAATCTCAAGGAAAACTTAACAGGACAAATAATCGTGTAGCAAAAATCCTAATCTAGCCTAAAACTAAGAAAGCAAGTAAAAGGAATTGTTGGGTTTTTATTTTAAATCCTAGGCAAGAAAATAAATAAAAGCAATAAATTAAAGCAAGTAAATAATCTAATCTAGAACTTGAGAAATAAATCTAAGAATTAAACTAAGAAAGCGATTAATCTACCTAGGCAAGAATCGAAAGGAAAGCAATAAAGAAAGCAATAAAGAAAGCATAAACTACTCTAGACATGATGAATAAAATCTGGAAATTAAAAGGCTAATTAATCTAACTATGAAAGCTTTGAAAAACGAGAGAATCGAAACTAGAAAAACGAATCTAAACTTTAAACTAGAAATCGAAAGAACGAAATTAAAACTAAGCAAATTAAACGAAGCAATTAAGAGAACGGATCTAAAACTAAAGCAAAGCAATTAAAGCAAATAAACGAAAGCAATAAAAGAACTTACGAGAATTAAACGAAGACGAAGAACGCGAATTAAATAAAGAAGTCTTGAATTAAACGAACTAAGAATCCGGATCCGAACAAAGTAAAACTAATCTAGAGAATTTTAGTGCTGAAAAATAAAGCTAACTAATGCTAAAAACTGATAAAAGATGATCCCAATTCGTCCCAAAGTACTAGTATTTATAATAGGAAGAAAACCTAATCATATAAGGAAACTAATAGCTGGACGCGGACATCTGGACGGTCGTCCAGATTTGTTAAGGACTTGGCCGTTCGGCCAAATCAGGTACTGGTACTTCACGCCACAATCATCTGGACGATCGTCCAGATTCTGGACGATCGTCCAAATCACGTTCTGGACGATTGCGCGCGCTTCTCTTGTTTCGGCCGTATCTTCCTCGTCCGAACTCCAAATTGACCTCCGTTTTCGCCTATGCGCTCCTATCGAACCCCTCTTCGATATAATGCTTTCATTACATCCAAAATGAATCTTCAATAAAATCATGAGAGGTTAGAACTCGAGGTCAATGATTGCTTTTCTTCTCGTTTCCGCCCTTTTTATCCTACAAGTACCAAAAACTCCAAACAACCAAATCATAGCCAAAGACACACGAAAAGACACAAAAACACAACGAAAAAAGACACAAAAACATAATGAAAATCCTAACATCTAGACACCAATCAAAATCCCCCATACTTAGAACTTTGCTTGTCCTCAAGCAATATAAACATACAACTTACTCAATCCAAACAAATCAAATCATAGAACATTTAATCACCGGAATCGACAAACTCAAACGAGGTCACTTTAATCCCAAGTTACGATCAATCATCATCAACGAGCTGTGTGGCTTATCAACCCAAGCAAGAGGAAAAGCAATGATACACACATCTCACAAATATCTAGATCACCACAACTTTAGACGTCTAGCCTACTTCCCCTTTTTATTCAATACATAAACAACTCTCTTTTTTTTTCTTTTTTTTTTTTTTACACAAGTGAACGTTTTTTGGCACATAATTCACTAGGTTTAATCATCGATGGGTCACATCGAGCCTCCTAGTGCGGTTTCCCGTACCCATTGTCAAGAGGGGTAGAATGCCTACGAACACATTATTCTAATATACACGAGTATCATCTAGGACAAAGTTCATGAAATGTGATCATTCGAGGGTCTCGAAGCCTTTTCATGTGGTTTCCCATGCTCATTACTCTAGTATTTTCATACGTTACAAGTAAGAGGAGCAGAATCCTATCAACTCTTTTATTCACATATAAACACACTTCTTTTTTTTTTTTTTTCTTTTCTTTTCTAAGGGGAAAGTAAACTAGCAATCCAAGTCGCAACAATCTAGATTTATCACTCAACCAAAAATCATAAATCATTTTCCTCAAACTCAAATCAATTCGTGCCCCACAACTCATCGGATCATAATCAACAACAACTCAAGATTAAACCAACCTAATTTATGCTCAAATCAAGTCCAACAACTAAAGATTCCATCGTTGAATCATTCACATTGATCCTAAGTTACATGCTTATAGGGCTCAAAATCAAACAAATTCCTAAGTGAGGGAACATGAGGACTCGGTCAACTAGACTCGATCAACAAGACAACAAAACCACAAAAACTTCATGCCAAAAGTTCAAAGACCCTCCCCCACACTTAAAATCAAGCAATGTCCCCATTGCAAGAAAATAAAAAGGAAAGGGATAAAGAGAACTTATCGCAATATGACGAACACAAATACCCAAAATCTCGAGAGACTCCAAGTATCACCTACAAAACAAACACAAAACAAAACACAAAAGCGTAAAATCGAACAAAATAAAGAAAGCAAAATAAAAGACTCAAAACAAAACACGAAACAAGGCTATGATCAATTGAAAGGACTTCGGAACAGGGGATCTTGCCAACGAGGATCGTGAGGAGACCAAAATCGGGGATCATTCGGATTCGGTTTGAGCTGAGGTAGAGCCAATCGAAAATCAAAAACTGCCTGGCCCACGGTTTTGGACGATCGTCCAGATTTCCTAAGGAATCTGGCCGATCGGCCAAATGAGAAACTGGGTGATCTTGGTTACACGGATTTGGACGATCGTCCAGATTTCCCTACGAATCTGGCCGATCGGCCAAATGAGAGGCTAACTGCCCGACGCCAATTCCTGCAAAAACACTAAAACTAACACGAAAATCAAATAATAACAAGAAATACTTAAAAAAGAATAAAGTCCTAAATTTTTTTATTTTTTTTTTTACGTGGGTTGCCTCCCACCAAGCGCTTGTTTATCGTCATTAGCTTGACGTATGATGTGATCAACCAAAGCCCGCGGCACCAAGCGACGTTTTGATGCTCCTCGCAACACACTCATATGCCCTTCTCGAACAATCTCGAAGATCCAAAACGTGGTCAACATGAACTCTCGACTCCCCCACACTTGGTTCGAACTCCTCCTCAAACATCTTCGAGTTAAACTCTGCAAGAAAAGGTGTTTCACAAATGGTGAGGTTAGAAAGAAACGAGTTAATGACCACTTCCTCATTTAATGCATGTGTCGAGCTTTCCTCGTCCACTCCACCATCATCCTCCAAATTCCTTAGAAATTCTTCGATTATCTCCTCTTCTTCATCCACACAACTAAAGAATTCGTCATCTTCAATGGACTCTTCATCTTCAATGAATTCTTCAAAGGCTGCTTCCTTGTTAAAAATCTCACAAATATTTTCCTCAACACAAGGGTTAGCAAGTTTAACATAAGAGCATAAATGAAAAGATGAAGTAGGAATAGAAGGTGAGTTCCCAAATACCGAAAATGTGACCGAACCTCCTTCACCGGCCATGCTCAATGTGCCGGTACCTACGTCAATTCGAGCTCGAGTAGTGGCCATGAATGGTCTTCCCAATAAAAGTAGATGTCCGGTTGCACTCTTAGCTCCTTTGCCTTCGTGAAGCACAACAAAGTCGGTGACGACTCGAATTCCACCAACAAGGACAGTGACGTCTTCCACAACTCCCAAAGGACTGCTCACGGTGCCGTCTGCTAGCTCAATGCGCATGTCGGTAGCTTGAAGGACTCTTGAGTTCATCTTCTCGAAAATAGAATACGGCATCAAGTTCACCGCAGCTCCTAAGTCCATCAATCCGGAAACGGTCTCTCCGCTATCCAAAATGATGCTCAAATCGAAACCTCCCGGATCCTCTCGTTTAGGAAATGAGTTGATAGGCTTGGGGTCCTTTGTCTCCTTCTTCATGATACTCCGAATAGGTGGAACATACGGGTTGGACATTTGCTTCTTGTTCTTCACTCTACTCGGGAATGGAATAGGGGGAACGTACGGATCGGGCGTCTTGTGGAGAGGCGGGGCTTCCTTCTCGGGCTCGTCGGACTCCGTGTGCTGCTCACCTGTTTTGGCCGATCGGCCAGAGTCGGTGTGACTTGGCCGATCGTCCAGATTGATTGCTGGGTTCTTGGGCGAATTGGTTAATCTGGCCGAGCGTCCAGAATCTGGACGACCGTCCAGATCACCTCCTGGACGGGTTTGGCCAAAGGGTGTTGCCGACGTTCTCGGGCCGTTCCATCGAGGGCTCGGGCTCCGTCTATCTCCCATGGGCCCTTGAGAAGGCATCGGAACTCCATTGCGTTGTAAAACCGTGATTGCATGAGCTTGGTGAGGTGGAACGGAGGAACATATGGAGGATATGGGGCTTGCACCTCGTTGGCTTGTTGTTGAATCCCTTGGCTCGGAATTCGCCCCGGTTGTTGCATCAGGTGCATGGAACTAGAAATTTGGCCAATGGCCAACTCGAGCCTCTTTATGTTCGCATCAAGTGCATGGAGACGATCCTCATCGACGGGAGGCTTTTGTGGAGGTCCTTGAGGACGAGAATTTGGGTATGATGGTGGTGGTGTAGGAGTAGGTTGAGGGGGGTAGTATGGAGGTGGTGGATAGTAGGGATTTGGAGGATATTGAGGAGGAGAATAAAATGGTGGAGGTTGAGAGTAGTAGGGATTTTGAGGAGGGTAGGGGTTATTATATGGAGAGGGGCGACGATATTGAAAATTCGGGTTCGTACCTTGCCCTTGAGGTGGTGGTCCTTGTGGCATGTAACCTTGGGCAGCAAAGACATCGGCTCCTCCTTCATGAGTGAATGCTCCCATGTTGTGGAAAACCTCCTTGATGTGTCCCAACTCTCCACAAATTTCGCATTGGTCCGGCTTCCTTTCCTCCTCCTTCGGGGCCGGTGCACTTTGCTTCACCTTCAAGTTTTCGAGATCCCTTAACATGTCGGCCATTTGCTTCTTCAAATCGGGACTCATCGAAATCGCACTCGCCTCCACTTTCCTCGGTCTAGCTGATTTTTGTTGAGAACTCGCAGCGAGCGTCTCGAAAATATCCTTCAACTCGTCAGCTGTCTTGACCGCTATGTTGCCTCCGGCCGAACTATCCACCATGAACTGACAAGTTTGGTTGAGGGCGTCGTAGAAATATTGCCAAAGCAACTCCGGTGCCATTTGATGATGAGGGCACTGTTGAAGTAGCTCTTGGAACCTCTCCCATGCTTCGTGAAACGGCTCATCGTTGTCTTGAGAGAAATTCATAATCTTTGACCGCACCTCTTGAGTCTTGCGGTTCGGGTAGTACTTGAGCATGAACTTCTCGCACACCGCATTCCATGTGGTGAGAGAGTTGGCCGGGAGCGCCAAATACCACGACTTTGCTCGATCCTTGAGGGTGTACGGGAAGCACTTCATCTTCAAGTTATCCTCTGTGAGTCCCGAGAGTGGGAAAGTTTGCACCACCGTGCAAAACTCTCGGATGAACGTCAAAGCATCCTCGTTGGGCAGCCCTAGGTAGGATGGGAGCAACGCCATGTGATGAGGTTTAAGCTCATGATTCCTGACCGCTTCCGTCAGGACAATCGCCGAAGTGGTGGCTGTGAATGTGGGGCGAGCAAAATCGCCCATAACGACTCTAGCTACCATGGCTTCGGGCTCTGCAAACAACAAGACTAAACCAGAGTCTTGAGAATCGATCTCCTCCTTCTCCTTCGCGGCTAAATTCGCTTTCCTTTGATGGATGTTGTCGAAGTAGGGCGCTAAACTCCTTTGAAGACTTCGGCGACCATGCATACACAACACTCAACAAAAGGGTTAAACGCACCGAGTGGGAGAAACAAGAAAATCGAAGAAACACAAATAAAAATAAAAATAAAACAAATAAAAATACTACACAATAAATCGCCTAAAGTTTTCCCCGGCAACGGCGCCAAAATTTGTTTCACTAAAAAGTGTTCGCAATAGACGAAATCTATCGTAGCACTAGCAAGTAAAACCTAAGTATCGAATCTCAAGGAAAACTTAACAGGGCAAATAATCGTGTAGCAAAAATCCTAATCTAGCCTAAAACTAAGAAAGCAAGTAAAAGGAATTGTTGGGTTTTTATTTTAAATCCTAGGCAAGAAAATAAATAAAAGCAATAAATTAAAGCAAGTAAATAATCTAATCTAGAACTTGAGAAATAAATCTAAGAATTAAACTAAGAAAGCGATTAATCTACCTAGGCAAGAATCGAAAGGAAAGCAATAAAGAAAGCAATAAAGAAAGCATAAACTACTCTAGACATGATGAATAAAATCTGGAAATTAAAAGGCTAATTAATCTAACTATGAAAGCTTTGAAAAACGAGAGAATCGAAACTAGAAAAACGAATCTAAACTTTAAACTAGAAATCGAAAGAACGAAATTAAAACTAAGCAAATTAAACGAAGCAATTAAGAGAACGGATCTAAAACTAAAGCAAAGCAATTAAAGCAAATAAACGAAAGCAATAAAAGAACTTACGAGAATTAAACGAAGACGAAGAACGCGAATTAAATAAAGAAGTCTTGAATTAAACGAACTAAGAATCCGGATCCGAACAAAGTAAAACTAATCTAGAGAATTTTAGTGCTGAAAAATAAAGCTAACTAATGCTAAAAACTGATAAAAGATGATCCCAATTCGTCCCAAAGTACTAGTATTTATAATAGGAAGAAAACCTAATCATATAAGGAAACTAATAGCTGGACGCGGACATCTGGACGGTCGTCCAGATTTGTTAAGGACTTGGCCGTTCGGCCAAATCAGGTACTGGTACTTCACGCCACAATCATCTGGACGATTGTCCAGATTCTGGACGATCGTCCAAATCACGTTCTGGACGATTGCGCGCGTTTCTCTTGTTTCGGCCGTATCTTCCTCGTCCGAACTCCAAATTGACCTCCGTTTTCGCCTATGCGCTCCTATCGAACCCCTCTTCGATATAATGCTTTCATTACATCCAAAATGAATCTTCAATAAAATCATGAGAGGTTAGAACTCGAGGTCAATGATTGCTTTTCTTCTCGTTTCCGCCCTTTTTATCCTACAAGTACCAAAAACTCCAAACAACCAAATCATAGCCAAAGACACACGAAAAGACACAAAAACACAACGAAAAAAGACACAAAAACATAATGAAAATCCTAACATCTAGACACCAATCAAGGACCGAGCAACGTAGGTAGGAATGGTTTGAGCAAGAGCTCGTTGATCACTTTGTTTATGGCCCTTCTGAGCTCCTCCAAGAAGCCCCACAACCACATGCAAATTAAAGATCCTACTCCAATTTAGATAGAATTTAGATAGACTCCAAATTCCGATCATCTAGTGATGACAAGCCATGATTCATAAACATCTCACAGACAACAAAAGGCGCATGGTTAGAAGAGACCGGTTAGTCTGATCTTTGACGGCACGGAGGATACAATGATACGTCGCCAATACCCAAATCGCCAAGATTGAGGCGCACACCAAAACGCCAATGATTCGATGCGCCTCCTCCCTAATGGTCTTACCGAGCTTCACCCCAAATATTTCAATACAAGGTAAAGATGGATATCCAATTTTTAGAAGAAAAAATAATGGATCAGTTACACGAGTTCGAAATGCCGATGTCGACAATAGGTGGGTTGTACCATACAATGCATATCTGTTATCCCGATACAATTGTCATATAAATGTTGAAGTGTGTTCAAGTATCACAACAGTAAAGTATTTGTACAAATATATCTACAAGGGACATGTCAAAGTGGCAATTAACATGACCCAAAATGATGAGCAAAATCAAATTGATGAAATTAAACAATTTCAAGATGCACATTGGGTGTCAGCTCAAGAAGCAATGTGGAAAATATATGAATTTAGTTTGAATGAGATTTCTCCATGGCAATGTCGGCAACTCATTCAACTCAATGAGATGTAACTCTCTTAATGAGTTGTGGGGCGACGAGATCCAACCCGGTAGCCTGGAGCCCTCGTACGTAGCTCATGATTTCAAGTTTTTGCAGATTCTTGTGGGGCTCCAGAGCTTCTATTACCCCCATCCACAGCAATGACGACGACGACGATCACTCCTTTCCATCACTCTCATTTATGAACCGTAGTGTGAGGCTTTTGATGTGTACCTTGTTCCTTAATTCTGCTTCTCGAGCATCCTCCTCCAGTTTCTGTAGATCGCTGCTTGACTCAAAGTGCATATGCAATTCGAGAGATCCAGCAAGGCGGTTCAAGTTTTTCAACAGTTCCGACGCGGGCCCATGGCGTGATCATGTGATGTCATCGTCCCCGATGCCAGCAGATCATATCGGAACGACCGACGCAACGAAACTGTGGAGTAATCATGTGAAATCCTCAATGCCGGCGGATCATATCGGAACGATTGAAGCGGCGAGGCATTGGAAGGGGCTACTTGTTCCACTACATCGACGATGGTATGTTCTAGATTCCAGTGTTGTTCCACAGGGATTGACCGAACATGACCGGTTGGGGTGACTGGAGATTCTTTATTCATTAAATCTATAATCGCCCCCAGAAAGCAATGATAATCCGGGACATTGTTCCCCACAAACACATGCAAAGCACACCTCTGAGTCCAATCTCTAAACACTGCCTACTCACTCCAATACGTTCTTCTCTAAGGACTTGAATAGTCTCGACTAACCCGATTATAGGTCCCAAACGCTAACATATCCAAAGATGTACCAAAAAGTTACTCTCGATGCTCCGGAATGCTCAGATCATGGCTAGATACTACACCCACGTCCACACCACAAAAACGGAAAGCGACATCATCACATCAGGTAACTTGAATAGTCCATTTTTTACCGGTGATTCATCATAAGCAAAAGTTGGAAAAACATTAACTTTCTCTCACAACACACATATAGAAACAAAAGAGAGATATAACATTTTTGTGTGTTGAATAAAAACAGAGAAGAAACCCTCAAACACCATTTTCTATCGGTCATTCATCATAAGCAAAAGTTGAAAAAACATAAACTTTCTCTCCCAACACACACATATAAAAACTATAGAAATAACCTTTATGTGAGCTAAATGAAAACAGGAAAAAGAAAAACCTCAAACACCATTTTCTACCGGTGATTCGTGATAAATAAAAGTTTAAAAATCATGAATTTTCTATCACAAACATACATACATACATATGGAAACTAGAGAGATAACTTTTTGTAAGCCGAATGAAAATAGAAAAAGAAAACCCTCAAACACCATATTCTAATGTCTATCATAAGAAAAAGTTGAAAAAACATGAACTTTCTCTCACAACACACATATAGAACAGAAAAGAAAAATCTCAAATACAACCATTTTCTAGTGTCATCATAAGCAAAAGTTGAAAAAAACATAACTTTCTCTCACAACACACAAATATAGTGACTAGAGAGAGAGTGAGTGAGTGTTAGGGTTCCTGAGTACCACCACCGAACCGCATTAGTATGATATTGTTAGCATTCGATCGAACCCTCACAGTTTTTGTTCTTGAACTCCTTTCCAAAAAATCAACAATCCTCCCCTCAAACACTACCATTTTCTAGTGTCATCATAAACAAAAGTTGAAAAAACATGAAATTTCTCTATCAACACAGAAATATAGAGACTAGAGAGAGAGTGACCATTTTCTAGTGTCATCATAAGCAAAAGTTGTAAGAACATGAACTTTCTCTCACAACACACACATATAGAGACTTGATTGAGAGTTAGAGAGTGTTAGGGTTCCCAAACACTACCATCAAACCGCATATATTACATCCGTTTTGGACCGAACCCTCACGATTTTTGTTCTTAGGCTCCTTCCCAAAAAATCAACAATTCTCCTCTCAAACACAAGGACCACATATGTCCCATTAGTCCCAAATATATTCAAATATTATCCGAGTCCCATCTCAATAGTCATGTATAGTATATTGTGAAGTGTGTGTTTTTAAAATGGAAAATTAACAATAATACATTTCTCTTACTTTTCGCTCGTAACATTCTCCTAAAATATTGTATCAATATGAAATAGGACCGTTGAAGTAAGAGGAATGAAGTGCTACATATCTAGCCCAAAAAAGCACATTAAAAAAATAAATTAAATACATATAATTATGTGTACAAAAATAATTATTTATTACTAATAAAAAATAAATAATAATATCCTTAATGCTCTTTAGGGGAATGTGCTCTTATTGTGAAAGCAAAGAGTGCATATATTATTACGAGTCGTTCGTTTAAATTCCAAGTACATTCCTTTCACAAAAGTACATTAATATATATATATATATATATATATATATATATATATATATATATAGGGATTGGTTCATATGCTAACCATATTAGTTAGTGAGAACTAGGAACTAATCTAGACCCTCCATTTCAATAGATTGATGATTATAATTTATTCATGGAAATTAATTAAATAAGGCATATTTTGTTTAGGAAAAGGATATTAATGTAATCTTCATTTATTTGTTCCATATTTCAAAGGATTAATCACCCATTTATATTTTCTCTGCCGTAATATTCTTCTTCTTCTTAAACCTTCTTCTTAAATCTTCTTCTTCTTCTTCTTCTTCTTCTTCTTCTTCCTCTTCTTCTTCTTCTTCTATCTTGACATTTTCATCTATGTTTTTATATTCTCTCTCTCTCTCTCTCTCTCTCTCTCTCTCTCTCTCTCTTTTGGTAATTTTCATATACAAATTAGTAAGCATAAATAAATAGCAATATAGCATATAAACATGATTATTTAAGCATAGGAATAAATCTTAGTTGCATTCAAATATTCATCTATGTTTTTTTATATTGTTTTTTGTAATTTTCATATACAAGTTATTAAGCATAAAAAAATAGGAAGATAGCATATAAATATGATTATTTAAGTATAATAATAGGTCTTAGTTGCATTCGAATATTCATCTATGTTTTGTTATTCTTTTTTTTTTTAATTTTTAATTTTTCATATAAAAGTTATTAAGCATAAATAAATAGGATCATAGCATATAAATATGATTATTTAAGCATAGAAATAGGTCTTAGTTGCATTCGAATATTCATCTATGTTTTTTTATTCTAATTTTTTTTTTTTTTTTTTTTTTTGTAATTTTCATATACAAGTTATTAAGCAAAAATAAATAGGAAGATAGCATATAAAATGATTATTTAAGCATAGAAATAGGTATTAGTTGCATTTGAATATTCATTGTCATTCACGATATTTAAACATGAATTGATATTAAAAAAAAAAAAACATGTAATTTTCATATGCAGGTTATTATGTATTAATAAATAGGAAAATAGCATATAAATATGATTATTTAAGCATAGAAATAGGTCTTAGTTGCATTCAAATATTTATGTTAATTAATAGAATAATTAATTATAGGAAGTTGCGACAATCTTGGAACGCATAATCTTTTTCTCTTTTTTTCCCTAATCTACCCTTTAATATTAGAAATAAATCATTAAAAAAGTAAAATAGATAATTTGAGAATTAATATCCACCATTAGATTCTTTAAAAGGAGTGGATAGGATTGGTTCCTAGTTCTCAAATTTGATACCATCTCCCATAAGAACTCACCCCTTATACGAGCTAAAGTGCAGAAACGACGTCGCATGCAATGCAGACAACATACGTGAAAAAAAGGAATTTTATGGCATAGAAGACCGTCCGTTTTGGCAGCCGGAAAAGAACACCGATGACATCGTATTATCTCGGGCGGTCGGGCGTTTCTGGCGGTCGAAACGGACGGTCGGCTACACCAAAATTTTTAAATAGCTACTATTTTTGTAAAAATTCATGGGTACCGTAATCTCCCTATTTGCGTATTCCATTTTTGTATCCAAATCATAAAAGGACTAATTATGATATTATTTAAATTACTATATTAAAGTTTAATCTAAATTTAATAAAGAGGGTATAATAGGAAGTCTACATTTTGTAATAGGAAGTCTATATAAGTATATAGATTATTATTAGTCTCATAATTAAGTATACTTCATTAACATCTATATTCCTCTGATAGCCTCCAATATATGATATAATATTAATCTTGAACATGAAATAAGCAAGATAATAATCTACTTTACTAATAGCAACAAAACATCATCACCGTATCATTTATATACAAATATTGAACTTAAAGAAAATAAACTATTTTTCATTTCGTAAAAAGAAATGGATCAACGTGCAACACACGTTATTTCTGCTAGTAATAATAAAAAAGAAATAGTTATACATTAAAAAGTAAAGGTTATTTTTCTATTTTAAAAAATGGGACAATTCGTGTGGAATGATTTGGTTAGGAAAGTAAGTAGTCTATATTAAAAAAAGTACAGATTAATAATTTTCATAATGATTAATAATTTCCATTTCAGGAAACGAGACAATTCGTGTGCAAGGGTTTGATTAGGAAAGTAGGAGAAGCAAAGGAACCAATTCCAAGTATAAAATTTCCAGTAGTTCGATCAAATTTACAAACCATAAAAGGAGAGCAAAATTCAATTCAATCCTTTCTAACTAAGCTATAAATTTGACAACGCCTAATCCACTAACAAGAAGAAACCAAAGCAATACAAGAAAGAAAATTTTCTAAACAAAAATCAAAATAGTACACAGCACAAGACCAGATTTACAAGACTTTGATTGTACAGTGCTACTGAGATCCTATTACCTCCGACGAGTTAGTTGCTGCGGTCGACTTTTCTGGTGTCGATGAATTGAGCTGAGCCTCGATGGGCTGCATTTCTGTCTTCTTCTTCTGCTTGAGAATCACTTGCCTTGGCATCACTTCCAACAGAAAGTTACCTCCGTTCCAAACAGTAGCTGAGACCTTGAGCAGTTGGAAGGTCGTGTGTAGCTCGTAGGATAGGAAAATCGGGACTGTGAGCGCTGTTGTAGCCACGGTGAATACTGCTTGAAGAAGAATGTACATGAATAACCGGTTGTTATCTCCCAGTAATCCACTCAAGCGCCACCATAGGTTGTTTGCTTTCTGTGCTTTTTTCGATAGTTCCCTGGAAAATGAGAATCCATAGATATGAGTAGTCGTGGTCGGATTTACATTGACCCGAAGTAAATAACCCCCAAGTAGACATTTACTTAGTTTGACATATTAGACAGATATAACATATGATCGAGTATCAGAAGATTGGATAATCAAACATGTTCAGAATTACTCAACCATCGAAGTAAAATAAGGTGAATTAACGCATAAAATATTTCTATATATCTATTCTATTACCAAAAAGTAAATACGAGAATGAGAATGAGGAGTGGAACCTGTAGGAGGTCATGACTTCTGGATCTCGGAGCAGCCTCTGTCCACGTAGTACATTTACAATGAGGAAATAAAGAAGCTGCCAAATAACGTAAGCTACCAAGGGAACAAAGAAAAGCCATGTCCAGAGATATGATTTGGTCTCAGCATACGGCCACGATGCTCTACGAGCAGTCCCCTCCGGGTGCATTGCTCCGAAGAACACTGGGTCCCACCATCGGATAGTAAAGAAAACCAGCCCTGAAAATGACATCTGCTTCAGCTAAACGGAGTTTGTGCAAACGGGATCCCAAGTGATGCAGTGAAATTGGAACCATGTGTATATTGCCAGAATCAGATACATGATATACTAGAAACTGACATATCCTTGTTCTTTTCTATATCAAGGTTTATAGAGGAGAGAATTCATAAGTCTGATCTATAAAGTCATGTCAAATTTCAGAAAGTCGATCATACACCAGAGACATATTTCCTCTCTAACATTATCCAATTTTAAAATCTACCCTTCTCTATGAATGTAGCACTTCCATTCAGGGCACATACTAAAACAAAATAAATCTGCAGAACCAAAAACAGCACCCAGTCTGTTTATCTGTTCCTACATGTGGACCTGTGATGGGTTCTAGAATACAACCAGTATGTTAAAAGGTGACGGGCAAATTAATCATACATAGGTACGAAGGCACGATACTGAATCACAACCCACATTATCAACTCATTTGAGCATAAATTGCAAGGGCTATGTTTCACTACGAACTTATAATATATCTCAATAAAATCGACATTATAGTTTTACATCTAGTCTCAAACTGAAACAGCTCAATTAGGAGAGGAGTAGAGCTAACATCATCCCAAGTAAGCATCGAAAATGAAGTTTAACATGCAAATGCATAGGAATGAGATGGCACCTACTAAAGATTCAAATTATAGACTGAGCCTGTATGAATAATCTCAACGAAGGAAAACAGCATCTTACCAGGCAAGATATGTATAAAGACGCTTACAATCTTGTCCATGGAATTGAAAACTAAACTACATCGCCAAACAATAAGTGCCCATGCTAGGGGCCCCTGTAACCATCAATAGATATCAGCAAAAGGTACATGAAAAGTATAGAATCGAGGTCATTAATATGGGACGGAAGTAAAAAAAAAACAATAGCCTACCTCAGCAAATGAGAAGCACACCATGAATAGCTTCTCATTTGTGGGATAAAACAGAAGCATGATCAGGAATATTGTATTGGCATAGTAGCAAAAATCCTGCACACAATACGAACATAAGTGAGCCCCTAAAACCCGAAACTAGGATCTGAGACAGGATAATGTACAGTATTCAGAATGTGAACTCAGAGAGGATCGATCAACTTATTTGAGACTATGAACCAAATAAAGTTCAAATATGTTCGAAACAAAGTATTAAATCTGCAACACCACAGAAGTAGCCATATTCAGAAAAACGCAGCAGTTTCATCAGCCAACACAAATCAACAGTGGAGACGAGGAGGAACTTACAAGAAGATAATAGTGCCATTTCTTGTATCGGTAATATATCCATCGAAGTGGGACAAATATCACATAGAACACGCAGTACAGATACCGAACATCCTGTGGCCCTGATCAAAGCAAACCGCCATTTCGCCAAAGTTAAATAAAAAAAATCGTAATATGCACCGAACAATTCGAAGTAGCAACAATGCCATAAAAGAGCAGTTCCCACTCACTTGCACCCAAGATGAAGCAGAAGCCTCCAAAACCAAGAACACCAAGCAAGTGAGTCACCTACACAGACCCAGAAGATTCAACGAAATCCAATCCAAACACCTCAAAAACCAATCATTTCTCAACAAATTCAAGAATCCACAGAGAGTAAAACTGCATGAAAAAACCCAAAAGATTCCAACCTTGTTGATGAAGCTTTCATGCTCTTCAGCCTGCTTAGCGATCTTAACTGCTTGCTTCGACAAGATCTGTTTCGTCTGAACTGCTTGCTTCGATAGCATCTCTTTAGTTTGAGCCACTTTCTACACGAAATCGATTCCACCCAAACCCAAAACAAGAAAATTTTCCATTCATTCAATGATAAAAACAAATACCCAATAATCCAAATCGAGGAAACATCCAATCCCACATCACAATTCATTAAAAAAACATATCTTCTGCAAAGCCCAGGCACGCAAAAGTATAATAATACGCATCGAATATTTAAAATTTTAATTTATTTTTTTTACCTTTGATCGATCTTTGAGGCGCTGTTTAACCTTATCACCGTAGGAATCCCCGTTGAAATCTTCGGCCTCCATGATTTCTTCATTGCTCGCCATTCTTTTTACTATATACGCGCCCTTTTCTTCTTCCGTTTCAGGAAACTTCCACAATTATTATCAATTCTGACGTGGGTTTTGCTTCAATATCTTGTCTTCCGCGTTTGAAATATACGCGAATCCAACTCAAGAAAAAAAATATGCACCAAATCAATCTCTCTCTCTCTCTCTCTCTCTCTCTCTCTCTCTCTCTCTCTCTCTCTCTCTCAAGAATATTGCAGGAAATGCATGTGATAATCTCTGAGAATGATTTGCTGTTCTTGTTAAACAGCTAATTGTGGTTAATTTAACGCGGAATTTTTTTGTGGTGGCTAGTTTAAATTAAAGGTTTCCTGTTTCACATTTTTTTTTTTTTAATTTTACTTGATATAGGAATATTCATTTTCATATTCTAATTGCTAGGGATGTAAATCGCGGGTTCGGGTTGGCCCTTTCGGGCTGCGGGTTAATCGGTCCGGGCTCAATCGGGTTGGTTTTTTTTCGGGCTAGAAAATCTTGACCCTAACCCTAAACTTCCGGGGCTCGGGCTAGCCCGTCGGGCCAAAAAGTTGACGAAAATAGAAAAATAAATGTATATTTTTACAGGTCTTAATTTTAAAATAAATAAATAAGTCATGTTATAAGCTCTAAGAAATTTTGTCTTGTATTATTTGAGTCCAACTTATATAGTATACAATAAATAATTACTTGAGATATAATAATGTGAAGATATTTTTCATTTCATGATTGTAATAACCATTTTCTTTTATTATGTGTACAACATAGCATAGAAATTTATAATATTTTTCGCAAGTATTTAAATTAAGACATTAACTACAATATTTAAACAAAAGTAATGAACTTCAACAACTAGGTAATGAAAGTTTTTCGGGTTATCGGGTCAACCCGCCAACTTGTCGGGCCAACCCTATCGGGTGTCGGGTTATTTGGTTCGTGCCATTCGGGTTGAAAAAAAAATCGGGCTAAAAATATTCGACCCTAACCCACCTTTTGCTCGGGTTACTCGGGTCAACCCACGAGTTTCGGGCTCAATTGACATCCCTACTAATTGCTTCAATGCAACACACAACATCAAGAAATAGGGATGTCCCTTTCATCTTCTACCTATTTTCCCCAAAGATATTTTTTTAGGTCAAATTACTCTTAATTGGATCATTATGCTAATGTAGAGGAATATTCCCGAACTATTGCTGACGTATTGATGTGATGATGATATAATTTGGGAAAAATTGCTATAAATATATATATATATATATATATCTTAATAATAAAGTTTATTAAAAAAGTAACACTACAACAAAAGTTTAACTTTAAATTGAAGAATCCTTGATGCGGCATTGTTTTATTAGCGATGGACGTGTTAAACGTACTTATAGTGGATACAACGAAGTTTAATATAGTAAGGGGTTGTTTGGTAGGCCTTAGAAGCCCTAATAAGTATTCATATATGGGCTTAAAAGTTGTTTGGTAGCCATGAGTGTTAATTTGGGGGAGTGTTAACCATATTCGACTCATGTCTCGTTTACCGTTCACTTCAATAGATGTGCCCGATTAGTATCACACCAATTACCCTCAATACATATATGGGACATGAATAGTAATTCTTACGAGGAGAGGAAAATACAATTTTACACTTCTGAGCTTCTAGAAGGGAGATTAAGAAAGGGGACAAAAGAACTCATTCATCATAAAGCTAGGGTTCATACATCGTAAGTTCGTAACGAGGACAAAGAACGAGCTTCCTTTTAGCAAAATCAAAATTAAACAAGGGCGACAAATCTCTCAAATCGAAATCGATGATCATACTAACAAGTTATCTCCCATCCCCCCAGCTTGTATACACATACAAGGGTGGAGATAGGAATTTAAAAGTGTTCGGACAAAATCATGTATATGTAAGTTTGACTCGATGAAACTACATATATGTAGATAAAAGATGAAATACAACATACAAATATACCATAAATATAGGGTAAAAAAAATGTATGGATGGCCGTCGGGGTTGCATATATTACAATATATTTGAAATAAAATTATGAAGTATGCAATCTAATTTATTTTCTAATTTAGAGGCTCGAGGTGGTGGTGAGCATTCTAAATCTCTCCTTCAAACATAAACAGAACACGAACCCAATCTAAAAATCAAATCATGATTAGGCAGCCAAAGGTTCACCTTCTGAGCCCCGTCCGTCACGAACCCATTTCGGATTACACTAGAGGTGATTCTGAATCACTTTAGACTCGCGTTTCAATAGGTTATAGGTTCATCAATGGGCCCGGGGCGACTGCAGCGAAGCATGAAACAAAAGCTTCACGAACTAAGTTGCTATCTCTGCAATACCTGAGGTAGGTTTTTCGCTTATTGACTTCTCTGTCTACCAAAAGATTTAACCCTTTTAAAGTTTTCAGTAAATAGACAAATTGAGTCGCGTGCAACAAACTCAAAAGATATCATTATTAATACGGATCATACGCAACAAGTAGGGTTTTAAACGAGCCTAATTATTTGGTGATTACTCGGTGACCGATTTGAAAAAAGGTTCCTTCGAACTCGAACTTGTTAATAATCGAGCTTAATAAAATTATCGAGCAGGACTCGAGCATTGAGATACTTGACTCGATTTGCTTACGAACATGTGTCGACTTGTATGTAATTGAGCTTATTCGCGAGCCCATGTGCGAGCTTGTAGTTGCTCGTATCAAGCCCATAATAATAGAGCTTGAATGTTACAAGTCATCACTTCTAAAGGAGCTCAAAAGCGAGCTCGAACTCCATGGTTGCGAATAATCGAGTAAAATTCACATGAAATTCGAGGTTCTTTTTACAAGTCAAGTTCAAGCTCGAGCTCGATTACAATTTAATCGAATATTTGTCGAGCCGAATTCGAGCTCATAAAATACTAATCGAGCCGAGCTCGAATCATAGTTATAAAGCTCGTTTCGAACTCAAGCTCGAACTCGAACAAACAAATATTTTAACGAGACGACCTCGAGCAGACAATACTCAGCTCGGCTGGCTCGGCTCGGCTCGGCTCGTGTAGATCCATAATAACAAGATTATGCGATTAATCAACTCTTCAAATTATAATTTATCAATTAAAGAATTATATAATTCACGTGCATTTGTCATTAACAAATAATTATCTATACCTATACTAAAATGAGCCTTATGTTACAAAATAATGTATTGCCTATAATGTCCTTTAACTTTATTTAAAATCAAGGATAATTAAGTAAAATAACATAATCATAATCATTAATATAATTTAATAATATAATTATAAAAATAACCTATATAAGGTATATATTATTTATTCTAAGAGAAGTTATATGTATGGTATAAATTGAACGCCTATTACCCATTGATATCATCACGTGAGACATCTCATGTTTCGTTTCATGTTTATATAAAATGATTCACGACATGCAAATTAAACTTTCTAACATTATAAATATGTATGTGCCTTCAAATAATAAGTATAATATATTATAATATAGGGAAAAAAAATCCATTCCATATAAATCTACATATAGTATACCCTTCCAAAATCAAATATTTTTCAATTAATTCACTATGCAACTTCTACTGGCCCAACAAAACATTATTTGACGAGTAATCATTGATATTAACCATTGGTATGCTTCTCTCCCAACTAAGAATCACGTACATAAAATAGTACTTCCTCTGTCCATTTTATCATGACACTTTACTATTCATTCTTTGTCTACTTTATGGAAAAAGTAGTATCATGATAAAATGGACGGAGGGAGTATATTTCTTCTTTTTCATGAAATATCAACTTTAAAATTAAAACAGCATACATGGTCAAGTAAAGTAATTTTCTCGAAGTAAGAGAAATAGAGAGAAATTTAGTGTGAATGTAATCCAGTTGTAAGAACTTTTAAATTTGAATTCAAACTATGCCTTGAAACTTGAATTGCAATTAAATAGAGAGTAAGAAATTTGGAGTTGTCTAATCCGGTAATTAAAATTTTCGTTAGTTGTTTGCATGTATGTGTGATTTCTCCGATAGCCTATAGCTTTTCTTACTCATTGAACCAAATTTGTAAAGGGAAAAATACTTTATATTAATAAAAATATATCATTTTAATATTATATTTTACCTATGCAGGCAACAACTAAATCAATATCATAAGAATTATTCAATTCATTTATTAATTATGCATATATATAATTTTAAATCATTTATTCATTAAGGTCAAGCAAAAGAAATTATTAACCACAATATTTTCTGTATCTAATTTCTTATACTTTTTATTTTTTTTTTATAGCTACAAGATTTATGAAAATCTCATCTTACACTATACTACAATTTTATAAAATAATTTATTTACTAGAGTAATATTGCTTTAATAATCATTAAGATAAAATATGGCTATATGCACAATAAATTTAGTATGTTTTTTTTCATAAGATTGTGGAAATTTAAGGATGGTTTGTAATTTTGTATTAAAGCTTGAAGATTTTCCTTTTTCATATATTTTATTTATCATTTTTTTCTCAATTACCAGATATAAATATCGCAATTGCATATATGAATAAAACGACAAAAATAGTATACTTCTCGTGGTGGAGTTAATATATTTTTTTTTACCAATTATATATTATGTAATACGAAAATTTGCATTTGGAACTATCGATAATTCACTTCTTATCAATAAAAAATTAATTTCGAATTTATGATAATTTAATACTACTTTTATAATGTGATGAAAATATAATTTTGATTAAAACGTAACTTTGAAAACTGTGTTTGAACTTGTACACTCATTGCAAAATTTACAAGATCAATAACATTTGAACTATGTATAATTCATTTTAATAATAATTATATGCTCTCTCCGTCCACCAAGAGCACAACGTGCTCTTGGTGGTACGAGTTTTAATGAAAAAAATAGGTAAATAATTAATAAAGTTTAAAAGTAGGGGATAAGTGCACGCCAATGAAAGGTGGAGTTATAAAGTAGTATTGGTATTTCTGTAAACAAGAAAGCAAAATGTATATAAAATATATAGGGGGTGTGGGGTCATGGACTTAAATGGATGTATCACACTCTTTATGGACGGAGGGAGTATAAAATTATGCGAAGTCCAAACAAGTCTATATTCAATACTATTAAAATGTGATACGTACATTGCATATACTCATCAAAATATAGATTGAAATCGTGATTTACTTGCGAGTGCACATGTTATTTAAATATGAATTATTTCTCAAATACATGATATACCTTTATTCTACTTTCACCACACCCCTTATCCCAAAATTTATCAATCTTCAATTTAAGATGCTAGGGCATGATGTAGTTTATTAAGATGTCCACCTATATATATTATGAATATGATACAAGTGTACTTGTTCTTTTATTAATCCAAAAGTTGCAGTATAATGTATGATTTTACATTCATAATTCATATATTAATTTCAGATGAATTCTTTTGTAGGTAAAATTCGTTAAATTAACGATGTCTTGTGTAATATGGAGTATTTACTTATCATTCTTCATTTTGAATATATATATATATATATATATATATATATATATATATATATATATATATACACGTTCTTATTCACAAGAACAAATTACTATGGGTTGTGAGCTGTAATCTTCAACCAGCCTATATTTGAAAATATTTTGATATGAATGTAATGTGATTTTGACTGAGATATAAACGTACATTCACATTCAAGCTTGAGATTTTTGATATGCATCGCATAGTAAAACCTTAGAAAGAGATTAAAGATTTGTTATTTTATGGTTCCTCTACCGCTAAAATTATTACTCACAAAAATTTAGGAAATTACACTCCTAACTCAGACCTTGCAATAATTAACTCTTATATAATTTAGAGTCATATTTAGGGGAGTGTATTCAATAGGGATTTTATTGAATTTTTCGGACTTTAGAAATCCGAAGGTATTCAATCCGGAATTCAAAAAGTTTTTAAAAATCTTGAAGTATTCAAGACAGACTTTAAAAGGTCTTAAAAAATCTGTAGGTACTCAACATGTTATAGATATTAATACTCTATGGATTTTGTTGGATACTCTTTAAAAGAATATAAATGGATTTTAACCTCCAAAATATTGTAATAACTATAGATTTCTAAGGATTCCATTAAAGAACCCTGAAACGAAATGCTAGAAATTAGTAAAACTCAAAATCATCATTTCCGCCACCCTCAACAACAGCCCTCAACTACATTCATATATACCTTTTATTATTTCCGAACAATTATAGTATTACTTTTGAAAATCAATCTTTTCCCGAAAATCATCAATCTTATAAATTTTGAACACATAACTTTTAAACCTCAACTTTCATTTTGATTTTTTATGGTTAAATTATTGTCACATCCTTTTAAGGTTTGAGGGATAATGACTAAATTGAAATATAAAATTAGATTTACCATTAATTGGACTTTCATGAAACTACGAATATAGTTTTGGATGATGACATAAATTGTTAGATTTCGATACTGCCCTCTAAGCATATCCAAACAATTTGGATTACCTTTTTTTTTTTTAAATGTTATTTGGATTTTTTTTTAACAATTATGATAAATTTTATTTATTTATTTATTGACAAGCGTGTCCCGTACACATTTAAATAAATAGTTTCAATAGTTTAGAGTTTAGAGTTGGAGTCTATAGAATTCCATATATATATATATATATCACAGTATTATTAAGTCTATGAAATTCATTTGAATCAATAAATAGAGTCAGCCAAAATCTGTATGAAGGCTATGAATTTTCAAAGTTTAATAGAAAATCAATGTACTTTTCAAAGTAAAAAAAAAAAAATCTATAAAAAATTCAACATAATCTCAATTGAATGCACTTTACTTACTCTATTGGATTAGGTTGAGGTTTTATTTCTCAGTCTAGCCATATTATAGCTAAGTAAACTCTCATAACTTCAAAAATTCATTGCACTCCGGTGTCTTAAGAATAACGGAGAATTAAAATAAACTTTGCACTTTATTTAGCTCACCATTCAAACTTTATTTACCGCTATCATACAGTAAAGACTTTACATAAAGTCTTCGTGGTTTCTTTTTTTAGATCAAATAATATAATAGTGTTAATCATATCTCAACCCTATGTATATAAAATAATAATAACAAGTACCTACGGAGCAAGTCATATAACTCATGCCCATGTACACAAGTGTATAAAAATTAATTGCTCTAAACGTTACGACTTACTAATTACTTAATTACTGTAGTATCTATTAATTATTGTGACAAAGTGTATAACGTAGTAATTTATTTAGAATAGTAAAAGTGGAGAAAAGTGTGTAAAAATGGAATAAGGGACTCACCCCCAATAAAATTAAGGCATTAAAGATAGTATATAATGTAACATAATAAGGGTATACAAAAATCATTTTGCTGAAGAAATCTTTCCATTGTAGGCAATCACACTAATTTATGGTACTTTCCAAACACGAAATTTTAATACTAATATGGGAAATAGAGGGAGTGCAATATTATCATTAGTCACAAGAAATATTTGTTAATATAGAGATGCTAAAATAGCATAAATTCCAAGATGATGCGTTCCTTAGTTAATAGAGTTAACTATTTGTTGAATATGTACTTCATATCCATATTTACTTGAGGTGAGAGCATTAAAAATGTAATTGTTACATGATTGACAAATTAAAGTTGAGACAGAAAATCACGCTCGGTTAAGAAAATAGCACATATCAATAGGGAAAAAATAAAAATAAAATTGAATTAGCTACTCCTATAGTACAAATAATATTTTAATTTTTTTTTGCCAAAAGATTGAACTGCTTGTTTGGTATCTTTCTAAATTTGTACAGGAGATAAATTGATTACATACTTATGAAAAATTATTAATAAATGAATCTTTAAATAAAAGGAATGATCAGTACTCCCTCTGTCCCACTCTATTAGTCCATTTGCTTTCGGCACATGAACCAAATGAGTGGAGAGTGAGTTGAGAATATGTAATTGTAATTAATTTTGAGGAGAGATAGAAAATTGTGGCCAAGTATTTTAGACCATTTTAGGAAATGAGACTAATAAGTGGGACAAACAAAAATGACAAATGACCATTTTAGTAATATATAATAATTTCCAATAATTATATTATTTTATAAATCATTGATCATTATTTAAATTTATTGTATTAAAATAGAGGTACAACGTGCAACGCACGTTACCTCAACTAGTAAACAAATAAAAGTAGGTAGTAGTAGTAGCATTTTGTGTATGTTGATTTTTGACAATAGAAAACGACTACTTATATATACCTAGTAAGTAGTAACCGACCAATAATTACAATTATTAATTAAGTATTCGTTTAATTAATTATGCCACCGTTGGAAAATCACTATTATAGCCTTCGTATAATTTTTTAGCTTTCAACTTTGAATCGAGCATGCTCACGCTCACGCCGAGAGAGAGAGAGAGAGAGAGAGAGAGAGGATTTGGCTCCGAATTTCTTCTGCTCTGAGTTGTAAGATTCTTCATTTCTCCATCTCCTTCTGATTTGCTGTACCTGCTTGTGTCTAAGGTTGATGAAAGCGGAATACGTTGAATGACATGCGTGTTTTGTAACTTCAATTTCTATCCGTTGACGGTGAAACCTATGATTTAATTCATCGTTTATCGCCCTGCGCTCAACTTCATTGATGCATTTCATTAATTTATACGTTTTCCGGTCATAATTTGAAGATTTTTGAATTTATTTGTTTATGTTTTATACTCGTTATTTCTGATTTGTTATTGCGGAGAAGCAATTGTGGAATTGTATCAGTGTTTCTGAAAAAAATTGTAATATCGCGTGCTCAATTTTTGCAGTTTGTGAGGATAAAATGCTGTCAAAAGCAGAAAACAGAAAGAAAATTGATGAGATTTCAGGAACTGGGAGATTTGCAAATGACCTTGAGACCTTAAGCAGAGCCTTGTTTCCGGATAAAACACTACGTATGCTTCCCAGTTCTTCGGATTGTTCAAGATCCCCGGCTGTTGGAGAATCAACTTTTTCAGAGCCTAGAACTAGCACGGGGAAGGCTAAGGACAATAAGAAGGATTCAGTTGACAAAGAAAAGAAGCCTTCGATTTGGAGCTGGAGAGGTCTAAAGGCCTTGACCAATGGTCGGAGTCGAAGGTTCAATTGTTGTTTCTCACTTTTAGTTCATTCGGTTGAGGGTTTACCTAGCCTTTTCGATGATGTTTGCCTGGTTGTTCACTGGAAGAGGCAGGATGGTGAGCTGATGACATCCCCTGCTAGGGTTCAGAAAGGGGTGGCTAAGTTTGAGGAACAGCTGATTCATTCTTGTTCTATCAATGTTGGTAGGGGCAGTACTCAGAATTTGGCAAAGTATGAGGCAAAGAATTTCTTGTTGTGTGCTTCTGTTTATAATGCCCCTGAGCTTGATTTGGGGAAGAATCATATAGATTTGACTAGATTGCTACCTCTAACGATGGAGGAATTGGAAGAGGAGAAGAGCTCGGGGAAATGGACGACTAGTTTCAGGCTATCCGGTAAAGCAAAAGGTGCAACACTGAATGTCAGTTTTGGCTATATTGCAGTAGGAAATAGTAAAGCCACTTCAAGCAAAAGCAGTACTTTGGACAAGCTGAGCCTGAGAAAGAAGAGAGCAATGACAGAAACTTGTGTGAATCAATTTGATCTCAAGAACGAGCTTAGTATTTGTAGAGTGGGAAGTCTTCCTGCTAGTCTGGCCTCCTTAAAGCGGTCTGTAGAAGATATAAAGGATCTTCATGAAGTATTGCCCGTGCCAACTTCCGAACTGTATCGATCAGTGAATGTACTTTATCAGAAACTGGATGAAGATGTATCAAATGCTTCAGTTGAAAATAGTCAATTTCCTTCACATCTTGACTCTCGTAAAGTTAACTCTTTTAAGCCTCCCGATTCTAATGAAAAAAATCTAGAAACTGAAAATGATGCTGGTGAGTCATGTGTCACAGAGAACGGGATAGAAAAGCTCACTAAGGAGCAAGTGGGACCAGAAGAGGATCCATGTAAGGTTGTTCTAGCTTCTGGAGAGGCTAATGAAACTGATGGCATTGTGGAGGTAACCCTCAATGAGGAAGATACTGTTCCTCCTTCAGATAAAGACGTTGTTTCCCAAAAGCACGAGAAATCAATGAGCACTTGTACAGAGAAAGAGGATAGCATGCTCTCCAAAGAATTACTTATGAAAGAACTTGAGACGGCTCTAAGTTACACCTCAGATTTAATGAAAGAGGAACTTGATTATCCGGAAGATGAAAGTGAAGCTTCATTCCAAGAAAGTTTCTTAAATACTAATTCTCAACATGGAGATCTTGGGAAGGGGAAATCAACGGACTTGGATGATATTACTGACTCAGTGGCCAATGATTTCTTAAAAATGCTGAATTTAGAGCACAAAAGTCCATTTAGTTCGAGCTCTGAAAGTGAGTCCGACTCTCCAAGAGAGCGCCTGCTAAAGGAATTTGAGAAGGATGCTAT
The DNA here is from genome assembly GCA_029379335.1 of Thymus mandschuricus. Classification (NCBI taxonomy): domain Eukaryota; kingdom Viridiplantae; phylum Streptophyta; class Magnoliopsida; order Lamiales; family Lamiaceae; genus Thymus; species Thymus mandschuricus. The sequence goes on along the minus strand of CM057081.1, from coordinate 3,298,355 downwards.
GGCCAATGGGGGCATACTCAACTTTAATATTGAGAATGATCCAACAAAAAAAATCAGTGATATTCCAACAGGATCTGTTTGGGAAGCTATGTCTAATGACTTCTATCAATCATCTGTGTTGGAAGGTTTTCGAGAGACATCTCAGACGGAGTCCGATGTAATCAGTGGAAGGGCCTCCAGGCTGGAGGATTTGGAAACTGAAGCTTTGATGCGTGACTGGGGCATCAATGAGAAGGCATTTCAACATTCTCCACGTAGTAAATCCAATGGATTTGAAAATCCAGTTAACATACTTTCAGAGGATCTGGATCAGCAACTTCCTTCTCTTTCAGAAGGTTTGGGCCCCTTTCTGCAAACTGAAAATGGAGGATTTTTGCGTTCAATGAACCCTGGACTTTTCAGGAATGCAAAAAATGGAGGGAGCTTAATTATGCAGGCATCTAGTCCGGTGGTCGTCCCTGCAGAAATGGGTTCTGGTGTAATGGACATACTTCAGGGTCTGGCTTCATTGGGAATTGAGAAGCTATCTATGCAGGCAAACAAATTGATGCCGTTAGAAGACATAACTGGGAAGACTATTCAACAAATAACATTGGAAGCTTCCCCCAATTTGGAGAGGTTTGTCTTGTGATTTTATTTTTCCTGAAAAGTTTTGATTCAATTTCAGTTATATTGATACATGCATTCTTGTTCCAGCCAATGTTTACCTCGGCATGAATTTGAAATGTCCTCTGGCCCAGGCTTAGCTAACTGTGGTTCAACTTTGCTGAGTACTGATACAGAGTACGTGTCTTTAGAAAATCTGGCTCCTTCAGCTATGGATAAGATTGAAGCTCTGTCAATTGAGGGGCTGAGAGTACAATCTGGTATGACAGATGAGGATGCACCTTCAAATATCAGCACACAATCTATTGGCGAACTTTCAGCCCTGAAGGGAAAAAGCGTTGATGTAGGTGGAACCCTAGGACTCGATGGAACTGGTGGACTGCAGTTGTTGGATATCAAAGACAAATGTGACAGTGTTGATGGATTGATGGCTCTTTCTCTCACACTTGATGAATGGATGAAACTTGATTCTGGTGAAATTGATGATGTTGATCTTGTCAGCGAGCGAACCTCTAGATTACTAGCAGCTCATCATGCTACTTCATTGGCTTCATTTCGAGGAAGGTCAAAGGGAGAAAAGAGAAGAGGCAGAGGTAGAAAGTACGGTTTGTTGGGCAATAGTTTCACTGTTGCGCTTATGGTACAACTTCGTGATCCTTTGAGGAATTATGAGCCTGTGGGAAATCCAATGCTTGCTCTCGTACAAGTGGAGAGGGTGTTTGTCCCACCAAGGCCTCAAATCTATCGAACAGTTCCTCTATCAAGGAACTCTGGCACAGAGGAAAAGGAATCAACAGCTTCTAGAAATGAGAACATCAATAAAGAGCCAATAGAAGAAATAAATCATGAAGAAGAGCTGATTCCTCAATATAAAATCAACGAAGTACATGTTGCGGGTTTGAAAGTGGAAACAGGTAAAAAGAAGTTATGGGGTTCATCAAATCAACAACAGTCTGGGTCCCGTTGGTTGCTTGCAAACGGAATGGGGAAGAAGAACAAGCATCCATTAATGAAGTCAAAGGCTGTTGTAAAGAATGCCGGTCCTGCTTCTTCCCCTTCAACTACAACAGTGCAGCCTGGAGATACTCTATGGAGCATCTCTTCTCGTGTTAATGGAACAGGAGCAAAGTGGAAAGACCTTGCAAAACTCAATCCACATATTCGCAATCCTAATGTAATACTTCCTAATGAAACTATCAGATTACGGTAGTATTCAAGTAAGCTGAAGTTTCTATCACATGTTCTGCTAGATGGTAGCTAAATTGTATCCTACTCATGTATTTATATGGAGAAACTGGGTTGACCGTGGTCAGTCTATCCAATTTCTCACTAAATTTGACCTGTTGTGTTTAAACAAGGCAGATAGTAAACTCACCTTGTAGCAGTGTAACAATTCACTTGTCAATACATGGATTGGCCAGAATGGAGATGGCAGCTTAATCGTCTCATTTTAAAGTTTTTGATTAGGTGCACATCGATTAGTATTAACTTAATGATTTCTTTAACTTTCGTGAATTTGACATTTATGTTTTCTGGAACCTTGCAAGTATTGGGGATCGGCTATACACGTCCCTTTAATTGTTGTTCAGGCACATGGTACGTAATCCCTGTTCCGTGTACCTCTCTATTATAGTTTTTTTATATTACATGATGGAGCTAGCTTTAGCTGTTGCCTTTTGTTGTCTCAGTTTTGTTACTTGAGTACTTGTTTCTCTGTCCTGGTTGCTTACCTCTATTGTTTCCCTATGATAAACAGCATAAGCAGAGTTTGTGGCTGTGACCCGAGCAACACACCGTGCTCTGCACTGTGAGTTTCTATACTAACTTATCTATGATACTTTTTCGGTCATATGCATTTTCTGAGTTGGAAACACTAAACAGTAGATGTGGGGCGACCACTGAGCTTGATGCAAGTGGATTCTGTAAGAATGCACATTCAGTTGTAGCATTTTCATTTTAACATGATCTTCACATGCTGAATTTAATCTCTCTGCCCCTACTTCGTCTGTGTTACATAGTAGTAGTAGTACATTTTATATAAAGAAATGTAGCCAAATTTTTTTTTCTCCAACTTCGAAAACTGATTTAGTTTAACTTATGTTGTTCTTTGCGCAATATTAAGATGAAATTAAATCGAATAAAACCAAAGTAGTTACATGGTAACATTGGCAAAAACATCACCAAGACCTTCATGGGCAGACTGAAGCTGAGATTAGTGAGACTGCAACCATCATTGAATTCGAGGGAAAGAAGCTGAGTGTTCTAGGCATATAAAGCTGGCCATCTCAAGCGACAAGCGGGAAAGGCCAATTCTGAAATGTGGAAAAGGTCAAAGTCGAGCTCAAGGTATGGAAAATTTTATGTTCTGCCTAGACGGAGTATGTAGTATTTGGCCAATAGTAAGCTGAAACTTGTGTTTTGTTGAAACTAGTATTCCTTTTGTCCCAACGAACTTGAGTCGTTTCATTAATTTATTGGATAATTTTATGCCTTCTTGATTTGCATATACTGCTTGAATAAATCCAATAAACAGTGAGTGCAAGGCTGGTGGTGAACTGTATAATGAATGAATATCATTATACAGTCTTTGATCATTTTCTCTTTACCCATAACTTGTAGTGGAAATTGAGTTGGAGCTCCCTTGAAAAAGAAAACGTCTTCGAAAAGTAGCCCTCGTTAGAACGAAAGAGTTGTCTGAATAAGATAAATTACGGTTATACTAGTATTACTATGTACGTGTGTTCGCCTAGAAGTGGTGGGGTTAATGTTTAGGTCAAAGTTTACAGTAATATCCACTAGGTAGGTTAAGAATCAAAATTGCAGGATTAACCAAACAACCAAAAAAAATGGTGTCACAAAAGAATCAAGCACTGCACATTTGCATCTTCTGATCTAAATACACATTCAAAAATCTCGAACAACGAACCAAAAATATCAACAACAAAACAATTCAAAAATATCAACAGCCAAAGAATTTCAAATAACATCTTCATCATCACCATCATCATCATCTTCTTCCCTTGTCTTCTTCTCCTTAATCAATCCATACTTTCTCAAAACCCACATATTCAACCTCACAATATTCCCGATGAAGACGACCGCCATAACCGTCATCCAAGCCAGCACCGAGTTCTCGGTCACCTTGCGCAGCATGATCCCTACACCGTCCGGCGACATGCCCACGAGCGTGATGAAGTAGGTGGCCTCGAGGGCGGTAATGGCGATCCACATGATCACCATCTGGACCCACATCCACCGCCTACGCGTCAAGGGCAACCCGCTCACGAGGATCAAGATTATGCTAAGGGACGAGAGGAACGCCACGGTGTTGCATATCATGAAGATGCCGTACTCCTTGGGCTCTTTGTATGCCATCACGGCATGCCCAACCGAGTGTGGATCGGCCACCGGCTTCCCATCCTCGTCTATCACGTAATCGTCCTGCCACACGCCGCCTGGAGGGGTGAGCCCCGCCTGAAACGCCACGGTGGCGATCAGCGAAGCCACCACCATCAGCGAACTCCGCTTCCTCCCAAGCCAGTCCGCGGATTTCTTCTTGCCCACTGCCTTCTTCGATCCTCCAGCGCTCGTCTCCTTGAGTCTTGCCGGCATTCGATCCTCGCTGATCAAGTGCAGATCCTTGGAGCTTGAAGCTCCAGCCTTGTTGAGTAAGTGTTCGATCTCCATATCCCTTAAACCTCGTGGACTTTGCCTCAATACATCAAGAGGCGTTAATCCACTCTTGTTCAAGGCATTCACTTGCAATGGATTCAACGATATCAAATACTCGATAGTCTGTTCGATTTTTAACCAGGATTTGTTCATCAACAACCCTAATAATTATGTGCAAATGCATAAACTAAGAGAAATTGAAAATTACCCGAAGATTTTTGTTAGTGATTGCAATGTGCAGAGCGGTATTTCCATCGCAATCCTTCCAATTCAAAACGTCGCCGTTTCGGCTCATCTCCTCCCCCAAAACCTCGAGCGCCTCCATCCGATTCCACTTCACGCACAGATGCAATCCGGTCTCGCCCCGGTCCGTCACGGACCGGGTCAACTCGGGGTTGACTCGGACCATCTCTGCCAGCACCGCCGCCCTCCCCTTGACCGCCGCCAGGTGCAGGGCGGTCCTTCCGTCCAGGTTCCGAACAAATCCGACATCGCCGCCGACGCTAAGGAGCTCCTTGACGACGGCGGCGTGGCCCTTGGCCGCCGCGAGGTGCAGCGGCGAGCATCCGCGCGAGTCCAACTCCGCCGCCAACTCCGGCGTCCGGCTCAGCAGTATCTGGACGAATCTGAGGTGGCCGAGCGCCGCCGCCGCGTGGAGGGGGGTTTCGGAGACGCAGGAGACGATGATTTTGTCGAGTATCAATGGATCTTCTTCTAGGATTTGGGCAAGTTTCGCTGTGTCTCCGTCTATGGCTGCCTCTGACAGCTTCTTCTCCATTCTCTCTCTAGAAAAGAAGTCAACGGCTCTCTCTCTCTATCCGACGTGGACAATGGATGCAATGGAAACGTGAGCTTTATTAACGAATTTTCATATATCAGCCAGCTACGGAAACTACGTCGTTTCTGCGTCGTTTGTTTTTCGCTCCTTTTTCTCTTTCTCCTTTTCTCGGACAAAATATAATATACTACTACTATGTTCGTTTTCATATCACTGTGAGTATTTCTTGTTTAAGGCGCTTTCATATTAGTGTGAATGACTAAAATGAAAAAATTCAAGCAAAATAACCGTTTTACCTATTAATTCTTTAAAATATGCGTCGTTCTTCTTTACACGTTAATATGGGGACAGAAGGAGCACTACTCTTTGGTGAAAAAAACTTACAATCAAAATAGAAAGTAGTATGAATTTGTATGTGTTGTTGGCGTGCTATAAAATTTGAAGACTTATAATTTGGGAGGCAAGATAATTAAATTTACATATGGTTCACATTTTTTAATAAAGTATGAAAATGAGACAATGATGTCGCAACGAAATAACGTTCCATGAAAGTATCCTCGATTAATAGAGTCGCCCATACCTGAAAGTATCCGGTACATTGTTCTAAAAATTCACGCCTAAGTCCGTTTAACTTTAGCCGAGACGCTAGACAATACCCTATTGTCCTGTTAACGTTCAATTTCGTCTAGGCATTAAGCGATGATTTATCGATCCGTTTAAAGCTTAATTTTCCCATGGCTTCTTATTCCTTCTTTCATCATGAATTAGAAAATGGTATTACGACTAATACATAGCTACATAGTTTGTTTTATAAGTTATATATAGTCTAATCCGCCTAGCCATCTAAACGCTACTTCCCACCCCACTATCCTACTAGCGTCTAGCGATTTTTAGAACATTGAACTGATAGTTAGAAGAAGCATGCACAAAGCAAATTAGAATCACAAAAAATTAAAAAACATGGAAAGTACGAAATCTAGAATTTTTCATAAACTTCTTCCATAAGCATTATTTGAAATATTTATTCTAGATAATTTAAATGTATCATCACCCTTCAATGCTTGCACAATGCTCCACAACAAATTAATGATTGTGATTGCTTATGTTATGTTATATAAACGAGTTGATAATTTTATTTTATTTTTGAGACTTTTTCTGCATTAAAAAAAATATATACACACACAGTTTAAAGAAAATCGTACGTAATGTTCAAAAGGGAACTGCTGAAGCTCTACCAGCAGCGACTGCGGCCGGAGCCGGCGTACGCCTCCGTAAGAACCGGTCCGGAACACATGCCGCGATTCACCGCCACCGTCACTGTCTGCGGCCAAACTTTCGAGAGTCCGAGCCACTGCAAGTCCCGCAAGGATGCCGAGAACGCCGCTGCCCGCGTCGCCTTTGATTACTTCTCAACTACTCCACCGCCCCCTGCTGCCCGTACCGACGCTCCTGTAACCGACCCTCCTCCACCTCCCCTCTCTACTCTTGGTATTGTTTTCCGAGTTCTGATTATTATTATTATTATTCCCATGCATGATTTTTTCAACTCGATCTCTTTTTTTTGTTTAAATTGTTTTCCGAGTTCTGATTATTATTATTATTATTCCCATGCATGATTTTTTCAACTCGATCTCTTTTTTTTGTTTAATTATCAGAGATGCGTATGTACAAGAATCATTTGCAGCAGCATGCTCAAAAGGCAAAGATTGCTTCCCCCGCATATACTTGTGAAGCCGAAGGACCTGCTCGTGCTCGTCGTTTTAAGTCGAAAGTTTCGATTAATGGTGAATCGTACGAGACATCGGAGTTTTTCACCACACAGAAGGAAGCAGAACAAGCTGCTGCAAAAATTGCTTGTGAGGCATTATCAGTTGATACTGTTCAATTGGCAAGTACTCTTATTCTCTGTTTTTTCAAAAATAAAAATAAAAATGATTTATTTATATTATTGGTAATTTGGTGAATGAGCTCAGAAGAAATGCTTTTACAAGAATCTTCTGCAAGAACTTGCCGTGGAAAGGCGTCTCGACAGTCCATCTTATGAGACGGTCCGGTCGGGGTCCGTTTTTGTGACAACCGTGAAGATAGGGTCCAAGAGTTACGAAGGTGTGGAAGCAACGAAAAAAAAGAAGGCGGAGATGAATGCAGCTGAATGTGCGTACTCCGATCTTACGAGAGGTAAGAAATGTGATGACTTAGGCGAGAGAGAGAGAGAGTGAAGTTCTATATTTATGTTCTTATGATCTCCCATGTCTCAGAGCATGACCTTTCAAGTTAATGCGTGCCCTTAACATGATATGTAAATTTGCAGGATGTCTGCCCACGGATTCCTCGAAGGTATCTCCTACGAACACGTCTTCTCCTGCCGATAACATGTCACATAATGTTCAGCCCAGTGCAGCAACACGAAAGCATAAAAGTTCGACAGATGAAGGTAATTTTTGAAGACCCGAGATCTCACCTGATTCATATCGTTATTGTTGTTTTTAGCCAGCATTAGACGAGTAATATTTGCATCTTCATCTGTTTTTGTATTTCCCGATGCAACAGATTATGATCGGGAAGATCATGTACTCACGAAACGAGTCAAGCTCAATACCTGCTCAACTTGTTGTGCGCTGACCCAACGGTTCAAAGCAATCGTTTGAGCCAAGGAAAGGCGGGTTGCTTTCGGAGTTGAATAAGACCCAAATCCAACTTTATCTAGGCATCGAACAGTGCAGTAGAAGATCGACTTGTTAACACTTATTCATGCGGCTAAATTACTTGGTATCTCTAAGAATGCATCTTTTGTCAATCAGAAACATTTTGAATTATTTTCGACCATTTGATTCTGCTCAAGCGTCTTACAAACAAGATGAGCCGAATGCATAATCCTGTTTTGGCTAAAGGATTATAGTCTCAAACCAAATGCAATAAATTACTCTACGTATAGATGGGACGGATACTTGCAAACACAAGCGACGGAAACAAGAACAAAACATTCCATAATCATCTTGAAAAATCCAACAGTCTACGAAGAAGAGTTTCACATTCATCTGAATATTCCATAACTTAACTGGGCTAATAGAAAGAATTGGAAAACCAAGACGGCTACCTCTACAACGATAAGTTAATTATCTAAAACCAAGAAGAGTAGCTCTAACTATCCCAAAATAAACGAAGACCATCAGCATTGAACGAAGCTACTACTACTACTACTACTAGAAGAAGAAAGGCAAAGGTATGTGTCAAGGGCGTGCCTTCTTGTTTGAACAGGTTGGGCATTTGTAATGCTTGATGTGCTCGGCTTTAGCAGGAGTGATCTTAACGCACTTACCATGGAACCATCTCTCGCATATGTCACAGCAGATCCAGAATTCATCCGACGCGTAATTTTCTCCACATGCTCCACATAGGGTGTCCCCATGCTCGTCTTCTTCTTCTTCTTCGTCCAATCCCCCGTCCTCATCCTCTGATTGGGGATGTGACAACTTTGCCTACAAAACATGGATAAGGCAAGATTGTTTCACTTTTATAGGCACAGTCGCATAAATGATGAAAGGTATTTAAGGCCAAAAACGGATTGTGCTTCAGGTGAGAAAATAAGCAAGAAGTGTGATGAATAATTTCTGCAAACATTTGTATGAGGAGAAACACGTAATTATATCATTCTTGGTTTATATTCTGCAACTCAAGTGCACAAGGATCGGATACAGAAATAAATCCACACTGTTACGTTAAGAAATAAGATCAGAACTTCAGCTGGTTAGGCTATTCTGGTTTAAAGTCTCGAGACCTATATATGTTCAACAAATATACTACGATCTAATCTTGGACTACAGTTTTATACTTCCTGAACATAATAACTTTATGTCTCCGGATAATTGCAATAATCTTGAGACCCAGGATGAGGGACAGTAGAAAAAGATCTTGAGATCCCGCAAAGTAGGATTACTAGAGTCTAGAAGGAAGGACGAAAAAAATAATTCATTCCTGCTTTAAGTAGAAGAGGATTTACCTAATAACGTACGAAAGATAGACAGTTACAATAATGTGCCAGATATATCATAGGCCACAAGGTAGAGTTGAAGATCTCTTTGCTAGCTTAAGCACACATTATTCGATGCTTGAAAAATATAGAGCCATCATAAATGAGCAGGGTCCAAACATTTTATGAACTTATCAAAATGGGTTCATATCTACATCATTCAAATAATTGAAAGGGTTACTTTCTTGGTGATGCGAGAGCCAGGATATCAGCAAAAAAAGATTATTGCATTTACCATTCTTGAAGTCGACTTGGATGTACTGCCACTGTGGTTCGGACCGGATGATTTATCTTTTACTTGCTTCTTTGGTGCCTTTGTCACAACTTCATAAACGGTCGGAAGATCATTTATCATATTGAATAGACGTTTCCTGCATCCAGCACCGACAAAATGAAGTTAGCAGCAATCTAGATTCAATGAAATTAACCACGATGTTGCTGAACATCTTACAGCCAGTGAAAGCTATCATACAGAATTACCCAGAAGATACAATACACTAGCTCTATGCTACAATCTGTAGTATTATGCACGTATTTGATATTTTATTAGGACCAATAGATCAAAGGGGTTTAAAGTCAAGACGGAAACTTCTCTATGGTGGAAACAATATCTTAAAAGGGATAATTGCACAACCAATAACTTAGCTTATGTTGACATCACTTTTGGACCCCTTGTTTCAAGTATGAAACTTCAGGACACAATACTTTGACCACGAGTCAGATAGCATTCTTATTAAGATTCCCATGGGGTACAACATTTATTAGAAACATTTAGACAATAAATGAAGCGCAGAATAAGATGCTTAATGATATGGGAGAGTACTAAAAGGCTGGGTAGAATTAAAAAGTGAAAAACAGGAACAAAAGGATGGAGAAAAAATAGAACTTTATAGGATCCATACGGAGAGCGTACCACCTACGTGTTATTAAAAAGGGAAACAATCAGGAAGGACATTACGCCCACCACGTGGATCAAAAGGACATGATTTTAAGGGAAAGAATCAGGATATAATTTTTATGAAAAAGAAAAAAGTAATACTAAAGAAAATGAAAATTCTAAGAAATCCACAGGTTACGTAAAGCAGTACCTATCAGCTTTATCAAAACCAAATCTTGCCCCAAAGTAGAAGGCAAGAGAAATTAGCCATGCATCACTATGGACAGCAATGAGAACTATCCAGTCCGTTTTTGCCATTCCATCTCTGGCAAAGTTTATACCTAAGGCAGGTTCCGGATGCTCAGGAGGCACCTCATCAGCAGGCAGCTTTACTTCCCATTTCTCGTTTGGAAGTCCGAAAAGACAAAGATTTTCTTTCTCTGCAACATATACATTTTTTGTTTTGAAAGAATGAGTATAATTTAGAATATAGATTTTTTTTAGGTCAATGTAATAACTGCCCAATTGTTGAATATAGCAGAAACCTAGTGTATATAAGATGGTGATAAATGTGTATCACAACATTTATGAGAAAAGAAATGCATAACAAGTTCTACTTCCAAGTTGCCTAAAAATTTAACAAATTCAGAACTTTGTGCATGACCTTAACACATCAATAAAAAGGGTAAACATGTAGATAAGGGGAAAAAAAAGAAGTAAACGTGTCGACAAAGCATATTAAAACAAAGCAGTAAAGCTATGCAGCCACATTATGGCCGGGCCATAACAGGGATATTATGGTCAGTGTATAGATATGTAATTAATAAAATAATAATGACGATCCGTGGATCTAGTGACTTTTACTAATCTACCCTTTTCATCTATTCAAGAAAATAGATTATGGTCAGCCATTATTTGGCCAAGTAGCATATCCCTATTCAAAAAGACAATTTGCCACTGCATTAAGAGCACGTAAAGGTTATCAAAGATTCCATATCACCGAGCTGAGCATCAATCGGATACCTTCTTACTCGGTAAAGAGAGCCAATATTTTAAGTAGAGTCCTACGTTGCGTATAAGAACCCTAAGATCAAGTCCACAACAGTCAACAAGAATAACAATATTGCTTTAGTTGAAGTATAGTGCTAAAAGCCATGACTATAAATGTTCCAATACAGAACAAAAATACCAAACTTCCACCAAAAACTCTATATTGCTCGCCGGTCAATAAAGACTTCAAATTTCGCAGCAAACTATAAAGCTAATTAAGTACAGCAGATAACACAAAAACCAGAAGCAAATAACGTAGAACATAAAACAAATCATAAAAAAAAAATAAAAAATCACAACTGCAATGATGGATGATAAACTCAATACACGCAAAAATACATGATGTAAGTAAATTAATCGCAAAAAATCAACCAAAAGAAAACCTAAATCACCAATTCAAACCAACTGACCGGGATCACACTGCTGGTAGAACGCGTCAACATCTGAAAACGAAAAAAGAAAAGAAAAATAGATAAATAAACCGAAGAGAACAAAAGGAGAGAACTTTAGCAGGAATGCAATCAATCAAGTAGCAGGAACCCTAAAAAAACAAAAGGAAACTACACATGCATACCAGTTACAGACTTACAGTAAAGAGAAAAAGGAAAGGAAAAAAGAAAAAAAGGATTACCAGTGGTGAGAGCTTTGATCAAGGCAGTGCGCCTAGCCTTGAAATCCTTAAAAATCCCCTCCACCGTTCTTGGATTGTCGACCGCACCTCCGTCCATAATTTACACGCACAAACACACAGTGCAGCAGTAACTGAGTTGTGGAAATATGGTTTCAGAAGAAACAGTAATAAAAATAAATGAATGAATGAAATGAAAGGGGGGAATTCGGGGGGTATAATTGGAATTTCATTTTTTTGAGATGGCAAGGGAAGGGAAATGGATAGCAACTTTATTTTGAAAGGGCAAAGAAATTGAATTTGACTTTGACCTTGACCCTATCTAATTCTCATTAATATTTTCCCTTCTAAACTTTCATTATTGAAACATGATTTTTATAGTAATAAATAACTATGCTTCAAAATATTATGGGAATTACACTTTATATAACTATGTTATGACTATGAGATTCTCTATTTTAAAGTTGTGATATGTTTTAAACAGATATTAGTAGACTTGCGAATTGTGATCATGTACAAGCTATATAAATTATATCACTCTTCCTTGTTCTAGTTTGACGACTATTTTATATATGCAGTCTTTTTAGAATCCTCGTAGTTAGATAAGTGGTTTTCTTTAATCCCAAACTATATATTGCAAATCGACGTGGATACAGAGGAAGGTGGGTGGGTGGACTCGTGATCAACCCTACCGAACCGGATGGCCCGTTCTTGGAGCATGAGATGAGGTATCCTGGTGGTGACTTCACCTCGGATATTTGGGTTTGATTCCTTTGTTCAATTACAGGAAACGGTACGGGATTGTTGAGTTGAAGAAGAGGATAGAGAAGAGAAGATGAAAAAGTGAAGATTGCATGGTTACTGCATGGAGTTTTTATATTTTGTTATTCCTAGGATTCGATCCTTTAACCTTTCCTTTTTTTTTTTTTTCTTTTGAAAAAGAGAATATATTAAGCACAAGAGCAAGGATACGAAGGAAGACCCTCCACAAATGTCGGGGGTTCGTTCTAGACAAACGGCAAAGGGAAATTCCTAGAAGCTCTAGCGAGACAATGAGCTATAAAATTAGCATCACGTCGTACATGCTTAACACTAAACATCGGATTACCCTCCAAAAATGATTTGCAATTTTCAACAATTTTACTGTCAGTCACGATTTCCACCCTCTCAAAACCTAGCTCCTTAATCCAAGAAAGAGCTTCATGTAATCCCATAACCTCACCCTCTTCAACGCGTAAACAACCTGACAAACAATTAACTCGCGCAGCAATGAAAGACCCTACATTTGATCTAACAATGATCCTTTAACCTTTCTTTAGTTAGTTGATTTAAGTTGTAATCGTGAGCGTACACGAGGAGGGACGAGATGCTAGGGTTACTAGTTTTAGTTTCATAGTCGCAGAATGCTGAAACGCGACTTTACTTTTTGCTCCATATAAATATTGTGCAACTACGTTGCAGCATGAATGAGAAGAAATATTACATGAAACTTTGTTTTACATTTCATACTCAGAACCGGGATCCACACATTCATAGCTGAATCTAAACTTGCATTGACATACGCATCACACTCTGCTTACCGTGATTTTTTTAAAAGACTTCACGACGAGGTTTTGAAATATCAACTCAAAAATCGCAAGCTGATAAATGAATTGGTGGGAAAATAGAAAATTACAAAATCAAAACATTCAACTCAAACCAAAGAGAAGGTAACGAATAAATCATACTCCTACTATTTTCAAACAAAGGAATCTAGTTTACATTAGCATGCATGCACTATCAAGGCAACTGAGTCAAAAAACTACAAAGGAACTTCTTCCCCAATTGGTTATTCATACAGTACAATTGTGCTACACAGGAAAACCAGGGTCATGTCATATACCAAAAAGCTTCCAACCTTTTTTGTGTACTAAGATTTGTGCACTCAGAGAGAGAGCAGAGCTTCGACATAGGCACGAATAACAGCAGCCCTCGTCCAACCACAATGATCTTGGTTACAGCAAAATTTGGAAAGTTTCACAGCTCTTGGTCCCCAAGATAAAACTCCACATCCCAGCATAAAGCATTGGATTAATCTAATAGGAAATGGAGAAGACGATAAAACTCGATCAGAAGAATCCAACACGGCACAGCTATGCCTCAGTTCATAGAAGCCTCATTATCTTAATGTAATATACCCATAAATATGAAATACGAGATCTACTCAGGAAGACAATGCAGACTATGCAGTCAGAGAAATGTATATGGCATATGAAAGCAGATAAACGAAATGTCAAAATTTAGAAGTTTTAAGGAAATCTTTGCAGAATTGAAGCATTAAACAGAAGGATCGGATATTCTTCTTAAGCTAGAGTGTTGAGTCGAAGTATTATGTCAATGTTAGAAGATTGATTATTACAAAAGGAGAGTAAAAGCATCTAACAGTAAATATGTCTCAGAAAGGGTCGAAAATCAAGCAGTGGGGATATGTTCAGTAATTGTGGATATCACCTTGCAGCTTCGTAAATACAACTAACAGTATAGAAGTAGGGGGTAAACAGACATTCTGGGTGGAAATGAAAAGGGCTTCATGTTCACACTAACAATTAATCTGCAAGATGAGTCGTCATTCTTACTCTAAAGATTGTGCCTCAGCTTGAATTTTTGGAAACCTAACGTGATAAATTGAAGTCAAAATCTATCCATATAGAGTCTACAGTGAAGCATTTAAGAGATTGGAGCAAAAAAATAACCCAAAACTTACCCATCCCAGAAGAGGCACTATCGTTCTTTTCTGGAACTGTTTTTAACAAAAAATTCTGAATTGCTCTCCAATAGCGATCACCACCAGCTAACCATGTATCCATATGCATGCCCGTGGGAAAATCTACAAATGTACACTGCTGATTACGTACAGCTGCTTTAGCATATAGCATCTCCATGTGAGATGGGGGAACCATTTCATCTTGTAGTCCAGAAAGGAAAAGGATTGGTTGTTTGACCTGCAGTTTAAGAACATCAGATTTGAGTCAGCAACTGAGTCGTAGTTTAAGCAGAAACTTCTAGGCGCATATGAGAAACATAAGGAGTGGCAGACAATTACTGAAGATAAATTATCAACAAGCTGAAGCTCTGATGCATACAAATGGAAAAGGGCTAATGATATGTACAACAATCAATTACCGCCATTTACTTTCAATTTACTCACTTAACTTTCTGTTACTTTTCATTTTGATCACTCACGTAGTATTTACTAACTATTCCATTCCAACAGAATGCATTGTTTGGTTGCAAGAGAGCTGACGTGCTTCCTAATGAGTAGCTAGCAACTACTTTCATGGATAATAACTTAGTTTTCTACTCATTTTCATCATCTTCTCCTATTCATTTGGCCATAGATATAAGAAAACGGAGACAAAAATGAAAATGAGTAGAAGGGTGCCTATTTAAGAACTGATAGCCAGGATGACTATAGTCACAAACTAATACACCATGCTAGCTTTAAGTCAACTACAGAATACCTTTTGTAGAACAGACTGGTTTGAAAGTAAAACTAAAGGCCGTTGACTAAACTAGAAAAAGGAAAAAGAAGAGAGAGAGAGAGAGAGAGATAAGCAACCGAAATTAAAAATATGCACACATACAAAACAGAGCACCCTAAAATTTGTTATGTAACATAACATATGACTTTCGACACGTGAAAAAATACAGGACGAAACAATATCCTAAAAGTTGTAACATTTCAAATTCATGCTAGCATATGGAGTAGTACAACAAAAAGCAGAATGGATCACGTAACTTGAAATCATTTATTACCAATTGAGTTTGTTCAAGGTTAATATCTAAATGTCGAAAACTGAACATATAAGCTTTAAACCACATGGAGCTGATCCCCGGTATGCATATGGCAAGGCACACCAGACAAGTATGATAAGTGCAAAAGAAGAGACAACGTTAAATTATAGACTCACCTCGCTAACAACATCGATGGTACTCCAGGGGGAACGAACAAGAAAATTAAGAACTCTGGGACCCTTAGACCCACTTTTTCCAATAAACCACTTCAAAAATGGTAAGAGAACTCCAGCCATGTCCAGGATGGATGTGAAAGTGTTTTCCAGTATCAGTGAAGCCACCTGCCAGAGCAAAGAAAAAAAATAATAAATAGGATCAGCTAATGAAAATGGAACTCAAAATAGACTAGGAGTGAGAGCAAGGACCCCAAGACTCTCAAAGCAAAGGGATGAAAAATGATAAACAGCTATCGCCCTCTCACTGGAGGATAACGTGGATATCAAAGATCAAGGACAAAATACATCCGACAGGGACTTTTATATATCTCTTTTCGGTGACAAGAGAGTCCTCCTGAGATAAGTGTTTGGCCAAAGTTCAATCAATTTGGCTAGCCTGGGAGTAATTAAATGTTTAGATAGAAACATCTACCATCTAATCCTTTCAAATGTTGGTTCTGTCAAATTAGTTTCTCAACCGAAGGAGAATTTAGCATGTCTACTTCTTTTATTTCTTCTATCCTTATTTTGCTCTTATGAACCCCTACAAATTCTTACATTCACTTAAAATGCAACCTTTTAAACTATAAGGCTAGAAAATAAACATTTTTTTAAAGTTATTGTTCCGATGTGATATATTCACAGTCAGCAGCAATAAATATCTGCCTCAATATGTTCTAAGTTGAACAAGAACAGGCCAATGATGCATTATAAACATTTAGCCTTTTCAGTAACAACTTGTGCAAAGTTTCCACAATATCATAACTTGTGGGCAAAGGAGCCAACAGCAAAACTAGCACTAAAGAGAAACCCGGGAAGAAAAATATTGAACAGCTAACATTGCTGCGGATATAAAAACACTCAGAATTCAGAATGTCACTTTGAGAGTGATTTGCATTCACATGCCATTTCCAGTTCTACATAGGTACCCCACATTACAAATTTTTTGGAGAAATCAGGAAACGACATATAATGCAAATTAAGAAAAATAGAGAACACTGCCAACACAGTATTCCATACTAAGCATTAACATTAGTTGATGTCTACTTCATCCAGATTATCACCTCTGCACTAATTAGTTCTGTCAGTTTCTGATGCGGTAACTTAATTTATAGCCGAATAATTTTCGAAGCTCCATCATCTATAAATATAACAATAAAGATAATACAATGGGTTGCAACCATAAAGGAAGAAATAATGAATTTGTCATTTGGGTAGGTTAGTTTATCTGTGAGATCAATCAAGCACTATTCAGTGTGCAAACATGAAAGTCAATGCATGATATTGCTTAAAAAACTGATCTGAGCCAGCAAAAATTACATGAAATAAGTCACGAGAGAGGATGGAGATTATGAAAGCAGTATAATAAAGAACAGTTTTGTGCCTGTACTGGTGACAGTACCTTGTCTGGATTGTTACGGGCTAGCACAGCTCCAACAGCTCCGCCAAGAGACCTTCCAAAGATCACAATTCTTGAAGTGTCAATATCTTCTCTCTGAACAAGATGATCTAGAGCAGCCTGTTTAATTAAAATTGATGCGAATTAGAATAAATACAGTCAATCATGTAATGCACCCCAGGGGGAAAAGGTAAGGGGAAAACAAAAGCAAACAAAGAAACAAGATGGCATACCTGAGCATCCTTGGTGATACCATGTTGCGAAGGGAACCCATCACTAGCTCCATAACTGAAAATTGCAGGAGAACAATGAGCTAATTCATTCAGATGAGTAACACATATGACATATGACATATGACACGTGACATATGTCAATATGTACCAGCAATACCTTAATAGAGAACGGGAAATGAGAAATGGAAGGACAGAAGTAGAAAAGAATGAGGTCATTATACAGGATGAAGAAAGCATTTCAAGAAGATTAAAATACATGCATCTAATAGTCAGGAATTAAAACAGATGTTGTTGGATAAACACATGAAAAGGTTAACAAATTCTAGCTGGAATATGTATTTGTAAGAAGTTGCTCACCCTCTATATGAAAGCATAAAAACATTGCATTGCAGTCGCTGTATCATAATTCGAACCATTTCAAGACGATGAGCAATATCTGTATAACTAGTCAAGGCCAAAAACATATGTGCATTGCGTTCCTGAACAGGGAACACTGGGAACTACCTCTACAGATGAGAAACAGTTATATAATCGATACCCAATAAAAATAGAACACTGAAAAGGATACTGCCAGCATTTTCCTGAAAAAAGAGAATAGTTGGACCTGTAAAGTCATACAAGCATGTCTTAGCATCAGTACATGTACATCCAATCAATGATATTTTTGATTGGAAAAAGAACGAGGAAAACAAGAAAAGAGAAGATTGGAAACAAGGAGGCCTGAAAGATTGGAGTAGATTTCATTTCCCGTGCATCTATGTACTCACATACTCTGCTTAGATATATTTCCACCATCAAAATCTGCTCTCTTTAGTCATTTTGTTTTGCACCAAGGGCATTAGGGCAATAAAAAAGTACAGTCTAATGGTTTTCATAATTTAGTGAGAGGATTTAAAAGGTGTTCTGCCTTCCAAATTTGTGAACTACGTATAAGACACATAGGCAAATAATCACACAAGCTCTAATTGTTTCCTACAACAGTTTAGCTCTACCATGCATCACTTGATGTCTAATATTCGATTGGTTAGTGTTATTTTGCTCACACGCTATCAGTAGTTGTAACAATACCGTGAATTCTACGCGAACTACCAGGAATAAACTAGCAGCGATTTCGAAGATGCATTTTTCCATTTCCTGCCTCTCACCTAGCATCACAACAATTAAATTTCCTAAGCCCGACTCTAAGATTCAAATTACAAGCCCCTACATCTCATCAGATCAGTTAGCAGTGTCCTAATTCCACAAGATCTATCCATCCTAACAAACCATAGTACAATTTGAACAGTCCTTTTACGCAATACTACACCACATAACCCTAAATCAATCCTTAAAAAAAAATAGTACAGATTCACTAAAATTGAACTCAAATCGCGAGTCAAAACAACCGAGACACGCACAGAGAGGTAAGGAAAAGGCACAAACCTCTGCAATCGGGAGCGAGCTTGATGAACCAAGCATGGAGGCGGACGCCGTCGGATGACGTGAGCCAGACATCCTCGTACAGGAGGCGGAGGCGTTCAGGGGTGATGGGGTACGATTTGGTGAGGCCGGGCAGCACCGGCACGTACACGAGCTTCTCTTGGAAAGCCACAAGCAGCGCCATGCCGGCAACCACGATTCCGCCAGCTCCATAGAACAACGCGCTCACGTACGACACCATGGGTTGACGCACGCCCTTCCCCCCTCGATCTCTCTCTCTCTCTCTCTCTACTTTATCTCGCCGAATGAGATTGGGCGTGTACCTGCGTGAATCCGAGTGCGTAGCATGGATCGTCGATCTACACGCAGGGGGTGAACTGAATTCTGCTCCTTGTAGCTCTGCAATTCTTCACTTGCGGTTTCTCATTTTCTGGGTTTTGAGAAGAGAAGGCGAGTGAAACGACGACGTTTTCTGCATAAATCGGCTATTCTTCGCTTCCTCTTCTCCCCTTGAGATTTTAACTGTTAGGTAATTTTTAATATTTCATTGTTTTTCTTTTCTTTTTGGGAAAAAATCATTTTACTCAACTTGGGGCAAGTGTAAATTAGACTTTTGAGTTTTGGCTACTCAAAAAAGAAAATTAAATTTATTTATTTAAATTTTTTTTTTTAAAAAAAAAAACACCTTTTTGGACTTCTATCTTCAGTAAAAATTAGTACTACCACTTTCAACTTGAAAGGAAAAGTAATTTATGCTTTTGATCGGACTTGTTTGATTTTTGACTAGGTTAAACATAAGCCGTAAGTAGCATAATATTTTTATGCTTATTTTAACAAGCTTTACTTATTGAGGAACGAGCTAGAAATAAAACGTGAACTTTATAAGTTATCAATCAGCACGTTAACTTTTAATTTTACTATATAATTAAACCACATAATTTTCAATTGTCGTCGTACTGAATCCAATGTATCAAACCTAAGTTCAATTGGCGCCTTTTGTCGACATTGTTTCTAACAACAAGATTGAAATCTTTAGTCAAATTACACAACATGTTAATTTTGCTAGTCGATACACACACTGATCACCATCTTGAGAACATCTAGAGTGACTAGCACAATGTGTGCAATAATAACTGATAGAATTTTATTTTATCTAAAAGCTCGAACTTGAAACAACTAATCGATTTGATTATTATAAATTATAATGACCATCAATTAATTACTACACTTAATATTGTAAAGTAGTAATTGCTTGCCTCCGTATAGACAAGACAAGGACACACCCCTGTAACTAAAAAGTGGATTGTTATATGTGCCTAAATAATGTTCATGCATATATAATACACCCATTTAATTCAATAATGTATCCATCAATTAATCTGGATCAATTATTTTCTTGGACCATTAATTTCACATGTCGAGGTGGATTTAAGTGGAATCTGCACCGTACCTTGCCTTTGCCATGCTTATGGTTTGCCTCGTTCGAGCACTGCTGCCTCTATCAGCTCGTCATCAATCCTTCGAACTCACTCGAATCGATTCATTATAATAGGTGGATTGCTTTGATTCTATTTCTATGCCAAATAACGATATGTTTCTCTTCCGATTAATAGCTTAAGAATTCGAATTGTTATGCATGCATGCACGAGCAGTGGCGGAGCCACATGCATGCAATGGTGGGCTTAAGTCCACCCCATGCATATTTTTCTTTTTCCTTACTTCTTAAAATTTGGGGTTTTTTTTCCCCAAGTTTTATTATCGTAAGCTCGTGTCAGCCCATGCCAATAGTGAGAAAAAACGAGTAATTTTTGTCTCGTCCGCATCGTTAGGCAATCAACCAAGCCCATCTCATCTCAAAATTCTGGCAATCACATTAAGTAGCATAAGCTAGGGCTCAAAGACAATGTATAGGCATAGCCTAAAATTTCAAGCCGGGCTATTGGGATTTATAGGGCAAAGTTGGACGTAAATTAAGATGTAGAATTATCATATATCACAAAATATAATTGGAGATCGATGACCTGACCTAGTAATAATAAGACAATGTGTATTCGGTGTGGCCTAGCTAGCGGTAGGAAGTTATGTTTCGATAACAAAAGTCGCGGTTTTGAGTTTTACCATGTCTCGAAATTTAATCTTCTACTGCTAGATCAACATATGTACACCCTTTACTATTTTTTATGTTCAAATTGTGTATCAAATATTAAATTTAATTAACTCTATAGTGCTTTTATGAAAAGAAAATATAGTATAAATATTAAAAATCATAATATTAATAGACATCTATTTATAAAGTTGGAAGTTTTTAAAAATTATACACTAATCTAGAGGATTTATCGATTATATCTTAACTAATAAGATAAAAACATATGCCAGCAAATAATTACAACATGATCCAAAATGCATGATGCTAGTGAAATTAAATTGATACGTGTATTACACAGTTGATACACGAAAGTCAGGACATATGTTCCCAAAACGTGCTTAATAGAATGAGAAAAGTAATTACGTTAAGATGAAATTAGATTTGAGATTATCTCGGCTAACTAATTCCAAACGCCCCACCATAATCAGTGTTTTTTTTAACACACAAATACCACTCATATATTCACACACGCATCCAAGATGATTCGAAAACCGAATATTTCTATTATTTATAAGAGGCCTTAAATGCAAGTTGCTATGAAGTTCTTTAACTAGTAATAGAACAGCTCAGGAAATTCTCCTTGAATAAAAATATTCTACAACAGTCTCCATCTTCTCTATCTGGAATATATTTCTGCAAAAAAAGAAAAGAAAAAAGAAAATTTAAAATCAAATTTCCTAAAGAGAAAATAATAATTGGAAATGTTAGTAATTAATTATGAGGAGAAGAGGAGGAATCTCTGTGGTTGCGCAATTTAAGGGGAGAGGTGAATTAATACGGTCTCATCATCACATCCCTTCACACCCTCATTTTCCAGTTCATTCTCACCTTAATTTAATTTTTCTTACATTTTTTATCGAGTTTATTTTTTTCAAATTGAGTCGTTTCCTTGGCAATTTTAACACGTTTTTTTTCCACATTTCTTAATGATAGAAAAGAAAAAATATTTAAAAAGCCATTTTCAAATTTATCGTAAGTATGGAAAAACGTATCAGAATTGTTAAAAATAAACGACTTAAAAATAAACGACTCAAGTTTGATCAGAAGAATGGATGTAGTAATAAATTAAGTTTGCCTCTCCTTGATTTGCTGTTGGAGGGGAATATATATAAATATATACACATTATATATATTTATATACATATTCGTATTTCTGCTCGGTCGAAATTTGGCGCAAAAATGCTCACATGCATTGCACGTTCCAAGCAATTGAGCGACGGCGCGTCCACCGCCGATCCGCTGTCGCCGGAGAAGCTCAGCTCCGCCGCGCCCCCGAGCAAACAAGCCATCAGGATTCTCACCTCTCAGGTACTTCAGTCACAGAAAATCGATTATTTTGAATTTTTTCGATTCTACTCAGCTCGATCGAATCAGAGTTTTATTTTTTTTTCCGCTTAATTTGAAATTATATGCGGCGGCGATCGATCGATCGATCCGTGTACAGATTAAGGAAATGGCGCTGAAGGCGACGGGGGCGTACCGTCAGTGCGCGCCGTGCGCCGCCGTCGAGGCGGCGCGGCGGCAGAGCGGGAGCGGGGTAGGGTCGGAGGGATTATCCCGACGGTCGGGGGCGGGGCGGAGGGAGCTGGAGGCGCGGCTGAAGGGGATATCGAGCGGCGAGGGGGCGGCGGCGGCTGCGAGTGGGCGGCGAGTCGACCCGGTGGTGTTCGTGGAGGAGAGCGAGCCGAAGGAGTGGGTGGCTCAGGTCGAACCCGGCGTGCTAATTACGTTCGTGTCCCTGCCGCGCGGGGGCAACGACCTGAAGCAGATGAAGTTCAGGTAATGCCCTTTTTGGTAATTTCGACGCAGTGCCGGTGGGGTTTTGATTGGTTGGGGGAAATTAATTGGTGTGTTTTGTGCATGCTTTAATATGAATGGGTGTGAACGCAGTTTCTGTTTGTTTCCATTTCTTCATTTTTTGCTGGGCGTAGTCCATTAATGTTTAAGGCCATTTACATCCTTTGTTTATGTGGGCCGAGTTTTTGATTATTCCGTATTCAAATTTCAACACTACATTTTCCCCTAAAATAAGATTTATTTATTTCGACAAAATATCAAGTGTCGGGTTTTGGAGTTGGTGCGTCGTAAGAGAGGAAGTCGAGGAGATTTTGAGTTTGAACGTCTGGGCTAACAGTTCTCTTGTGAATTTTCGAAACAAAGAGTAAACGTTTTTGTTGTAATATCTGGTACCTCTTTTACCATGCTTCATGCATCAATAAACTTATTTTCTAATAAAATTAAATACTATATCAATGTATATATGCATTGAATAAAGTTATTTAAAATGTTGGACGAATGGAGTATATATTAAAATGTGGATCATTATTGGTTAGGTAAATATTACTATACTTACAATTTGAAATATATATATATATATATAATTAATTTTACCTCCAATTAATTTCTTGCATGTTGATTAATTAGTTAATTTGCTGTGTATCTCCCCCAATTCCGGTGGGGACCAGCTTAGATTGCTTTATAGGAAACTATTTTATCGAACCCGATCGTACCTTTTCGGTGTTTGCAATCTTCTATGATATCGAAGGACGATTGTTTATGTGTCATATTCAAAAATGTTGATTTCAGAAATGTTTGTTTCATATCTTTATATGTATGGTAAAAGATAAAAGGTGTACATCTAAAAGGAATGATGTGAAATTAGCTAGTATGCGATCAAAATCAACTCATTATGTTTTCCATGTTTCTTTCTATGATGAACACATGCATTTGAACATTATTTGCCCGAATTATAACTTGATTTCATGTTTGGTACGTTCGTATAATTGATGTTTCAACAGTTACATTGCCTCATGCATAATTAAAGTTGGTTAGTTGGAATAATGGATGCATGCATGCAAAACTAGGGTTTTGACTACGTACCTACTACTCCTTAACTAAGAGAATCATATCTCTTGCAATTGTTTATATATAGCCAAGAAATGTTCAACAAACAGCAAGCACAAAGGTGGTGGGCAGACAACTTCGAGAAGGTGACTGAGCTATACAACGTGCGGAAGCTGAATCGTCGAGCATTTCCTCATTACCCCAGAGACGACTCGGAACCTGTCGAAGGCAGTAGCCACGTGGCTCCGTCGTCCTCACTGGATTCTTTAGAGCATTCCTCTATGCAGAGGTTGGTAGGTGCTAACGCTAAAACAGAAGCTTCCACCGCGGGTGTCGATCCATCTGGGGAGAGATCGGTCGCTAGTGTGGAGACAGAATGGATCGAAGAAGATGAGCCCGGTGTGCATATTACTATAAGAGCTCTGCCTAACGGGAGACGGGAGATCAAACGCGTCCGGTTCAGGTCGGTTTCGATTATTTTACGTGTATTGCTTCTTATATCACATGTGTTGCATGATTTATTGTCTAAGTATGTTTGAATTTTGGAACTAACTTTGTTTTCAGCCGGGAGAAATTCGAGGTGCTGCATGCTAGAGTGTGGTGGGAGGAGAACAAAGTAAGGATTCTCGAGCAATACTTGTGAGATTTGTGTATTAATTTATTCAAAGAAACGTACATTATATTGTGTGCATGTTAATTTCTCTCGTGTTAAGGGGTAATTTTCGTAGGATTTAGACCCTCTATCTGTGTAATTGGGTAATATCTTCGATTGCATTTACATATGATCGACACGTGTCAGCGAAATTCATGAAGATAGAGACAACTTTGACAATCCGGCGATGGAAATTTTACTATATAGAACAAATTTTCGCTGACACGTGTTGATCATCCATAAATGTAATCGAAGATGTTGTTGTAGCTCTTAATCTACTAGATTTTTTGGATCTTCTATACATTGCATTTTGACGTGAAATCTTCTATCGTACTATTTTCATGTGTTAAAAATAACTTTACAATTTTCTATTTTTTTTTAATGAAATCACTAATCATGCCTAATTCTAAAATTTCTGGTAATGTATGACAGGTTTCAGACAAATGCAACTGCTACATTGTGATAAAAAGTAGAATTAATTTGGTAGTAAAAATAAGAAAATACATAAAGAAAAATGGATAAATTATTATTCTTGGGCCTAGACTTTAGTACGTATCGATCGACATATAAATCAAAACATATTAATTATTTTACTGCTTCATTTGTTAATAATGAATTTACTTATATTAAAAGAAATCGATTATATATACAATTCAATAGAGCCATTACTAACACAGTGAGCTTAAATTTATTAATACACACTAGCATTATATTGAACATACAATGAAAACTATATATATATATATATATATATATATATATATATGAAACAAGGTAGTGGATCATCTGCAAACTAAATATTTCGTTCAAACTGCAAACCATGTTTTTTTATGCATAGCATGATGCATTTTTATGCATAGCATGTTGCATAAAAAAAAATTATTTAATGCATTAATAATTTTTTTTATGCAACATGCTATGCATAAAAATGCATCATGCTATACAAAAAAAAAAATGCATGGTTTGTAGTTTGCACAAAATATTTAATTTTCACTAGAACCACTCCCTATAAAACCATTTAACATGAAATATACGATAAAAAATCGTAAGCCCAATTAACTTACTTCCGTAACCAACTAAGTCAAAAGGGTAATTCTAAACATAGCCACCAAATTACTCACTATAGCCCCCAATATAAAAATAATCATAAAATTAATAGGAATTTACTTATATGTCCTCTAACCACATAGCCCTCATCGTAACCCCCTCCCTAATTTTGTCTTCCTTCTTTCTTCTCCATTAAATTATTTTGCAAGTTTTTCTTCCTTTCGTCCCTTAATTCGTTTTATGATTTTACATTTTTGTCTATTAACTCCTATCTCTCTTTGCAATGTTCATTACTCACGAGAAATCTCTCGAACATTGTGCGGAGCAGCAAGCATTCGAATACCAAAAGTTAAAGAAGAAGAATCTTTTTACCTCTCAACATCCATCCTTTCCATCACCATATACTCCTCCTCCACCCAACAAACCCACACTTCTCTCTCTCGCACAAGCCACCATCAATGATCAACTTAACCTCAAAACCCCCATTCCTCATCAACTCCTCCATTACCCTCACTCTCCTCTCTACAAATCCCAACAAGATCGTCGGAATCCTCTACGACGGTTTCCTCACAAGCGCTTTCTACAACCTTCACGTAATTACTCCTCCGACTTCACTTCCCTCATTCTATCAACATGTAAATTATAAAACAAAATGAGGGACGGAGGTAAGAGAAAGCAGATATTGTGGACACAATTTATAGAATTTTTTGACGAAGAAGAAGGAAAAGAAATATAAAATTATTTCAATCATTATTAAAGATGGATTAGGGAGGGGGTTATGAGATTAATTCTACCGAGGGATTTAAATTGGGGGCTATGGATGTTAGGGGCATACAAGTAAATTACTTATTAATTTTAGGATTATTTTTATGTTGGGGGCTATAAAGAGTAATTTGATGGCTATGTTTAGAATTACCAAGATAACAAAGCCCAATATCTTGCAACTTTGACCACAAAAATTACATATATTTGGCTCAATGAGTTAACTGATTTAGTCGTCGCAAATATGGTCAACACATAGGACTTATAATTTAAGAAAACACTGATTCTGTAACACACATCTCCGAATGATTTGGGTGTTATCAAAAGGAAATAAAAGGGAAAAGGAAAAGGAAAGATAGAATTTAATACAAACCCTAGCTAGTTCACGAACAAAACACTAGCTAGCTAGTTACTCCCTCCGACTCACGATTTCCGGAACATTTTATTTTGGTAGGGGAATTAGAACAAGCATATATAGAAATTAAAGTGTGTTGTGCTTAGGGATTAACTCTAATAATCTTATTTTATGAAATAGAAAGAATTAAAGAATTAACTCTTACACTTTTACTACTTTTCGCTTTTAACACACTTAAATCCCGTGTCAAAAAGAAATAATACCGTTGAAGTGGGACATACGTGCTATATCTACACAAAAAATGGTCTCTAACTACCAGATTTCCCCAAGTTATTGGGAATTTTTTAACTCTTCAATTTTCTATAAAATTATAACGGCTTGTATATATTAGTGGCTTGAAACCCACTAATTAATTATGTTTGAATTAATCGTGCTAAAAAGCTTAGCAACAATTAAACGGGCCCAGTCCAATAGTAGAACTTTATTTTGAGGCTCAATTAAATGGGCCCAATTTAGGATCGGGCCAACTCCGTCCCAACCCATTGTGTTTTGACAAATCGGACCGGGTCCGATAAAAAACGTCTATTTTCAACATCCACCTATCAAAATCATGCTACTCCATTCGTCCACTTAAAGAGGGATGAATGTCAATATCGTATGTCTCATACTCTCATTGATAAACGGATATTACCTAACTTTATAAATTTTAATTTATTAAAACTCATTTACACTACTTTATCAATAATTATCATTGTTGCCTTAATAAAATATATTTATTTCAAAGTTCAATTTTTAAATTATTTAGCCAATTTATTTTGGAAAATGTGCACGAAATGCGCACACATTTTGCACATATTACATATTAACACTACAATAAAAATGTCTAGCACGTAACGCCAATAAACTTGTAGACATACATACGTGTTCAGATGATTCAACAGATGACGATGCAACGTGTGGATCATAAGTTTATTAATACCAATAAAACAAAATTCTTGCAATCACATAATTTTTGAAAAATTGCAAGACTGATTTATATTACTAGTAACTACTAATGAAATGAAACTACAATCTCGTTTCACTTGCTTAATTAAAAAATTACTAAGGGTGGAGAAATATTGCATCTTCTTCCGTTTAGGTATTTACTCGAATTGTTTTTGTAATTCTCTTTCATTCAAATCACATATTATTAAAATATATATATATATATATATATATATATATATATATATATGATTTCTTACATTTATAATTTAATTTATTTATCACATTCTATTTTACATAATAGTAGCATATAGTTATAGATATAAGGGTAAAATGGTGAAGTCGGTCCTTGATGTCAACAATCGCCAAGCCTACGAGATATACTTCACGTTGCAAACCATAACCCTCGTCGCGTCAATCTCGGTTGTCGCATGCATGGTGAGCGGGCTGCCGCTCAACGCAGAGCTTTCGTCTTGGTTTTGCGCTTGGTCACGTGGATCTCCATGATGGTTGTGATGCTCATCCATACCGTCTCCGTCACCTCCCTCGCCCCACTCAACATTCATATGACTGACAAGGTGATATTCATCTTGCGGAATTCGCTTTTCACCTTTGTCGGGATCATGAGAACTATCCTATGCGCACACATTGTGCATTTGATCCTGAGGCGAGGACGGAAGGAGAGAGCGAAGGGGTCATGAGACGGTGTTGCTTGCTGCTGATATTCCAAGGGATATGTTGTTAGTGTGTGTTGTTTAGACTGTTAAGTACTCCCTCCCATTTTTTTTTAATTGACATTTTTGATTTTTTTATATTTGCTTTTTAATTGTCGTTAATTCTATGCTAGATTTCTAAAGATATCCCTATGAATTAATTATGGGGCACACTCCCATGCGGCCAGCCGCATGGTGTGGCCGGATCCAAATCTGCCCAAATTAAGGCCTGCCCAAATTGCATGAAAAAATTAAGGCCCAACACAATTAATCAAAGTTAATTAATTGATTAATCAAAATTAATTAATTGTCGCTACTTTCTCTCCCTCTCTCTCCCTCTCTCTCATTGACGGCAAACCACACCGCCGGAATCCCTCTCTCTCACCGCTGGAACTGCCATCGCCATCTGACTATTACCTCCCCTACCATTATGGCCTTAATTTCACCGACATTTGGTCGTAAATTTTCCAAATAATCATCCAACATTGTCGGATTTCCAATGGAGTTGAACCCGGTATGTGATAGTACTGCCTTTCCGCCGCCGGCGCCACCTCATTGTCACAGCAGCAGCCACGACCCAATCTATATGAATAAAAGTAAGGAGGAGTCTTGTGTTATAAGCAATGAAGGTAATAGTGCCAATCTATATGAGTTCAAGTGAAAATTCACATGAACAAATCTGAAATTTAATCGAAATTGAGCTATACTTGCTTCCTATTTTGCATAATTTGTTGATCCTTGATGTGTTCTCTCATGGAGTTTGAAATGGCTGTGAAATTGTTGAATACTTTCTGGAATTTTTTAAGGGGGAGTTGGAATCGGGGTTGGTTGAGTCAACTTCTGGGTAGGGAGAAGTGGGCTTCTTACGATTCGAAAACATAACTTCAGATTTTAAGCTTTGAACTACTACTTTTTCTGGAAACAAATCTCGAATTGGTGTCAATTGAAGATGGAGAATTTGTTCTTGGATAATCTTAGTAATTTTTTCTGAGAATTTGTAAGCTTTGAGGAGGTGTAATTTATTGTTATGGGGTTAAAAGTAGAGACATGTTTTGATAGTAATTTGGGATGGGGATTGAAGATAATCTGATATCAAGTGCTGAGTTTGAATTCTGAATGGTTGTGAGTTTGAACTAAATAATCATGTTTACGTGAGGAACATTCTTCCATAGAAAGTGAGTGGCTAGCTTCAGCACCCCTGTAGAAAAATCATGACTTTAGAGTGAGAGTAGAGTAGAAGAGATCAAAGGATCGAGTTCGTGATTTCTGCAGTAGAATCTTGATACAACATGATCTTGATTTAGTGTGAGAAAATTAGGATACAAGTGTTTTACTAGCTTTTAAGATTTCTGTAGCATAATCTTGTTTATTCTATTTTCATTTAAAAAATTGTAATAGGTATTGGTTTTGATGAGGAGCTAGATCAATCCAAAATGGATGAGAATCAGGATCTCATAGCTTATTCTGATCTGCATGGCTTCAATAATGAGAAGGAGGAGTCTTGTGTTGGAAGAGTTATAAGCAATGAAGGTAATAATTGTAACTTTTATTCAGTTTAGTAGCTTTTTCTCACAGTGTCAATTCACATGAACAAAAGTGCTAATCTGTGATGATGCTACTTGATATTGTAATAGGTGATAATTTTTGTGAGAATCAAGATCAATCTTACAATGATGAAAGACAATGCATGATACTTGATCAAGGCAACGATGAAGGTAACACTTGGTTTTTTATGTTTTTGTAAATTGAGGTACAATTATTTTCTCAAAATATTCACTACTTAACATGGAAATATTTTCTCACCACCTTATAGGCCAAGCTATTTGTTTGTCCAGTTCCCTCATTGGCATCAAGAGAGAGAATTTTGAAGAGATATATGAATTGTATTGCAATCATGCTCTTGAAGTTGGATTTAGTGTTCGAAGATCAACCACTAAATACAACACTAAGGGGGAGGTAGTCTGTAAATATTTAGTGTGCTCATGTGAAGGAATTAGGAAAGAAAGAGCCTCTAGTTCAATCAACATACAAGAAGGAAAAAAGAGAGCAACTAACATCACGCGGACAAATTGCAAGGCGTCGTTGAAGGCAAAATTAAATGACGATGGTTCATTTGAAGTAGTTGACCACAATACAGAACACAATCACACACTCTCTAGGAGAGAATGGAGCCACATGCATCGTTCTCAAAGATCAATTGGTGTAGAGAATGCCGTTGTTATTGAGGATATGATGTCTTGTGTAATGAAACCGATGGATTCATTTCGATACATGGCACAAGATGCAGCTGGTGAAGATGTTCTTGGCCATACAAAGAAAGATCACTTGAATTTTGTGAACAGGTTGAGGATAAGTGCAATAGAAGCAGGAGATGCTCAAACTCTCATCGACATTTTATACCAACAAGGAGTTGAGGATCATGAGTTCTTTTTCAGAGTCAAACTTGATGATGAAGGTAGATTGTGTAACGTTTTTTGGAGGGACTCGATGATGAAGGAGGATTATGCTATATATGGTGATGTTGTTGTCTTTGACACAACATATAGAACAAACAAGTATAATCTAATATGTGCCCCATTTGTTGGGATAAATAATCATTGGAAGAATGTTATGTTTGGATGTGCATTCATTGCAAATGAAAAGATTGAGTCATTCGTATGGTTATTTGAGGTTTTCAAGAAATCCATGGAAGGTCGATGTCCCGTGACATTATGTACAGATCAAGATCAAGCAATTGCAAGTGCAATAGAAAGGGTGTTCCCTGAGACTAGGCATAGATATGCATATGGCATTTATATCAGAATGCGCTAAGTCTTTTGGGTAAACTAAAATCCAACAAGTCCTTTGGTGAGGTGCTACAGAAGTGTTTGATTGGTTGTACAAATATTGAAGAATTTGAGCAGTGTTGGAGCTCCATGATCTCAGACTATAGATTGAAAGAAAATTCTTGGTTTCAGAGGTTGTATAGTTTGAGGGAGAGATGGTGCAACGCCTATAACAAAGATTTCTTCTCAGCCGGGATCCTATCATCACAAAGAAGTGAAAGCACAAACAGTACATTAGGATTCAATGCGAAGATGACAACAAGTTTGAATGATTTCTACACCATCTTCAAGAAAGCACTCGAAAGTTGGAGGAGCAATGAAGCAAATGATGAATTTCAATGCTCGAGAGGAACAACTGCGTCATGCCTACTAATGACGGGTATTGTCAGACATGCTGCTGAGGTATACACTAATACAATTTTCAAAGATTTTGAAAATGAATTCGTGAAGTCCATCCCCACAGTCTATACCCTTTTATCTGAAGATCGTGACATTAAACTATATAATCTTATTCATTTTGATTGTACCTTCCATGTGAGTTATTGTGCAACGGGATCTTTGGTGAGTTGCTCATGCAAGAGGTTTGAGGAATGTGGGCTACTATGCTGTCATATATTGAGGATATTGCATGCACATTCAGTGAATCAAATACCGTCATCTTATATTATGAAAAGATGGACAAAAGTTGCCAAACAAGATTTGTGGGATAAATTGAAAGATAAATGTGAGAAGGGTGCAAAATCTGTTCCTTGGAGGCATCATATTGTGAGAAGATTCTACAGTACTGTTTTGAAAGCCCAAGAAAATGAAGATGACAGATTGGTTGTTGAAGAGGGACTGCAAAATATCACTTCTTCACTTGAAGAGTTGGCAGTCGCGAGGCAAGGAAATGATGCAATGCAAGATGTTGAAGCTTCGGGTTCAATAATGAATGTGACAGATCCTTCACGTTCAGTCACAAAGCGGAGAAAATGTAGAATTAAAGGACATCTTAAAAAAAGTAAAAAAGAAGAAGGCTTGTGATGCATCAAATCAAAAGCAGTTGAAGGAGTTTGGTACCAAAACTCCGAATCCAAGGTTATTTTAGAAGATTTAATTAGATCAAAATCACTCTGATTGGTGTGTAAATGTTAGGATTTTCGTAGTGTTTTCGAGTCCGTTTTTGTTATGTTTTGTGTCCCTTTTGTTTGTCTTTTGCTATGATTCGGTTGTTTGGAGTTTGGTTCGTGTAGGATCATTAGGTGAAAGAAACGGAAGGAAACGGGTCATAAAAGGCGAGGAATTGAGGAAAATCAAGCATGGAAGCGAGCATGACGTTGGACGACCGTCCAAGGCAGTGGACGGCCGTCCAGAGTACTCTGGACGAGCATCCAGGGAGGAATTGAAGTAAAGGGCGAGTGTTACGTTGGACGAGCGTCCAACGTACGTTGGACGACCGTCCAACGTTCCGGCCAGCTATTGTTTCCTTATATAATTAGGTTTTCATACCTATTATATATACTATCCCTTGTACACGAATTCTAAACATCTTTTAGCATATTTTAGCTTTAGTTTTCAGCACTTAAACACTTTAGATTAGTTTTACTTTGTTCGGATCCAGATTCTTAGTTCGTGCAATTCAATTCAAGTTTTTCTTTTACTTCGCGTTCTTCGTTTAATTCTCGTAAGTTATTTATTGCTTTCGCTTACTTGCTTTAATTGCTTTACTTAGTTTTAGATTCGATTTCGTAATTGCTTCTTTTAATTTCCTTAGTTTAATTTCGTTCTTTCGATCGTTTTTCTAGTTTCGTTTCTCTAGTTTTTCAAAGCTTTCAAAGTTAGATTAATTTTCTTTAAAATTTCCAGATTTATTTCATCATGTCTAGATTTATTTATGCTTCTATCTTTGCTTCCTTTATTGCTTTCTTTTCGATTTTTGCCTAGGTAGATTTATTGCTTTCTTCTAGTTTAATTTTCTAAGTTTATTTAGTTCGATTTACTTCCAGCTTTTAGATTAGATTTATTTGCTTTGATTTTAATTGCTTTGATTTATTTTATTGCCTAGGATTTTAAAAACCAAAACCCAAAATCTTCTTTACTTGCTTTCTTAGTTTTAGGCTAGATTAAGTTTTACTACATAATTAATTGCCCTGTTAAGTTTTCCTTGAGATTTGATACTTAGGTTTTACTTGCTAGTGCTACGATAGATTTCGTCTATTGCGAACACTTTTTAGTGAGACAAAATTTGGCGCCGTTGCCGGGGAAAACTTTAGGCGATTTATTGTGTAGTATTTTTATTTGTTTTATTTTTATTTGTGTTTCTTCGATTTTCTTGTTTCTTCCACTCGGTGCGTTTAACCCTTTTGTTGAGTGTTGTTTATGCATGGTCGCCGAAGTCTTCAAAGGAGTTTAGCGCCCTACTTCGACAACATCCATCAAAGGAAAGCGATTTTAGCCACGAAGGAGAAGGAGGAGATCAATTCTCAAGACTTTGGTTTAGTCTTGTTGTTTGCAGAGCCCCAAGCCATGGCAGCTAGAGTCATGGGCGATTTTGCTCGCCCCACATTCACAGCCACCACTTCGGCGATTGTCCTGACGGAAGCGGTCAAGAATCATGAGCTTAAACCTCACCACATGGCGTTGCTCCCATCCTACCACGGGCTGCCCAACGAGGACGCTTTGACATTCATCCGAGAGTTTTGCACGGTGGTGCAAACTTTCCCACTCTCGGGACTCACGGAGGACAACTTGAAGATGAAGTGCTTCCCGTACACCCTCAAGGATCGAGCAAAGTCATGGTATTTGGCGCTCCCGGCCAACTCTCTCGCCACATGGAATGCGGTGTGCGAGAAGTTCATGCCCAAGTACTACCCGAACCGCAAGACTCAAGAGGTGCGGTCAAAGATTATGAATTTTTCCAAGACAACGATAAGCCGTTTCACGAAGTATGGGAGAGGTTCCAAGAGCTACTTCAACAATGCCCTCATCATCAAATGGCACCGGAGTTGCTTTGGCAATATTTCTACGACGCCCTCAATCAGACTTGTCAGTTCATGGTGGATAGTTCGACCGGAGGCAACATAGCGGTCAAGACAGCTGACGAGTTGAAGGAAATTTTCGAGACACTCACTGCGAGTTCTCAACAAAAATCAGCTAGACCGAGGAAAGTGGAGGCGAGTGCAATTTCGATGAGCCCCGACTTGAAGAAGCAAATTGCCGACATGTATAGGGATCTCGAGAATTTGAAGATTAAGCAAAGTGCACCGGCCCCGAAGGAGGAAGAGAGGAAGCCGGACCAATGCGAGATTTGTGGAGAGCTTGGTCACATCAAGGAGGTGTGCCACAACATGGGAGAGTTTCCATACGAAGGAGGAGCCGAGGTGTACGCCGCTCAAGGATACCCCCCTCAAGTGCCTCCACCTCAAGGATACCAAGGGGGATACAATGGACCTTTCCAAAATCCAAGGCCGACACAAGGGCAAGGTAATCCTCCTACCTATCCTAATAGACGCCCTCCACCATATAATAGCCCTTATCCTCCACCAAATCCCTACTACTCTCATCCACCACCACCATATTATCCACCACCACAATACCCTCCAAATCCATATTATCCACCACCTTCATACTACCCCCCTCAACCTACTCCTACACCACCACCAACATACCCAAATTCTCGTCCTCAAGGACCACAAGGACCTCCTCATAAGCCTCCCGTCGATGAGAGCCTCTCTACATTCCTTCATGAGGCTAAATTGGCTCGAGAGACTCAAGATGCTAACATTAAGAGGCTCGAAACGGCAATTGGCCAAATTTCTGGATCCATGCACTTGATGCAACAACCGGGGCGGATTCCGAGTCAAGGGATTCAACCACAACAAGCTAACGAGGTGCAATATCCCCCATATGTTCCTCCTTTTCCACCACATCAAGCCTAAGCCGTTTCGGTGCTACGGAGCGGGAGGCACGTGGATAATGGAGTTGTGATGCCGCCTCAAAGCCATTCTAGCCAAAGGTGGAGCCCGAATTCGCGTTGGGGATCGAGCCAAAACCATGCAGCACAGCACTCTGGACGGGCGTCCAATGTTTCTGGACGACCGTCCAACATTGGACGACCGCCCACAGTCACGCCAGCCCTTGGACGAGCGCCAGAAATCATTCCAGCGAAGCCGCGCTGGACGGGCATCCAACGTACGTTGGACGACCGTCCAACGCTGAACAGGAGCAGAATGCGAGCCCTTTCTTGGACGAGCGTCCAGCCAACACTGGACGACCGTCCAACGCCCAGAACACACGCACGGAGTCCGAGGAAGCTGAGAAAGAGTCCCAACCTCTCCACAAGACGTCCAATCCTTATGTTCCTCCCATTCCTTATCCAAGTCGTGTGAAGAACAAGAAGCGCGATCAACAATTCGCCGATCTTTACAAGCTTCTTTCAAAGGTGGACGTAAACTTGCCTCTCCTTGATGTTATTCGCAACGTGCCGCCGTTCGTGAGGTTCGTGAAGGAGTTGACATCGAGGAAGAAGCCGTTCGATGAGATGGAGACGATTGCGGTGTCAGAGGTGGCGACATCCATTATGCAACACCCTCTTCCACCTAAGCAACGAGATCCAGGTTCTTTCGTTATCACTATCTCTTTGGGTAATGGTAAGGAAGCATGTGGTATGTTAGATTTAGGTGCCGGTATTAATCTCATGCCTTATTCTATCTTTAAGCAATTAGAGTTAGGAGAACTTAAACCCACTCGCATGAGCCTTCAATTGGCGGATAGGTCTATTAGGTACCCTAGAGGTATTATCGAGGATATTCTTGTCCGTGTGGGGGGTTTGATTGTACCCGTTGATTTCGTTGTTTTAGAGATAGGTGAGGTCCAAGAGAATGGTATTGAGCACACACTTTTGCTAGGTCGTCTTTCATGGCTACTACTAACACTTTGATTGATGTGAAGAATGGTGTGATTAAGATGTCGGTGTTAGGAGAGGATGTCTCGTTTTCTGTGCATAAGAGTCGGCCTATGTCATCAGTCAATTTAATTGATAATTGTTCTTTCATCGATAAGGTTGATGCCTTGGCCGAGTGTTCTTTTGTGCAGGATTTTGAGACCGAGGAAGTATGTTGGGGATCCGGAGATCAAATGGAATGGGAGCGAATGGAGAGGGATATTGGAATCAAGCTACCGTTTCCACCTCAAGATCCCGAGCCCGGCTCGAAGATTCCGGAGCCGTTGGAGTTGAAAGAGCTGCCTTCGCATTTGAAATATATATTTTTAGAGGGAGGCAATCAAAAACCCGTAATCATCTCTTCTTCTTTGTCTCTTGCAGAGGAAGGAGCATTGGTGGGCATACTCAAGGAGAACAAGCTCGCTTTTGGATGGAGCTTGGCGGATATTCGAGGAATTAGCCCGGCCACGTGCATGCACCGCATCAATCTCGAAGAAGGCGCTCGCCCCAAACGAGATGTACAACGGAGGCTCAATCCAATGCTCATGGAGGTCGTGCGCAAGGAAATCTACAAGCTATTGGCGGAGGGTATTATCTATGCCATCACCGATAGTGAGTGGGTTAGCCCGGTGCATGTCGTTCCAAAGAAGGGAGGAATTACGGTGTCAAAGAACGAGAAGGACGAGTTGGTCGCCTCGCGCCCGGTTACCGGTTGGAGGATGTGCATCGATTATAGGAAGCTCAATGCTTCCACCAAAAAGGACCACTTTCCTCTCCCTTTTATTGATCAAATGCTTGATAAGTTAGCCGGGCAGGAATTTTATTGTTTTCTAGATGGCTTGTCAGGTTACTACCAAATTGCGATAGCTCCGGAGGATCAAGCAAAGACGGCTTTCACAAGCCCTTTTGGGACCTATGCTTATAGGAGGATGCCATTTGGTCTCTGCAACGCACCGGGTACGTTCCAAAGATGCATGATGTCTATTTTTTCGGAATTTATCGGTGACTTTGTTGAGATTTTCATGGATGATTTTTCTGTTTTTGGGTCGTCTTTCCATGATTGCTTGATGAAAATAGAGAGAGTCCTTAAGAGATGCATTGAGAGTGGTCTTACTTTTAGTTGGGAAAAGAGTCATTTTATGGTTAGAAGTGGCATTGTTCTAGGCCATGTAGTCTCGAGTAAGGGCATAGAGGTCGACAAAGCGAAAGTGGAGGTGATTGAAAAATTGCCACCACCTAGTGATGTCAAAGGTATTAGGAGTTTCCTTGGTCATGCGGGCTTTTATAGACGATTTATTAAGGATTTTTCTAAAATTAGCCAACCTCTTTGTCGTTTACTTGCTCAAGATGTGCCTTTCCACTTTGATGATTCTTGTATGCATGATTTTCTCACTTTAAAAGAAAAACTCATCTCTGCTCCTGTTGTAGTTGGTCCCGATTGGTCATTGCCTTTTGAAATTATGTGTGATGCTTCGAATAATGCCGTAGGGGCTGTTTTGGGTCAAAGAGTCGATAAGATGCTTCGTGTGATTTACTATGCTAGTTTAACGCTTAATCCTGCTCAAGTGAATTACACCACCACCGAACAAGAGATGCTTGTTGTTGTTTTTGCCTTAGATAAATTTAGATCTTACATCATAGGGTCTAAGGTGATTATTTATAGTGATCATGGTGCTCTTAAACATCTTTTGACTAAAGCCCAAGCAAAACCTAGGTTGATTAGATGGGTCTTATTATTGCAAGAATTTGATATTGAGATTCGTGATAGGAAAGGTAGTGATAACCTTGTGGCCGACCATCTCTCTCGCCTAGATTAACCTCCCCCTTATGCTTCTCTTGATGATATTTGTGATTCTTTTCCTTTTGAGAATGTTAATGAAGTGGATGTTACTCCTTGGTTTGCCGATATTGTTAATTTCTTGGCCGATAAGGACACTAAACCCGTCCTTAACGCTCAAGAAGAGAAAAGGTTTCTTCGGTAGGCAATACTATTGGGAGGACCCTCACTTATTCAAGCTTGGGAAGGATGAGGTGATTCGAAGGTGCGTTACCGACCATGAGCAAGCCGAGGTGTTGCGACATTGTCATGAGGAGCCGAGTGGAGGACATTTCGGAGGCCAAAAGACTGCTCATAAGGTGCTACAAAGTGGATTATATTGGCCTACCTTGTTCAAGGATGCTCAAGCCTTCTACCTCGCATGCGATCGTTGCCAACGTACAGGTTCTATAGGTCGCCGTAATGAGATGCCCCTTAATCCCATTATAGTGGTCGAGATTTTTGATGTGTGGGGCATCGACTTTATGGGACCTTTTCCTAAATCCCATGGTTTTGAATACATTTTACTTGCGGTTGATTATGTGTCCAAGTGGGTTGAAGCCATCCCCACAAGGACATGCGATTCTCATATTGTTTTGAAGTTTGTGCAGGAAAATATTTTGTGTAGATTTGGTTTCCCTCGTGTGATCATTAGTGATGGGGGCAAACATTTTTGCAACAAATTATTCGCCAAGTTGATGAAGAAGAACGCTATCACTCACAAGGTGGCGACTCCATACCATCCACAGACTTCGGGGCAAGCCGAGACGAGCAATCGACAAATCAAGGGGATTTTAGAGAAGACGGTCAAGCCATCAAGGAAGGATTGGGCCGACAAGTTGAACGACGTTCTTTGGGCATATCGTACGGCTTACAAAGGCGTGCTTGGGATGAGTCCCTATAGGCTCGTCTATGGTAAGTCGTGCCATTTGCCCGTTGAGATCGAGTTCAAGGCATATTGGGCTCTCAACCGCATCAACTTCGACCTCGACGATGCTCACGATCGGAGAATTTTGCAAATGGAGGAGCTTGACAAGCTAAGGAACGAAGCCTATGACAACGCCAAGATCTACAAAGACAAGGTGAAGCGTCTACATGATAGACGTATAGCCTACAAGGAGTTCAAATCCAGAATGAAGGTACTTCTCTTTCACTCTCGTCTTCGTCTATTTCCGGGTAAGCTTAAGTCTAGGTGGGGAGGTCCATACACGGTGGTGCAAGTTTTTCCTCATGGAGCGGTGGAAATCAAGAACGAGGATTCGGGATACATTTTCTCGGTCAACGGGCAACGATTGAAGCCGTATATCGAAGGGACGACATTACCGTACACGGTGGAGACGATTCTCATCTCCGACCCCCCACTTTCCTCTTGAGTATTTGGTACGTCAAGCTAATGACGTTAAACAAGTGCTTGGTGGGAGGCAACCCACTTTCTCTATTTTATTTTTGTAGAATAAGATTCATGTTATTTTTATTTTTATTTTCGTTATTTTTCGTTCGTATTTCTTTAAGTGTTTGTGCAAGGATTAGTTCCTAAGGATTGCAATGGCACGGAAGGCTTCGAGAGAAGAAAAAAAAGGGGAGAATTCGGGCAAAATTTCGCGACGGCCGCTCTGGACGGGCTTCCAATGTACTCTGGACGGGCGTCCAGCGTAATTTCAAGTTTTTTAAGAATTCAGCGAAGGCTGCGTTGGACGGGCGTCCAACGTAATTAAATCCTCCAGTTTTCAGCGCACGGGCCCAATTCGATTCTAACTCAAATTTTTCCTAGGTTTACTTAACCCCCTTTTCTTTTCTTCTCTTTCTCACGCCTCCCTCTCTAAAATTGCAGCAAGAGCAGCAAGCCGCCGCCGTCTACCTCCACTCCACCGGACCCGAACGACCCTCGTTGGTGGTCTCCTTATGATCCTCATTGGCAAGATCCACGTTTCCAAGGTTTCTTCAACCCATAGCATTGTTGTGTCTTTTAATTTTTGTTTTGAGTCTTTTATTTCTTTTTCTTTATTTTGTGCAATTTTACGCTTTGGTATTGTGTTTAGTGTTTGTTTTGTAGGTTCTACTTGGAATTTCTCGGGATTTCAAGTGTGTTGGTCGACATTGTGCGATAAGTTCCTTCTATCCCTTCCTTTTTATTTTCTCATGTGATGATAGTATTGTGGATTTGGCCGATGATAGAAAATTTTTGTTGATTTTTGGAGAAAAATTCATGATCTTTATTATGCATGGAACCTTGGCGAAGCGACGCATTTTATTCATTGAATTTGAAGTATGCTATGATGTCGGGAACTAGTTAGTTTGAACCCGTGAGAGTTGAGCCATTTGTGCATATTTATGCCTTTTTTTTTTTTTTTTTTTGATTGAGTGATCATGCATGCTTCATTGTTTCTAGAACTTGCCTTGTTTCTCCATCAAGACCTTAGTATATTTACGAACTAGGAGATGATCTTAGGCCATTCTTTCGTAGCCACATGATCCCTATACACTAACCTTGTTCATAAACCTTTGTTTACCCCTTTTTGAGCCTTTGTTAGCCGTTCTTTGTAAAACCGGATGATAGGAGGTTTGGATGGTTATGGGTATCCTTAGTATTTGTTGTTGGTGATATGGAAGGAGTTGAATAGAAAAATTTGGTTGTGGTGTAGAAGGAGAGAAAGAGAAGAAATTTTAGATGCTTGTTTAAGTATAGTTAGCTATCCCTATGAGCTTAGAAAAAAAAAAAAAAAAGAAAAAAAAAAAGATGAGAAAAAATAGAGCCTTTGTTCAACATTAGAAAGAACGTTTATTAGTGGAGCTCTAGAAAAAAAGAAAAGAAAGAAAGAGAGAATAAGAATATAAGCATAAGGGGATAGTTAGCTTTGATTTATATAGTTGATATTTTAGCATCTTTGAGTTTGTATTTGGTGTGTTGGATGGTAGAAGATGGAGATAAAAATCCATACTTTGGTTGGAGTTGAAAAGAGGTTGATGATTTAGATTTATTTGAGTCACTTAGCCTACTTTCCCTACCTTAACCAATGTCCCTACATTACAAGTTTATATAAAGACCTTTTTGATCCTAGTTTATAAGTATTACATTAGGTGGAGATGTTGAGATTGAAGGCAAGCCTATGGTAAACATGTTGGAGATTAGGGATGTCAAAAAAGCCCGAGCCCGACCGGCCGATCCGATTAGCCCGAAAAAAATAGTGGGTTAGGGCCAAAAAATAATAGCCCTAAGTAAAAAAGCCCGATAGGGCTGGACCGAAAAAAGCCCGAGCCCGATAGGGCTGGCCCGAAAGCCCGGTGGGTTGGCCCGGTGGGTTACCATAAATTATGAATTCATGACATATTTCATTACTCTACTTATAAATTTGATAAATTAGGTTGCGTTTTTAATTATTATTGAGTATTTTTAATTTGTTTTAATAAAAATATAACCTTCATTTTAAATTCTATACGTTTTTTACTTCGCCGCTTGGTGAAAAATAAAATAAAGATTGACATTCGGAAATATTTTTGTTAAATTCACAATGTTTAATAATTTATTATTATTTTTTTTTTATACAAGTATGTGCTAAAATAATAATTATTTTTATATTTATACGATGTCAATTTTATTTTTTATAAACTTAATGGCCCGGTGGGCTAGCCCGAAACCCGGTGGGTTAGGGTTAGGGTCAAAAAATAATTGCCCGAAAGAAAAAAAAGCCCGACTAACCCGATCCGAAAAGCCCGCAACCCGATAGGGCTAGCCCGAAACCCGGTGGGTTGGCCCGTTTGACATCCCTATTGGAGATGTTGAGATTGAAGGCAAGCCTATGGTAAACATGTTGCATTGCATTGATGTTGAGTGAACCCTCTTGATGTGCATTATATTACATATTTTCTTTGAGAGAGTTGAGTGTTCACTTTCATATACAAAATTTCACATGTTGGAGAGTGTTCTTTGATGGATTAGCATACTTTGAATTAGTTGAGTAGATTGTGTTGATTGATGCTAAGGTTGTGTGCATAGTTTTGATCATGATTATGAGAGTTTGTTTTCGAAAAGTTTTGAGGCCTATATAGTTCGCAATACTTGAGTCTATTGTTTATTTCGTTTTTGTATTGCTTGAGGACAAGCAAAGGTCTAAGTGTGGGAGATTTTGATTGGTGTGTAAATGTTAGGATTTTCGTAGTGTTTTCGAGTCTGTTTTTGTTATGTTTTGTGTCCCTTTTGTTTGTCTTTTGCTATGATTCGGTTGTTTGGAGTTTGGTTCGTGTAGGATCATTAGGTGGAAGAAACGGAAGGAAACGGGTCGGAAAAGGCGAGGAATTGAGGAAAATCAAGCATGGAAGCGAGCATGACGTTGGACGACCGTCCAAGGCAGTGGACGGCCGTCCAGAGTACT
Organism: Thymus mandschuricus; assembly: GCA_029379335.1. Classification (NCBI taxonomy): domain Eukaryota; kingdom Viridiplantae; phylum Streptophyta; class Magnoliopsida; order Lamiales; family Lamiaceae; genus Thymus; species Thymus mandschuricus. The sequence goes on along the minus strand of CM057081.1, from coordinate 3,256,239 downwards.
CTGGACGAGCACTGGACGAGCGTCTAGGGAGGAATTGAAGTAAAGGGCGAGTGCTACGTTGGACGAGCTTCCAACGTACGTTGGACGAGCGTCCAACGTTCCAGCCAGCTATTGTTTCCTTATATAATTAGGTTTTCATACCTATTATATATATTATCCCTTGTACACGAATTCTAAACATCTTTTAGCATATTTTAGCTTAAGTTTTCAGCACTTAAACACTTTAGATTAGTTTTACTTTGTTCGGATCCGGATTCTTAGTTCGTGTAATTCAATTCAAGTTTTTCTTTTACTTCGCGTTCTTCGTTCTTCGTTTAATTCCCGTAAGTTATTTATTGCTTTCGTTTACTTGCTTTAATTGCTTTACTTAGTTTTAGATTCGATTTCGTAATTGCTTCTTTTAATTTCCTTAGTTTAATTTCGTTCTTTCGATTTCTAGTTTAAAGTTTAGATTCGTTTTTCTAGTTTCGTTTCTCTAGTTTTTCAAAGCTTTCAAAGTTAGATTAATTTTCTTTAAAATTTCCAGATTTATTTCATCATGTCTAGATTTATTTATGCTTCTATCTTTGCTTCCTTTATTGCTTTCTTTTCGATTTTTGCCTAGGTAGATTTATTGCTTTCTTCTAGTTTAATTTTCTAAGTTTATTTAGTTCGATTTACTTCCAGCTTTTAGATTAGATTTATTTGCTTTGATTTTAATTGCTTTGATTTATTTTATTGCCTAGGATTTTAAAAACCAAAACCCAAAATCTTCTTTACTTGCTTTCTTAGTTTTAGGCTAGATTAGGTTTTACTACATAATTAATTGCCCTGTTAAGTTTTCCTTGAGATTCGATACTTAGGTTTTACTTGCTAGTGCTACGATAGATTTCGTCTATTGCGAACACTTTTTAGTGAAACACACTCTACAATTTTAGGTAATGTTAGCTTGATGTCATTTACTTTCATTTATTGTCAAATCTTTCAATTGACTGCAGCTTGAAGCATGTTAAATATGTTTTTATGTCTATTTTCAGGAACATGCTCATATGATGGAATTTGTGGCCTTTGATGCGATTCTGGGTAGGTAGGTAATAAATGCATTTTTTTTTTAATCTTTATAATATGAATGTTCCAAAAACCATGTTTATGATTAGTGATGACTTTTCAATTCTGATTTTTCATGTTTTTTTCTTGTTGCAGTGATTTGGTTGAAATCATGGAGCTCTTTTGATTCTAAGTTTTGGCATCTTTAGTGGAGTGTTGTGGAGATGAAGGTATCTCTTCTTCTTTCAATTTTTTCTTGACTTCCCTCAATCTTGACACGTGATTGTGGATAACCACATTGAAATCTCGCTTCAGTAGTAGAAATGACTCATGCAGGGCCTGGAAAACATTAATAATAATTTTAAAAAAAATGTGTCAATGATCTACTTCAATTCTAAGATAAGAGGCTATTTCCATAACATTTAGGAAGCAAGCAAGCAAGCAAAGCAAGGAGGTGAGAGTGGAGAACAAACATCCGCCATTAAAGGAGGGATTTGATCAGAGAGTGACAACTGTATAAAGACTGCAGAAAAGAGGGAGTGGACTAAATTACAGATGCACTTGCAGCAGCTAGCAAGCATAACGCTAATCATACCCCCAAATTCCCACGAAAAAAGGGAAAAACAGACATTGAACAAAAGTATGATAATCATTATAGATACAACTCAAAATAACACGAAATTAATAGGCTATAATCTTCAATAACATCTACAAAGAAAAGAAGAGTGTAAAGAGTTGAAGGAATCTTGCTGAAATGCTTGCAGGTTTATTTAAAATGGCCCATCATTTTTAGCCAACAAATACGTAGACGAAAATAGACACTTGCATTCTCATAGCTGGTTGGTGTTTAGTTGTTAGGTTTTTCGTTGTGTTTTTGTGTTCGTTTTTGTTGTGTTTTTGTGTCTTTTCGTGTGTCTTTGGCTATGAATTGGTTGTTTGGAGTTTTTGGTACTTGTAGGATGAAAAGGGCGGAAACGAGAAGAAAACGAGAAGAAAGGTTGTTGAGCAATCATTGACCTCGAGTTCTAATCCCTCATGATTTTATTGAAGATTCATTTTGGATGTAATGAAAGCATTATATCGAAGAGGGGTTCGATAGGAGCACATAGGCTAAAACGGAGGTCAATTTGGAGTTCGGATGAGGAAGATACGGCCGAAACAAGAGAGTCGCGCACAATCGTCCAGCGCCTGATTTGGCCGATCAGCCAAGTCCTTCACAAATCTGGCCGATCGGCCAGATGTCCGCATGCAGCTGTTAGTTTCCTTATATAATTAGGTTTTCCTCCTTATATATATACTAGTACTTTGGGACGAATGGGGATCATCCTGTAACATCTTTATCATCTTTTAGCATATTTTAACTTTAGTTTTCAGCACTTAAACACTTTTATTAGCTTTCTATTGTTCGGATCCGGATTCGTAGTTCGTTTAATTCAAGACTTCTTTATTTAATTCAAGTTCTTCGTCTTCGTTTAATTCGCGTAAGTTCTTTATTGTTTTCGTTTATTTGCTTTAATTGCTTTGCTTTAGTTTTAGATTCGTTCTAATTGCTTCGTTTAAATTCCTTAGTTTAATTTCGTTCTTTCGATTTCTAGTTTAAAGTTTAGATTCGTTTTTCTTGATTTCAATTCTCTCGTTTTTCAAAGCTTTCAAGTTAGATTAATTTGCCTTTAATTTCCAGATTTCAATTCATCATGTCTAGATTTATTTATGCTTCTTTCTTTGCTTTCGTTTTCTTCGTTGCTTCCTTTATTGCTTTCTTTTCGATTCTTGCCTAGGTAGATTAATCGTTTTTCTTTAGTTTAATTCTAGATTTATTTCCTCGTTCTTAGATTAGTTATTTACTCGCTTTTATTTATTGCTTTGATTTATTTTATTTGCCTAGGATTTAAAACAAAAACCTCAAAAATCTTATTTACTTGCTTTCCTAGATTTAGGCTAGATTAGATTTTTACTACATAATTGATTGCCCTGCTAAGTTTTCCTTGAGATTCGATACTTAGGTTTTACTTGCTAGTGCTACGATAGATTTCGTCTATTGCGAACACTTTTTAGTGAAACAAATTTTGGCGCCGTTGCCGGGGAAAACTTTAGGCGATTTATTGTGTAGTATTTTTATTTGTTTTATTTTTATTTGTGTTTCTTCGATTTTCTTGTTTCTCCCACTCGGTGCGTTTAACCCTTTTGTTGAGTGTTGTTTATGCATGGTCGCCGAAGTCTTCAAAGGAGTTTAGCGCCCTACTTTGACAACATCCATCAAAGGAAAGCGATTTTAGCCGCGAAGGAGAAGGAGGAGATTGATTCACAAGACTTCTCTTTGGTCTTGTTATTTGCAGAGCCCGAAGCCATGGCAGCTAGAGTCGTCATGGGCGATTTTGCTCGCCCCACATTCACAGCCACCACTTCGGCGATTGTCCTGACGGAAGCGGTCAGGAATCATGAGCTTAAACCTCACCACATGGCGTTGCTCCCATCCTACCACGGGCTGCCCAACGAGGATGCATTGACGTTCATTCGAGAGTATTGCACGGTGGTGCAATCATTCCCACTCTCGGGACTCAAGGAGGACAACTTGAAGATGAAGTGCTTCCCGTACACCCTCAAGGATCGAGCAAAGTCGTGGTATTTGGCGCTCCCGGCCAACTCTCTCACCACATGGAATGCGGTGTGCGAGAAGTTCATGCTCAAGTACTACCCGAACCGCAAGACTCAAGAGGTGCGGTCGAAGATCATGAACTTTTCCCAAGACAACGATGAGCCGTTTCACGAAGCATGTGAGAGGTTCCAAGAGCTACTTCAACAATGCCCACATCATCAAATGGCATCGGAGTTGCTTGGCAATATTTTTACGACGCCCTCAACCAGACTTGTCAGTTCATGGTGGACAGTTCGGCCGGAGGCAACATAGCGGTCAAGACAGCTGACGAGTTGCAGACGATATTCGAGACGCTCGCTGCGAGTTCTCAACAAAAATCAGCTAGGCCAAGGAAAGCGGAGGCGAGTGCAATCTCGATGAGCCCCGATTTGAAGAAGCAAATTGCCGACATGTATAGGGATCTCGAGAACTTGAAGATTAAGCAAAGTGCACCGGCCCCGAAGGAGGAAGAGAGGAAGCCGGACAAATGCGAGATTTGTGGAGAGTTGGGACACATCAAGGAGGTTTGCCATAACATGGGAGCACCCACTTATGAAGGATGAGCCGATGTATATGCTGCCCAAGGGTACATGCCACCACCCCAAGGGCAAGGTACGAACCCGAATTTTCAATATCGTCGCCCCTCTCCATATAATAACCCCTACCCTCCTCAAAATCCCTACTACTCTCAACCTCCACCATATTATCCTCCTCCTCAATATCCTCCAAATCCCTACTATCCACCACCTCCATACTACCCCCCTCAACCTACTCCTACACCACCACCATCATACCCAAATTCTCGTCCTCAAGGACCTCCACAAAAGCCTCCCGTCGATGAGGATCGTCTCCATGCACTTGATGCGAACATAAAGAGGCTCGAGTTGGCCATTGGCCAAATTTCTAGTTCCATGCACCTGATGCAACAACCGGGGCGAATTCCGAGCCAAGGAATTCAACCACAACAAGCCAACGAGGTGCAAGCCCGGCCCATATCCTCCATATGTTCCTCCCGTTCCACCTCACCAAGCTCATGCAATCACGGTGTTACAACGCAATGGAGTTCCGATGCCTCCTCAAGGGCCCATGGGAGATAGACGGGGCCCGAGCGCTCGATGGAACGGCCCGGGAACCCCGGCAACACCCTTCGGCCAAGCTCGTCCAGGAGGTGATCTGGCCGGTAGGCCAGATTCTGGCCGCTCGGCCAAACCCTTCAACGCTTGCGAGAACCCAACAACTAGTCTGGACGATCGGCCAGGTCCCCCCGACTCTGGCCGATCAGCCAAATCCGGCGACAGCAGCGAGGAGTCCGAGGATGATAAGAAGGATGCTCCCGTTCTCCACAAGACGCCCGATCCTTACGTCCCCCCTATTCCATTCCCGAGTAGAGTGAAGAACAAGAAGCAAATGCTCAACCCGTATGTTCCACCTATTCGGAGTATCATGAAGAAGGAGACAAAGGACCCCAAGCCTATCAACTCATTTCCTAAACGAGGGGATCCGGGAGGTTTCGATTTGAGCATCATTTTGGATAGCGGAGAGACCGTTTCCGGATTGATGGACTTAGGAGCTGCGGTGAACTTGATGCCGTATTCTAATTTCGAGAAGATGAACTCAAGAGTCCTTCAAGCTACCGACATGCGCATTGAGCTAGCAGACGGCACCGTGAGCAGTCCTTTGGGAGTTGTTGAAGACGTCACTGTCTTAGTTGGTGGAATTCGAGTCGTCACCGACTTTGTTGTGCTTCACGAAGGCAAAGGAGCTAAGAGTGCAACCGGACATCTACTTTTATTGGGACGACCATTCATGGCCACTACTCGAGCTCGGATTGACGTAGATACCGGCACATTGAGCATGGCCGGTGAAGGAGGTTCGGTAACATTTTTGGTATTTGGGAACTCACCTTCTATTCCTACTTCATCTTTTCATTTATGCTCTTATGTTAAGCTTGCTAACCCTTGTGTTGAGGAAAATATTTGTGAGATTTTTAACAAGGAAGCAGCCTTTGAAGAATTCATTGAAGACGAAGAGTCCATTGAAGATGTCGAATTCTTTAGTTGTGTGGATGAGGAAAAGGATATAATCGAGCAATATCTAGGGAATTTGAAGGAGGTTGATGAAGTAGAAGAGGAAAACTTGAACCATGCATCGGAAGAGGAAGTTGTCGTTAACTCTTTTTTTCTAACCTCACCAATTGTGTAACATCTTTTCTTGCAGAGTTTAGCTCGAAGATGTTTGAGGAGGAGTTCGAACTAAGTGTGGGGGAGTCGAGAGTTGATGATGACCACGTCCTTGACCTTCGAGATGGTTCGAGAAGGGAGTGTGAGTGTGTCGCAAGGAGCATCAAAACATCACTCGGTGCTACGGGCTTGGGTTAATCGTATCCTTCGTCAAGCTAATGACGTTAAACAAGCGCTTGGTGGGAGGCAACCCATGTATAAAAAAAAAAAAATTAATTTGATTCTTATTTTTCATAGTATTTCTTGTTAATATTTGATTTTTCGTGTTAGTTAGTGTGTTTTTGCAGGAATTGGCGTCGGGCACTCAGTCTCTGATCTGGCCGATCGGCCAGATTCCCTTAGGGATTTTGGACGATCGGCCAAAACTGTGTGAACGAAAACTGGCCAGTAGCTATTCTGGCTGATCGGCCAGATTCCTTAAGGAATTCTGGACGATCGGCCAAAACTTGTGGGCCAGGCAATTTTTGATCTCTCGGTTGGATTCCCTTCTACTCCGTAGCTTCGTGATCCTAATGATCCCCGTTGACAAGACCCACGTTTCCAAGGTCCATTCGATCCATAGCTATGTCTTGTGTCTTTTTATTTTTGTTTGAGTCTTTTATTTCTTTTTCATTATTTTGTTCGATTTTACGCTTTGGTATTGTGTTTTGTGTTTGTTTTGTAGGTACTACTTGGAATTTCTCGGGATTTCAAGTGTGTTGGTCGACATTGTGCGATAAGTTCCTTCTATCCCTTCCTTTTTATTTTCTAGCAATGAGGTCATTGCTTGATTCTAAGTGTGTGTTTGTGTGGGGGGGGGGGGGGGGGGGGGTCTTTGAAACTTTGGCATGATGTGTTTAATTTTGTTGAGTCTTAGGAGTTAATTGAGTCAAATGAGCATGTGATGATAGTATTGTGGATTTGGCCGATGATAGAAATTTTTTTGATGATTTTTGGAGAAAAATTCATGATCTTTATTATGCATGGAACCTTGGCGAAGCGACGCATTTTATTCATTGAATTTGAAGTATGCTATGATGTCGGGAACTAGTTAGTTTGAACCCGTGAGAATTGAGCTATTTGTGCATATTTATGCCTATTCTTTGATTGAGTGATCATGCATGCTTTGTTGTTTCTAGAACTTGCCTTGTTTCTCCATCAAGACCTTAGTATATATACGAACTAGGAGATGATCTTAGACCATCTTTCTTTAGCCACATGATCCCTATAGACTAACCTTGTTCATAAACCTTTGTTTACCCCTTTTTGAGCCTTTATTAGCCGTTCTTTGTAAAACCGGATGATAGGAGGTTTAGATGATTATGGGTATCTTTTGGAAATTAGTTGTATGAAAGGAGTTGAATAGAAAAATTTGGTTGTGGTGAAGAAGGAGGAGAAAGGAGTTTTAGATGCTTGATTTATGTAGTTAGCTATCCCTATGAGCTTAGAAGAGAAAAAGAAAAAAAAAAGAGATGAGAAAAAAAAATAGAGCCTTTGTTCAACATTAGAAAGAACATTTATTAGTTGAGCTCTAGAAAAAAAAAGAAAAGAAAAGAAAAAGAGAAAAAAAAAAAAAAAAAGCATAAGGGGATAGTTAGCTTGATTTGTATAGTTGATATTTTAGCATCTTTGAGTTTGTATTTGGTGTGTTGGAGGGTAGAAGATGGAGATAAAAATCCATACTTTGGTTGGAGTTGAAAAAGAGGTTGATGATTTAGAGCATTTTGAGTCACTTAGCCTATATATTCCCTACCTTAACCAATGTTCCTACATTACAAGCTTATATAAAGACCTTTTTGATCCTAATTTGTAAGTATTACATTAGGTGGAGATGTTGAGATTGAAGGCAAGCCTATGGTAACCATGTTGCATTGCATTGATATTGAGTGAACCCTATGATGTGCATTATCTTATACATCTTTTCTTTGAGAGAGTTGAGTGTTCACTTTCATATATAAAATTTCACATGTTGGGGAGTGTTCTTTGATGGATTAGCATATTTTGAATTAGTTGAGTAGATTATGTTGATTGATGCTAAGGTTGTGTGCATAGTTTTGATCATGATCATGAGAGTTTGTTTTCGAAAAGTTTTGAGGCCTATATAGTTCACAATACTTGAGTCTATTGTTTATTTCATTTTTATATTGCTTGAGGACAAGCAAAGATCTAAGTGTGGGGGATTTTGATTGGTGTTTAGTTGTTAGGTTTTTCGTTGTGTTTTCGTGTTCGTTTTTGTTGTGTTTTTGTGTCTTTTCGTGTGTCTTTGGCTATGAATTGGTTGTTTGGAGTTTTTGGTACTTGTAGGATGAAAAGGGCAGAAAACGAGAAGAAAGGTTGTTGAGCAATCATTGACCTCGAGTTCTAATCCCTCATGATTTTATTGAAGATTCATTTTGGATGTAATGAAAGCATTATATCGAAGAGGGGTTCGATAGGAGCACATAGGCGAAAACGGAGGTCAATTTGGAGTTCGGATGAGGAAGATACGGCCGAAACAAGAGAGTCGCGCACAATCGTCCAGCGCCTGATTTGGCCGATCGGCCAAGTCCTTCACAAATCTGGCCGATCGGCCAGATATCCGCGTGCAGCTGTTAGTTTCCTTATATAATTAGGTTTTCCTCCTTATATATATACTAGTACTTTGGGATGAATGGGGATCATCCTTTAACATCTTTATCATCTTTTAGCATATTTTAGCTTTAGTTTTCAGCACTTAAACACTTTTATTAGCTTTCTATTGTTCGGATCCGGATTCGTAGTTCGTTTAATTCAAGACTTCTTTATTTAATTCAAGTTCTTCGTCTTCGTTTAATTCGCGTAAGTTCTTTATTGTTTTCGTTTATTTGCTTTAATTGCTTTGCTTTAGTTTTAGATTCGTTCTCTTAATTATTGCTTCGTTTAAATTCCTTAGTTTAATTTCGTTCTTTCGATTTCTAGTTTAAAGTTTAGATTCGTTTTTCTTGATTTCAATTCTCTCGTTTTTCAAAGCTTTCAAGTTAGATTAATTTGCCTTTAATTTCCAGATTTCAATTCATCATGTCTAGATTTATTTATGCTTCTTTCTTTGCTTTCGTTTTCTTCGTTGCTTCCTTTATTGCTTTCTTTTCGATTCTTGCCTAGGTAGATTAATCGTTTTTCTTTAGTTTAATTCTAGATTTATTTCCTCGTTATTAGATTAGTTATTTACTCGCTTTTATTTATTGCTTTGATTTATTTTATTTGCCTAGGATTTAAAACAAAAACCTCAAAAATCTTATTTACTTGCTTTCCTAGATTTAGGCTAGATTAGATTTTTACTACATAATTGATTGCCCTGTTAAGTTTTCCTTGAGATTCGATACTTAGGTTTTACTTGTTAGTGTTACGATAGATTTCGTCTACTGCGAACACTTTTTAGTGAAACAATAGCCCAAAAGAGTTATCAGTTTAGAGGCACTTTAGCATATAAAAAGAGCACAGTCCATGGCCTTAGTACTGGCAGAAGAATATCTTATGCTCCTACTAACTATATTAGTAATATTTAACGGTCCTGGCAAATGATATTAATGATCGTAGAGGAAGGCAAATGATATTTAACTAGTTCTTGAAATAAATCTTCTTGGCATTGGTCCTTTGCAAATATTTCTACTCAGATACCAGAACAAAGAAAAAGCTAAATATCTTGAGCTGCCATCCTAATAAGCCACAGAAATTTCCAAAAGCAATCTAATCAATGTAGAACATCATGCAATATCAAGAATACCCTTTTAATAAGAAAGGAAGCAGTTAATGTAGTTTAGAAATATGTTCCTTTCGTGCAACAAGAAAAAAGCAAAATCACTTTTGATCTCCAACTTTCATAGGGAGAAACATGATTTGCTGTCTTTTCTCTGACCTAGTCTTTCTCCAAAACTAAGCTTATGAAGTGGAGTAATGAAACCACATAAAGCACTAACGAACCTAACAGAAAGCTTCCCACTATATGAATGAAACTTTAATACAGTGATTCTATAACTCTTTTTGGTTGCTAATACCTCTTTTCCTACTGTCACATCCCAGTTCCCGAAGGAAGGCAGTGTGCCGGGACGTGGCAAGGGGTTGGAAATAAGAAGCGGGGATAGAAAGGGGCCTGGTTCCTTAGGATAACGAGCCATATTATTAATGAATTTATTTAATTAATTATGGGATCGGGACGCACAACACGAACCACGGGGTAGGCAAACCATACTGCCCGTGTCGGTCGCCATGTCTGAATACCCATAGACTTTAAATAAAATACGGGATCGGGAGGCTCAGCTCAAATTATGGGGTTGCATGAGCTAAACAACCCATAATGGCCGGCTTGTGTCTGAATACCCGTAACTAAAATAAATATATATAATATATTCTTATAACGAGACTCAGGTATAGCATAGAGATTTTATTTCAAAACCTGAAATTAGACTTAGGAAATTGAGTACATTGCAGGATCGTTACTAGTGACCACTTTAACTATAAGCGTAGCGGAAGCTTTATTCTTAAATAGCACAACAACAATCCTCTTTAGCCACGTCTGCTCTACCAACTCCTTAATCTGCAAAACATTTGGAAAGGAATTGCAAGGCTGAGTACTAATGCACTCAGTGGGGTTATGCCAAAAACATTTAATATATATAAAAAGAATATCCATGATAATAAAGCATACATAGAATGGTTTAGAATTCATTATACTCCCATGCACACCAAAACTCATTTTCATTCATTGCGAAGCGGATTACCATGTTAGTCTTATACTGATCCCGGGACGTACCACTGTCAGATCCCTTTTCATGATGGAGCCATAGATTAACATATACCGATCCCGGGACGTACCACTGCCGGATCCCTTTTCATGATGGAGCCATAGATTAACTAATACCGATCCCGGGACGTACCACTGCCGGATCCCTTTCTGATGGAGCCTATAGTTTGGAGATAATGGAGTATTTCATCCACTAGTTCTCCCCTCGAAGTTAGAACCAATTGGTGATCAACCCAATGATATCTAACCATGCACACAGTCCCTCGATTAGTGTGTTAGAACAACCGAAAGACCCGATCGTAAACATAAGAGCCTTAAACATGTAATCACGCATCAAAACATTTTTCATGGATAATCCCATAGTTTAGAGCTTTACTAACTCAAATAATACTTTGAAAAGAGAACCCCACCTGATTATTGTGATATCAAACAATGATGCAATCCGTGGTTTCTGAATTAAATGCTATATTACTCATTCTGTAAAGTGAAGTAGAACTACAAAAAAACATCGGAGATCTATTAAGTAGAAGTGCTTATGGCCGAAACCTTGAGGGCAACTATTGGCCACTCCTATTTATAGGCCAAATTTAATTAGTGATCATCAACCTTGGTTTAACACTTGTTGAAGCTAGAAGAAACTACGTACCTTACTCATCAAACCTATTGTTACTAATAGGATGCCACGTATAGCTAGCAAAACATGAGTAAGCATATTTTATACAAAGATATATATTACCCTTTAAATCTATCATTTAATTAAAAGATATACATAAACATTTAACATGCATATGCATAGACGTATTGAATATATAGAGTTGCATGATAATCTACAACTTAGTGTATATAAAATTAATAATAAACATATACTCGTTTGTATGTATGAGCTAATGGAATCATGCACAATTTTTATAAACATAATATATATTATATTCTAGTACACATTTAATATATAACTAATCAAAATCAATAATGTATTATTCTCTTATTCTTATTACTAGAATTTATTTTGTGTACTAATTACCTTATATCAAAGATAAACTCCTTTTATTTGGTTATATTTACTACTTATTGGTTATATTTACTACTTAGAAATCTCAGGTTATTACACCTACTCTGTCAACAGGTGATTGCAGCAATTACTTATCAAATTTTTCCAGCTGATACACAATATGCTGAGATTCCTCTTGCTGCTGTTAACTCATTCTTTCAGCACAAGGTTATCTACCTCTTCTGCTTGCCTACTTAAGCTTCTGCTAGGGCTCTAATGGGATAATTATTAGGAACTTAATAGCCAGAAATGCATTTTAGCTATGATCAGTGAGGGTCTGTGGTACTTGAAGTTTTTTTTGCCAAATCAAGGATTATCATTACCTGTTAGAAAGAAGAACCAGAAGCAAATCACAAACATTGATCAAATGAACTTACATTGTTAGCAATCGCTTTGATTTCTGCATCATCCTTTTCCCCTCGAGGTAGCTTGTAGGTGATGCTTCGCCCGTCTTCATCGTCATCCTCAACGGGAATATCATCAAAGCTTTTCTCATCAATCCGGACATCATCTCCACAGTCAACTTCAATTATGCTTTTTCCACCCTTTCCACTGATAGGGTATGTCCCTTCTACCCATTTCCCTTGCCCAAACCGATTCCCACCTTAACCTCTCCATCTAATCTAGCATTCACCTTTTTGTAAGTCCAATGCTGAATTAGGGGTAACGTGGAATCCTCACCTATACCTTGCCACATAAACTGGTGGAAGTATAACAACGGAAGCACTAACACACACCCACTCACATTCTTCTTATCATGTATGTCTATTAAAGCTTTGCATAGCTTTTCTAAGATGAAGGTACACCAATCTAATGATAAAATGTTGTCTATGGTAATCAATGATTTTACTATAGACACATCAACTATCGAATTCATGGTAGGTGCTAGGAAGGTCGATAGAGCGTAAAAGATGAAGATTCTAATGAAATCTGCTCCCCCATCCTTTAACCTATCATCGTTGCTTTTCAAAAGTTCAAGTAAGGATGCCACTTTAATTTTTTTTCCATACCTTCCCTTAAAATCTTCTAAGAATTCACTGACTTCATTATCCTTACCATCATTTTTCGATGTCATGACGGGATTCCCGTCATTTCGGGGAAGCAAGAACAAGTCTTCAATATCCCTTGCGGTCACTACTATATTCCTACCCCCTTCAAAAGTAAGAAACCGGGTTATTGGATTAAAATTTTCAATGAACCAATATACATTTTTCCATTTAATATACTCTAACCCGTTCATTTTCAGCAACCCCCCAAACCCAACAGACTTGACAGCTTGTTTTTAGGCATCATTAAGATTTTCAATTACATCACACAATTTCGCAGGCCTACACCTGATATTATACCTGAAAAATAAATAAACAAATCAAACAAAAACATTGACATTTATATTAAAACGCATAAAATCCAGTCATAGTGGTCAAGCAATAGTAGCATTAACCATCACATAAAATAACGACATATGGCAACAGCCTTTGCAATCATCCCATTCCTATCCCAACTAAGAGATGTCAGTGAGTAGTCTGTCTATTCTAGTAAGAGAAAGTAGCCTGTAAAATTGATAATTAGAAGTAAAGTAGATGACAAGAGAAAAACATGCATATACCCAATCCTAATCACTCATTCAACTTCAAGTCTTTCCCGAGAATTAGAGCAGGAAAGCAGTTGAAGTAACTAGTAATACACGAAAAGGTTAAAACTGAAAGGCCACGACCACTATAGGCTGAATGGACTGAAGCGGAAATGCTACAGAGACTCCCAACTCCCAAGTCCAAATACTCCTTTTGTGGTTTCATTCCATTACAAATATTTTCAGAGAATCAACAGCTGCAGAACTCTCTAGCAGGAAAGCACACAAAAATAGTGCACTTGGGATAATTTACACATTTTTAATCCTACAAGAGTAGGTAAATCACCAGCTAGAGAAGAAATACTAGAAAAGATGAAAGACAACATTTCCACAAATTAACACCAACAAACATATGTAGCACGATCCAAAAATTAACACCAACAAATATAAAGTATTACCCCTCTGATTCTTTGTTGAGCTTTGGCTTCTTGTTTATTTCCATATCATCTTCTTCTTCGGGTATTCTTTCCCTTTTTGTCTTCATAGTATTAAATCTGCAAAAATTGCAACACAATCCAAACAATTCCAGAAACTTCAGAAGCTTCTTCTACAAACAGATTTTTCTCAAATTTCACAATCGTGGACTTAAAAATCCAACACAAACGCAAATTGGGGGAGAAAATCAATACATATCCTATAAGAATACTGCCACTTTACACAAATAACAGCGGATAATATCGTTTGATTTATAACCAGCAAAATGTAGGTGGATAAGAATTTGAAGTCTAAGAAATCAACTACACCATATGAAATTTTAAAGAACACTATTAAAGAATGTTGAAACCATGAACTTAATAACAACCTAATCCATTATGTTGATCTGAAATTCATGTTGTAGTCGAGTTAAAAAATCATTAAGCTGCACAAAACTAAGAATTTTAACTCCAAAAACAAAGATCACAAACAAATCTACATAAGAGAATGAAGATTACTGCAATCCAAGTAAAGAGAATAACCCAAAAACACTTAGATCGCAAGAAAATCTACCTTCACCGACGGCTGGAGAAGAAAATGATGGCGGCGTTCTCCAAGGCGGCGACGCGGTGGGAGAATGACGACAGCTGTGGAAAGAAATCGGAGAAAACAGATGGGAGGGGGAAATGACGACAGCTGCGGGCAAAAAATCTTCACGACGGCGACGCGGTGGCAGAGGAACAGCGGCGACGCGGTGGCGAAGGAACAACTGCGGGTTTCAGGGGTTCTGCACACGGGGGATTTTTTTTTTTTTTTAACTATATTGAGCGTGTTCGGGTCGGGTTGGGCGGGCCGGGGCGGGTCAGGCGGATCCGGCCGCACAGGAGTTTTTGCCATTAATTATATCCATTATCTTAGGCTTGTTCCCACTAACATACAAAGAAATCTATTGGTTTTCGGTAAGATAATAATTGTGCTATTAAGGTCAAAAAAAAAGATTTTTATTAATATGTGTGCAAACTCCTAAAACGTCAATTATAAAAAAAATGGGAGGGAGAAGCAATTAATTAAAGAATAACCCAGGAGTTGTAGTTTCATTTAAGAATTTCGTGTGTTTTTCTAAGTTTATATTGAAATATGGAAAATGTTTCAAAATATTGTGTCGATCTCTATTTATTTATTTATGCTTCTTCTTTTCCTTATTTTACCTTTTTGTTATGTGTATATGATTACCATATATGATGCTAATTAATTATATTGGTGCAATGTGTGGATCATAAGTTTATTAATACCAAGAAAACACAAATTCTTGCAATCACATAATTTTCAAAATATTGCAACATTTATTTATACTATTACTACTAATTAAATGAAACTACAATCTCGTTTCACATAATTTTCATTTTAACAATTACTCCATTTTAGTATTAAAATGAAAATTTATTATTATTCTTTTACGTTAAAAGGGCTCCTCCCTTAAAGGAGTGACCCAGATTCTATCCCTTGTGAGAGCGAATTATGGGAGATATATAAGGTGGTTTGGAGATTTTATAGGAGTTATTGGGAACTTGGCGTACTAACATCTAATCTAACAACTGACATTTGTCCGATCAAAAAATAATAAAATTAATATGTGGTTAATGATGCAACCAAACCGTTTGTTTACAAAAGATTGCATGATCAACGCTTCATTATGTCTCCACATAATCAACTTATCAAAATTGAATGTTATATATCTCTCAAATATAAAATTGAGCTCTGGCTAAGCGGTATTCTCATCCGATATGATAATGATAGACGACTATTGAAGGTCATTATGTATAACTTATTTGCATAATTCAAATAAAATATATTTATTTCAAACTTCAATTATTAAATTACTTATAGCCAGTTTTTTTTTTTTTTTTTTTTTGAAAATGTGCACAAAATGGGCACGCATTTTACACATATTAACACTACAATAAAAATGTCTAGCACGTAATGTCAATAACCTTGCGGATACATAAAATATTCATGTTAAGCTTGATCACACAATTTTTGTTGCCAAACGGTTTTGTTGCATCATTGACCACACAATATTTTTCCACCCATAAAAATAATAAAATTCAATTTTAATAATAAAATGGAGTAATTGTTAACTCTTATCGTTAAATGAATATGTACATATTATGGTAAGATTGAATGATTACCAATCGAGATAGCCATCCCACCACCGCCTCCACCTACTGCACCGCCGACACTGTTGGCAAATGCAGCAGAGGGTGCTGGCATGGCGTAGCTAGCTTAGAATCCTCGATGAGAACGACAAATTCTTGGAGGACGGGGTCCCATCCCTCATGGTGGTGGCGGCGTTTGTAGCCGGTTATACCCTCCAAGCCGGGCTAAACCCTCCCGGGAGCGTGGTGACGGATACCGCCAGGAACAAGGGTAAGTCTATTCTCGCCGTAGTCAACCGCGGTGCCTACGACCAATAATTCACCGTGCAAACCATCGCCATTGTCGCGTCTATCTCCGTTGTCGCTTGCATGGTGAGCGGGCTCCCGATCAACTGTCGCGTCTTCGTCCTACTGCTCTGACTGATCACATGGGTCTCCATGATGGCCATGTTGGTCCTCAACGCCATCTTCGTCTCAGCCTTCACCCCCATCAACATTCACGAGCCCGACGCGGTCATACTCGGCCTGCGAAATTCGCTTTTCACTTTTGCAGGGCTCATGGGGCTCGTTTTAATTGCGCACTTCATTCGACTGATCCTGAAGTGCCTAAAGTGCTGGAGGGGGAGAGCGGACGGTGAAGGAATCAGATCGATGAAGATCGATTCATACCCCGAGGATCTATTTCGGTTATCTAAGTTGTCGAATTAATCCTATCATGCTCCTATGAATTAAATGCGGAACATAGGGTGTTCAGATCGATTTACCTTAGGATTGAAGAGAACTCGCGAATAGATCTTCTGATCTGAATCCTTGCTCGATTCCGACGTCTAATGGACAATGAACTTCGGAATCAGCCACGGAAAGAGAAAATTCAATTATTTGAAATTAATATGCCGACCACTATACAATCAATTCTAATAGAATTACCCCAAGCAACTGCCATACTTACGAAGCATACACATGCATTTTATGATTTTGCAATAACAACAAAACTGCACTTTTCTTTTGCTTTTTGTTCTAAGCAGCTACAATTTTCAATCGGCAGAAAAATTCAATTATTTGAAATTAATATGCCGACCACTATACAATCAATTCTAATAGAATTACCCCAAGCAATAAGATTCTCAATCATATGGATCATCCTTCAGATTCTCAATCATATGCATCGATAATCTATAATTTATCAACCAAAATAAACGCTCTCCATGAGAAAAGCAACCTCGTATGTAGTAGAACACAAGATGGGAAAATCAAGTTTCGAGATGGAGTCCATTACATTATTGTTGATTTTCTTATAAAAATTGGACTTCCTTCATCGCTTGAATCCCTGATATATAAAATCTTTCAGTCTCTACCCTCTAGTGCCCGTACTCAACACGATAATAAGAGAGTATTAGGTTTAAGGTAATGAAATTTAAAAAATGAAATTACATAACAAAAGGCAATAAAATGATGATCAATATATTCTGGAAGGGTTTAGTCACCTACTTTCACAAAATGGGATATAAACTTATTCTAAAACCAAATTCACGGAGAAAACGTAGTTGGTAGCCATTATAGGGAGTTCCTAATATAGGGAAAGACTACGGTTGCAGCACAATTCTTAGTCTCTATATCAACTAGAGATATGACACATGTAGTATTACACATAGGTGGACAACATCCCAATTCAATGTTGCATACTGGACAACACTCTATTTCCTCATCCAACAACTTCTTCTTAATGCATTTCCGGCAATCTATAGGCATAGAAAGAAAGCCATAAATATTAGACAGGTACTGAAATTACGCATAAGTGGATATAGCGAGCAGTTTGTCATTGTTTCCACACTCTGGATGCAAGAAACTACAAATCAAGCTTGAGATATCAGAAACACACATAACAACCAAAAATCACCATAGTTAACAAGGAAGAAATTGTTCGATATGACAATAAGAAAAATTAAGAAACATGCATACCATTTTGATTGAGCAGATACTTGCAATGCCATATGTTGCGAGCCATGACATGGCCCTTTCAAGAGCAACTCTTTCAAGCCCTTTCAAGAGCAACTCTTTCACATCTTCTCCAATGCTATCGGCATTGCTCCTACAACCGGAAAAAACTATGGCTTCACCAAAAGCTTCTCTAATTGACTCCTCTCTACTCCCTCCCAATCATCTATATATTCATCCTCATCATTCCCTCTCTATCTACAAATAGCACTATCACCCCAAGAATCTGATTTTCCGCAGCTTGCGTTGACGATTTCTTTTCTATCTTCAATTTCTTGAAAACATCCCCTCCTGATTCTCAGATGCTACTCCCTTTTCATCATGTCCACCGCCGCCGGCGCCGGTGCCGAAACTTTGGGAGGGATATTCTACGAACCAACTTAAAACAATAGTACTCCCTCCGTTCTGCCAAAGACGTTACATTTCTTTTTGTCAATTTCTGGCACGTATTTCCACGCTTCTTGATGAAGCGTTTTAAAATAAATTTTTGAAGAATTTTTTCTTTTGCGGGATAATACAACTATCATAGTATCCCGTAAAAGAAAAATTTCTTCAAAAATCTATTTTAAAACGCATCATCAAGAAGTGTGGAAAAACGTGCCAAAAATTGACAAAAAGAAATGTAACGTCTTTGGCGGGACGGAGGTAGTATAACTTAGCCTTGAACATGACTACATTAAATCAAGAAATTCCAGTTAAATTGCAGGGAAAAGTTGAAAACAAAGAAAATTACCTTCACCAGCGGCCGGAGGAGAAAATGACAGCTGCGACGCAGTGGGAGAGGATTGCGCCTGCGACTCAAACGAAGGAATGGGTCAGAGAAAAAGAAAAGAAAAGAAATAAGAGGAGAAAACAAATGGGAGGTGGAAAAAGACGACTGCGGCGGGTAACGACGACAACAATCTTCACGGCGGTGACGCGATGGCGGAGGACTGAGTTATGCCCGTATTTCGACCTAAAGGGGATCTGATGCGGAGAGATTTTTTTTTTTTTTTTTTTTTTTTTTTTTTAAGTATTTCTGATATATCTCGGGTCGGGTTTCAATGGGTCGGGCAGGGCGATCCGGCCGCAGTGTGAGGCGGGACTCACACAAGTTTTTGTCATGTGAATAAGCTTACACTTTTGGTTAGGGGAATATTCTCCTAACACATTTTACTCACTTCTCTTTGGGATATGAATGTAATAAAATTCTTAGACCACTTTGGTCATTCTCCATTTTGTAGCTTGAAAAAATAAAGATTTGCTAATTAGGGAACACTCAACAGTTGACCTTTTGCTCAATACTCCATCCATCCCTTTTGAGATGATACGTTACTACTATTTCATGCTAACATATATTCAAGAAATGTGCTATCTTAAACGGGACAGAGGTAGCTCCAGACCTTGAAAGAAGAATCACCTGCAGACTTTTGGATATCATTTGGTCACAGTCACAAGTCCGTCTGCTCCTCAGAATACTTATGTGCTAGGGTTGGAATTCTACTTGTAGCTAATCAACATGGTTCTCCAGGGCCGGGGCTCTCGTTATATGTCCACAAGGGAGAAAATGACTCATCCATCAGAGAAGTAAGATATTTGAGCATATGAGCTTGTTTCAGAGTTTCAAGTAAACAAGTTTTCTACCTCTACCCTCGAAGCGAAGCCATTTTAAAAGACATTAGTTTCAACTAAATTTGATTACTTGAAGTATTTTGTGGAAAACTTGTCCTTTCAGCTACCTCAGATGTGCCAAGCTCTTTGGCAATTTTAAATCAACTCTAGAGTTTCTCCTTTTATGTGCAGCACTCTGAAATACCTCATCCCCTATGTTCAATGTAGCTAATCATATTCATATAATATTCAGCGGTTGTTTGTTTCAAATTATGTCTTAAAAGACTAAATGTATGTAAAGTATTTGTGTGCCAAACCCAAACTGGAGGAAGGTTTCAATTCCATAAACTGGAGGAAGGTGTTTGCTTATGATACACTTGTTCCGATCCAAAAGGTCTTATGTAGTTTTTGAACTATCATTTCAGCTGAATATGACATTGTCTTGGTTTAACAGTTTTAACAACCATGCTCGTTTACCTGTCCGTCCACATGTTCTGTAGTCAGCTAGCATTGCAAATACGAAAGAGGGTGAATCCTCTGGTTCCCAACTTGTGACCAATGATGTATTGGTGAACAAGAATTATTCTCAGTTGGAGAGAGTAGATGGAATATTTATCACTATAAGCAAGCAATCTGTCTGTTATCTAAAACATATAAACATCAAAGAGAGGAGGAAATTCTGAATAACACTCTGAATTATACTACTTCAAGTTATTTTGCGTGTTAGGGGGAGTACCGTTTACTGTTTAGTATGAATTTTGTCATACTAAATGATCCAAACTGCAAAACTTTCTGAAATTTAACTCCTCTCAACATGCCGTAAGTACATACATACATACATACAAAATTTAAAAGGACAAGCATACAAACAAATCAGAGCTTTTGCTAGAAATATGATGTGTGCTTCGACTTCCAGCAACCTCTACTTATTGTAAAGAGGACGTCTCTACTTGTCGTTTGGGGCGATTGCGCCTACGAACCGGTGGCGTTTCCTCCTCCTCCTCCTCAGATGGGATGTCGGAGGCTTCTTCATCATCTGTTGCTTCCCCTTCGAGAATTGCTTGGTTTATCGCAAGCTGGACCATAGCACAACGCAACTTGTCAATAACAATTTCTGCACAACATAGTATACTAGAATATTGTATCATCTTTTAAAACACTTTTATCACATATCATCCTCTCCTCCTCATCAAGTATTTGTAGTTACCCGAGCAATGAACCATAATAGATGCAAGATCTCTCTCTCTCATACAAACTAATCATCTAAGAATCTTAATAGCAGTGAACCATAATCCAAGAAGAATCCCCACTACTCATCAAACTACTTTATTTCCTAACTTAAAAAAAAAAAAACAACATTATCCATAATTAGAATCAAAGTTTGGAAAATTGAACAGCCAAACCTCCAAACCATCAATGAATATATATGATGTAATGTAATGTTACCTCTTCAAGAAATTTCTGGTCGAGCTGGTCAGCAATTCTTATAGACGTGAAAACCGTGCCAACAAGAAGGGATAATGGGAAAACGAAGGCAAATATGTAGCTGGTGGTGCTCGGCCCAGCGCGTGCCACCACCGACCGCCTCCCCACTCTCAATATTTTCATTTTCTCAACGGTGGTCAGTGGTGTTGGTGGGTGGTGAGTGATCGGGAGAGTGGAAGAGGAGGGTAAGCTGCGTAATATCATTGAGAGAAGAAGATAAGGGGCTGTAGCCTGTAGAGTTTCAAATTAGAGGAGGAGAAGAAGACGCAAAAGTGAGCGAAGGGGGAAGTAGATTTTGCAAATACAAAAATGAAAAACACGCTTATTCAATTATTGAATACCACTTTAGGAATAAAAATATTTCATTTATGTAATATTTGTCGGTCAGTCGGTTTTATCGGTTTCTAGGTTATTAACCGACAACCGACCGATAACCGATGAGTTCCCAAAAATCTAACCGCCCGCCGACCAATGGTGGAAAATAACCGACCGCACCCCGACCGAAACCTTCGGTTCGAATCGGTTTTTCGGTGTTCGGTCAGCCGATGCTCACCCCTATTTGATTGTAGAAAATTATAAATTTAAAAAAAAAATAATAATATTTTTGTTTAATTTTCCGATTTTAATTTATTTTGAGTTTATAAGTTCTTTTATCCAAACACTTTGAAATCTTATAAGCTCTTAAATCTAAGAGTTCTTATAAACTTTTAAAACATCTTATAAGCATTTAGAGCTTATAAGCTTTCAAAATAAGCTTAGCCAAACACCCCCTTTGCACATTGTTAAAAGTGAAAGGTAAAGGGTGAGTTAATTCTTTTCATTTTAGGAAACAAGTCAGTTGAAGAAGTGGGAAATCTCAATTAGCTAAGGAAGTCGAATAAACTGGGACAGAGAAATTACTTCTTTCTTTTCATTATCGGGTACCAAACCACTTAATTAAATAGTAGTACATAGATAAGAATCCTAGATCATACATCACTTTAAAATCCCTCGATTCATTTAAGATTTTAACGTGAAACACGCATCGAAATTCCGCAGAAATTCCAGTAGGCAAACTGTATGCCCTGACTTCGGAGGCCTATAACTTTTTCATATGGTGTTGGATTAAGAATCCGAAGATACGGTTGGAAAGCCAATGAAAAAAGGTTTCGTAATGGTACTATTTTGCTAGGGTTTGGGCTGACTTAAGTTACCAAAATCTGGCTCGAACGTCACTGTAGTACAATAAAAAAAACGTATCACTACACAAGTTCATCTTCAATTTTCTACGATAACTGCCCAAAGAATGAATCCCTAAGAGTCTAATTCATCATTCCACACAAATTTCTTGACCAGGAGCTCACACTTAACAAATTCACGCACACACACAAGCAAGAGTCGAATACAATTATTACCTATCAATAACAACCTCAAAATCGAAAAGCTCACTTGTTTCGCAAGAAAGTAAGAGAAATTTTACCTTTATTTCTGCGAAGAGGGAGAACTTCTCCAGAAAATAGATATGTTAGCGAATGAGAGAGATGGGAGCGTGTGAAGGCTTCTATGGTATTCTTTTCCTACTCTTATCTTCTTACATCTTATCACTCCTTCAGGCCATTTACCGATTTACGGGAGCTTTTCCTCTGGGGCGTCCCCATAACAAAACTTTAATACAATATAATTATATAAACGAGGAGGAATAATGTACTACTCACCTAATGTTGTTTACTTTTGTTAGTATTATCGTTATTTTTTATATTTTGAAATTATTTTATTTGATCATTTCAATTGTAATATATCCTAATACCTTATAAATTAATATTGAAATCATTAAATCTAAAAAAAACATAAAATTCAAAGCTCGATTTGTTTGTTTTTCCTTCTAAATTTAAAATGTGAATAATAATCAAATTGAACTTTGTTTTTTATATTTTCTTTTGGATTTAATGATTTCTATATCTATATATATATATATATATATATATATATATAAAAGTAAAATAGTATCCCTCCAATTTTCTTGGTTTTTGAGATTTATTTTTTTATTTAATTAGGTTATACTATATTTTGAAAGTTTATTATACTCCCTCCGTCCTCCATTTAGTGACATTATTACTATATTGGGACGTCCTCCATTTACTGACATATTCCGTTTTAGGACGTAGACCCCACAATCACTTTAACAATTTAACACTTTATACATCTACTTTTATTATTTTAACATTTTAATACTATTAAAAAATTCAAATGGACCCACAATTATTCCATTTTAACACTTTAACACATTAATTTATTATTATACCATAAAAATGCAAAAAAACATGTGCCCAAAAAACATGTGCTCGGGACACTTATTTAAGGACGGAGGGAGTACATTTATTGTCATAAAAGTTTTCATATTTGATACATGAAAGATCAAAATATTTATTAGTATTAAAGTATTAATGTTAATTTGATTTATTAATATTCTCAATTTACATTTTACATTAATTAAAATTTCATAACTTGAAAAAACTATATAGAATAAAATAAATCCGATACTCAAGAATGTTTATACATAATTGCAAAATAAAATAGTAAATATTATATGTACGATCATTGCATGCTGTTAATACCAAGATTTTACTATATTATTAATTAAAATTTCATAATTAGAATGTTAGTGGATTGTAAAAATACTATGAATAAGTGAAAACTATATTCTATTGGGGGCACACTCCCATGCGGCCAGCCGCATCAGGGTCCATGGATTCGTTCAGGATATGTGCCTGAGACAAACACAGATGAGTAATTTCATTCATGATGTTGGTAGATTTGAGCAACAATCCATGGGCGTGGAACTCCAGTCCTGCCGGCGAGTAAGTAGTTCAAATTATAGTTGTGATTTTCTTGAAGGCGTTTATGACACAACCATTCGTACTGTAATCTTATATTCGATCACCTACAGAGAAGTAGGTGTTAGACCGTCGATAAGAAATGTTAGGCTGTTGAGAATATTGGACATGTCTAGTGCTCCTAGTTATAAATTGCACGAGGAAGTCTTTGAGCTGTTTCATCTAAGATACCTCGCCTTCCATTCTAGATTCCGTCTTTCGGAAGCCATTTCAAACCTCCAAAACCTTCTGTTGAGAATTGAAACTCTCGATCTAACTCTCACGTTTGGAATCGAAAATACTACGCGAAACGAAGAAATCAAAACGAAAATGAGACCGGATTTACGTGGTTCGGTAGCTAGTACCTACGTCCACGGGAGAAGAAGAGATCTACTTTCACTATGAATCAAAATTCCCAGAATTACAGCAGCTGAAAGAAAGAAAATCACTGCATGAATATATGCAGAAACCCCTAGCTAAGAACCCTAACTAGAACACACACTTTTCTCTCCTTCTTGCTCGCTCTCTACTGCAAAACTGAACTTCAACCGTGCGCCTATGGATTCAGATTCAAGCTATGTAACCGCCTCAATCCATCTACACCGTAGCTGCAATCCAACGGCTCACAAACAGTGGTCCCCCATCGATAAGCTTGTGCAGCAAGCATGCATGAGTTAGTTACAATCCTAACTAACTACTTCCATGTCAGCTGCCACATCATCCTCTTTATACACATGGCAAGAGTTGATTTGTCACACAAACTTAACAATCTCCACCTTGACTATCAACTCATAGATCCAGCTTCACTCTTCTTCTCCATCCCATTCCCCTTTCACAGAGAATTCAACCCCACCAAATTCAAGCAATGCTTGAACTTAGTAGATGGTAGAGCTTTAGTGAGCATGTCTGCAGCATTGTCTTCTGTAGACACCTTCACCATTGTAACCACTCCCTTCTCAACCTCATCTCTCACAAAATGCAATCTAACATCTATATGCTTTGACCTTTCATGAAAAAACTTGATGCTTAGCTAAGTGGAGAGCACTCTGATTATCACAATGAACTGGAACAGATTCTTGCATCACACCAAACTCAGCAAGAATTCCCTTCAACCAAATCCCTTCCTTCACTGCCTCAGTAACAGCCAAGTACTCTGCTTCAGTAGTAGATAGAGCTACAACAGATTGTAGGCATGACTTCCAACTAACTGCAGATCCAAAGAGTGTGAATATCCATCCAGTCTGTGATTTCCTTGTGTCCAGATTTGATGCAAAATCTGAATCCACAAAACCAACCAATATTCCCTTTGAAGAATCCACTTCCTTCCTGTATAAAATCCCAACATTTGAGCTCCCTTTCAAGTACCTCAAAATGTACTTTAAAGCTTCCCAATGCTGTTTACCAGGATTAACCATATACCTACTTGCAACACTTATTGCATGAGCAATATCAGGTCTTGTGCAAACCATAGTGTACATCACACTGCCTATAGCATTAGCATAAGGCACTGCACTCATTTCCTTCAGCTCCTTATCATCCTTAGGCCCTTGACTCACACTGAGTTTAAAATGCTGAGCTAAAGGGACAGAAACTTCCCTTGACTCATGCATTCTAAATCTCCTCAGAACCTTAAGTATATATCCATGTTGTGTAAGCCACAACACACCCTTTTCCCTTATCCTGTGAATATCAACACCAAGTATTCTTTTGGCAGGCCCTAAGTCTTTCATGTCAAATTCAGAACTCAAATCTGCTTTAACTTTCTCCACCTCAGATAGACTACTACTTGCCACCAACATATCATCAACATATAACAGCAAATATGCAATAACAGACCCATTCACTCTCTTAAGATATACACAACTATCATAAAGAGATCTAGTGAATCCAATTCTAACTACATGTTCATCAAATTTCAAGTACCACTGCCTTGAGCTCTGCCTTAAACCATAAAGAGATTTTTTAAGCAAGCATACCTTGTCTTTAGCACCTTCTGGATTCAGACCTTCAGGTTGCACCATGTAGATAGTCTCCTTCAAATCACCATGAAGAAATGCTGTCTTGACATCCAGTTGATGCAGTTCCATGTCCAATTTTGTAACCAATGCAAGTAGTATTCTAATTGAGCAGTGTTTCACAACAGGTGAAAATACCTCATTGAAATCTACTCCTTCTCTCTGAGTAAAGCCCCTAGCAACTAACCTTGCCTTGTACCTTATCCTTTCTTTATCAGTCATCTCTATTTTCTTCTTGTAGATCCATTTGCAACTGATAAGCTTCTGTGATTTAGGCCTATCTACCAGAACCCAGGTGTTATTCTTCTCAAGTGAGCTTAACTCCTCATCCATAGCTTCCACCCATTTGGTCTTATCTGCACATGACACTGCTTCCTTATAATTTCCAGGTTCACTACACTCCACATTCTCTGCAACACTAAGAGCATAGTAGATCATGTCTGCATTGCCAAATCTACTTGGTGGTGTTATGTTTCTCCTCACCCTATCTCTTGCCAGCAGATAGTCCCTCAAATCATCACCATTTTCTTGTTCTGGATCAGCAACAACATCCTCATCCTCATCAGTGTCTTGCACCTTGAAATCATTCCAAGTCTCCACCTCAACTTTTGCAGATTCATTCCCATTTTCTTTATTACTCAAATATGGCATTTCATGCTCTCTGAACACAACATCTCTAGAGATTAGTACCTTTTGATTCCCAACCTCAGTGCACCAAAGCTTGTAGCCTTTCACTCCTTTGGGATATCCAATCAAAACACATTTGAGTGCTCTTGGTTGTAGCTTATCCTGCTTTAAATGAACATATGATCTGCACCCAAACACTCTTAGATAGTTGTATCCAGTAGACTTTCCAAACCATACTTCATCTGGAATTCTGTTTTCAATAGCAGTTGAGGGGCACTTGTTGATTAACACACATGCTGTATTCACTGCCTCTCCCCAGAACTTGTTTGGTAAACCTGATCCAAACAACATACATCTAACTCTTTCAAGTATTGTCCTATTCATCCTCTCAATGACTCCATTCTGCTGTGGATTTGCTGGTACAGTTCTATGTCTCTGTATTCCCTTTCCCTTGCAGTAACTCTGAAACTCCTCAGATACAAACTCAAGCCCATTATCTGTCCTGAGGCACTTCAATGTTGTGCCCTTCTCATTCTCAACTTCAACACACCATTCCTTAAATCTGTGCATTGCTTCAGTTTTAGACTTGAGTATGTAAACCCACAACTTCCTTGAGCAATCATCCATGATACTCATGAAATACTTGCCCCCACCTATAGTTTCAGTTCTGGAGGGGCCCCAAAGGTCAGCATATGCATAATCTAGAGGAGAACTGGATGTGTGAGTGCTCTGTTTAAAAGGTTGCTTCCTGCTTTTGCTCAAGATGCAACACTCACAGTCATCCAATTTAGAATCAGTACAATCCAACAAACTTCTATGGATCAGCTGTTTCAATGACTTCTCCCCCACATGTCCCAATCTCCTATGCCACAAATTCACATCAACTTGCACACTGACCTCTACTTCACCAACAACAGACACAGCATCTAAGTAGTACAGGCTCTGGTTTCTAAAACCCTTCATTATCACAACATCATTCTTCACCACATGCATAACTCCACCCTCTGACTTGAAGCTAAAACCCTTAGACTCTAACATGCCCAAGGAAACAAGATTTCTCTTCAGTTTAGGAATATACCTTACTTCAGTCAAGATTTTGATGTCTCCATTATGCAGCTTGATCTTGATGTTGCCTATGCCTTCCACTACACATGTCTGGTCGTTTCCCAGTAGAACTGAGCCCAATCTCTCCAGTTTCAAATCAATGAACCACTCTTTGTGAGGACACATGTGAAAGCTGCATCCAGAATCTAAGATCCATTCATTCCCTGTCACTGTATCAATGACATTCAAGGCTTCGGCTCCCTCACACTTCTCTGTGACTTCTGCAGATCCTGGTTTTGCCTCCCTCTGTGCCTGCTTCTTCTTGAACACGAAGCAATCTTTCTTGAGATGACCAGGTCTCTTGCAGTGGAAACATTTTCTTGTTTCCTTTTCTGTGGAATCCCTTTCCTTCTGTGATCCACCCTTCTTTGAATCCTGACTGGCCTTCTTGAACTTAGATCCCTTTTGATACTTAGCCTTCACATTCAAACCTTCACCCACACTCGATTCAGATCTACCATCAACTTGCCTCTGCAGTTCCTTACTTCTCAAGGCATTCTGGACCTTCTCGAGCGTGACCGAAGCGTCCCTTCCATAGAGCATTGCATCCTTCAATTGCTCGAAAGATTTTGGCAGAGAATTGAGAAGTATGATCGCCTTGTCTTCATCATCGATCTTCACATCTATATTCTCCAGATCATCGAGTAATTTGTTGAATTCATCGAGCTGCTCCAGCACTCCCTTCTCTTCCACGATCTTGTATGAATACAGCCTCTGTTTCGCATACAATCTCGATGTGAAAGATTTCGCCATGTACAGAGATTCAAGCTTCGTCCAGATCGCTGCCGCCGTCTTTTCCTTCGCCACTTCCCTCAAGACCTTATCTGATAGGCATAGGATCAAAGCACTATGGGCCTTCTCCGCGTTCTCAGCTTGTTTCTCCGTGAGAGCAACTCCCTTCTTTGCATCATCTTCTTCCTTGATGGCATCTGCTAGACCTT
Organism: Thymus mandschuricus; assembly: GCA_029379335.1. Classification (NCBI taxonomy): domain Eukaryota; kingdom Viridiplantae; phylum Streptophyta; class Magnoliopsida; order Lamiales; family Lamiaceae; genus Thymus; species Thymus mandschuricus. Next base: position 3,227,743 of record CM057081.1, on the reverse strand, counting down.
GCTGCACCAGAAGCGCCTTCATCTTAATCCGCCATAATCCGAAATCGTTCGTGCCATTGAATTTCTCCGCCTCGAACTTCGCCGTCGACATCGCGAGCAGATCCGATCCCAAGCTTCCCACAGACGGCGCCAATTGTTGAGAATTGAAACTCTCGATCTAACTCTCACGTTTGGAATCGAAAATACTACGCGAAACGAAGAAATCAAAACGAAAATGAGACCGGATTTACGTGGTTCGGTAGCTAGTACCTACGTCCACGGGAGAAGAAGAGATCTACTTTCACTATGAATCAAAATTCCCAGAATTACAGCAGCTGAAAGAAAGAAAATCACTGCATGAATATATGCAGAAACCCCTAGCTAAGAACCCTAACTAGAACACACACTTTTCTCTCCTTCTTGCTCGCTCTCTACTGCAAAACTGAACTTCAACCGTGCGCCTATGGATTCAGATTCAAGCTATGTAACCGCCTCAATCCATCTACACCGTAGCTGCAATCCAACGGCTCACAAACAGTGGTCCCCCATCGATAAGCTTGTGCAGCAAGCATGCATGAGTTAGTTACAATCCTAACTAACTACTTCCATGTCAGCTGCCACATCATCCTCTTTATACACATGGCAAGAGTTGATTTGTCACACAAACTTAACACCTTCAAACCTTGATCATTTTTTCGAGGGATTATGGCGAAATGTATTGTGAGTTGCCAGAGAGCATTTGGAGGATGCCACAGTTAAGACACCTCCACAACTCCTCCCTCTACCTACCCATACCCCCTCTAAAACAAGGAGAAGGAGAAATCTCTGCTCTCGAGAATTTGGAAACGCTATCTACAGTTACCGATTTCTTATGCTCAAGAGAGAACCTCAAGATGATCCCAAACGTGAAAAGACTGAATATATATTATACCGAGGCCTTCACATGTATGGTTGAAGATATTGAGCTCCAAAATCTTATATCTCTTCACAAACTTGAAATTCTCAAGGTAGAGACGGAGTGCTCTTATCCTATGGAACAGCATAATAAGATGAGTTTTGCTTTCCCTCCAACGCTGAAAAAGTTGAATCTTTTCGGTATGCAACTCCAATGGGAGGATATGAAGATTGTTGCTTCTTTGCCTAACCCCGAGGTGCTTAAACTCAGATGCCATGCTTGCGTTGGCAAAACATGGGAAACGAGTGAGAAAGGATTCTCTCGTCTGACGTATTTGATGATCGAGGGATCCAATCTGGAGAATTGGATTACTAAAAGTAACCACTTCCTGGAACTCAAGAGCCTAGTGCTTCGTTCGTGTTTGGATCTGTCAGAGGTCCCTCGTGAGATCGGAGAGATTCCAACACTCCAACTCATGGAGTTGGATGGCCACAACCAGTCTCTGGTGAACTCGGACAAACGAATTCAAGAGAATCGTGATCTCCTTCAAGTTCATATTCCTGAGTAAAAGGTAGTTAAGAGAGTAAATCTGTTTTCTTTTCATGATATTTTTCTTTCCCTAACTCTGGTGATTTGGATTTGTTTTTCAGGAACACTATTGATGTTGCTGCTGATGATCATCATCAAATGGAAATTGTAGCTTCTGTTTGATTTTATTTATGGTTTGTAATAATATCATGAGATTCAAAACTCTAATAACGTTCAACTTTTATTATGTTTGAATGACTTTTCACTTGTTTTTGCTTTGAATTTGTCACCATGAAAAATTGCATATTCAGCTTTTTTGTTCCAAGAGAAACTTTTGGTTTATTAGTAAAGAAACACAAATCACAATAGTTGTTATACTTTTGAGAACAAGAACAGCTCATTACCTTTATCATACAAAAGAAATTTGAAGGCGATCGTCTTCCAAACTCCGTTGTTCCTCTCGAATCTGTTGGATCGACAGCAACAGAGAGCGGTTCTCCGAATCCAACTCTATCACTTCAAGTGACGGAATTCTCCCAACCTCGGAAGGCACGTGTAACAGATGCAAACAACGACGAAGCACTAGTGTCCTGAGCTTTGGGAAGTGATCAATTCCGGATGTCTAAATCTTCAGATCGGATTCCTCAATCAACAAATACTCGAGGCGGGAGAAACCTCCTTCGCCTGTCCTCCACATGTCGCTTTCGAAAGCCACCTCTCTTAGTTTAAGCACCTCAAGTTTAGGCAACGAAGCAACGATCTTCAAATCCTCCGTGGGAGCTGCACACCGCACAGATTCAACTTCTTTAGTGTTGGAGGAAAAACACAGCTCATCTTACGACGCTGGTATCCATCCAAAGACAAAAACACACGATCTATCTTGAGGGTTTCAAGCTTTTGAAAATACTGAAGATTGTGGAGCTCATAATCTTTAGCCGCATTTCTCGACTCCAGCGAATAGTAGAGAGACATCTTCTTCACGTTCGGGATCATTTCGAGGTTCTGTTTTGAGCATACGAAATCAACAACCGTACAAAGCGTTTCCAGATTCTCGAGAGCAGAGGTTTCTCCTTCTCCTTCTCCGTCTCCTTGTTTTAGAGGGGGTATGGGTAGGGTGAAGGTGAAGTTGAAGAGATGCCTTAACTGTGGCATTCTCCAAATCCCCATGGGTAAAACCTTAAATATATCCCAACCATGCCTTGGAACAATGATTAGTGTTTGAAGATTTTGGAGGTTTGAAATGGCTTCCGAAACGGTGAAGTCGTAATGGAAGGCAAGGTATCTCAAATGAAATAGCTGAAATACTTCCTCAGGCAATTCATAATGGTGAGCGTTCGACAAATCCAGTATTCTCAGCAGCCTAATATTTCCTATCGACCATCTAACACCTTTTTCTCCGAAGTTCAAACATAGAACGATAGTACGAAGGGTCGAGTTGTAAGCTCCTTGGAGCAAATCATGAGTATGGTTTGAACTACTTACCCGTCGGCACGACCCAAACTCAAGTTCAAAGGCATTGTCTCGAGAAAGGAAGCGTTCTTTGCGTGCTTGCGTTTTGCACCAATCCCGCGTGCTCTCATGGATTGTGATACTCTTGATTCTGCCATTATACTTCCTGTTGCTTACGGAAACGAGGCTTCTCCGAACGAGATATTCCATGTGCTCCTCCCCTGTCTCTCGGACGCTCTTAGATCCGCCTTCGTGCAGGAAGCCCTCGGCTACCCATAGCTTTATGAGTCTGGAGAGATGTATCTGGCGACCTTCTGGGAAGATGGCCAGATACAGGAAACACGGCCTTAAATGATGAGGCAAGTGTGCGTAACTTACACACAACATCTGCTCAAGTCCACGATCGTGAATGAGAAACTCCTCGACGCTTTGAGCAACATCCTCCCACGCAGCTTCGGTCTGATCATGGCCAAGTATAACCGAAACCAACTCAACGGAACGCGGGATCCCACCTCAGCTTCTGGCAATCGTCTTTCCCGTGGTCTCCAACTCAGAAGGGCAAGGATCCCCTTTAAATATCTTGTCCCGAAGAAGATCCCAGGTCTCGTCGTCGTCCAAGTAACTCATCGTATGAGTATGGTCGGATACCGTTTCAGCGAGACGGGGATCTCTTGTGGTATAGTAACGATTATTCGACTTCCGTTTCCGTCGAAGGGAAACACCTCCCTTAGCATGTCCAAAGCCTCTATGCTCCACACATCGTACAACACAATGAGGTACCTCTTCCCCTGTAAGTTTCTGTACAAAAGTTTGATGAATTCATGATCCGAATCATCCGACTCGACCTCGATCTTCATAGTACGAAGGAGGTCTAACAAGATGCCCTGTCGGCTACGCTCACGTGACACTGTGGCTGAGGCACGGACGTCGAAATGCTCCACGGTCAAGGGATGGTTGCAGGCGTTTCCGGTGAGAGCGGACTTGCCGATGCCCGCTGATCCGAGGATGGCAATCGTTTCCAGCCGGTCGGAGCCTTGGCGGAGTCGAGTGACTATTTCCATCAGTTCTCTGTCTGGCTCAGCCTTGGCTTTGTTGCTTCTTCTCCCCTTCACTCTATCAGCAACTGACTCCATCTCCTCTGTTACTTTCTCCAGCTCGTCGAAACTGGAATCGAGCTCGGACTTGGATCCGGAGCTCGTTTTCAGCAGAGAATTGGAGACTAAGAGGTCGATGATCTCTTCTGCTCTGTCTGCAACATCCCTGATGGTTTCTTCCCAGTTCTTAGCTCTGTTCTGATCGCCGTCTTCGAGGAACGACTGCAGTATTGGGAATCACAATATAAGCCAATAGATTCCCACCCTCTCTACAAGTTCGAGCTTTTATATGCAGGAAAGAGGTGTGTGATACGAGGATGGGGCAAATTCCTCGATCAAGAAACAAATGAAACAGAAATAAACGAAAGGATACAAAGGTAGTCGCGGGCTCTCCCCGACGATCACACCGAAAAGGAATATTAAACGAAAAGATAAACGGCGAGAATTAGGGTTTGATTATTCATTGATTGATTCTAATACACGCCTATCTTCTCCTATATATATAACCTAGACTCCTAGGGTTGGTTCGACTCACGGGCCGGGAAAGAACCAACAAGAAAACCCGGAACGGACCCAAATAACTAAACACGGGCGAAGCCCAACGTCAAAACAATTAATTAAAATAATTAAACCTACTCGTATCAACTCCCCCACCCTTGAGAATCACCTTGTCCTCAAGGTGGAGATTCAAAAATCCTTATACACTTCCTCAAGCGCATAGAACTTCAAATCAATCCTTCCCCGAGCCACGTTCGGTACGAAAAGACCAGAAATTAATTTGCACCTCTGGTAGGACGAATCAATCCACAATTCATCTTGATACCACATCTTTCTTCTTTGCGAGCTTGACAATTGGAATGCAGTTGCAACCGTATACCTCTGTAGCCTGAATGCAAGCCAAGAGATTGAGGAGTTGATTCTAGTTGCAGAGGATGTACCTTCAATTATTCCTCCATCAGTAGGCAAAGGGATGTTGGGTAGCGAACTCTTGATACTACCACATGCATGAACTTCTCCGGCCTCCAGCATGGCATCAACATCCAACACGAACTCTTCTTCTGTTTTCATGTTGAGTTCCTCTTCAGTAACCAACTCATCACCTTCCTGATTCACAACCGATTTGTCAGAATCAGGTGTCGCCACTCTGTCAACAACCCCCGCTTCACTCTCGACATAAACCACCCGGTTAACTCCTTCCTCCTCCACCGCCACACTCGTGCTATAAGCTCGCGTAGAGGGATGGTCCCAGGCTGATCTGGTGTGGGAAGAATCGGGAGCAGTTCGAGACCATGGCGATTCCCATGGTGCAAGCTGAGGCGGCAGCAACTGCTGCGGAGCGTGGCTTGGCTGCCGAAAGCTTATCGACGGCCGTACCTCGTCGGGAGGTGGCTGCGGGTAATAATGTTGTTGTTGCTGCGGCGGCTCTGCAACCGCGTAGTACGGCGTCGGCGGCAGAGGCTCGTACTGCACCGGTTGCGAAACATAGTTGTAGCGATCTAACTCGTAAGTATAGTATTGCACTGGTGGCGGAGGCTCATAAGTGTTGTAGAACCACGCCTGCGGCTCGTTGTTATGGTAGTCGTTGTAATTGTTGGAGTACCCGTCCCCTCCTCCGTAGCTCTTCGAATACGCCGGCTTCTGCGGTGGCTCTGGAGGGTCCCACGAAGTGCGTGGCCTGCCGAGTGGCAAATCAAATTCGGACCGCGATGGAGGGAACGCTGTGACCCGACGCCATTCTTGTGCCTCGAGTCGAGCCTCGAATTTCGCCACTACACGGCCTATCGTGGCTAAGAGTGTTTCCATCGAAGCAGGGGCAGAATTGGAAGGCGGCGGCGCCGTGGTAAACGCCGAAGACATCGGAGTCGCCGCTGCTGCTTATGCTCTCCACTTCTAGCGCCAATTGATGGAAAACGTCAATTGATAGACACCAGTTGATAGTCTCCAATTGATAGATCCCCCTCCTTCTAGCGCCGTCGATACTCACTATCCTCGGCTCGTAATTCAAGAACCGATACTTCGCCCCCTCAAAAGCTCTCAATGAAAGCACCAATTGATACGAGGATGGGGCGAATTCCTCGATCAAGAAACAAACGAAACAGAAATAAACGAAAGGATACAAAGGTAGTCGCGGGCTCTCCCCGACGATCACACCGAAACGGAATATTAAACGAAAAGATAAACGGCGAGAATTAGGGTTTGATTATTCATTGATTGATTCTAATACACGCCTATCTTCTCCTATATATATAACCTAGACTCCTAGGGTTGGTTCGACTCACGGGCCGGGAAAGAACCAACAAGAAAACCCGGAACGGACCCAAATAACTAAACACGGGCGAAGCCCAACGTCAAAACAATTAATTAAAATAATTAAACCTACTCGTATCAGTGTGTTTGTGGAGGGAGGTGATCTGATCATTGAATCGAGAGGAAATGGAAGAATCTCCATGGTAGTTGACGAGATCTATGGTATGGATGAGTGAAGCAACTGAAGCATAAGCCATCTCTTTTCAACTCTGTTCTTGGAGAGAGAGAGAGAGACTCTGACACAAACAAATTCGTCTTGTTTATCAATTTTAAACGAGGAAAGATACCTCGTACACCAAAACAAACACAATCATACACCAACTAATTGTAATTATTCAACACTTGCTAATTAAATATAATATGCCACTGCCACCAACTATATAAACTATTGTCTAATTAATCTTGTGTCCTCGTAAAGCCAAAATCAAGTATTTGTGAAATGGGAATAGGTTATTACAATCTTATCTATAACTAGTTTAATAAGTGAATCCTCTTATACCCACCGTGAACATTTTTGATATGCTTATGGATAACGTGTTATACATTCTACCCAATCTGAAAATAAAGTAATCCATATCACTGCCACATCAGCGATGGACAGTGTCCACTTTAGATAGTGAGCATTTCTGAAGTTTAATAAATACTTTCTCAATTTTTATAAATATATACTCTCTTTAAATCACCTAGCATAAAACCATAATTTGACCAGGTTCCATGATTGAACCATTTTAAACTTAATTAAAATGAAAAATAAAATGCTTTCAGCGGCCATGGAGTTTTTCATAACGCAGTAAATTCAGGCAACGAGTTGTAAAATGATCCTAATTACAATTTTTATGAGACATGATGTAAATACTATGGTTATCTAAGGCAAGATGATGAAATAATAATAATAATTAGATATTATGGATGTTTGAGGCAATTATAATATTACCTCGCCCACGAATCTTCATAATTATTCTTCATTTTTACTCGAAAGCAGCATGAAATTGAAACTGTTTTTAAGCAACAGATTCTTGTGTATAACATAGATAGGATATCTCACATTCAAGGGGCAGATCTTAAGGTCCAAGAACTCAACATCAATGATGAATCGACCTTAAAGGAAAAATATCAACCAAAATGCATTTTACTACCAATATATAATCAAAGTGATTAATATGTTTGAATATACAGCCTACAAATGAGCTGCCCTCACTCCCAAATTTGGAGGCCAATATGCAGAACCATATTGCAATTTAACTATTTAAGATGAATCAACGGCACTTCACCTCACTCAAACGTCAATCTCCATCACATTCTCCTGAATGTTTCACCACAAGGACAGGCTAAATAGAATCGAGACTTTGCATCTGGAGCAACATCTCCCTTTTCATCAATTTTCTCTAACCAGATAGATTAAACTACCAACTTTCCAAGGCAGTAATTAGAAAAAGAACGGGAGCAACGGTTCAAGATCCACAACGACAAATCCTCTCAAGCTCATTTCACATATGGTTAAAATTCAATAACTTGACTTTCGATTCCCTTTTGGATGAATTTGAATCCAAAACCATCCGGAAAAATCTAAAATCCAAAAGAGGTTCACTCACTTTCTCAGAGTTGAACAAATATAAGTATCAAAAGAGGATCACTCACTTTTAGAATAATAGAACAGCACCTTCAAATCTAATAGAAGTAGAACATATCAATGTCTTTACGGTCAATCAATCAATAATGCACCTTAATAATAGGTCGCAAAAATTTTTTGGCTACCAAATTCAATATCAAGTTTATAAGCATATTAAATCCAAAACTCATTGATCAAAAAAACAAGCAACCCCAAAAACCGGAACAATTGACTAAAAACGCATGAATCAAAAAGTAAATTAAAACCCTATGTGCGAATGCGATCCAATTGTTTGCAATTTGGTGTTTGAAGATGCTCTCTTTCTCTTCTTCCTCAGCTCAAATTCAAACTCTCCACTCCTCAATTTCCCGTTCACTCTCTTCCGAAATCCGATCATTCCTTTCCCACTATCCGATACTGCGCTGCAGAAGTGGAGTATCTATCTGTGGTTTTGCGCTCAAATCCAACCGCCGTTCAGTTTCATCAACCGTAATGGCCTCCGCATTCAATCCTGAAGAAGCTAGAGTTCCACCGGCAATTCCACCGCCACTCCCTCCTATTTCCAAGGCAAATTTCTATCGATTCTGAATATTACTATGCTTTACATTTCTATTTGGATGTTCTTATGTTCTAGTAGTATTTCCCTTTTGACTTAGCAGGTTTGTTAAGTATTGTGTTCGTATAAGTAGAAGTGTAATGATATGCGAATGATCATCAATTAATCTGGTGATGGTCAAGTATCCCTATTAACAAGTTTTGAACAATTTTGGCGTGTTGCCATTTTGAATATGCGAATTTTACAGATTATTTTATGGATTCTTCCATAAACATTTATGCACAGAGTCTTCATAGCTTATGATTTCCTTTGAATGGCTATGCTGATCCTACGTGGCAGCTACGATTTTCAAGTTTCCAGTGTGATCTTCTATTGGAGTGTAATTAGAGAGAGTAGATGATATTTCTGCTTCTTATTGTATTGGAGTATGGTATTTTGTTTCTCATGGGTGCATTGACGATATTTGTGCTTCTCATTTCAGTTCAAGATTGCACTTTGTCAGCTAGCTGTTACTACTGACAAGGGAAAGAACATTGCTCATGCTCGTCAGGTGATTGAGGATGCTGCGGCAAAGGGTGCTCGGCTGATTCTTCTTCCTGTAAGTTGTACTACTTTTTAGCTGGATGATTCTTTGATGTTGTCATATTATCAGTTTTTTCTTACCATCCTTTTATTCGTATTTCATCGCTGGTTTTGACCTTCCAATTTTAGTTCCAGTTGGTAGAAAAGTAATCTTGAATTGTTGTTCCTTTAACCGAGTTTTTGGTAATAGGTTTCTAGCAAATCTTTTTTCGAAATGCTATGTTAATTTTATTTGCTTGCATTTGATGTCAGGAAATATGGAATAGTCCATATTCAAATGATAGTTTTCCAGTATATGCAGAAGATATTGATGCTGGTGGTGATGCATCTCCTTCAACTGCAATGCTATCCGAACTCTCTCGTAGTCTAAAGATCACAATAGTTGGTGGTTCCATACCCGAAAGAAGTGGTGACAAATTGTATAATACTTGCTGCGTCTTTGATGCAGATGGAAAGCTCAAAGCTAAGCACAGGAAGGTATGTCGCTCTTTCTTGAAAGGGAAGTCCAGAAACATGTATTCCTTGGTTCAAAAGCCTTTAGCGATTTCAGCTAATTTGAGAATTGTGATTGAAGGTTCTTTTATTGTCTACAGATTCATTTATTCGACATTGATATTCCTGGAAAAATGACTTTCAAAGAGTCAAAGACTCTTACAGCAGGGGAGACCCCCACGATCGTTGACACAGGTTTTTTGTGCATTTTCTCTATTATATAAGTAAATGACTTCTTACCATCAGGAAAATTAATATATATATATCAGTCATAAGAGTTCTTGGAAGCATGGATACCACTATGCTACACATCAATTATATTTGTTGTGGAAACTTAAGAACGTAGTGATTTAGGAGTTTTCAGTTTAATTTTACATTTTTCTTATTGCTCCTTTTGAAGTTATGAATCCTTCAAGTTGTTGAAGTTCAATTTTTGAAAATCCATAGTTCTTTTGCGTAATACTTCCGATAAGCAGATTCAATCTGCAGATTGCTTGCTTTTAGTCAAATTTTGGACAAATGATGATTTTTCATGCTTGGAATGCTAGAACTCTTAAATTGTCCTATATTTCACTAGATGCTCCACTGCTGATGAAGTCATGGCATCACTATATGTAGCAGCATGTGCTTTAAGATTTGTCACATCGACTTGGGCCATAAAGGCCTGTATGAGATCCTAACTTCCAGTTTAATCATGCTTCCATTTGTGGATGTTTTTCCAGGTTCTTATATTTCTTTCCTTTAGTTACGCGTGCACTAGAAAAGCTTAAATCAGCCGTCGTGCGCTCATTTCTAGCTAACAGTTCGTTTCTTTGACTGAATCGGTTGGCTAAAAATATCATCACGATTTTGCTTTATTGAGTTTTAGACTTTGTCTTGTATATTCAAGCATCTGAATTATGAACATATAGTACAGCTTCTTCGGTGTGTAACCAGCATATCTTTTATGTAGATGTTGGACGTATTGGTATCGGAATATGTTATGACATTCGATTCCAAGAGTTAGCAGCTATATATGCTGCCAGAGGTATGGTGCCTTGTTACTGTGATTCCAGTGCATATTCCTTGATATTTTGATTACCTTACTGTGAATTACTTTGTTCTAGTTAGAAAGTTCGAAATAGTTGAAAGTAGCAAATATTCTTGCTGAGCCTTGACATGGGCTGAGGCAACTAATCATTTGCGTCTTCCTCTTTGATAGGCGCCCACTTGCTTTGCTATCCTGGGGCTTTTAACATGACTACCGGCCCCCTTCACTGGGAGTTATTGCAGCGGGCAAGGTAACTTAATGAACAAGCTTCTGTAATAAGAATATATGTATCCTAAGTTTCGATATTTATTATGAGAGAATTTCTATTATATTACCGACTGACATGTGGCTTCTTTATATTCAGGGCAGCAGATTGTCAGGTATGTCGTTTCTAACTTTTCATTGTATGTTACATTTCTGAAAGTTCATTTTTTTCTTTTACAAAATAATACTCCCTTCCTCCACGAATAGTAGATCCCTGTTTCTTTTTTTTCTTTTTTTCTCACCGATTTTAATACTTTATAAAGATGGGTTTTACAGTGGACTTTGGAGTATAATTTATTTTACAGGTACTACAAGTGTTATATTATCTGTAAAATAAATTATACTCCAAAAATCCACTTTGAAATCCATCATTACAAAGAGTTAAAACTATCTAGAAAAATAATTGGGGTCTACTATTTGTGAAAGGAGGGAGTACGATATTTCCTAGTTGAGTCCTTAAATCATTTATATTGGAATATAGAGGAAAATTGAGTTTTTGAACAATAAAGTAGATCCTGAACAAAGCTTGTAGTTTTTTAAAATTTTCTCCACATGAAACACTTTTTTTACAGCAACCATGAGGTGAGGAAACTCCATGAACACTTTAATCAGAGATCCGATTTATGTACTTGTGGCTCTGGCTCACTATACCTATGAGGATTTTCTCATTTGTATGAAATCTAGAGTGAATCTTACTTTGCAAAATTTGTGGTGTTTTTATGTCCTTAAATACCTGCTTTGCATGCAACATATGTTTGTAAGTCGTCGTTTTTCAGTTGTGTCTCATCTTCACGTGCCTAAATCTAATTCATGCTTAGATAGGACTGATATGATATTTTGAAGCTAATTCTCATTATGTCATTAGGAGTCTTGCTAAGTATAAATACTGAAAAGTATGCCAACATATATTTTGCTTTACATATTATGAGGCAAAGGGACCTTATTTTCTCTTCACTAGATCATGCATATATGACTCCTAACGTTGAATTTGAATACCCAAATTGATGATTATAACATTTTGAATACTTTATTATGGCTTTATGTCAGTTATATTGCCATTAGACTTCCAAATACCCGCAATTATCTGCTTAAGCCCTCAACTTTGAGGATGTAACTTCATCATGGTTTCATCATCTATGCAGTGTAAGAGACATAATATTGACAATTAGATGATCTCGACGTTATCATCATTTGTCAATTTATACTGAGCCATAAAATTAACCATTTCCATTTACGTGCAAAATTAATTGGCGCACTGGTTTTCTGGCAGCTGTATGTAGCAACTTGCTCACCAGCCAGAGACACTGGTTCTAGCTATGTGGCTTGGGGGCATTCTACTCTTGTCGGACCGGTGAGTATCGATTTATTTTTGGCTGAAAAATTACCTGTAAGTTGTGTATTTCAAATGACTCACCATTGGCATAAAGTAAAACTTTCTCTTGCATATGCTATCTCTTGATGGAGGACTTATGCCTAAAGAAACTATATGATATATCTGGCAGTTTGGTGAAGTTCTTGCAACCACAGAACATGATGAGGCGATAGTCATATCAGAGATTGATTATTCCCTCATTGAGCAAAGAAGGTAATGTTGCTCATGTACACATGCATAAATAGAAACTTATTTCGTGCTTTCCTTTCATCATCTGTGCATGTTCTCTATTGTCGTCACTTGTTTATGGACCTGTGTATCTTAAAACTGGAGATTTTAACTCGGAAATGAAAAACTAAACTATATGGGAACTCCTGTGCATTCCTTGATTTTTCATTTCTCTTCACGTGTGTGTGTATTTCAAGGCAAGATTGAGCAAGTATCATATTTTTGTGGGGATTATATATATGAACTTTTGGCCCTTTTTGGTTCTGAACACAACCTTTTAATCTGGACTCCAAGTATACAAGCTTTACTTTTTTGAAATTATACATCATAGAAATTTTGTATTGATTAAAAAAGTGAATTATGATATTCGCCGAATAAGTAAAGCTCATGTATCTGGAGTCGAAATTTAAAGTCATGTGCAAAACCAAGAACAGCCCAAAGTTCGTATACTTCAAGGAAATAACTCCTATTTCTAACCTCAAAACAGTTTACATTTTGTCTGTCATGCTTTCATATAGAATACAATTAATTTAGTTGTAGTCTTTTACTAATATGTCTAAATTCAAAATCCGTACTCTAATTAGGCCATCTCTCTTATAATCCAATTCTTGTCACATTTCAGAACCTACCTTCCATTCCAGAAGCAACGGAGGGGAGATCTTTACCAGCTTGTTGATGTCCAGAGGCTTAGCTCTACTAAAACCAGTTGAGAGCTCGTCATTAATGTAAACGGAAATGACTAACTGTAAACGGAAAGAGCACCAATTTTGAAGCCCACCAACTGGAGGCTGGCTCTGTTCAATGCTCTACGAGGTTAGATTTATCAGCTCAAATTAGCTACTTATTCAGAAACGGAAAATGCAGCGCAATAAATGCCCAATTCATATAGCATATAGCCATTTCGGATGTGATACCCTAATTCAAAATGGCTGTCTTTCGTTTTCCATCAATCCATGTGGGAGAATTTCCAGTAGAATTTTTTAAAGTGCCATGCCTCGACTTAAAATGGAATAAGTATCGCTCCGTTTCGACTTTTCGCTATCCCTGTCATTAATGTAGCTGAAAATGTTAATCAGTTAGTAGACATGATTTCGTGCACTCTCAGAGCACCCCTAATGGAGGTTGTACTAGGGTATGCATCCTCATATTTGACCATTGTTGATAAAATTGGGGGTGGTAGTTAAGAAGAGAGAGGAGAGAGGGGATGCAACAGCTCCTCCCCGGTTTTTGTCAGGATTTCTACTGTTCACATACCTTTTTGTCCCCTTTTCTGATTTCTTTTTCTTTCTTTTCCTTTTTTTTTTGGGCCATTTAATCCGATTTGCATTTAATTGTTTGTCCCCTTTTCTCTTTCTTTTTTCTTTCTTTTCCTTTTCTTTTCTTTTTTGGCCATTTAATTGTTTTCTTTTTTTTCATTTAATTGTTTTTTTTTTTTCATTCGATGGTACTACTATTGCACAATTGTTTTTTTTTTTTTTTCAATTTTTTTGCCTTTTTAATTATCTTTTTTTTAGCCCTTCAAGAAAATATTTATATTTTTATATATTATATTGTTTTCTCTTTTTTCATTTCGATGTTCATTGTTTTTTTCTAATTAAAATTTTGCCTTTTTAATTATCTTATTTTAGCACTTCAAGAAATTATTTGTATTTTTTATATATTATATATAATTGTTTTTTTTTTTTTTTTTTTTTTTTTTTTTTTTTTTTATGTTGTTGCATGATTGTTTTTTTTAATTAATTTTTTTGCCTTTTAGCTCGAACTTAACCGAATACTCATTCGTGAGTTTAGAAATTATCTCCGCAGAGGTGCCCAACTACGTGATAAAGAAACTCATCAACAACTTCAAGCAGATTTAGTTGAGCATATTTGGACACATTTTGGTGATAATGAATGATTTAGTTAAATTTATGTTTATGTTCTTTGTTGTATTTTGATCAATTTTAGCTTGTTTTTTTGTTGGTCTTTAAATAATAAGTGTTTTTTTTTCTTTCTTTTTTTTAAAAATTTATTTTTATTATTAAATTAAAATAAATAATATCAAATTAATTTATATTAAATTAAAAATATGAAAAGATTCGATAAAATTCGAGGAATGTTAAATAAATACGAAATAAGTGGAAAATGAGGTATGCAGTGATGTCAGCAAAATCCTGATTTTGGGATGTATTGTTGGGGGTTAAATAAGAGAAGGGGAATATGATGATGTGTCGTTGATGATGTCAGCAAAATCCTGAAAATGGGGAGGTGTTATTGTGGATGCTCTCATGACACTGTGGGGTGGTGCTGAAACTGCACCATTTCTTGATTTAATTCACTGTCTGTACCTAACAGCGTAGGATACCATTGGAATTGAATTCTGTCTCTACCAGTACTTGATAACTGTAGTGGCCTTTATCAAGTGGGTTTTTCTTTTCTGAAATTCTGAGGATGCTGTCTGTACTAGGTATAAAAGAATGCCCACTGCTGCACATGGGTTTTTATTCTTTCGGGGGTGTGTTCTGTTGATGAAAAAATTTCCACCATTTTCCTCTTGTTTTTCCTCTCTTAACCATGATAATATTTCCTAGCTTATTTTAAGTGATAATAAACTCATGCATTTAAGATGATTTGAATCCATTAAAGATGACTTGAACATCCCCAATAAGATGGGAAAATGGAAGTCGGCGGAGACACCGCACCTAGGGTCGACTAGGTGAGGTGTTTTCATGTACAAGGATGCTCGGAAGGAGAGAAATGTGCCAAAAATTGTTGAACGAGTTATATTCATTCCAGTAAACACCAAGAGGGTCGACGACTCCTCTCACTCGAGCCGGTCATCCGTGCCAGAAGAAGAGGCCCACAAGGTTTATTCCTGAACCCAACCATTGGGTCCAAAGAGGCAGAAGCAGCGAAGAAGTAGGGCAAGACGAAGATCGGTCCGACTGGAGAACCCGGTGAAGACGAAGTCGAAATAATCAGCAAACCTATAAATTCTCTCACTAACACTAATGATTATTACTTAAGATTTCTTGTATTTTATTATCACATCTGAGAAAATTATCATAAAAGGGAAAATAAAAAATAAAAAAAATCAACAAAGGTAAATTTGTTTCTTCTTATTAAAAAAAATAAAATTACAGTGATTAATTAAAGTTGTTAGTGTTGAATCATGTTTTGACACTCTAGGGTGTGTGGCACATAGCCTGGTCCCCTCCCCCGGCAAGCCAACCCCACTACACCAAGACTAGCATCACATTTTCTCTTCACTTTTCTATACCTATAATAACTACTCCCTGGTCCCGACGGACTAATTGTCTCGTTTCATTATTATAATACACTCATGTTAATAAAAAAATGAGACGATTGATCTGGAACTGGAACTGGAAGTACCAAATTTCTATTCCATGTCCATTTTTATTATCATTTCATTTCCCCCCAACATCCAAGCCGTAGCATTTGGCTTTAATTCCTCTCTCTCTCTCTCTCTCTCTCTCTCTCTCTCTCATATACACTGCCTTCTGCTCCCCCTCCTCTGTAATTTTCACATCCACTTCCATGAAAATGACTCCTCTCTTTCCAACCTCTGCATGCAAACAAACCTTTTCTTCTCAATAATAATTCTCTAGCTATCATCAAAAAGCACAAAAATGGCTATGTGGGAGAGAGATATACGTAACCTATGCCCCAAAGGTCCTTCCTTCTCCTCATCTCTCCTCGACTCCATCTACCACTCCATCGACGAAACCCGAGGCCTCGCCCCCGTCCCCCGACGTAACAACAAGCCCGAAGACGATGACGTCGAGAGCCTCCGCCGCGCCATCATGATCGAGAAATGGATCGACAACTACTCCGGCAGCAGCGCTTGCAGGTCCACGCCCCACCACCTCCCCTCCAACTCCGCCTCCTCGACCGACTCCAGCGTCTTCTCCTCCTCTGAGACCGACTCCTCCTCCGCCTCCAAAACTAGCCCTAAACCCTCATTGCACAAGCTCAAAACTGCAAGGATCCTCCATCTCGAGCCCCCTCCGCCACCGAGAATGAAGACGAAGACGATCTACGGAGGCCTAAAAAAGGCGAAAGAGGCGCCTATTTCGCCCGGCGGCAAAATCTCCAACTTCTTCTCCTCCATCTTCAGCCCAAGAAACTCGAGACGCGTCGACGAATGCATGCGTAAATCGAGGTCGATGAAGGAG
This sequence comes from Thymus mandschuricus, assembly GCA_029379335.1. Taxonomy (NCBI): domain Eukaryota; kingdom Viridiplantae; phylum Streptophyta; class Magnoliopsida; order Lamiales; family Lamiaceae; genus Thymus; species Thymus mandschuricus. The sequence goes on along the minus strand of CM057081.1, from coordinate 3,211,183 downwards.
GCGGCGACGTGCTCGTTAGCATCGCGATCGTGCTTGAGCAAGAACGCTTCGTCGAGAGGCAGCAAATCGAAGAGGACGGTTAGGTTCGTCGTCGATCAAGATTGCCAGCACAACAAAGGCATCTACGACGACAAAAAAGTCGACGATCTTCGGGTGTTGGAGTGCAAGAACACGAGGAAACATGAAGCTAGAGATTTTTATCGTAGTGACAAGGATTTGGATGACATGAGCTGCGCTAGCTCCGATCTCTTCGAGCTCGAAAACATCGGTCGAGTCGAGATCGGAGGCTATGAACAAGAGCTGCCTCTCTATGAAACTACGTACCACTCTTAACATGTAGATTTCTTGAGTAAGAATGGCTTCCTTTTTTATTTTATTTTATTTTCTTTTTTTTTTCCCTTCGAACAATAAGGGTTTTTTTTTTGTATGCATTTTAACTGAATTTAGTCTCGTTAAATTCTACATGCATTGATTAACTCATAACATCGATTAATCTTGAATTCTTGGTTGAATTGATATTTATATAGTAGTATGTAAATTCAATTTATTTATTTGTTAGTTTTTTTTCTTCTCAAAATTTGGTAGATGGAAAATTTGATGCTCATTTGAAATTTTCATAACTAGTGTGTGTGGAAAAGTAGAAGAAAGGGGGAATAAGAGTCGCAATTATAATGATGGGTGTGATTATTTTTGTCTTTGGATTGGAGAAAATATGATCTAATGTGCTTTTGCTTTCATCACTCCAATCATTATCTTGGTTGAATTGTGCAGGGTGGCCGATAAGACGCTTTCCCTCTAACTAAAATGTCGGGGGATTAAATTACCTCGCTCGAATGTGTGTGTTTGAATGTGTTGTGTTTGCCTATGGATAGAAATAAAATTATCATTGTTGAATTGTGCAGTAGGCGATTATTTTTTCAAACATTTTATTTTAGTTGGAATAGTTTTAAGTGTTGGGATTATAGAGGAGATCAATAGTCTTTCCTTGAAAAAAAAGTAGTATGACTTTTAATGATTTTGTCTGCAAAAAAAATTGAAGCAGCACGTACATGTTGAAAACAGAATAATTTCGTATTCAAAGGATGATGAGCGTGGTTGTGAATAGTGTCATTTCACACAATCAAGTACGAGTAATACTACTTCCTCCGTTCCATTTCAATTGACTTGTTTTATTTTAGTACGTGAGTTTAGGCATAATGTTAAAAATGAAAAGTAACCATCATACTCCCTCCTTCCCACCCTTTGTCAATCTTTTCTCATTGGGATGTCTCATTTAATTGTCCACTTATCCAAAATAGAAAATTTATACTCTCATAACAAATGAGTACTAATATAAACTCCTCTATCTTTTACTGCATTAGTTACTGTGCCAAATTAGTAGTTGATAATTAAATGGGACATAAGGAGTATTATGAAGTAAGGGTAAACTCTTTCCATTTCAGGAAACAAGTCAATTAAAGTGAAGTGAGACAGAGACAATATTAAGTTAAGAAGTTGAGAAAAATATTATCACAAAATGCTAAATTTTGCTTGAACACCCTAAATTTACTTAAAAGTTAAAACCTAATTGAAAAAATTGACGATGTTGCACTGCCACATTAGTTGTGTATACATAAGTGTGTCTTAGTGAGCAGTTGAACGTTTATGATCATTGATTACTCCCTCGGTCCCATGATATCTAATTTCTTTTGGACATGAAAATTATGAAAAGTATAAAGAGTGAAAGTGGTAGGGTTCATACTTTTCAAAATGTTAACTTTTCAGTAAAATAAAATAATACTCCCTCTGTCCCTCTATTTTGTGAACCTAAATTTTGGGCACAATATTTTTTTTAGATTTTGATGATATAATAATAAATTAATGTGATAAAGTGTTAAAGGAGAATAATTATGGGACCATCTAATTTTTTTATGGTTTTAAGGGGTTAAAGTGTTAAAAAATAGGGTTATAAAATGTTAAAGTGATTGTGAGACCTACATTCCTAAATAAAAAAGTTTAGTAAATAGAGGACATCCATATATATATATATAATAATGTAGAGGACATAGAAAGTACGTTAAAAAAAAAAAAAAAAACATTTTGAATATGACCGAAGATGAATAATTAAGTAGTTGCTATTCTTTTTTCTAGATTTTGAATATTTTCAAGCATCATGTGATTACTACTGTATAATGTATATAGATTGCCAAAATCAATTGGAGTTTTTAAAAGCTCTATAATGTACGCTACTTAGTTTTACAATACTCCTTTCGTTGCACTTTACTAATTCTGTTTATTTTTTGTGCGAAATTTTATATGTAAGTGTTAAAAAAAGAAAAGTAAGGGATTCACATGAAAAATAAAGGTTAATTGTTTCCACTTTAAAAAACATGACTAGTGAAGTGAAACGATAAAAAATAATTAACATGACTAATAAAGTGAGACGAAGAGAATATTAAATGTAAAACACATTCCCTTTTTTTAATTTTTCTTGTATACGTTTCTTTGCTCAATTTTCCATTATCCCCTACAAAAATAGGGAGAGCAAAGTCCACAAAATTAACTTCAATCATCAGTAAAAAAGGTAAAAATTAAAATAATGAAAAAATTAGGTAGGTGGAATATTTGTCTGTTAGTGAGCAGCACAAGAGAAGGCCAAATCAAAGACTTTAGGTGACAAACCAATTTAAAATTTATAATAATAATAATAATTCTTTTTAGTGGATGCACAAATTAATTAAATAGGCCCCATTTAGGAATCTCACTATAGTCAAAATATGGGCATTCTAGGCACATGCTATACCACTTTTTGCACCAACTAATAGTGGACTTGTAATCAAATTTTTCTTCGATTCAAACTTATTACTAATACTCTATTTGAATCATTTATCACGATTTTTATGTATCAATCGTGTATTAAAATGTCATTTATGTACATTTTCTTTCAACAACTTCGCCGTATTATATAATTTTAGATAATTTTAAAATTATTATCCTTTGGACATTGTACTTATTATATAAGCGATGATCAACAAAACTAGCATGAGAGAATATATAATATCAATCAAACCAAATGAAAATTTCGTTGACACGGTTTGCGATTTCTGAGGGGGAGTTATAGGATGCAACCATGTATGCGTAGCTCTTAGCGGCGCTTTTGTAAGGCGTGGACGCGACGCTTTTCTTTAGGGCAGCAACGTGCATTGCGATGCTTTCATCGATAATTAATCCATCGAATCTTCTAACGGCTACGTATTTATGGCCCTTGTATGGCATGTGAGTCATTTCTATTTCCTCCACCAATGGTGTAGGGAAGTATACCCGATTCATGTAAGTCAAGAAGAAGTAGACTTTGTAGGTTTAGTTTTCCACAAGTACTAGAACCGGAGATGTCATGTTGAGGACCATTCCTTGTCGATTTTTGCCCTTGAAGTAGTCAAGCAATATGTTCGTAAGACCAAAACGAATCACATTTTAGTTAATTTCGATACAAAAAATGATATATAACATATGTACGATGGTTTCCCTATCTATGCAACAGGGGTAACAATAACGCTTTCAGTACTGACATGACTGTGTAAAGATTAGGAAAACCCTAATTTTCGTACATCCTTGGTTTTGACATGTATGGTAAGGCGTAAAGAGGGGCCGGAACTTACATGTTGAAACCTTTACTAGCGGCTAGCTTGTAAGAGTTGGAGGGAATTGTTGGGCCGTAGACCGTGGTAGAACGATTGTAACTTATGATTTCAAATTCCTTCTGAGAGTGAACCACGGTGTATTTAGGGCATTCATTCCGTGCACAAATCGGAGCCGGTGCGTACCCTTCGCCGTTGCATGTTGATGCAACGGAGAAGAGAGAGATCACCAAACAAAAAAGTATTGTTTTTTGTTGAAAACATAATTATAGCAAATTAATAAGTTTATTAGAACCCCGGGTTAATTCCAATTCTTTTATCTCTGTAGTTGAGAGCCTTCGTTTTTTCTCTCCGTAGTTGAGAGCCTTCGTTTTTTCTACAAACACTTTGCTACCAGGTTCTGTGGCTTCCTTTATGGATCCTGCTATGGCGAATTTATCTCTCTCGAATGACGAGGACGATGAACTGGTATTAGACCAGGGCCTAATATCCACTTCCAGTACCTCAGTGGAACTTTGTATAGTTGGGAGGTTCTTAACGGATCAACCCCTGAACTTTAATCTCATGAAGAGTAGGATGGGTAGCATATGGCGACCAGGAAAAGGGATGTTTGTGAAGGAGATTGGTCAAAGAAGGTATGTTTTCCAATTTTTTCATCCTATTGATCTTCGCAGAATATATGAGAGGGGTCCTTGGTCTTTTGGTAATCATCCCCTGATTTTGCATCATCTAAAAAATGGAGAATTCCCCTTGAGAGTCCCTTTAGACTTCATCAATTTCTGGGTCCAAGTTCATGATCTACCGGTAGGCTACATCACTGAAGGATTAGGGAGACAATTGGGAAATTTCATTGGTCAATTTTTAGAGTATGATTTCACCAACTCAGATTCTGTCTGGAGGCAATATATGAGAATCCGAGTTGCTATTAATGTTAATAATCCCCTCAAGCACTGCAAACGCATCAAGAAACCGGATGGTACATCGTTCATGGTAAATTTCAAGTATGAAAAGCTACATATTTTCTGCTTTGTCTGCGGAAGATTGGGGCATTCGGAAAGCTTTTGCGAGGATTTATTTACGAGAAACCAAGAAGATATTAAAAGAGAGTGGGGGACCCTGGCTAAAGGCGGCTGATCGAAGAGGACAATCTCTTAGTGGTGATAAATGGCTAAGGACAGAGAATGGAACCAACATGGAGCTCGACAACCGCAGTGTTTCACCGGAGACGGAAGTTTGACGAGGAAAGGGAATTTTTTTTATTTTGGTAAGCCAAATTTATCGGCAAGAAATCAGCAATCTAACTCTTCTGTTGATAGGGTAAATCGGGCACTAGAAAAGGAATTGGCTGAGATGCACGTGAATGACGCAGTTGATATTTTTTCCTTAAATAACGACACACGTTTGCATGAAAACGTAATTTTCGATGCCGATTCCTTGAAAATGCACACAGACAGTTACAATAATACCCTTCACGAGGATAAGAAGAGAAGGAGGGAGAACTCAGATAAGTCAATTTCAAACAAGCTCATGCTTTGTCCAACCGAGTCCACAGAACAGACTAATCAGCATTTTTTATTGGCAGGTTCCGGATCCCGGACCTGCCGGGATCAATGATTGTTCTCAGTTGGAATTGCAGGGGGTTGGGCCATCCTCTTGCAATTCCATCTCTGCGAGAACTCGTCAGAGTTCAGAGGCCTACCGTAATTTTTCTGTTTGAGACTCTTGCGCATCGAGCTAGGGTTGAGGAGGTCCGTTCACGACTAAATTTCCAAGGTTGCTTTGTAGTAGATTGCGTGGGCAGAAGTGGAGGAATTTGTGCCCTTTGGAGAGATGCTACTCTGTGCAGTCTCATTGGCTATTCTAACAATCATATCGACCTTAAGGTTAATGGTGCAGAAGGGGAATGGAGGCTTACTGGTTTTTATGGGTTTCCTGAAAGACATCGATGGAGACAGTCTTGGAACTTCCTACGCCAACTCAGCCAAACCAGTTCCTTACCTTGGGCTGTAATAGGTGATTTCAATGATATGCTTCATACCAGTGATAAACGAGGTGCTAATGAGCACCCCAATTGGCTTTTTACTGGATTTCAAAATGTCGTTGCTGATAGTGGGCTCATTGATCTTCCTTTGATGGGTCATCAGTTCACTTGGGCCAGGGGCAGGAGATCCAATATTTCTGTCGAAGAGAGGTTAGACAGAGCTATGGGAAATGGAATATGGTTGGATTTGTTTCCTTTGGCGAGTTTGAAAAATGGTATGGCTTCCATTTCGAAACATTCTCCTATGATTTTACAGACTCTAATTCAGACCCACCAGCAACGAATCAACAAATTTCACTTTGAGAATAGATGGTTACGAGAATCTGAGATTGGGGATGTGGTGAAGAGAAGTTTAGAAGAGGCAGGGAATCTGAGCATGCTTGATAAACTTACAACGTTATCCACTTCATTATCAGATTGGTCAAAGAGGCTGTCACATGAGCTCCTTCATGAGAAAAGAAAGTTGGAACATCTAATAGAGGTCTTACATGACAACATAGATAATCATTCCATCAGCAGAATCATTGATGCAAAACGCAAACTATCAGACATTTTATTAAAGGAGGAAATAGCTTGGAAACAGAGAGCTAAACTATTTTATCTTAAGGAAGGGGATAAGAACACCCGTTTTTCCATGCAATGGCTTCGGCAAGGAAAAAAGGAAAAAAAATTACCCGACTTAAAAGGGAGGACGGATCTTGGGCTGAAGATAATAATGCCATTAATCACCAGGTGAGAAGCTATTTTGAAGAAGTTTAGACCAATAGTAGATGAGAATATGAATGCGGAACTGATTCGGCCATTTGAAATGGAAGAATTCAAAGAAGCTGTGTTCCAAATGCATCCAGACAAGGCTCCTAGACCGATGGATTCAACCCGGCATTTTTTCAGAAATTCTGGGTAAGTATGAAAGATGATATTTTTCATGCTTGCGTGTCATGGCTGTCTAATATCAGTTTTCTAGATGGTCTAAACTCTACTAATATCACCCTCATCCCGAAAGTTGATAATCCATCCACCATGAAAGATCTTCGGCCTATTGCTCTGTGTAATGTAATCTATAAAATTTTGTCCAAGGTTTTATGTAATAGGTTGAAGTCGATACTACCAGATTTGATTGATAAAACACAGTCTGCTTTTGTGAAGGGTCGCAACATCCAAGATAATTTTATCATTGCCTTTGAGGCTCTTCACTCTATGAAGAGGAAAACAAGAGGAAATTTTGGTGAGATGGCTCTCAAAATCGACATAAGTAAAGCTTATGATCGGGTGGATTGGACATATCTTGAGGCAGTACTTCAAAAGCTTGTGTTTTTGTGAGAAGTGGGTGCAGTGGATGAAGCTTTGTGTCATGACTATGGAGTACATGATTCAAGTGAATAATGAGCTTATTGGTCTTATTTTTCTAAAGCGAGGGTTACGTCAAGGTGACCCTCTTTCTCCCTATCTTTTCATTTTATGTGCTAAAGGTCTCTCTGCTTTACTTAATTTTGAAAGAGATAGGGGGCATATTCATGGCATTAGAATGGGGCGGAACCTCAGATATCTCATCTAATGTTTGTTGATGAATGTATTTTCTTTTGCCGTGCTACTCAAGAAGAATGTACCTACTTGAAAGAGGCTCTATGCATTTATGAATCTGCCTCTGGTTAGGCCATCAATTACCAGAAGTCAGGAGTCTTCTTCAGTAAGAATGTGAACGAGGAGGAGAAAGCTTTGTTATCTAGCATCATAGCAGTCACTAATCCTATGGACACGGGAAAATATCTGGGTTTACCTTCCCTAATAAGGCGGGACAAGAAAACTATATTTAGTTATCTCTGCGAGAAATTATGGGAAAAACTTCAAGGATAGAGGGGGGGAAATCTTTCAAAGGCTGGTAAAGAGATCTTGATTAAGTCAGTTGCTCAAGCAATTCCGTCCTATTGCATGAGTACTTTCCTATTGTTGGCCAGTTTAGTTGAAGAACTATAAAGAATGATAAACTCTTTCTGGTGGGGGCATAAGAAAGATGCTAGCAGGAGCATAAATTGGATGAGATGTGAAAAATTGTATGTTGGCAAAGAAGCAGGAGGTTTAGGCTTCAGAAACCTTCAACTCTTTAATCTTGCCATGCTGGGAAAGATTGGTTGGCGCTTACTCGTCGACCCAAACGCTCTTATGTGTAAAGTTTTTAAAGCAAAATACTTCCCTATATGGGGATTTTTTTAAATGCCAGGTGTGGGCAAAATCCAAGTCTTACTTGGCGAAGCATTTGGTCGTCCCAAGATTTGGTTAAGAGAGGAGTTCGATGGAGAATTGGTCGTGGAGATAAAATTCTAGTCTGGTCTGATCCATGGTTTCGTCGCGATGACAATTTTTATATTTCATCTACTCCATACGAGGATCTAAGGAATATGAAAGTGAGAGATTTATTTATTCATGGTCTAAGAGAGTGGGATACAGAGCTATTATCAATGATTTTCGAAGAAAATGATACTAAAGAGATTCTAAGTATCCCCATCAATTCATCAAGTGTTGAAGATAAGTTGATTTGGCATTATTCTAAGAATGGAGATTATTCAGTTCGGTCGGCATATGTTTTGGCTCGTTCGCTCACAATTGATACATCCAACTCTGTTCATGGGAATTGAAAATTGCTTTGGAAGCTCAGAATTCCTCCCAAAGTAAAACTTTTTTTGTGGAGAGCAGCCCAAGATTGCTTGCCAACGAAAGAAAATTTAATGAAGAGAAGGATGCAAGTGGGTGGAGAATGTAGTATTTGCAAGCAAAGTTTCGAGAACAATTTGCATTTGTTTATTGGTTGTCCTTTTGCTTGGGGATGTTGGACGGCTGCAGGTTTTGATGCTCAGATCAGCCAACTCGTTGCAAGAAGTGAGGCATTCAAAGAACTTGTTTTCAATCTACTGAAATGTGGTGATATCAATTTTAGAGAGGGGACGGCGATGCTCTTGTGGCAATTATGGAGAGAAAAGGAATGCTGTCATTTGGGAGGGAAAACACCCGGACCCTCATCGAGCTCACTTACAGGCCAGGATTATAAGACATGAATGGCAACACGTAAACGTGGGTACACCGACTATCTCATCGATAGTTGGAGTTCAAAGAATCTGTAGGGGATGGCATAATCTACATGCAGGCTGGATGCAATGTGGAGTTGATGCCATTTTTTTCGCGGATATTAATGCCACTGGAGTTGGAATAATTCTTAGAGATGCTCATGGAAATTTTATATCTGCGCGCGTTCTCCGTCTTCCTGGATGCTTGAGGGTTGAGGAAGGTGAAACCATGGGACTTTGTGAAGCTCTTTCGTGGGTTAAGACTTTAATGCTGAATAATGTGGAGTTCGTGACAGATAGTAAACTCGTTGTTGATGCCATTGCTGCTAGAAAACAAGATTTTATCAGAATTTGGGGCAATAATTCATGAATGCAGATCCTTGTTGGAGTCCAGCAAGTCTTTTAAAGTGAAGCATATCAACCGTGATGTCAATATTCTGGTTCACCGTCTTGCTAAGCTAGCCAAGGATTTCACTTTTCCTCATGTTTGGAATGAACCCCCATCTGTTGTGGAGGATCTCCTTAATACTGCTTGCTCTTGTGCTTAAAAAAATTCATTTTCAAAAAAAAAAAAAAGTTTATTATAATATTTTCTTGTGCTTGTTGGACTATATATAGATGGGTGGGGGTGGGGAATCTTCTTGCCATAATATTGGATTGAATTGTAATGGTCAAAGTCAAAATGTTAACTGCAATAATTTCTACATTACACGAGCTGATTTTGTTACATATTAATTGTGATCGATTGTTTTAACCATGTGAAAGGAAATGGCCCATCTCCCTAGGCCCAGAAGCCCAACAAGCCCAGATCGGCAGGCCCAGATCGGTACAAGCCCAACCGGCCCAGTCCACACCAAATACAGGCCCAGGGAGTTGAGCCCTAAAGATCAAGAACGTGGGTTGATGGAGAAGAAACCGGAACAGGACAACCGCCCATGAACACGTCCTCCACGTCCTCCACTCCTCAACCAACGTCGACAGTAGCTATAAATAGAGGAATCACTTGTATTGTAAACACTTATGCTATTTTGAATACAAAGCACCCTCTTTTCCTCCCCGTGGACGTAGATCACACCGATCGAACCACGTAAATCTTTTGTCTCCCTTTACTTTCGCACACAAATCACTTACAAACTTGGGCCGCAAATCGAAGGTTCATCACTGGCGCCGTCTGTGGGAACTCTTATTTGTGCTTGAATTTTTCGATTTTTGCTGCTCATAATCATCAACCATGCCGCACGGAAACGGATTGTTGTTGGGAACCCCTCGCCGTCGACGGAGTCGCCGGCGACAACCCGAAGAACCGGCTTCGGCGGTGGGCGCGGAGCAACCCCATAACATTCCTGTGGACGATCAAACTGGGACTGGAGAGATCCCAGAGGTCCCAAATCCTGGCGAACAGAGCGCCGTGGGAAACACAGTAGCACTACCATCACAGGCCCAGCCGGTCCAGTCACACCGAGCTCCCGTGAGCTCGCGTCTAGGACCACAGGCTCACCCGACACCGGAGGGCCATGTGGAGGATCTCACGGCCAACCGGGAACGCGAGCTGTTCGGTCCGGAAGTAGCTCTACGCTTGTCCCCAGCCACCCGACCGAGCTTAGCCCCTCGTCTCTCTCCGGTCATACAGCCGAACACAGCGGCCCCACCTCCTCCTCCGCTTCCTGGGATCGAGGAGTTGCTAAGGAACTACCTTACCACTGCACCGGGCCGCGAGTTCCTCAACCAATACACCGGTGCGCAGGGAGTCCCTCAGTTCGGACAGGGAGTCCCTCAGTTCGGCCAGGGGATCCCGCAGAGACCCGGTGGACAGGACTTGTGACACTATCTCCAGCAAGTCCGAGGACAGACCCAGGGATACCAACAGCCGAGCTCCCACGTAGTCCAGCCGAACTACGCTACTGCGCCGCCCCATGGTGCACCCCCCCCAAGGACACATGGCTGGGGGAGCGCAGATCTTCGACGCGCTTGGCAGGATCATCAGCCCGCTCTCGGAGAAGATCCTTAACACACCCATGCCCTTTGGGTACACGGTGCCGAACATCAAGCCATACAATGGAGTGGGAAATCCAAGCAATTTCCTGAGCCAGTTCAAATACAGCATGTTGAACCAGAATCTAGGGAGTGTTCACATGTGCAAACTATTCCCTGAGTTGCTAATTGATAATGCGCGGGAATGGTTCGACAGTCTGCCTCCCGGGTCGATCAGATCGTACGCCGATCTGATGAATGTGTTCGCCAGGAGCTTTTCCCAGCGTGCTGAAGTGAGACACACCCCGGCCCATCTACTGACTGTGAAGCAGAGCCGGAATGAACCACTTATGACCCGGTTTGATAGGGAATGCTTATCGACTCGCTGCACTAATGATCTCCTCATCATCTCGGCATTTCAAAATGCCATCAGCTCGGACCAACTCTACAGGGAGATTTTGGCGAAGGAACCATAGACTACCACCGAGCTGTGGGCCATAGCAGACAAGTTCGCCAAGATAGATGAGGCGACCAGACGCCGAAGGGAGGTAGACCGAGGTGAAACCTCAAAGAAAAAAGAAGATGCACCCCGAAAAGGTGTGATGGAACGAATTCAGCGGGGTCCGATTGAGTCTCGTCTCGGACCTCGGCAGAATCCAGCACAGCAACGAGGTCCGCCGATGTCCCAGTCCGCACAACGTTCCACTCCACAGTTCACTCCTTTGAACAAGCCGAGGACCGAAATCCTTGAGTTGCACGCTAACCTGTTCGAGAGACCTAGGCCGATGCGAGAAGATGGCAAGCCGAGTGTTTCACCAAAAAGTGTTCGCAATAGAACGAAATCTATCGTAGCACTAGCAAGTAAAACCTAAGTATCGAATCTCAAGGAAAACTTAACAGGGCAATTAATTATGTAGTAAAACCTAATCTAGCCTAAAACTAAGAAAGCAAGTAAATAATATTTTGGGGGTTTTTGTTTTAAATCCTAGGCAAGGAACTAAATCAAAGCAATAAATAAAAGCAAGTAAATAACTAATCTAGAGAGCAAGAAATAAATCTAAGATTTAAACTAAGAAAACGATTAAACTACCTAGGCAACTATCGAAAGGAAAGCAATAAAGAAAGCAACAAAGAAAGCAATAACTGATCTAGACATGATGAATGAAATCTGGAAATTTAAAAGAAAATAAATCTAACTTTGAAAGCTTTGAAAAACTAGAGAATCGAAACTAGAAAAACGAATCTAAACTTATAACTTGAAATCGAAAGAACGAAATTAAACTAAGGAAATTAAAAGAAGCAATTAGGAAAACGAATCTAAAACTAAGTAAAGTAATTGAAGCAAGTAAACGAAAGCAATAAATAACTTACGAGAATTAAACGAAGAACGCGAAGTAAAAGAAAAGACTTGAATTAAATTGCAACGAACTAAGAATCCGGATCCGAACAAAGTAAAACTAATCTAAAGTGTTGAAAACTAAAGCTAAAATATGATAAAAGATGATAAAGGATGATACAAAATTCGTCCAAGGCACTAGTATATATATTAGGAAGAAAACCTAATTAAATAAGGAAACAACAGCTGGACGCCGACTTCTGGCCGATCGGCCAGATGCTGAAGGAATTCTGGCCGGTTGGCCAGATCAGGAACTGCTGAATCCGAGCATAGACATTTGGCCGATCGGCCAAATCAAGCACTGGACGATTGCGCGCGACTCTCTTGTATCGGCCGTATCTTCCTCATCCGAACTCCAAATTGACCTCCGTTTTCGCCTATGTGCTCCTATCGAACCCCTCTTCGATATAATGCTTTCATTACATCCAAAATGAATCTTCAATAAAATCATGAGAGGTTAGAACTCGAGGTCAATGATTGCTCAACAACCATTCTTCTCGTTTTCTTCTCGTTTCCGCCCTTTTCATCCTACAAGTGCCAAAAACTCCAAACAACCAATTCATAGCCAAAGACACACGAAAAGACACAAAAACACAACGAAAACGAACACGAAAACATGACGAAAAACCTAACATCTAGACACCAATCAAAATCCCCCACACTTAGATCTTTGTTTGTCCTCAAGCAATATAAACACACAACTTAGATTCAATCCACACAATCCAAATCATAGAACATTTAATCACCGGAATCGACAAGCTCAAACAAGGTCACTTTAATCCCAAGTTACGAACAATCATCATCAACAAACTATGCGGCTTATAAATCAATCCAAGTAAGAGGAAAAGCAATGATAACACACATCTCATAATATCTTGATCACCACAACTTTAGACGACTAGCCTACTTCCCCTTTTTATTCAACAAATAAACAACTCTCTCTCTCTTTTTTAAACATGTGAACGTTTATGGCACAAATTTCACTAGGTTTAATCATCGATGGGTCACATCGAGCCTCCTACTGCGGTTTCCCGTACCCATTGTCAAGAGGGGTAGAATGCCTACGAACACTTTTATTCTAATATAAACGAGTATCATCTAGGACAAAGTTCATGAAATGTGATCATTCGAGGGTCTCTCCAAGCCTTTTCATGTGGTTTCCCATGCTCATTACTCTAGTATTTTCATACGTTACAAGTAAGAGGAGCAGAATCCTATCAACTCTTTTATTCACATAAACACAACTCTTTTTTTTTTTTTTTTTTCTTTTTTTTTTCTAAGGGGAAAGTAAACTAACAATCCAAAATTGCAATAATCTAGACTTATCACTCATAATCCAAAAATCATAAATCATTTCCTCAAACTCAAACCAATTCATGCCCCACAATTCATCGAATCATAATATATCACAACTCAAGATTAAACCAACCTAATTTATGCTCAAATCAATTCCAACAACTAAAAATTCCATCATTGAATCATTCACATTGATCCTAAGTTACATGCTTATAGGGCTCAAAATCAAACAAATTCCTAAGTGAGGGAACATGAAGAGTCGATCAACTAGACTCAATCAAACCAAACAAGACTCGATCAACAAGACAACAAAACCACAAAAACTTCACGCCAAAAGTTCAAAGACCCCCCCCCCCCCCCCCCACACACACACACACACACTTAAAATCAAGCAATGTCCCCATTGCGAGAAAATAAAAAGGAAAGGGATAGAGAGAAACTTATCGCACGAAGCCAACCATAACACTTGTAATCCCGAGAGACTCCAAGTATCACCTACAAAACAAACACAACACAAAACACAAAAGCGTAAAATCGAACAAAATAAAGAAATCAAAAGAAAAGACTCAAAACAAAACCAAAAGACACAAAACAAGGCTATGATTAATTGAAAGGGCTTCGGAACCGGGGATCATCCCAACGAGGATCGTGAGGAGACCAAAATCGGGGATCATTCGGATTCGGTTTGGCCGATCGTCCAGAATTCGTAAAGAATCTGGCCGATCGGCCAGAATAGTTACTGACCAGGAGTCGTTCGCATAGGTTTGGCCGATCGTCCAAAATCCCTAAGGACATTTGGCCGATCGGCCAGAATAGTTACTGAGCGTCCGACGCCAATTCCTGCAAAAACCCACAAACTCTACGAAAAATCAAATATTAAAAATAAATACTACGAAAAATAGAAATAATAATAATTTTTTTTAAAAAAATACGTGGGTTGCCTCCCACCAAGCGCTTGTTTAACGTCATTAGCTAGACGAAGGATACAATCAACCTAAGCCCGTAGCACCAAGCGACGTCTTGATGCTCCTTGCGACACACTCACACTCCCTCCTCGAACAATCTCGACGATCCAAAACGTGGTCATCATCAACTCTTGACTCCCCCACACTAAGCTCGAACTTCTCCTCAAACATCTTCGAGCTAAACTCTGCAAGAAAAGATGTTACACAATTGGTGAGTTTAGAAAGAAAAGAGTTAACGACAACTTCCTCTCCCGATGCATGGTTCAAGTTTTCCTCTTCTACTTCATCAACCTCCTTCAAATTCCCTAGATATTGCTCGATTATATCCTCTTCCTCATCCACACAACTAAAGAATTCGTCATCTTCAATGGACTCTTCATCTTCAATGAATTCTTCAAAGGCTGCTTCCTTGTTAAAAATCTCACAAATATTTTCCTCAACACAAGGGTTAGCAAGCTTAACATAAGAGCATAAATGAAAAGATAAAGTAGGAATAGAAGGTGAGTTCCCAAATACCGAAATGTTACCGAACCTCCTTCACCGGCCATGCTCAATGTGCCGGTACCTACGTCAATTCGAGCTCGAGTAGTGGCCATGAATGGTCGTCCCAATAAAAGTAGATGTCCGGTTGCACTCTTAGCTCATTTGCCTTCGTGAAGCACAACAAAGTCGGTGACGACTCGAATTCCACCAACTAAGACAGTGACATCTTCCACAACTCCCAATGGACTGCTCACGGTGCCGTCCGCTAGCTCAATGCGTATGTCGGTAGCTTGAAGGACTCTTGAGTTCATCTTCTCGAAAATAGAGTACGGCATTAGGTTCACCGCAGCTCCTAAACCATCAATCCCGAAACGGTCTCTCCGCTGTCCAAAATAATACTCAAGTCGAAACCTCCCGGATCCCCTCGTTTAGGAAATGAATTGATAGGCTCGAAATCCTTCTTCTCCTTCCTCACGATACTCCGAATAGGTGGAACATACGGGTTGAGCATTTGCTTCTTGTTCTTCACTCTACTCGGGAATGGAATAGGGGGGACGTATGGATCGGGTTTCTTGTGGAGAACGGGAGCATCCTTCTTATCATCCTTGGAATCCTCGCTGCTGTCGCCGGATTTGGCCGATCGGCCAGAGTCGGGGGGACCTGGCCGATCGTCCAGACTAGTTGCTGGGTTCTCGCAAGCGTTGAAGGGTTTGGCCGAGCGGCCAGAATCTGGCCGACCGGCTAGATCATCTCCTGGACGAGCTTGGCCGAAGGGTGTTGCCGGGGTTCCCGGGCCGTTCCATCGAGCGCTCAGGCCCCGTCGATCTCCCATGGGCCCTTGAAGAGGCATCGGAACTCCATTGCGTTGTAACACCGTGATTGCATGAGCTTGGTGAGGTGGAACGGGAGGAACATATGGAGGACATGGGGCTTGCACCTCGTTGGCTTGTTGTGGTTGAATCCCTTGGCTCGGAATTCGCCCCGGTTGTTGCATCAGGTGCATGGAAATAGAAATTTGGCCAATGGCCAACTCGAGCCTCTTTATGTTCGCATCAAGTGCATGGAGACGATCCTCATCGACAGGAGGCTTTTGTGGAGGTCCTTGAGGACGAGAATTTGGGTAGGATGGTGGTGGTGTAGGAGTAGGTTGAGGGGGGTAGTATGGAGGTGGTGGATAGTAGGGATTTGGAGGATATTGAGGAGGAGGATAATATGGTGGAGGTTGAGAGTGGTAGGGATTTTGAGGAGGGTAGGGGTTATTATATGGAGAGGGGCGACGATATTGAAAATTCGGGTTCGTACCTTGCCCTTGGGGAGGTGGCATGTACCCTTGGGCAGCATAAACATCGGCTCCTCCTTCATAAGTGGGTGCTCCCATGTTATGGCAAACCTCCTTGATGTGTCCCAACTCTCCACAAATCTCGCATTGGTCGGGCTTCCTCTCTTCCTCCTTCGGGGCCGGTGCACTTTGCTTAATCTTCAAGTTCTCGAGATCCCTATACATGTCGGCAATTTGCTTCTTCAAATCGGGGCTCATCGAGATTGCACTCGCCTCCACTTTCCTTGGCCTAGCTGATTTTTGTTGAGAACTCACAGCGAGCGTCTCGAATATCGTCTGCAACTCGTCAGCTGTCTTGACCGCTATGTTGCCTCCGGCCGAACTATCCACCATGAACTGACAAGTCTGGTTGAGGGCGTCGTAGAAATATTGCCAAAGCAACTCCGGTGCCATTTGATGATGAGGGCACTGTTGAAGTAGCTCTTGGAACCTCTCCCATGCTTCGTGAAATGGCTCATCGTTGTCTTGGGAGAAATTCATAATCTTTGACCGCACCTCTTGAGTCTTGCGGTTCGGGTAGTACTTGAGCATGAACTTCTCGCACACCGCATTCCATGTGGTGAGAGAGTTGGCCGGGAGCGCAAAATACCACGACTTTGCTCGATCCTTCAAGGTGTACGGGAAACACTTCATCTTCAGATTGTACTCCGTGAGTCCCGAAAGTGGGAAAGTCTGAACCACCGTGCAAAACTCTCGGATGAACGTTAAGGCATCTTCGTTGGGCAGCCCATGGTAGGATGGGAGCAACGCCATGTGGTGAGGTTTGAGCTCATGATTACTGACCGCTTCCGTCAGGACAATCGCCGAAGTGGTGGCTGTGAATGTGGGGCGAGCAAAATCGCCCATGACGACTCTAGCTGCCATGGCTTCGGGCTCTGAAAATAACAAGACCAAGGAAAAGTCTTGTGAATCAATCTCCTCCTTCTCCTTCGCGGCTAAAATCGCTTTCCTTTGATGGATGTTGTCGAAGTAGGGCGCTAAATTCCTTTGAAAACTTCGGCGACCATGCATAAACAACACTCAACAAACGGGTTAAACGCACCGAGTGGGAGAAATAAGAAATCGAAATAAACACAAATAAACAAAAATAAAAAATAAATAAAAATACTACACAATAAATCGCCTAAAGTTTTCCCCGGCAACGGCGCCAAAATTTGTTTCACCAAAAAGTGTTCGCAATAGAACAAAATCTATCGTAGCACTAGCAAGTAAAACCTAAGTATCGAATCTCAAGGAAAACTTAACAGGGCAATTAATTATGTAGTAAAACCTAATCTAGCCTAAAACTAAGAAAGCAAGTAAATAATATTTTGGGGGTTTTTGTTTTAAATCCTAGGCAAGAAAATAAATCAAAGCAATAAATAAAAGCAAGTAAATAACTAATCTAGAGAGTAAGAAATAAATCTAAGATTTAAACTAAGAAAACGATTAAACTACCTAGGCAAGAATCGAAAGGAAAGCAATAAAGAAAGCAACAAAGAAAGCAATAACTAATCTAGACATGATGAATGAAATCTGGAAATTTTAAAAAAAATAAATCTAACTTTGAAAGCTTTGAAAAACTAGAGAATCGAAACTAGAAAAACGAATCTAAACTTATAACTTGAAATCGAAAGAACGAAATTAAACTAAGGAAATTAAAAGAAGCAATTAAGAAAACGAATCTAAAACTAAGTAAAGCAATTAAAGCAAGTAAACGAAAGCAATAAATAACTTACGAGAATTAAACGAAGAACGAAGAACGCGAAGTAAAAGAAAAGACTTGAATTGAATTGCAACGAACTAAGAATCCGGATCCGAACAAAGTAAAACTAATCTAAAGTGTTTAAGTGCTGAAAACTAAAGCTAAAATATGATAAAAGATGATAAAGGCTGATACAAAATTCGTCCAAGGCACTAGTATATATATTAGGAAGAAAACCTAATTAAATAAGGAAACAACAGCTGGACGCCGACTTCTGGCCGATCGGCCAGATGCTGAAGGAATTCTGGCCGGTCGGCCAGATCAGGAACTGCTGAATCCGAGCATAGACATTTGGCCGATCGGCCAGATTTGTGAAGGACTTGGCCGATCGGCCAAATCAAGCACTGGACGATTGCGCGCGACTCTCTTGTTTCGGCCGTATCTTCCTCATCCGAACTCCAAATTGACCTCCGTTTTCGCCTATGTGCTCCTATCGAACCCCTCTTCGATATAATGCTTTCATTACATCCAAAATGAATCTTCAATAAAATCATGAGAGGTTAGAACTCGAGGTCAATGATTGCTCAACAACCATTCTACTCGTTTTCTTCTCGTTTCCGCCCTTTTCATCCTACAAGTGCCAAAAACTCCAAACAACCAATTCATAGCCAAAGACACACGAAAAGACACAAAAACACAACGAAAACGAACACGAAAACATGACGAAAAACCTAACATCTAGACACCAATCACCGAGGTCAAAGAACAAATACTGCCAATTTCACGAAGACTACGGGCACGAGACGGAGAACTGTAGGAACCTAGCTCAGGACATCGAGAGCCTAGTCCGCAGTGGCCAACTCAAAAAATATCAAGACCGAAGTGCGGGGGTCAATCAGATAGACGCCCCCCGAAATCAAAAGAAGAAAAGACAGTATAAGGGAGGAAGTTGCAGTTCGGAAGCCGAGAAGAAGGCTAAGCACAGTGAGGATGATGCCGATGAGGACGGAGATTATCAATACGACGGGGTCGTTGCGACAATCTCCGCACTCGCAAAGGGGCAGACGAAGTCATCCCTCAAGAGCGGAGCGCGGAATCTGCCCAACAGAGAGCCAGCCAACAAGAGATTCAAGAAAGAAGAAGCCGTAACCTTCTCTGCCGAGGACCCAGTGCTTCCCATGGTGCCGCACTCCGATGCCATCGTCGTTGAGGCTGTGGTTGCCAATAAACTTATTAAGAGGATACACATAGACACCGGGGCATCGGTGAACATTATGTTCAAACACTGCTTCGACAGCATGGAGTTGGATAAGTTGAAGATTGTGCCGACCACACGACCTCTACGGAGCTTTGCACAGGAAGAAACCTATCCGCTGGGAACAATCGAACTCCTAGTTACTATAGGGAAAGGGCCGAGAAGTTCCACCGATGTGACCGAGTTCCTCGTAGTGGAAGCCAAGTCCCCCTATAACATCATCTTAGGCCGGACTTGGATGAATGCAGTGAAGGCGATCTGCTCTACATATCACTTGGCCATCAAAATCCCGACAAAGGGGGAGTAGCGGTGATCCGCGGCGATCAGAAAGTAGCAAGGGAGTGCTTACATGTAGCACTCAAAGGGCAGGGGGCTCCGCCTCAGCTGCCCCAAGCATAGCAATTACCGAACTCCGAGGAGCCGAACAGGGCGTCGCCTGCCGAAGAGAGAGAAGTGGTATTATATGAAGATGACCCCGAAAAGGTCGTCAAAGTAGGACTCACCGAACACCCACATCTTCGCGAGCAGGTAATTCAGCTTCTAAAGGAGTATAGAGACGTCTTTGCGTGGTCCCATTAGACATGACAGGAGTATCGCCCGAACACATCACACATCGGCTCAAGATCGACCCCGAAGTCAGACCGATAAAACAGAAGCAGCGCTCTTTCGCTGCTGAGCGAAATCAAGTCATAAAGACCGAGGTGACTCAATTGCTTGATGCGGGGATCCTGTTTGAAGTCACCTACCCGACTTGGATAGCAAATCCGGTGATGGTTAAGAAAGCTGGGGGAGGATGACGCATGTGCATTGATTACACCGATCTCAACAAGCACTGCCCAAAGGATTGCTACCCACTTCCCGACATCGATAAAAAGGTGGACTCCCTAGTCGGACACAGGATCTTCAGCTTCCTTGATTTGTACAAGGGATACCACCAAGTCCTAATGGATGCCGAAGACGCAGAAAAGACAGCATTCATTACGGACTTCGGCATCTTTGCTTACCGCAAGATGCCATTCGGACTGAAGAATGCAGGAGCTACCTACCAAAGGATGGTAGACAGAATATTCAAGAATCATATTGGGAAGGAAGTGGAAGTCTATGTTGATGACATAGTAGTGAAGAGTAAGGAGGAGAGTACCAGTGTTGCCGATCTCCGAACTGTGCTCTCCCTCCTCCGCGAGGTCAACCTAAAACTTAACCCCCAAAAATGCACCTTTGCTGTGACCTCGGGGAAGTTTTTAGGTTGCTGGATCTCCCAAGAGGGACTAAGAGCAAATCCGTCAAAAGTTAAGGTTGTGCTAGAGATGAAGGATCCGAGATCGATCAATGATGTGCATAGGCTTACTGGGTGCCTTGCCGCACTGAGCAGATTTCTTTCCAAAGCCGCAGAGAAGCAGTTGCCCTTCTTTAAAATCTTGAAGAAGGCGCCCGAGTTTAACTGGAGCTCGGAGCATCATCTCGCACTTAACCAGTTGAAGGACTATCTCAGCACCTTGCCAACACTGTCGGTCCCAAAAGAGGAAGAGGTACTATTCCTGTATCTAGCGACCTCGGAAGAGGCCATCAGCGCGGTTCTCATAAGAGAAGAAGCAGGGCGCCAGTTGCCCGTATACTTTATAAGCCGGTCACTCAAAGGGCCTGAGGTGCGGTATCAACCATTAGAGAAGCTCGCTTTGGCGCTAGTCAACGCTGCTCGGCGCTTGCGTCCGTACTTCCACGCGCATCCTATACAGGCCCGAACAGACTCTCCACTTCGGCAGGTATTGACAAAGCCCGAAGCATCGGGACGAATAGCGAAGTGGCCTATAAGAGTTGGGGGAGCATGATATTACTTATGCCCCACGCCAGGCCATCAAAGGGCAAGCATTAGCAGACTTCTTGGTTGAGACCTCAATAGCCGAAGTCCCGACCTCGACACCAGGGCCAGTTCACACGAATGTGGCAGAACCACCAGACTGTTGGAGTATGTACGTAGACGGGGCTTCGGAGAAAACGGGAAGCGGAGCAGGAATCCTCCTTATCAGCCCGGAGGAAAAAGAATTCACCTATTCACTTCGCTTCCAGTTCGCAACTACCAACAATGAAGTAGAGTACGAGGCGCTGCTGGCCGGACTCCGAATAGACACAGGCCTAAAGGTCGCAGCCATAAAAGTACACAGTGACTCACAGGTAGTTGTGAATCACATGCTAGGAAAGTACGAAGCAAAGGGAGAAAGGATGAAGAAATATCTAGCAAAAGCACGGGGCATGCAACAAGCTTTCACATACTTCCAGCTCGAACGCATCCCCCAAACTCAGTATTCCCGAGCCGACGTCCTCAGCAAATTGGCAGCGACCCCTGGCACTTCGCTAGTGGAGGATGTCCAGCATAGGAGCAGCATAGATGAGGTCGAAGTCAACGATTTGGACGATGAACCGCAACCGACGTGGATGACGCCTATCCTAGCTTATTTGATGAAGGGGGAGTTGCCCGAAGACAAAACGGAGGCCAGAAGGATATTGTCAAAGTCATTGAGATATGCTGTTCTAGACAATATCCTTTACAAGAAATCGTACCTCCAGCCCTTACTCAAGTGCGTCGGACCGAACTCAGCAGATCATATCATGAGAGAGGTGCATGAGGGGGCCTGCGGAAGCCATATCGGATCTCGGGCTCTCACAAAGAAAATCATAAGGTGGGGATACTTCTGGCCCACTATGTTTAAAGACTGCACCGAGCTGGTGCAAAGATGTGAAAAGTGCCAATTGCACGCCAACGTGCCAAGGCTGCCTCAGACCGAACTGGCGACGATGCAAAGCCCCTGGCCGTTCGCACAGTGGGGAATAGATATAGTAGGCCCCTTCGATAAAGCACCAGGTCAGTTGCGACATCTCATAGTTGCAATCGATTACTTCACGAAGTGGGTGGAAGCGGAGCCCCTAGCTGCGATCACAAGTAAGAATGCCCGTAATTTTGTATGGAAGAACATAGTGTGCCGATTCGGCATACCTCATGTTCTAGTATCCGATAACGGGACACAGTTCACGGACATAATTTTTAGGGAGTGGTGTGATGAACTGCGAATTCAGCAGCACTTCACATCGGTAGCCCACCCCCAGGCAAATGGTCAAGCCGAAGTGACGAATCGGACGATCGTCAAAGGCCTTAAGACCCGATTGGAGAAAGCCAAAGGGTTATGGGTGGAGAACCTTCCAAATGTTCTATGGTCCTACAGAACTACTCCGCGAACAGCGAATGGCGAGACACCGTACAGCCTAGCATACGGAACAGAAGCTGTCATCCCGGTCGAAATCGGGCTGCCCAGTCCGCGCACGACTCACTTCGTCGCCGAGGTGAATGACGAGAACCGACGTGCGGATCTCAATCTATTAGAAGAAAAGCGGGATGCAGCTTATATTAAGGAAGCCCGGTACAAACAACTCATAGCCCGATATTATAATCGGCGGGTTCGGGACCGGCAATATTGTGTAGGAGATCTAGTCCTACGAAACAATGAGGTCAGCAAGGCTTGCAAGCTCGGCAAGCTGGAAGCCACATGGGGGGGCCCATACCGAGTGGACGAGGTCCTTGGTAAAGGTGCCTACAGGCTTTCCACTATGTCCGGGGAGCCCATACAGCGACCATGGAATGTAATCCATCTGAAGTGGTATTATGCATAGGTGTGGAGTATCATGTAGGGTAGAGTCATCTGTCAGTCAGTCCTTTGTTTAGTTCGGTCTTTTGTTCAGTTCGGTTTTATTGTCCAGTTCGGTCATTTGTTCAGTTCGGTCACTTGTTCAGTTCGGTCTTGTTTTCCAAATTGTTTCAAGTAATGAAAGTTCTTAGTTTCTATTCTATTATGTGTTCATGTCATTTTGCATTACTCCACTTATATGCGCATTACCTCAAAATTACACACTATCCTGACGAGGACAAGTGTCACAACTAATAAGCTAAATCGTACGAACAGGGGACCACCCCTACCGACCTGATCGGCAGAACAGGAACCCGATTAATACCCAAGTGTCACCTCGGCCATGGATAATAGGCGATAGCCATCCTAAGACCGAGGGAAGACCCAAGTGTAACGTCGGAAGCCGAAGTGCGCCCCCGAGCCACTTCGGAAGACCTGAACCTCGACCTATGTGTCAGTTCGGATGACGATAAAAGCATAAATGCTAATTCGGAAATAGGCTATCAGCCAACGATTAATAAAAACATATTAACAGGACATAAGGTCCAACAAAATATTTATTATTATTTTGCAGGTTTATACAACTTATGCATTAGAAGGGCCACCCTCATCTGCCCTCTTACTACAGTTGAAGTATCTAGCCCAGCCAGTAGTTGGCGGATTGAGAAAAAAGTCGATATTTACATCATCTTTTCTTCGGGAACTTTGCCCCGAACCACGGCCTCCGCTGCCAGCTCGGCTAGATCCTTCTCCACCTCGGCTAGTTCCCCCACCACGGGCGGAACCCCGGTTACGTGGAATCACCAGAGGAGCGACATAGTTCCCATCCCCGCGGTTCGGGATAGGACGACGCTTCTGCACAGGCATCAGCATATCCAGCCGATCCTTCACCAAGCGGGATGGCACGGTCGGGCTCAGAGCCCGAAATCGGCAGGCGCCCTGTTTAGCGGGCTGCACTTGTGGGTACCGATCGAGCCACTTCTTCATGATCGGATGACGATTTAAGACCAACGGAAACAAATTCGTAAGGTATCGGAGCTCGGATATGTAGTCAGCAACTTCCCACGAGCCCGAACCACGGTTTTTGCACTCACGAATCACACCGTGGACAGCCTCCAAGGCATCAGCCTCAACCTCGGAGATCGTCTTTCCACCGAGCTCATGAATAACTCTCTCATACTCGGTGTGTTCGGCTTCGATCTTCTCGGCATCCGCGAAATCTTCTTTCAATTGCAGATACCGAGCTTCATTAGCATCCGCTTTGATCTGCAGCGCTTCATACTTAGCGTCGAACTCATTTCGAAGGTGTTCGGCACGTTTATCGAGCCATCCGATCTCACCATCTTTGGAGTCAATCAGGATTTTCAGTTTTTATTTCGTTCAAGTATGGAGTTACGTCAAGTTCGGATTTATTCTACAGAAATGAAAGTAACAGAGATAAGCAAGAGCCGAACGAAAAATTTCATTAATTGAGGAGCAGTACATTTACAGTTCAGAGAACACAAAACAAAAATCTTTTACAAAGGAGAGGATCAACTGACCCCGCCAGAAGGTTCAGCCTCGGTGATCGGCTCGCGCGCTTCTGCGGTCTCTCCCACCCTGGCATCGCCTTCGACGTGGCCAGTTTCCACGTCCTCCTCCTCCTCCTCCTCCTCCTCCTCCTCACTCTCAGACGGCACGTCGAGCGAGAGCGGACGATCTGCCAGCTCGTCGCGATAAGGGCCGCACAAGTCATCAAACTCAACGTCCCGATCGAACTGGCAATCACGCACCTCGGCAGCCGTCAAAGGAGCCCGCTGCTCGGCCAAATACCCGACGATCGGAAAAGGGGAGGCCTTCTTCAAAACCTGGCGGAAATAAATCCGCAACATCTCATCATCATCAATGGGCCTATAGCCGTACTTCCCCTTATCAAGAGTGGGGAAGTCGGCAGCCACTCGCCTCAGCACCTTGGCCACGGCCCGCTTCTTTGCCGGCCCGGTCAGTGCAGAGACCAAGGCACTGAAACCCTTGCTATAAACGACCCTTTCAGCAAGGGCCAGAATAAGCTCGCCCTGGCCGGCGGAGAGTTCCTGCTCCCGAGCACGGGCCGCCACAAGTTCCTCCTCGCTCTGCGCTGCTTTCTCATTGGCAGCGGCGAGCTCGGACTTAGCAGCAGCCAGCTCTTTCTTCAGCTCGTCCTCCCGAACTGAAGCCGAAGTCAACTCCTTGGCTAACTTGGCTTTATCACTAGCCAAGTCCTTGATCTTCTCGGTAGCTCGGTCGTTGATCTTCACCGAGCCCTTGAGGAGGTTCTTCACCAAGCGGTAAACGTGGTCAAAATCCTCCAGAGTGGTGTCCACCCCCTGCGTTAAATCAAATGTTTGCAAAATAAAAGAAAGCTACAACAAAGATTGGATGGACGAAACTTACGGCCGGGTACGATGGGGTCGGAGTTCGGACACCGGTTATAGCCACATCGGGCTCGGACGAGGCCGAGCCCATCAAAAGTTTCCCAGTTGCCGCCACATCGATCTCCTCGGCGGCAAAAGTGGGAACCCCATGAGATCGGGGAGTAGGAATCTTCAACCGGGTCCTCTCCGAAGACTCAGTAGCCCGTTTCTTGGAATCAGCAGGCGAACTGGTGGCCTCGCCCTTCCTCTTCCTCTGGGCGGGCGCCTTCTTTCCTCCCTTCACCATGTTCACTACAGAGAACAGCGAACAGCGTCAGTACCGAAGTCAAAAAAAAAAAAAAAAAGATAAGGGAAGGAGACCTCACCCCTCCCCGGATCCACCGAAGTGGAAGGTTCATCGGGGCTCGGTACCGCCAATGCGAGATCGGCAAGGGACATCGGCATTTTGCCGAGACTGGCAAAACGTTTTGCCACTTTTTTGAAATGCTTCCGTTTCGGCAAAAGCCAAACGGGACCTGAGTGCCACCCGACCTCGGTGGCACCCTCGAACCGGCAGTAAAAAAAAAAAAATTCTGCCAGTTCTGAACTTTCGAGGGCACTTGGACAGAAAAACCCTTGTGCCGGTATGAGGAGTAATACCACCCCTCCTTCCTATCCTTGAAGGACACCATCCCCCCCAAAATCTCGACCGAATAGGACATATCCAGCCGAGAACAAGCAATACCTAGCCCGGTAATTTGGCTTATACTGTTGGGAGAAATTTGGGCGGGGGAGAGATCAAAAACACGATGGATATCGGCGTATATGGCCGGAAAAGGAACACGAAGACCAGCCTCAAACTGGTCAACGTAAACGGTCACAAATCCCCGCGGGGGCCGGCAAGCCCTGTCGCCGGGTGTAGGTCGAAGAAGAAGGGCAGAAGGGGGGAAATTAAAATTCACAGCGATTTGATAGAGAGTGGAGGTAGATACTGTTGAATCGAGTGTACCCACACTCCCAACGACACCAGGAGTGTCGGGGAACTCAACCTCCTGCCCGTACGGGATCTTACAATTGGACCGCACGCACGGGCGCCTATTTTCAGGGAAGAAGGTTGGAATAGAAGTGGACGACGAAGCGGCGGCGACTTCTTCCGTCGCCGCTGCAGAAGGTGAAGATAGCGCCAGGGAATGAGCTTCCCGGGCAGAAGAATCAGAAAGAGAGGTCGCAAGGGACGGATGTGACGACATTACTTACTTTTGGGAAGAGTTCTTGAAGGATCTTCAGGAAATTTGAGGTTGGTGGCGATGAACAGTCGAGAGATTCAAAACTAGGGTTTAGTTTTTTCGCCAAGAGAAGAGAGTGAATGATTGTTTTTCCAATCATAAACATTAAAGGGGGAGGAATTAATGCGTATTGAAGACGCCAGTTAATGCGACGGCGTTTCGAACACGTCCAATCCGCGCTTTATCGGTACCCCAAGCGTCGCATTAAATGCGGCTGACAACTTTATGAGTTTTGGCGGGAGGCGAGTTCGGCATCCCCCAAACTCCGAACCAAAAAATTAGAGGGGTACGTTAGCTGAGTTCGAATCCCCACGAACTCCAAGTTTCGAAGGGGGTACGCCAAGCTGAGTTCGGATCCCCACAAACACCAAGTTTCGAAGGGAGGTACGCCAAGCTGAGTTCGGAACCCCACGAACTCCATGTTTCGAAGGGGGGTACGCCAAGCTGAGTTCGGATCCCCACGAACTCCAAGTTTCAAATGGGGGTACGCCAAGCTGAGTTCGGATCCCCACGAACTCCAAGTTTCGAAGGGGGTACGCCAAGCTGAGTTCGGATCCCCACGAACTCCAAGTTTCGAAGGGGGGTACGCCAAGCTGAGTTCGGATCCCCACGAACTCCAAGTTTCGAAGGGGGGTACACCAAGCTGAGTTCGGATCCCCACGAACTCCAAGTTTCGAAGGGGGTACGCCAAGCTGAGTTCAGATTTCTCACGAACTCACATTTTGTTGGTCCCGGAAAAGAGTAATTGGTGTATGGGGGGGGGGGGAGGGGGAATACACCAATACCAACCGTTTTTGACGTTTTTGAAAAACAGGTCGATAAAGAGGTCGACTTGTCAAGGTCGATCCTATCAGAGGCAGATTGATCTATCAAGCTCGTTTGAAAACAAGCTTGATTTATCAAACTGTGTTTATGCGTTAGCGGAGGTTGATTAACTCTTTGAAAAATCTAAGGTCGATAGGGTAATGCAGGTTGTTTCATGAGATGCAGGTTGATGCTTGTCAGAATGATAAAATAAGTAAGAGCGATAAGTAAAGAGAGGGAGAGAGAGAGAGACACCGCAATTTAGCGTGGTTCGGAGAAACCCTCCTACGTCCACGTCAGGTCGACTCAACCTGAGAATCCCTTTACCTTCGGATCCAACTTCTCTCTTATTTATACTGACTGAGTATCAGTTCTAAACACACTCTAACTCGAATATATCTAGACACGAGTTTTGGGTCGTGACCCTTACAACTTTTCGTACAAAAAATGTACAAACAACCTTTCACTCACAACAGAGCTTGATTAACTCTATAATGGTGAAGAACACAAAACAGACTTTCTAACTTCAAACGAGTCGGAGAAGAAGTTGTTTGAATCAACGACAAGCAGCAGTGAACGCTTCGTCGTTAGGGGTTTTATCGGAGTCGAAAATCTCTCTTCGTCAAGTGTTTGGGAAACTAATGGAATTTTGAACACTTGAAAGGATATGAACTTTGAGAGAGATTTTGGCAGAGTATTTGCGTTGATAGCTTGAGTTTCCCGTGCTTGAATCCGATAATGGCTTGAAGTATATATAGGCAGTTTTGAAAACTAGCCGTTGGAGTCAGGATGATGTGGCACTAGCCGTTGGGGAGTGACTCACTTCTAGCCGTTGGGAAGATTCGTCCTTGCTGGCATACCACGTGGCAAAGATCAGGTCGTGTTGCTCCATGAAGGTGGAACAACGACCTTGATATAGAAATCCAGCTCTTGAAATCTTCTAAGACAGAGCAGGCTGGAAGCTTGATAAGGAAGGTCGATAGACAGCTAGATATACCAGCTCGATCCGAATGAGGCAGGTCGATAAACAACCTTTCTCTTACAGAGTGGATCAAACTTGTATTTAAACTTTAGAGAGCATCGACCTGCACTAACAGGTAGCAGGTCGATCTATCGGCCTTGACCCTAAACAAGTGAAAATATGCCTAAGTGTGGTTTCGAAAAACATCATCAAAATCAAACTGCAAAGGGTTCCCAACAATTTCCCTCTTTTTGATGATGTCAAAACCATACACTTTACAAATAATTCCTAAGAATATAAAACGATGAAAGTTCGATTAACCATGAAGGTTGATACGGAATTATAAGAAAGGCAGTTAATAGACATAATGAAAATAAAGTAGTAAAGGCAGTATGCCTGGACAAAGAGATATTGTCGTCAGGTCGAATAGATGATTTTTGCTTCATTCAGCCCGATAGCGAAATTACAAAGGAATTTTACAAAGCAGGCTATGAACTTAAATGAATATCAAAAACAAATACAAAATCATCTATTCTACTACTTCTTCTGCTGGGCACGGGCTGCCACTCTTTCCTCTTGGATCTGCTCCCTGGACTTAGCCTTCATACTTGCATAAATTCCATCCCTGATTCGGCAGTAGGCGGGATCGGAATTTGAGACGTTGACGTTCATGCCGATAGCCGTCAGTCCGATGTACCGGTCGATTCGTGAGTAATCCAAGAAGCCCGAATCACCGATCAGCAAGGGCGTGAAGTATTGCTTGGCTGGAGCCCGCAAGATCGCACCGGCCTCTGCAGCCTTCCTACGCAGTTCACCAACAAAGTGTTGGTGAGGAAACTTCATCATGTAGGCCGCATAGGCAGCATCGGCATCTTCAGGGAGTGAGGGGTCATGGATCCAGTAAAAGAGGAGGATGAAACAGTTGTTGAGCTCCCTCAACAGGGCGTTCTGGCTCTCGTCGAGCCACTCCACGGCCTGCTGCTGGAGTCCAGCTTCCAAAATGAGTTCGGAGGCCGACTGGCTGATCCAGTCCTCTTCGGCCTTCTTCCTTGCTTCGGCAGCCCGGCGCTCAGCGATGAAACGCCTTTGCTCGCTTGGGTTCACGGCCTGCTCCAGAGTAGCTCCGGCAAGATGCATGGCGGTAATCAGCTCGGCCTCGCGAGCCAAACGAGCTTTGGCAGAATCGGCCTCGGAAACGGGCTTGGCGGCGGCGGCCTCGGAAACTTGCTTCCTTGGCGGCGGAGGCGGGGGAGGAGGGGGATGAGCCAAAGAAGATTGAGGGGATTAGGCTTGGCTGGTCCTCTTCTTCTTGGCGGCGGCCTTTGCTTCTTCCCCCTTTTCGACATCATCAGAAAGGGATTTGATGAGTGAAAGAAGGGAAGCGTCCTCCTCCTGCAGCTTGCCAACGGCATCCCTCAATTGCTGATGCCCGTTGAGCAGGCTGGTGAGGGTGTCAAGGATGCCGTTAATTTGAGTGTTGGAGGCCGATGCCGAATTGGCAATAGAAGATGTCAGGTCGGTCACTCGATGATCGACCTTGGCCACGTCCTCCATCACTTCTCCAACCAGCTCTCGGGATGCCATGTTGAGAGCCTCGAGCTGGTCCGGCAGAAGCTTGTCCGTGTATTCCTTCAAGTGCTCCACGGCAAACTTCGTGACCTGCTCCCTGGCAGCTTCATCGGCCTGGGTCTTGGTCTCTTTCAAAATGTCGACCCGGGCCTCTGCTATGGCCTGCTTGATCTGCCCCGGAATGCTAAGGCTGAGAGACTCGAGCTTGGCAGAGAGGGAATTGAGCTCGACCTCAACATCAACCTTGGATACTTGGGGAGATGGAGCAGCATCAGCAGCAGTCAGAGCTTGATCACCACCTTCATTCCTTGGTGGCGATTGCTCTGGAGTTTGAATGGCATCAAACTCATCTCCGATAATAGAGGCGGAGTTGTAGAGGGCGCGAGAGTTGGTGTAGAGGGGGCGAAGGTCGATGCCCAGAATTTTGGCCTCAACCTTCATGCGCCGCAGCACGAGAGATTGGAAGTTGGCGGCCGCATCCTCTACACTGAAGAAATTGAATTCGGCCTCTAGCTCCAGCTCCTCAACCTTCAGATCGTCGAGGGAGACGACCTGCAACAATGCTTCAAAAACATAGTAGTAGCTCGACTTACAAGCCAGATAGAACTGGAGGCGAGCTGCTAGATTCAGGGACTTGGGGAGTTGCTCAATCCCCGACATCAGGTCGATCACCCTCAGCCTGGCTTCGGCCTTCATCGAAGCCACCATTGAGTGAGCAGCAGTCACGGGCTGCTCGGTGATCGGCTGGAGGGGCAGGACGACGTCTTCCTCCATGGCGACATGCCGGAAGGGGGAAGGTTGGGGATCATCTTCGGTGAGATCCTCGATCTCCACCGAACCTACACGACGACGAGCTGGGGAGCCTGCAGGAGAGGAAAGACAACGTCCTGCGGGGGGGGGGGGGGGGGAGATGCAGGACGATGCTGCGAGGCGGACGGCTCGATTGCGGAACGGACTGGAGAGGGAGTCCGTTCTGGCGAAGGTGAGGGCGATGGGGAGGGTGAAGGCTGCCTGCTGGGAGCTGACTTGTCGACCTCCATAGGAAGAACACGGTGCAACGGCCTGACCGGTTCTGTAGAGGCAGATTGCTTCCTTGGAGGGGGAGTCTTCTTGGCAGGGGGAGTCTTCTTGGCAGGGCGAGAGGGCAACGGCTCGTCGTCGGCCTTTCACTTCTTTTTCTGTACAGGGCGAGGCGGCACCCTCCACCCAACCTTGGACTCACCAGTCCGAATCAAATGCGGCCTTACGTGGTCTGGCGACCCGTAAAAGATTTGCGGCGCGACTCCCAAAGCCATCTCCATCTGATGGAGATCTTTTGGAATGAAATTGTGGGGGAAGGTCGGCTCGTCAGTCCACCTTCGATTCTTGAAGAAGGAGATGATGATGCAGGTCGCCTTCGTCCCAAGACGAAGCGGCCTCTTTTCATTGTGGAGACGAACTCCCACCACGACCTCTCCATCCATGGTGCAATCAATCTGCCTGGCCTCTTCCCATAGCAGGGTGACCACCAGCTTGGCCCAGCTGATGGGCAGGTTGAGAATCACGGCTGTCATGATCTGGAACTTCAACGGCGTGACTTGGTCGTGATTCCCGAGGTGCCCTAGAAAGCACCTCTGCACAAAATCCATTAACAGACGGTACTTGGGACGGAGCTCGTTCCTCTTGAACGTACTTGCCAAGTACGGCCTTGGCTCCATTAGAACGCGATCAGAAACCTCCTGCAGTTGATCGCGCAAGATCTCGGAAAGTTCCAGTGGTCCACCCTCCCCAATGCTGAAGGCGACCTTCACGGCATCGAGGACGTTGATGTGATGGACGGATTTCTGACTTCCGAGAGATACAGTGTGGGAGGAGACGGAGTCGCCCTTATTCCAGTTGTAGAAGAAAGCACTCACGACCTTTGTGAGAAGCTTCAGCGGACGGGCAGCGATAATCCGGTGGAACGGAAGACAGGTTTCCACCAGGGCGTACATAGACTCCAAATCGCGAAACCCGAAGGTCTCACGAACCATGTACGGCTCGTATTTGATGCGAGAGTTCAAATACGCAGCGATCGCATCCCACTCCATTTCCTGAGGGCCGGAGGATGATTTTCCTGCCATTATAAAGAGAAGCTGTGTAAAAACTTAACGGAAAAGAGAGAAAATGGCGAAGAAAGCACAACAGCGGCTGATGTTCGTATACAGAGAGTGAAGAAATTAGGGTTGCAGAAAGTGAAGAAAGTAACGTTTCGAATGTGAACATCATGATATATATAGACATATTGAATGGTTGAGATCATTCGAATTTAAAAGGGTTAAGGTTTGCCCTTTTATTCTCGTTCGCACGATGAGAGCGCGTGGAATGTGAAACGATTCACATCCGGGCGTGAGATAAAGAAAACGTGCGTATTCTTGCACTTTTTCAGAAAGGGTTGCAGGGAATTAAATGCGACCTCGGTCAATGTATCAATATTTGACACTTGACTAGATAGGTTGCAAAAATAGCAATGATTATTCCCTTTTTCCTTAATTTCTGCAACACAACAGAGCCTTAAACAATGTAACACATTGAGAAATAAATATCAATAATAGAGAGAATTCAATGCGTATTAAAGAAGTTAAGTAAAAGACAAAAGGGTGATACTGCCCTTTTGATTCCCCCTTCATTAATGCGGGTTGCATTCAGGTTGATAGCGGCCTGATGAAATGAGAACGGCCTGGACTTTGTGGTATCAACCTGGAGGTAGATATCGGTCTCTGTTCCCCCTCAAATGATGGATCACTTGGTTAAGTGTTCCCTCAATTTGTGGAACACAGGTTGATCTATTGACTAGTCAACGGCCTGCTGATGGGGAACGATCTGTTGTTTGACTATCGGCCTGTTGAATAGATGACGACCTGTTGACTAGAAACGGCCTGTTCAAACGGTGACGGCCTGTTTACTCACGAACGGCCTGTTGATTCAACATTTAATAACCCTAACTTTCCACACAGCATTTTGAATCTTTCTTCGGCTAGTGGTTTGGTTAGGATATCAGCTCGTTGAATATCAGTGTGTATCTTCTCAATAACCACGTTCTTCTTTTCCACGTGATCACGAATAAAGTGATGTCGAATATCCACGTGTTTGCATCTTGTATGAAGAACTGGATTTTGAGTAATGGCGATAACACTCGAACTGTCGCAGAATATGGGTACTTCACTGACTTCAACTTCATAATCTTTGAGTTGTTGTTTGAGCCACAAGATTTGTGCGCAACAACTCCCTGCGGCCATATACTCGGCCTCTGTGGTGGAGGTGGCTACTGAAGTTTGTTTCTTTGAAAACCATGATATCAGCTTGTTTCCGAGAAATTGGCAAGTACCCGAGGTAGATTTCCTATCGAGCTTGCACCCTGCATGATCAGAATCTGAATAACCTGTAAGCTGCAAATTATCATCACAAGGATACCAAAGACCCAAATTTACGGTTCCTTTGATGTATCGAAGAATTTTCTTTGCCGCTTCCAAGTGAGATTCCTTTGGATTAGCTTGATATCGAGCACACACTCCAACTGCAAAAGTGATATCAGGTCGACTCGCAGTTAGATAAAGTAATGAACCAATAATACCCATGTACTGTGTTATGTTGGCAGGTTTTCCTTCTGGATCCGGGTCGATCTTCCCACCAGAGAGCATCGGTATTTTGACGGGCATGCTGTCTTTGACACCAAACTTGTCGACCAGCTCGTATGCGTACTTTGTTTGGCTTATGAAGATTCCTTCATTGGACTGCTTGACCTGCAACCCTAGAAAGAAATTCATTCCCCCCATCATAGACATTTTATATTTGTCTGTCATGAGGTTACCAAATTTTTCGCATAATATGGGAGACTTAGATCCAAATATGATGTCATCAACATAAATTTGTACTAAAAGGATATGTTCATTCACTTTGATAGTGAATAGCGTTTTGTCGACTGATCCTCGCTTGAACCCGGATTCGATGAGAAAGGATGATAGCGTCTCATACCAAGCTCGAGGAGCTTGCTTAAGTCCGTAGACGGCCTTGTGAAGTTTGTAGACTTTGCTCGAATCACCCTCTTCGAATCCCGGAGGCTGTTCCACATAGACTTCTTCTTCAAGAACGCCATTGAGGAATGCGCTCTTTACATCCATTTGGTAGACTTTGAATCGTTGATGAGCGGCATAAGCTAGAAACAGCCTTATGGCTTCTAATCTTGCGACGGGGGCAAACGTCTCATCATAATCGATTCCTTCTTATTGACAGTAACCCTTTGCTACCAATCGGGCATTATTTCTGACAACTTCTCCAGATTCGTCCCTCTTGTTTTTGTACACCCATTTAACTCCAATGACGCCCTGATGATAAGGACGATCAACTAGAGACCATACTTCATTTCTTTTGAATTCATTGAGTTCTTCTTGCATGGCCTGGATCCAGTCAGCATCACGAAGAGCTTCAATGGCATCTTTGGGTTCTATACGAGAGAGATAGCAGCTTAGTAGCGCACTTTCACCAATCGTTCTTCTTGTTCGCACTCTTTGGTTTGGGTTCCCAATAATGAACTCTTTTGGATGATCATCGATCCATCGTCTGCGTCGAGATCTTTCTTCGTTTGAAATATTGGATCGGGCTCATTAATAGGTTCGTCAAACTCCGGGTGAGTTGAAGGTTGATCAGTGAGCACGTGATGTTGCTCGGGTTGTTGATCAAGCTGCTGATCGGACTGAGTATCGAGCTGCTTCATTGCTTCATCGAGCTGCTCGATTTGTGATGGAAGGTCGTTAACAGCATCAGTCTGGGGAACTGAGAATGGGGGATCAGCCTGGTTAATTCCGGCTGATGTATTACAGCTAGATGTAGGAACATCACTTGCATCATTTCCCCCTTGCTGTGTGACCTTCGGATCAGATTGATCCTCTTCCTCTAGATCAGTTGGAGTCCACACTAGCAGGTCGTCGATGGGGGAGTTGGACGACCTGTTAGTAACGGAATGATCTTGACCTGTACTTAATTCTCTGTACAGACAAGTAGATTCATCAAACACAACATGAGGTGTTACCTCCACAACTAGGGTTTTCTTATTAAAAACTCTATAAGCTTTGCTAACCTCTGAGTATCCTAAAAATGAAGGAACCATATCTGATCGGTGAAGATCGGTTCGCCCGAGGATCTATTTCGGATATCTAACTATCGAATAAACCTATCATGCTCCTATGAATTAAATGCGGAATCATAGGGGGTTTATAGATCGATTACCTGAAGAAGTAGAGAACTCGCGAATAGATCTTCTGATCTGTATCCCTGCTCGATTCTGACGTTGGATGGACAACGAACCTCGGAATCAGCCACGGAAACGGGAACCCCACCGAATGCTACTGCTCGGCCGTGCGTCTCTCTCTCCTCTAACCCTAGCCTCCTTTTTCTTGTTCAGAATATTAAGTGCACTCGATTTATTCTGACTGTTCGGTCTAAACAAGACCTTGAGGGGGTATATATAGAGGAGACTAAGAGAGACTGGGCTTAAGTTGCAGGCCAGGCCTGCAACACATGGACTGGACGTCCATGAGCATAGTTGGCGCCACATACTGGGCCCAACTGTGTGGTGGCCCACTTATTCCTTATACTGTGGCCTATTGAGCTTTTTGGGCCAGATCAGGGATCTACTAGCTGGTAAAACCGAGGCCTCCCAATGGCTAAATTCTCCATACTCAGCCCAGAGTATAATTTAGTCCATAAGTACTAAAACATTCCACTAGAGTAATAGTACTGAATTACCTGTTTTACCCCTGTTGAGTTCAGGGCTAGTATTAGACTTAACGACCCCCATATTTAAGATATCCCACATCCGTTGATTAACTTAGAGCTTCTGACTGCTTGTGTTATTCAACTTCTTTTATATTCCTGAGTAGTACCATTCATACCTTACTCATCATACCGGAATTTAATCCACCTGCAGGGTTTGGTATGATAGTCCTTAATGAATTCCTCAGGGGATGTGATCAACCTGTTCTACCAGGATATGGTGCTCTGTTGCAGTTACACTAAGAGTCGTACTAGTTGTAGTTGCTTCCCAAGATACGGAGCATATTGAGTTACAGATACTCTGAACTCTCACCCATGGTAAATCAAAGAAGCAGACCACAACTATACACCCTTAGGACTCAACTAGAGTTAAGGTTCATCTTAAGTCACCGAGGTCTTGATTCTTTCTACATCTGGTCAGAATAGAAGAATACACCTCACCGTGATCCTATCAGTACACGCACGTACTAGTATAGACAAGTAGCCAAGACAAGCTACTTATGCAGCCTATACTACAGCCTAAACCGACAGTTATATCCAGAACTGTCTCGACTGTGATACCCTTTTATATCTCGTGAGGAACCGGCAACTATGGTCTTCTGTGATCTACAACACACCATATAGCCTACAACTTTGAGATAATGGATAGATGTTTGATGCATAGATAACAATTCATACTTAATCAGATAGAAGATTGTTAGTGGTTATGGACAACACATGCATACAAGCTAAAAGGCCTGCTTTCTAGTATACAAATCCATCAAAAAATACTCCTGGATCGGCCTTGCTATCAAAAGTTTTTAATTGAGATTTCCCATTGTTATGGATGTAACACAAGCATCCAAAAGATTTAAAATACTTTAACCTGGGGAGCTTGTTGTTCCACAGCTCATAAGGGGTCTTTCCATGTCGGGTAGTGATGATCGACCTGTTTTGGGTATAGCAGGCTGTGTTAACGGCCTCTGCCCAAAACTTCTTTGGAAGGTTGGTTTCGTCCAACATGGTACGAGCTGCTTCCTTCAGCGACCTGTTACGGCGCTCCACTACGCCGTTTTGTTGAGGTGTACGAGCTGCTGAGGTTTGATGATGAATTCCACTCTTTGTACAATATTCTTCGATCATCGCATTGATAAATTCGGTGCCTCGATCGGATCGAATGGAGATGATAGATTTCTCCTTTTGATTGCACAGTTTGCTCAGCAACGCGGGTAGCTTCTCCAAAGTCTCCTTCTTTTTGTACATGAAAATAACCCACGTAAATCTAGAATAATCATCTATAATAACGAGAGCGTATTTTCTTCCGTTTATGCTCAAGGGAGTGACTGGACCAAAGAGGTCGAGATGGAGAAGCTCAAGAATTTGATTTGAAGCTTGTGCCGTCACACTTGGAAAGGATGATCTTGTTTGCTTTCCAGCTTGACAGGCTTTGCAAATGTAATCACGATCGAAGACTTGATCTGGCAGGTCGTTCACCAGTTTGTTGCGTGCGAGCTTGTTGATGGCCTTGAAGTTCAAATGACTCAGCCTCTTGTGCCATAACCAGCTTGTCTCGGAATCAGCATTTGTGATCAGGCAGGTCTCTATCCAATCAGTCCATTGAACTATATAGAGTCTATCCTGCAAAATTCCGGTAAGAAGTATTTCTCCTTCCTCATTTCTCACGAGACATTTGTTAGCGGTGAATTCTACTCGTTTACCATTCGAGCAGAATTGCGACACAGAGAATAAATTATGATTAAGACCTTCAACATACGAGATGTTAGAAATAGTTGTTTTTCCAACTTTTAGATCGCCCTGGCCTCTTGTGTGACCCTTTGAATTTCCTCCAAAGGTTACAAGTGGCCCGTCTCGTTCTTGATAATTTGATAGTAGTGTTTTGTCATACGTCATGTGCTTGGAGCATCCACTATCAATAATCCATACAGCTCCACGAGCTGCTTGGCTCTTTCTTTGAGCCTTCCCGACCTGCAATTAATTGAACTTAGCAACCCATTTGAGATTGGGTGCTACATCGGTTGCGGGAACGGCCTTTGGGACCCAGATTTGTTTCACCGATCTGCTTCTATCCGAGGCTGAGGACGAGGCAGTGGCGGTCTTGGGCTTGGGAGCCTTGGATTTCTTTGAGCGAGGGCGACGAGGCTGATAATGCTCTTCATGAAAACCAGGTTGATACTGCCAGTCTTGAAAGTTTGACTGTTGTGGATAGTGGCAGTAACACCCTTGTTGTGTCGGGTAGAAGAACTGAGGGTGATACGGCCTTTGATAATACTGGCCTTCGTAATGCCCTTGATGAATAGCATGCTGTTGATGAGTAGTGGCAGGTCGACGATGCTGGGCAGGTCGACTCACTTTCTTTTGAGGAACTGGCTGTTCCTTCTTGTGTTGCTTAAATAGAATGGCTTGGGGCTATCGAACTGGATTCTTCAGCTTGACCATCTTATCTGGCAAAGCTTGATGAGCTTTCCGGATATTCTTTGTTTTTGACTGCGCCTTTACGAACTTTGTTTGGTGTCATTTTGTTAGGATTTAGTCTTTATTTATTATTTGTTTTTGTGTTGTTTTGGAGTCGTTTTGTGTCTTTATAGCTATGATTTGGGTGTTTCGAGTATTTTACTTGTTAGGGATCATGGGAGCCGAAAGAAGGAGAAAGAACGAGAAAAGGAAGAAAAAGGAGTGCAAAACTGGATAAAGTGCGCGGAGCAACTGGAGCGCCCGCTCCGAGACGTTGGAGCGCTCGCTCCGTGAACAGTACCCGAGGATTTGCATGGCACCGTCGGAGCGCCCGCTCCAGGGTGGTGGAGCGCCCGCTCCAGTTCAACAATTCAAGCAGATTTGCGCAGCTATTATGGAGCGCCCGCTCCCGTATGTTGGAGCGCCCGCTCCACGCCTGGCGTGTTTTATTAATTGTTTCCTTATTGGAGTCGAACTTCTAGCTTATTATATATAGGCCATTAGGGCACAAATTAGAACAAGCTTTTACCCTAGTTTTTCAGTTCTAAATACTTTAGCTTTAGTTTTTATTGCTTTCTTTTGTTCGAATCCAGATTCGTAGTTCGTTGCAGTTTAATTCAAGTTCTTCGTTTCGTCGTTATTTTCGTAAGTTATTTTATTGCTTTCGTTTAATTGCTTTAATTACTTGCTTTAGTTCTAGATTCGATTTCTTTATTGCTTCGTTTAATTTCCTTAGTTTAATTTCGTTCGTTCGATTTCCAAAGTCTAGTTTAGATTCGTTTTTCTTTCGTTTTCAATTCTCTCGTTTTCAAAGTTCTTAGAGTTAGATTTATTTATTTAATGTCCAGATTTCCAGATTTAATTTAATTATGTCTAGATTCGTTTTCTTTTCTTTCGTTGCTTTCTTTATTGCTTTCCTTTCGATTTTTTCCTAGGTAGATTTATTGTTTTCTTTAGTTTAATTCTTAGATTAATTCCCAGCTTTCTAGATTAGATTTATTTGCTTTGATTTATTGCTTTGATTTATTTTCTTGCCTAGGATTTAAAACCAAAAAACCCAAAAATTCTATTTACTTGCTTTCTTAGTTTAGGTTGTTTTTACTGCACAGTTATTTGCCCTGTTAAGTTTTCCTTGAGATTCGACTTAGGTTTTTACTTACTAGTGCTACGATAGGATTTTGTTCTATTGCAAACACTTTTTAGTGAAACAAATTTTGGCGCCGTTGCCGGGGAAAACTTTAGGCTTTTGATTGTGTAGTATTTTTATTTGTTTTATTTTTATTTGTGTTTATTCGTTTTTCTTATTTCTCCCACTCGGTGCGTTTAACCCTGTTTGCTGAGTGTTGTTTTTGCTGAGACCGAAGCGATGGCACGATATATGGGAGATTTTGCTCGCCCTACCTTCACTGCCACTACTTCGGTGATTGTTCTGACGGAAGCGGTCAGAAATCACAAGCTAAAACCTCACCACCTGGCGTTGCTCCCTTCCTATCACGGGCTGGCCAACGAAGATGGAGGCAAAAGCGGTCACGATGAGCCCCGACATGAAGAAGCAGATGGCCGATATGTTGAGAGATCTCGAGAATCTAAAGATGAAGCAGAACGCACCGGCACCTCAAGTGGAGACTAGGAAGCCGGACCGGTGCGATATTTGTGGAGAGATAGGCCATATCAAGGAGGTTTGCGAAAATATGGGAGCATTCACATACGAAGGAGGAGCCGAGGTCTATGCCGCCCAAGGTTACATGCCACAAGGACCATCACCTCAAGGGCAAGGTACGAACCCGAATTTTCAAAATCGTCGCCCCCCTCCTTATAATTATCCCTACCCTCCTAAAAATTCATACTATCCCTCTCCACCACCATATTATCCTCCTCATCAATATCCACCAAACCCATATTATCCACCACCTCCTCCATATTATTCTTCATCGCCATACCCTCCACCTCCTCCCCAAAATCATCGCCCTCAAGGACCTCCACAAAAGCCTCTCGTCGATGAGGATCGTTTCCATGCCCTTGATGCAAACATAAAGAGGCTCGAGACGGCTATTGGACAAATTTCAGGGGCGATGCACTTGATTCAACAACCGGGGCG
Source organism: Thymus mandschuricus (assembly GCA_029379335.1). Lineage (NCBI taxonomy): Eukaryota > Viridiplantae > Streptophyta > Magnoliopsida > Lamiales > Lamiaceae > Thymus > Thymus mandschuricus. Next base: position 3,171,069 of record CM057081.1, on the reverse strand, counting down.
AATTCCGAGCCAAGGGATTCAACCACAACAAGCCAACGAAGTGCAATATCCTCCATATGTTCCTCCGATTCCGCCCCAACATCCGCCAACTTATCAAGCTCAATCAATTTCGGTATTGAGGGATGGAAGTACGGTGGATAATGGTGTCGCCATGCCCGATATACAAGGAACGGGCCCAACTAGTGGACGTTGGGACCCGAGCAGCAGCTGGATCCCGTCGAGAAGCAGTCCCAGCGCGCAGCATATGGAGCGCCCGCTCCAAGTCCAGCAAGGTTCAAATTCGAGCGCGCCCCACATGGAGCGCCCGCTCCAAGTCAGCCAGAATCAGAATTCGAGCGCGCCCCACATGGAGCGCCCGCTCCAGTCCTTGGAGCGCCCGCTCCCGTCCCCTGTTGCACCTCCAGCCGCCGAAACAGAGAAAAAGGAGGAAGAGGCCATCTTTCATAAGGCGCCCAATCCTTACGTCCCCCCTATCCCTTTCCCGAGCAGATTGAAGAACAAGAAGCAAGGCGAGGACAAGCAAATGAGGAGTCACACGGTGGCCGCCGTCGAAGCAAGCCGAATTCGTTCTAACACCTCTCCTACCTTGACCGGTCATCTCTCATCTCTACCAAAACAAGGTGATCCCGGAAGCTTTACATTAGATGTTAGTTTGGATAATGGGGATCGTGTGTCGGGAATGTTGGATTTGGGGGCAGCGGTGAACTTGATGCCTTATTCGATTTATGAAAGAATGGGTTCAAGGGATCTTAAGCCTACAGATTATTACATCGAGTTAGCCGATGGTTCTTTGAGTCGACCCTTGGGGATTATGGAAGATGTTGTTTTACTTGTGGGAGGTATTTGAGTTCTTGCCGATTTCGTTGTGTTAGACGTGGGGCGAGGAGCTAGGAGTGGGAAAGGTCATCTTCTTTTGCTAGGACGACCTTTCATGGTGACTACTCAAACTCGAATCGACGTTGGCTCCGGGACTTTGAGCATGGCCGGCAAAGGAGGTTCGGTGACATTTTCGGTATTTCGGAACTCTCCTTCTATTCCTACTTCCCCTCTTCATACTTGTTCTTATGTTAAGCTTGCTAACCCTCTTGTTGAGGAAAATATTTGTGAGGATTTTAATAGGGTAGCAGGTTTTGAAGAAGTCATTGAAGATGAAGAAGAGGATGACGAGTTCTTTAGTTGTGTGGATGAGGAAGAGGAGATCGAGCAACGTCTACGGGATTTGGAGGAGATTGATGAAGTAGAAGAGGAAAACTCGCCACCTACATCGAATGCAAAGATCTATAAGGATAAGGTGAAGAGGTTCCATGACAAGAAGATCGTCTATAAGGAGTTCAAGCCCGGGATGAAGGTACTTTGCAATTCTCGTCTTCGTTTCTTTCCGGGCAAGCTCAAGTCTAGATGGGAAGGTCCTTACACGGTGGTTCGAGTTTTTCCCCATGGAGCTGTGGAGATCAAGAATGAAGATTCGGGGTACATATTTTCAGCTAATGGTCAACATTTGAAACCGTACATCAAAGGAGAGACGTTGCCTCAAACGGTCGAGACCATTTTTATCTCCGATCCCCCTTCTTTTTGTTCTTGATTAAATTTTTGTAAGTCAAGCTAATGACGTTAAAAGAGCGCTTGGTGGGAGGCAACCCACGTATTATTAAAAAAAAAAAAAAAAAAAAAAAAAAAAAAAAAAAAAATTCGAGAGCGGATTGGAGCGACCGCTCCTGATCTTCAGAGCGCCCGCTCCACGGGCGTGGATTTAATTTTTTTCAGCGCAGGTTAACTGGAGCGCTCGCTCCAGTGTTTCGGAGCGCCCGCTCCACCTCTTCTGGGTCAGGTATATTTCTTATCTCTTTTCTATTTTTATAATTCTTATTTTCCTATCTCTTTTGTGCAGCCACAGCAACCCTAGCCACAAAATTCTCTCCATCCATCACCGTCTTTACCACCGGAGCCGCCGCCGCCGCCACCGGAGCCGCTGCCGACCGTTGGCCGTCGTCGTCTCTCTCTCTCTCTCCACCGGACCTTCACCGCCATTATCTTAGCCGTAGCCATAGCTGCCTGCACCACCGCCGTCTGCACCGCCGTATCCAGCGCTGGCCGTCATTTCCCCTGCCGGAGCGACCGCTCCAGTAACCAGGAGCGCCCGCGCGCATTCAACAATCGGAGCGACCGCTCCAGTATTCCAGAGCGCCCGCTCCATCTGACCTGCGCCCTATCTCCGCCAATTTTCAGTTCAATTTTTCTTTATTTCTTCCTTTTGTTCGTTTTACGTTTCTCTTCCGTTTTCCTCTAGATTTCAGGTGCTAAAATGTCGAGACGAAAGAGAGCAGCCCCGGTTGTTGGAGCGGCATCATCTAGTCTTCCATTCTCCGCCCAGATGTCAGCTCGTCCAGTCGGAGGAATTACACCGGGAGAATACGGCGTCTCCTTTCGTGTTCCCTTCGATACCGATGATGGGTATGAGGTAACAAATCGGTACCTTCATCTCAAAGATATGGAATTGTTGCCCCCTCGCCATTATTCGCCTATGTTTATTGAGGGATTGCGCCTAGGGGATTCACTTGCTCAATATTTAGAGGTCCTAGGCTTAACTCAGTATTTTAATAACCAATGGGAGGGGCATGATATATTGTGCTTGGAGATGTTGTGTACTGCTAGATTAGGGAAAAATACTGATGAGGGTCAAGAGGATGAGACTGCATTTCTGTGTAATTTGGGTGGTATTTTCTGTGAAGTCTCTTGCTATCGTATGCGTGAGATTTTCGGTTTTCACTATTCTGATAATGCTTCCCAATTTGTGCCTCATGATTTCAATTATTTTGCTGCTTGGAAAGAGTTGACTGGTTGTGATAATTGGGGACAAAAGGGTGCCCCTTCTATGTTTATTCGTGATAATTCTCTATTACTGTTGCATCGTTTCCTAGCATTCAATGTAACAGGAAAAATAGAAGGGAGCAAAGTTAGTGGCCCAGAGTGTTACCTGTTGTGGGCTGCTAAGAATCATGTGCAGGTGAGCATCTCCCATTTCATTTGGAACCAGATCATTGGCAACCAGTCGAGGCACAATGCCCATCCCGCCCTCTCTCAGATAGCTACGGGGATAGCTCGTTATATGGCGGTTCCATTTTATCCCAGTCCTCCGATGTCTCTCGTCCCGAGTCGGGAGATCACCCCAGCTGAGCTCATCAATGGCTCATACTTAGCTTCCCCTACTCAGTTCAAGCCATGGCATCTGCGGGGTTCGGTCAGAAACTACATTGCCATCCATGGAGCACCGGCCGAACACGAGGAAATTCAAGGATATGACATGGATGAAGGAGCCGGAGCTGCACAACCCGAGGCACCCCCCGAGTACTTTCGCGCATATCAAGAGGGGTTCAACACGTTTCAGACCGGGTTGTTCGAGAGACTGGATTCCCATGCCGTTCTATTTCAGTCGATGACGACGAATATGGAGAACTTGGGACTTCAGATGCAAAACATGGGGACGAGAGTTCAAGGGGTCGAGAATCGGGTTTATGATATTGAGCGCCATCTTTCGAGGTATACCGATTTTCACCCTACTTCTTCTTCTTCTCAGGCGCCTTGGGATCCTAATGATCCAAATGATCCTCGAAACTTTGACCCTTGATAGCTATTTGTTTTTCTTTATTTTATTTGTCGTGTTTTTGTTATTTTAGATGATATTATGCTTGTTTGGTATTTTTGTTTTTGGTTTGTTTTGTAGGTTGCGATTCTTGGGATCGATCAAGGTTCCGATTTTTGTGCCAATTGTGGTCGTCAAAAGCGATAAGTTTTCTCCTCTCTTTTTATTTATTTTCTTGCAATGGGACATTGCTTGATTTTAAGTGTGTGTGTGGGGGGGGGGGGGGGGTGTGAATAATTATCACTTTTGACATGTTAGTTGATGTTTGTGTTTTCGTGTCTTGTTTGTTTTTGTGTCTTTGTTTATTTTCCCCACTTAGAAATTTGTTTGTGTTCAAGCATGTAAGCATGTAATTTAGGATTAATTTGAATGATTTGATGATGGAGTATTTAGTTGTTGGAATTGATTTGAGCATAAATTAGGTTGGTTTAATCTTGAGTTGTGATATATTATGATTCGATGAATTGTGGGGCATGAATTGATGTGAGTTTGAGGAAAATGATTTATGATTTTTGGTTGAGTGATTAGTCTAGATTGTTGTAATTTGGATTGCTAGTTTACTTTCCCCAAAAAAAAAAAAAAGAGAAAAGAAAAAAAAAAATAGTTGTGTTTATGTGAATAAAGAGTTGATAGGATTTCTGCTCCTCTTGCTTGTAACGTATAAAAATAGTAGAGTAATGAGCATGGGAAACCACATGAAAAGGCTTCGAGAGACCCTCGAATGATCACATTTCATGAACATCGTCCTAGATGATACTCGTGTATGTTTGAATAAGTGTTCGTAGGCATTCTACCCCTCTTGACAATGGGTACGGGAAACCGCACTAGGAGGCTCGATGTGACCCATCGATGATTAAACCTAGTGAATTTTGTGCTATAAACGTTCACAAGTTTAAAAAAAAAAAAAAAGAAAAAAAAAAGAGAGAGTTGTTTATTTGTTGAATAAAAAGGGGAAGTAGGCTAGTCGTCTAAGTTGTGGTGATCTAGATATTTGTGAGATGTGTGATATCATTGCTTTTCCTCTTACTTGGATTGATTTATAAGCCGCATAGTTTGTTGATGATGATTGTTCGTAACTTGGGATTAAAGTGACCTTGTTTGAGTTTGTCGATTCCGATGATTAAATGTTCTATGATTTGGATTATTTGAATTGAGTCTAAGTTATATGATTATTTTGCTTGAGGACAAGCAAAGGTCTAAGTGTGGGGGAGTTGTTTGGTGTCATTTTGTTAGGATTTAGTCTTTATTTATTATTTGTTTTTGTGTCGTTTTGGAGTCGTTTTGTGTCTTTATAGCTATGATTTGGGTGTTTCGAGTATTTTACTTGTTAGGGATCATGGGAGCCGAAAGAAGGAGAAAGAACGAGAAAAGGAAGAAAAAGGAGTGCAAAACTGGATAAAGTGCGCGGAGCAACTGGAGCGCCCGCTCCGAGACGTTGGAGCGCTCGCTCCGTGAACAGTACCCGAGGATTTGCATGGCACCGTCGGAGCGCCCGCTCAAGGGTGGTGGAGCGCCCGCTCCAGTTCAACAATTCAAGCAGATTTGCGCAGCTATTATGGAGCGCCCGCTCCCGTATGTTGGAGCGCCCGCTCCACGCCTGGCGTGTTTTATTAATTGTTTCCTTATTGGAGTCGAACTTCTAGCTTATTATATATAGGCCATTAGGGCACGAATTAGAACAAGCTTTTACCCTAGTTTTTCAGTTCTAAATACTTTAGCTTTAGTTTTTATTGCTTTCTTTTGTTCGAATCCAGATTCGTAGTTCGTTGCAGTTTAATTCAAGTTCTTCGTTTCGTCGTTATTTTCGTAAGTTATTTTATTGCTTTCGTTTAATTGCTTTAATTACTTGCTTTAGTTCTAGATTCGATTTCTTTATTGCTTCGTTTAATTTCCTTAGTTTAATTTCGTTCGTTCGATTTCCAAAGTCTAGTTTATATTCGTTTTTCTTTCGTTTTCAATTCTCTCGTTTTCAAAGTTCTTAGAGTTAGATTTATTTATTTAATTTCCAGATTTTCAGATTTAATTTAATTATGTCTAGATTCGTTTTCTTTTCTTTCGTTGCTTTCTTTATTGCTTTCCTTTCGATTTTTGCCTAGGTAGATTTATTGTTTTCTTTAGTTTAATTCTTAGATTAATTCCCAGCTTTCTAGATTAGATTTATTTGCTTTGATTTATTGCTTTGATTTATTTTCTTGCCTAGGATTTAAAACCAAAAAACCCAAAAATTCTATTTACTTGCTTTCTTAGTTTAGGTTGTTTTTACTGCACAGTTATTTGCCCTGTTAAGTTTTCTTTGAGATTCGACTTAGGTTTTTACTTACTAGTGCTACGATAGGATTTTGTTCTATTGCAAACACTTTTTAGTGAAACAAACTTGATCTCGCAGTCTTTATCCTTGCTTTCCTTGGATTTTCCACTAAATCCAATACCAGAGTGATCACGCGGATTGCGTTGCATGGATTGGACCTCTTCCAATTTCTTTCCGCTTTTTTCAACTGACTCAAGGTGAGTTGAAGCTTTCCTTCTTTTTCCACGAGAAGTTCGTGTCGAATAACCAAGTCAGCCAACTTTGATGTAAGGCTGTGAATTTCGGCATCTTTGATTTTGAGGGACTCGTCCTTCTCGAGCTCCCTGGTATCGAACTTCTTTACTTGGAAAGTCAATTCTTCAATTTTTGACTTTAGGGCTTCGATCTCCCTTTCCTTTTCTTCATCATAGGGAGTGAATTTTTCTTCTAATGCTAGCTTGTATTTTTCATTCTTGTTCATCAACTCAGCATTATCTTCAACGACCTCTTTGAGTGTATCCACGAGATCGGCATAATCATCGAGCTGTTTCTTGATTTCTTCCCAAGACACAGCGTCGGATAGTTCTTCACTTTCTTCTGCACATTCATCGTCAGAGAAAGAAAGTGAAATAGGTTGAGGAACTACCTTTGAAGATCCCTCGGTTTGTTGGTGTTCTCCAACAAAGCATTCTTCATCATCACTTTCGTCGAAAGCGATGTAACCCTCATCATCACTTGACGAGCTGTCTGAGAGGTGAGCCTCCTTTGATTCTTCGGCAATCATGGCAGCTCGTTGATCCTTGAGCTTCTTATCGCGCTTTGCACGGAGCTCGTCTCTCTCGGCCTTTGTCAGATCGGTAAAAAATAGGAGGGAGTATAATTTATTACTTTATGTTATGTTCATCAATACTCCCCTTCTAGGGAGAGATACAGTCTGTTGGTTTATATGTTCGATATTTTATTTTACTTTTATAGTAATTATTTAATTATCATTGATACCTTTTCATGATATTGTGTACATTTTTTCTTTTTCAGCTAGTTGTCCTTATATTTGTGCACAATTCATAATTAAATTTTAAATAATCATGACTCTATCTTGAATCTTGATCATTCACTTTCAATAATTAAAAGTCAACTAAATTAGATTTTAATATTTACTTCAATTTAAAACGCATTACAAAAAATAGGACCACATATAAACTACTTTAATCTCCACTTATTACGAATAATATTAAAACTCGAGCTGAAAAATTCTGCACACAAATATTGTTAACGGAAGGAGTTCAATTGGTTAAATAATTGATAAATCCAAAACCACTCCCTCTAATTTCTTTAATCTTAGTTTTTATTCTTAAATGTTAATTCCAATAGGCCATATCCTAATATACATTTACTTTCAAAATACTATTATTACAAAGGTTGCGATTTCTTTCATGCGACGAAAGAAAATGTATATTTACTCTTTAAATTTTCCTTATTTCTCTTTTTTTTTTTTTTTTTTTTTTTTTTCACATTTGACATTTTTTCCCTTCATTTGCACTACAATGGAAAGAAATATTATCTCTCCAATAGGTGTTGTATATATTTTCTTCAATTGAAGGATTGAAATTCTTCCCCATTGATAAAAGATGATAAAAGTGTGAGATTTAAATGGTGAATTTTTTTTCCTCTCATTTTCTTTCGCATTAAAGAAAATACAACCTAAATATAGTCGGAGCATAATTTTGAAACAGAAAATCTCATCCGATGCATACTACTTTATTGAAAATGAAGTGTAGGGGGATTAATCATTAATGAGAAGCAAAGCATGTGGGATTAGCTGTAACCGTTGATTATAATAACAAGAGATTTGAAGGGAAAGATTTGATGCATTTTGTTGTTTGTTGGAAACTATTTTAATTTTTTATTAATTTATTTCTTAACCATTAGATTTGTTTGTTAGTGTTGAGTATGTTTGTCTGTGAACATACACATGGGCCTTATTTTCTTGGCAATTTATTTAAAATTTAGGGGCCCCCACGAATTTAGATGCCAAGTCATTGTCTTTGGCCATGACTATATATTCTTTGATTTTCGTAATTCTTCATTTAAAATTTTATTTTATATTACTCCCTCTATTTTATTTTAATAGATTTGTTTCGTTTTGGCACGTGATTTTAAAAGTACTGTTAAAAGTGAAAAGTAATGAGTCAGTATTGAAAAATAAATGTTAATTCTTTCCATTTTAAAAAACAATTCAATTGAAGTGGAACTTGTTATTAGAAAATGAAGCCAAGTGAAGTGAAACAGAGAGTATTATTGAAAGATTTTTTTTTCCTGATTAAATAGGTCGGTTGGAAATTCTTTTTCCTTTTATGTTTCGATTGATTTTTGACTTAGAATTTAATACTCTTTATGCGTCATTTAAAGCGTCTATTTTCTTTTTGATACGATAGTTAAGGAGAACTAATTATTTTCACTCGTGTCATCTATGGTATAGACTCAAAAGTATTTTTTTTTCGTTTAATGTATTTTTTGTTATGATATTTTGTTAGTTTTGATTATATTTTATTAGTGATAGAATAGTTGAATATAAAGAGATTACTGATTTTTTTAATGAATCAATACCTATTGATTATAATATATTATCGTTTGTCGAGATTATAACTTTCAAAATGTGATGTTCAATCTTGTGATATTGAATTTTGCAGAACTACATAATCTCAAATAGATAAATTTAATGTATAATCATTAAGTATATGACCTACCGTTTAATGTAGAAAAAATGATATTTATAATAAACAATTTAATAACCTTCAAAGGTATACGTTTCGATATACATTATGTGCAATTTACAATATAAAAGCAATATAGTACATATTATATGAAAGATATTTACAACATTTGTAGCAATCTAGCAAATTCATATAAAATATTATATTAAATACTGTGAATTAGCAAACATATTTTAAAAGTATTATTCTTTATTTTAATTTTCACCAAGTGTTAAAGAAAAGTGTATAAAATTTAAAATGGTGGTTACATTTCATTAAAAGAAATTTAAAATACTCAAAATAATTAAAAACACGACATAAAATCAAATTCATAAGGTAGTGAAATATCACATGAATTCACGAATCATGTTAAACACATCGGGCCAACCCACGGGCTTTCAGCCCAACCCTATCGGGATCAGACTTTTTTCTAGTTCAGCCATATCGAGTTTTTTTACTTCCGGGCTATCATTTTTTGACCTTAACCCACCATTTTTTCTAGGCTATTCGAATCGACACATAAGGTGGTGTGCAGAAAAGGAGAATAATAAATGAGGTTAAAATATAAATTTACATATTTTCTTATTATTTATAATTTATTGACCAGAACACTTACGCATGGAGTAACTATTTTGAATTATAAAATTAAAAAAATGTCAAATTTGCACCGGACATGCAAATTTGAGCGGGAAGAGCAATACTTTATAGTACTACCTCCATCTCACAAAAGTAGTCCTAGTTTGACTTAACACAAGAATTAAGGAAAATAAGAATGTGTGGTTGTAATTAATTTTGAGGAGAGAGAGTTAATTGTAGTCAAATATTATTTGTCATTTATAGATAGTGGACTAATGTATGAGACGGACAAAAAATAAAAGATGGACTACTTTTATGAGATGTAGGTAGTATAATATTGATTTCCATCATCAAATTACATCTATATTATATAATATTGAAATTTTACATAAATTTACATTTTCATTTAATTTATTACAATATTCTTTTATTTTCCTGAATACCAAAGTATAGATAACATTAATTACAAAGATAAAATTGCAAACTTTTAAGAGAATATATAGTGTTTTACCCAATTTCAACTTACAAAACAAAATTTTGCTTTGTATCTTAAAAAACACAACTTATACCCTCTTTTTGGTTTGGTTTCCAATTATACCCTTGCTTTTTAGCTTTGTGTATAACTTTATAGCTTTGGTGTTTTTTGTCATGTAGCAACTATCTTTCTTCTCTTCTTCCCTCTATATTTGTTGGGATCAACGTGAAAAAACAAACAGCAGACAACATTCAAATATCTTTCTCTTCTCTTCTCTTCTTTCTCAATTTTTCTCGCACGCAGCAGGGTTCTATGTTCATAGCTCTTCTCGACGGACGGCGGTGGTTTGACGACAGAGGTGAGCAAACGGCGGTCTGAAGATACATTTGAACAGACGACCAGACGACGGCGGCGTTCTGACAAACGGCGGCGGCGTTCTGACAAACGGCTGGCTGCGGACTGACGACGGCGGCGTTCTGGCAACGAAACGCCGTCGGGCTGACGACGACGACATATTCTAGTTTGGAAAAGCGCATTCTGGTGGAAGACGTAGTTGTTATACCGTCTTCGAGCTTTCAACATGGTACTTTCATGGATTTTTCATGTTTGAATATTAGGGTTTTCATGTTTGTAAGCTTGCATGTGTTTTTGTAATCGACGTACAGGTACGTTTAATTATTTTTCGTACTGTTATAGTCAGGTAAGTTTGGTCAGATTTTTGTACTAGTGTATGTAGATTAGTTCTCAACTAATTTTATTTACATCAAGTAGTTCCATGTGTTCTGTATAGTTGAAATAAACGTAATTCATATCATATCATTTCATAATATTACTTAAGTACACAGTACGAAACACAAAAAAGGTTACTAGTTTTGTGTAAGTTTTCGTTTAATTTACATTATGCACTAAAGTACTCAGTACGAAATGAATCAAACTTACTGCGTACTAGTGTATGTAGATTAGTTCTCAATCATTGTTTACTCTGTTTTTTTCGTACTATACCATGATGATAATTTGTGTTTCATTTCATATGTTTTTTAGGCTCCGCCATCTTCTGTGTTGTTTGTCCATGGTGGTAAATGGAATTACGACAAGTATGAGGGTGGTATAAAGGATTTTATCCCCATTCCCTCAAGCGGTGTGACGCTTGAAGAATTGTTGGCCAAACTTGAAGTGCGTTTGAAGAAGAAACGGAATACTCATGTGTTTGATTTAGATGCTTGGATACAACCTGCTGTTGGTGATGGTTTCAGAATGAAAATCACGGATAATTACGAGTGGTCTTGCTTACATGACTTTATGGTAGTCCCTACAATATACGTTTCGGTTTGTGAGAAGAACAATGATTTTGAACAATGTAGTGTTGTTCCGTTCAACTCATGCATGGTCCCGGCTTTACATAATTCTAGTGACGAGAGTTGTGCAAGTCAAACTGCAAGTTACAATGGGTTAGAGGCGAGCAAACGATGGGTTATTCCGGGTGCTTCTCACCAAGCTTCCCTTCCTTCCGCCGATGTCGTAACACAGCCCGAACGTGTTAGAGGCGAGCTTGCTGAAGGATCTACGTTCGAAAGTAAGCAGTTGATGATCACAGCTGTTAGTTTATATCATTTGAGAAATTGTTTGGAATTTAGAACCCCACGTTCGGATATTGATAGATACTACATAGTTTGCACAAAAGGAAAAACATGTAAGTTTATTATGCGGGATAAAGCCCTTGGGCTGTCCTGGAAGATATACGAGTGGGCCCCTCACACGTGTACTTATGATTTGAGGGTTCGTCCACAACCGAAAGTTTCATCTAAAGCTATAGCTGTCCACGTTGGTGCGCAGTTGAGGGAAGATGGATCGATTGTTAGACCGCGTGACATTCAAGCGCAGATGTTACGAGAATTTGGTGTCAATGTGAAGTATTCAACTGCTTTGTCTGCTAAGAATGTTGCCCTAAACGCTGCATACGGAGATCAGGAACTGTCATTTCAGGTTAAACTTGTTCCATGTTTATAAGTACATTTTGTATTCATTTCGTACCGCGTACTTATATTGGTACTAATTTACAATTACCGCGTACTCGTAATTGCAATAGGATTACCGCGTACTCCTTACTTACTGTTTTTTTTTTTTTTTTTTTTTTTTTTTTTTTCACTTTACAGTTGCTGCCTAAATACCTTTACATGTTAGAGAGGATGAACCCCGGATCAGTTGTTGATCTACAGACGTGTGATGGGTCCTTTGAATATTGCTACATTTCACTTGATGCGTGTGCAAGGGAGTTTCGTGCGTGTCGTCCCGTGATTGTCATTGATGCAACACATTTGAAGGGGAAATACAAGGGAGTTTTGTTTGTTGCATCGACTAAGGACGCTAATGAGCAGATTGTCCCCCTTGCTTTTGGGATAGGTGATAAAGAAAATGATTCTTCTTGGTGTTGGTTTCTAGAGCACGTTCGTCGGAGTTTTGGCACTCGTGAGGAATTATTAATCGTGTCTGATCAACACATTAGTATAAAAAATGCGGTGACTGCTGTGTTTCCAGGTGTCCCTCATGGCTTTTGCACATACCATATCCAAGGTAATCTCAAGGCACGTGACGAAGTGATAGAGATCTTCCAAGATGCTGCAAATGCGTAACGGGAGAACGATTTTAATATTCATATGGATAACTTGGAGTTGACTTGCCCAGGTGCACATGCAAAACTCTGAAACATATGTTATTAGTTCTCAACCAATTTTATTTACATTACGTAGTTCCATGTGATCTGTACATTATGTCTAAAGTACTCAATACGAAAGGTAATCAAAGCTCACTGTGTACTTAAGTACGAAGTAAGCTTTGATTACCTTTCGTACTGAGTACTTTAGCAGTGTTGTGTAAGTGTTCATATGGATAACTTGGAGTTGACTTTGTCCAGGTGCACATACAAAATTGTTAAACATTGGTCCGAGTAGATGGGCAAAGTGTAGATGCCCTGTGCGGAGATATAATTTTGGAACGTCTAATGCCGTAGAGTGTCTGAACTCTCGTTTAAAGTGGGCAAGGAAATTACCAATATGCTCTTTGTTGGAGTATACGTGTAATTTGGTTCAAGCATGGTTCTGTGAGCGGCGTTCTATCGCTGGAGCTATATCCCTTGAATTGTCAGACTATTCAATGGAGAGATTGGGTAATGCAATTAGGGTGGGTCGGACAATGAAGGTCGAGGGTATTTCTGAATCAAAGTTTAAAATCATATCGGGGGACAAGAGCTATATTGTTGACATTGCTGCGATGACGTGTTCATGTCGTGTATGGCAGATGGACCTTTTTCCGTGTTCGCATGCTACACGGGCAATAAGGTAACAAGATTTGTTTTTCATCCGAAGTACGTTATGTAGTGTATGCTAATTACTGCACTCTTTAGACGGTAAGTTTTGTTTTGGTTCTTAATGCGGATATCAATACGAATATACACCATATCGTACTTGTTAATTATTTTTTTTGTTTTTTGTAGTCATGTCAATCAGACTCCAATTGGATATGTGCATTCATATTACAGCACTGCTACGTGGCGTGAAATATATGCAGCTGAGGTAACCCCTGTGCCTGATCCTAGCGATTGGCGTGTTCCATGTGATGTTGCTACGAGGGTTGTTGGAACCCCATCTAACCCGAAACACGCGGGTAGGCCTAGGACGAGGAGGATTCAATCTATGAGGGGTGCTCCACGCGATGGGGTTCCATGTGATGTTGCTTCGAGTGTTGCTGAACCCAGTGTTGATCCGAGTGGTGCTGAACCCATTGGTGCTACGAGTGTAGCAAAGGATCGTCTTTGTGGCCGATGTAAGCAGAAGGGCCATTATCAAAACACGTGTTATGTATATTTGGAGATCAATGTTGAAGATGAACAAGTGGTGGGTGGTGGTGGTGGTGGTAAGCGTACTCGTAAAGGTCCAATAAAATGTGGTATTTGCGGTGTACTTGGGCATTCCCGTAGAACTTGCACGGACCCAAATATATTATGATGTATCTGAACACGGGCATGAACATGATTGTCAGTTATTATCAATATATTTCGATGTAGTATTATGTTTAAATATTTTGATGTGAGCATTTTGTCTTGCTTGGGTACTGGAGTAAGTCTGACCTTTTGTGGGTCTTGTTCATTTTACATTATGTACTAAAGTAATCAGTACAGAATAGATCAAATCTTACTGCGTACTTGAGTACACAGTACGAAACACAATAAGGTTACTAGTATTGTGTAAGTTTTTGTTCAAATTACATTATGTACTGAAGTACTCAGTACGAAATGAGTCAAATATTACTGCGTTCTTAACTACGCAGTAAGAAACACAAAAAATATTATTGTTATTGTTTAAGTTTTTGTTCAATTTACATTATGCACTATAGTACTCAGTACGAAACGAGTCAAATCTTACTGCGGGCTAAAGAACGCAGTAAGCAACACAGAAAAGATTACTGTTATTGTTCAAGGTCTTGTTCAATTTACATTACGTACTATAGTACGCAGTACGAAAGAGATCAAATGTTACTGCCTACTAAAGTACACAGTACGAAACACAATAAGGTTACTAGTATTGTGTAAGTTTTTGTTCAAATTACATTATGTACTACATTACTCAGTACGAAACGATTCAAATATTACTGCGTTCTTCTTAAGAACGCAGTAAGAAATACAAAAGATTACTGGTATTGTGTAAGTTTTTGTTTTATTTACATTATGTACTAAAGTACCCAGTATGAAATGAGGAAAATATTACTGCGTGCTTAAGCACGCAGTAAGAAACATAGAAAAGATTACTGGTATTGTTTAAGTTTTTGTTCATTTTACATTATGTACTAAAGTATGCAGTACGATATGAGTCAAATCTTACTGCATACTTAACTTAAAGTACGCAGTACGAAACACAAAGAAGATTACTGGTATTGATTGAGTTTTTGTTCATTTTACATTATGTACTAAAGTACTCAGTACGAAATGAGCCAAATCTTACTGCTTACACTAAGTACTCAGTACGAATGAGTTAAAATTTACTGCGTACTTAAGTTCACAGAGTAAGAAAGGATTACTAGTATTGTGTAAGTATTTATTCATTTTACATTATGTACTAAAGTTCCAGTACGAAAGAAAGCAATATTTTACTGCGTACTTGTAAGTACACAGTAAGAACTAATCTAAAAAGATTACTAGAGGCAAGTAAGTAACACAAAAAAGATGCCACAACACTTACATTTATACACCATGGTACGTACCATATTTACCAAAAAACAAAAGCCATGGTACGTACTGATTTTTACTACTTAAGAATCACTATGTACCATGTTTTAGTGTTTTGAACCAGACATACCAAAAACTAATTACATAACCATGTTTGTCCACAAGATTTCCCAAAGAGTTATAAATTACACTAAAATGCAGGCAATGGAATAGCAGGCTCAGTACTGAACGCGTAGATCGTCTGAGCAATTCGGAACTTGTAAGCATTCAACTCCACAGGTGATTGTAGACCTTTATCCCCCGGTGTAGTTGATATCAGTCTCTCGACTGTCTTCAAGCAGTACAGAGCACAGCTGTAGTCGTCGACCTGCTTGTAAGTATCCGCGACATCTGCAAAACAAATTTCCCACTGGGTGCAGCAGGGCTCTGTGATATTATGTCTCTCATTGTATCCTATGCCTTTCATAAGTTGTGGTAGGAGCCTTGCCAATGGGATGAAGATCCTCTTTCAGTTTGTTTTGTGATGATTTTGAAATGACCACGATTTAGAGTCGTAAAGCCAGATCTTCTGAGCCTTCATATCAATTAGCAATGTCACCCAGTGCTCGCTAAAATGACATATTGTCACAACCTACAAAAATAGTATGTTTTGATTAAAAAAATAAAAACATAAAACATAGACAGTACAGTCTGTTATAAAACGTATTTAAAACAACAAGTACACCTAGAGTGAAATCGTACTCAATGAACGAGTACGCAGTTAAGCATATCGTACTGAGTACTATAGTTTGTTTATACCTTTTCATAGTTGATCCAAGGCTGCATCCTCTCCCCCCCAGGGTGGATACTCTGCATCAGCAAATATCATCAATTTTTCCAGGTCATCAAATTTGAGATGTTCCTCACTTCCTTTCTTAAACATGCTCTGCTTGTACAGTTCCATTTCGGGTTTCTTCTTTCCGTGAAGTGTGTCAAACACTTCATCAATTGCACACTACAAAGTCAAGAAGGAACACTATGTCAGGAACACTATGTCAGATATTTCAACAATTGCGCACTATAACTAATTAATCATATTTATATACTTACCATGAAGTGGCTTGAGGTGATTGCTACGTTCGGGTTGGTATGTGTTATGCCTGCAAAGCTTGGGTCTGTAGCAAGGATCGATAGGTATGCATTAATGTGCTCTTCCTCCAACATGGTATCGGGGGTTGTTATATACTCAAAATACTGCTTGTCAACCAAGTAGTCTAATCCGACATTCCTATACCTGTTTTGTAGCCCAATCGTGTAAGTAAACATACGATTTTGTTAATAGAGAAATGCTCTTTAAATGTAAGTGTTATGTAATTAGTAACTTACAGTTTTTCCTCTGACCGCATGAACTCGTGGAAAGATCTCCTGCCTGCCCTTAGATCTGTGCTTAGGTACGGACTTCGCAATGCCCTTGCCGGGTACCGAATTCGGATTGGTCTGCCCTCGTCAGTCGGGTCAATCATTAGGTATGCTACATCTTCAGTTCGAATCGGGCCCACCGAAAGTTGTAAGTCTTCTTCTCTGGCTGTGCTACGTTCCACCGATGACATTACTTCATCGAGAGCTTTACTCATTTGGTCGTCAGACAGTAAGAAGTCATCTTCCTCATTTTCCTGGATACATAAAAGCTGATAGTTATTCATACGATTTCGTACTGGGTAAATTTTCAAGTATTTCAATACAAATCGTACCCACAACTAGTGATTATCCGAATTAGGCAAACGTACTAGAAATAACATGTCCGTACCCAAAAACACCCACACAAAAGCAGTTCTGTTTTGCCATACACTTGAAAAGAACAAACAAAACACTTAAATTGTCTTTGGTACCCCAAACTCCACAGCGTTTTTTCAATGTTCATGCATTAGAATGCATGACTTGTACCTTATCTCCCCCCGGGACACCTGTCTTGCCATCACCTGCAGCTGCATCGCTGGCCTCCCCGGCATGCTCCCTCGTTGCCAGTGGTTCATCAACGGGGGCTGTGACGGCTGCCTCGACAGTTGCCCCAGGCATCTGTGCTTCATCAACGGGGGATGCCACCGATTTTTCTTTGCGAGCTTTCTTGGCTCCACCAGTCCTTGCTCTTCCATAGCGTTTCAATTGCGTCTTCTTTTCCGCCTCCTTCGGCTGGCCTCCTTCTGCAGCTGCTGTCTGGATCACGGGCTGTGCTGTCTCCTCAGGAATTGAGGTGTCAGCTCCCACCTCGATACCGGCCTCCCCTGCCTTGCTGCCCTCTCCTGCACCTGGAGCTGCCTCGCTTGTCTTCCCGCCTGCACCGGCCTCTACTCCTGTTCCCGGAGTTGCCTCGCTTGTCTTCCCGCCTGCACCGGCATGCACTCCTGCTCCCGCAGCTGCCTCGCTTGTCTCCCCGCCTGCACCGGCCTCCACTCCTGTTCCCGGAGTTGCCTCGCTTGTATTCCCGCCTGCACCGGTGTTTCACTAAAAAGTGTTCGCAATAGAACGAAATCTATCCTAGCACTTAGTAAGTAAAAACCCAATGTCGAATCTCGAAGGAAAACTTTGCAGGGCAATTAATTATGTAGTAAAACCTAATCTAAGAAAGCAAGTAAAGAATATTTTTGGGGTTTTGATTTTAAATCCTAGGCAAGAAAATAAATCAAAGCAAATAAAACTAATCTAAAAGCTGGAAATAAATAGAACTAAATAAACTTAGAGAATTAAACTAGAAGAAAGCAATAAATCTACCTAGGCGAAAATCGAAAAGAAAACAATAAAGAAAGCAAAGAAGAAAGCATAAACTAACTTAGACATGATGAATTAAAATCTGGAAATTAAAAGGAGAAATAAATCTAACTTTGAAAGCTTTAAAAACGAGAGAATTGAAATCGAAGAAAAACGAATCTAAACTAGAACTAGAAATCGAAAGAACGAAATTTAAACTAAGCAAATTAAACGAAGCAATTAAGAGAATGAATCTAAAACTAAAGCAAAGCAATTTAAGCAAATAAACGAAAGCAATAAAAGAACTTACGCGAATTAAACGAAGACGAAGAACTTGAATTAAATAAACGAAGTCTTGAATTAAACGAACTACGAATCCGGATCCGAACAATAGAAATCTAATCTAAAGTGTTTGAATACTGAAAACTAAAGCTAAAATAGAGTAAAAGTGTTGTAGAATTCGTGCACAAGGGATAGTATATATAATAGGTATGAAAACCTAATTATACAAGGAAACTACAGCTGGCCGGAACGTTGGACGGTCGTCCAACGTACGCTGGACGCTCGTCCAACGTCGCACTCGCATTTTTCTTCAATTCTTCCCTGGACGGTCGTCCAACGTAAGTTGGATGCTCGTCCAACGCTGGACGATTGCGCGCCTTTCTTGTTTCGGTCGTATCTTCCTCGTCCGAACTCCAAATTGACCTCCATTTTCGCCTACATGCTCCTATTGACCCCTCTTCGATATAATGCTTCTTTCATCTCATTTTCTTCTCGTTTCCGCACTTTTTATCCTACAATGCCAAAGACTCCAAAGCAACCAAATAATAGCCACAAACGACGAAAACACACAAAAACTAAGGGAAAACGGACACGAAAACATGACGAAAATCCTAACATCTAGACACCAATCAACCGGCATCCACTCCTGCTCCTGGAGCTGCCTCGCTTGTCTTCCCGCATGCACCGGCCTCCTCGCCTGCACCTTTCTCAGCAGTGACCGGCTCGCCTGCACCTGTGTGACCAGCGTCCTCCTCGACTGCATCTGTGAGCTGCCTCGCTTGTCTTCCCGTTAGTGTATGGCTGCTAGGCAGTGAGGAGGCATGCCTTGCAGGTGAGAAGGTAGTGTCGGTGTCATGCATCTGGAAAAAATTGAAGGCCTCGTGAGTGTCACGGGCAGCCTCACGATGCCCACTGTCAGCAAGCTTCTCGACGACATCTTTCACAATCTGCTGTCGGAAGCTTTCCATGAATTCCATCATCTTCTTTGCAGCAGCTTCGCCTGCAAGTGCCCCGATCTTCTGCATATCTTCATCGCTAATGTGCAGAGTTGCAGCTGGAGCAGCATGTGATGGACCTGGCTTAGCAGCAGCGGGCAGATTCTCATCTCTTGGCCTTTTCCTTCTGGCGTCGTTCGGATTATACTTGAAGGCAAAAGGCCTTCCTTCGGGGTCATTTTCCAGCGATTTCCAGTAGAAGGTTGACAGTTCCTTAGCATGAGGCTTCAGAATAGGCAGCGTGTTCTGCAAAAATGATATAGTTCAAAATTAATTCATAGTTCATAAGATGACTTAAGTACACAGTAAGAAACTGGAAAAGATTTACATTATGTAGTAAAGTTCTTAGTACGAAAAGAAGCAAAGATTACTGGGTCATTAAGTACTCAGTAAGAAAGGAGGAAAAACTTACTGAGTACTTAAGCACTCAGTAAGAAAACACAGAAAAGATTACTGTGTAATTAAGTACTCAGTAAGAAAGGAGGACAAACTTACTGAGTACTTAAGCACTCAGTAAGAAAACACAGAAAAGATTACTAGTGATGTGTAACATAAGCATTTTATTGTGTAAGAAGGAATAAGTAATACCTGCTCTATTTGGCGATCTGTTGGGAATTTAAACTTCTTCACGAAGTTGTACCGCAAGAAGCGGGGTCTTACTCTTTTTGGATTTCTCCCTCCGATAGCTTCACCGAAAGCTGGAATCGCTTCAAATATCCAAGCCTACAAATATGATATTGTTAGTTTATGGCATGGGGAAATGGGTCTTATATTTTCCAAGTTCAGTTTGCTTACCGAGAATGCTATAGTGTTTCCTTTGAGATGGTAGCTTATGGTCCCTGAGTCCGGTACCCTCTCTTTGCGCATGACATTCGTGATTGTGTCTTTCAGGGCTTGGAACGAATAACTCCCCCACGGAAAAGCTTCCCACTCTTCACTGTTCTCCAGCAGAATCCACATCCATATCGAAATTGCTTTCTTGGTCTGATCATACCCAAGCACATATGTACATGCAAGAAGCAGTTTAGAAAGCTTCACATAATCCGATGGTGATGCTTCGGGTGTTATCTCAATCGCATTGTCCTCTTCCATCACAGTATAGGCAAACGACTTGTCGATGAACATCTTTGACACATCAGCTGTGGTAGTCTTGTCGTTTCCTCTAAATAGCCGTACAAAGACAGATTCGGTGGGGATCTCATGATATATGTACGGGTTGAATTTGGCCTGTCCAAAGCGAAGCCCGCTAACCAGCTCAAATTCTGTCCTCGAAAATCGCAGGACAAAATCTCCAATTTTAAACCAGAGGGCTGTTGGGTCAGGGTTTGGATCTGGCTTCACCTCCCTGAATACCACGTAATGCACCATGACTCCATTCCGGCTGCTGAATTTGTTGAGCTTCAAATACGATCCAAAACAACAGTTTTTAACCTCCTTAGCTGCTGCAGCTGGAAGTGTATTTAGGACGTCATCTATGTCAGCTGCCATTGTCTCGTACCCTGTGAACATTGTCTTACTGGGGTATTCCTGTAAGTCTCCCCTCTTGTAGGTCCATGTGATCTGTACAGTTGAAGTAAACTCAGCCTCATATCATATAATTTCAGTATATATTCTTATAAGTACACACCACGAAAGGAATCAAAGCTTACTGCGTACTTAAGTACACAGTAAGAAACACAACAAAGATTACTAGTATTGTGCAAGTTCTGTCATTTTACATTATGTACTAAAGTACTCAATACGAAATTTAGAAAAGCTTACTGTGTACTTAAGTACACAGTAAGAAACACACGAAAGATTACTAGCCTTGTGAAAATTTTTGTTCAATTTACATTATGCAGTAAAGCACGCAGTACGCAAGGAGGAAAAACTTACTGAATTCTTAAGTACCCATTAAGAAACATATAAAAGATTACTACTATTGTGCAGATTTTGTTCATTTGACATAATGTACTTAATTACACAGTAAGAAACAATTAAAAGCTTACTAGTATTATGAAATTTTTTGTTTACTATCGTACATCACAGTGCAAAATTACTACTTTCACTGAAGATGAGTAGAAATTTGAACAATCAAACCTTAAATAGGGATATTAGCATATTTTTTTAGGTGTTTTTACTCACAAAACATCCCAGAATATGGATTTTAACCCTCATTTTTAGTACCAGTGCTTCAAAAACATATGATTTAGTCGAAAATTAGAGTTAAATGTTGACAAAATCAAGTTTTGATAGTACATTCGTACTGAGGATTTTATTTGAGAAAAACAAATTCACAGTTTTACAGAGATTAGGGTTCGAGATTTCTGGAAAACTTTTTCAGATTATAGGGCTCTTATTTTCTTGAAATATGAACACGATGGTTGAAGATTGAAGAAAATACCTCTGGCCTTAAGAAAGATGGCGCATCCGGAGCAATCTCCTGTACCCCCTCTCCGATTTCTGCTTCTGCATGCGGTTCTTGGGTCGATTCTTTTGTCTTTGAACGTTTTGATTTCCTGGGCGCCATTTACCTTCTCGCGTTGGTTTGTCGTCGGCCGGAATGTAGTGTGCAATCGGGATGGAACAACACTCGCGCTGGAATCGCGGTGGTTGGAGAGAGGGATTTTTGCTCTGGTTGGAATCGTGGTGGTTGGAGTCGGGGTTTCTGAGTTCCGTTTTCGAGAGGGAGAGAGAGAGGTTGAGGGAAGATGATTGATAGAGAGAGAGGGAAGTTGAGGAGTTGATATGCGGGTTCCCTAGGTGACCAATAATTGTCAAATCCCGGCAATAACTTGCAGGGGCAATTTTGTACCAATTTTGAAAAATTGGGTATAATTTTATGTTTTTAAGATCCAAAGCAAAATTTAGTTTTTTAACTTCACTTAGGGTATTTTCTTTTTTCCCTCAACTTTTAACTAGTTTATCAAATTATCATCAAATTTCAAGATATAACACTTAAAAGAGCATAAAAACATACTGTATTTAAAAGAAACATTTAACTCAAAAGGCATCCATTTGAAATGTAGAAAAAATAGTTAAATGAAATAAATCCACTCGAAATCTGCATATAAATCTTAATACAGTAAAACTTCTTTAAATTAATACTCTATAAATTAATAACCTCTCTAAAATAATAAAATCTTCCGGTCTCAACTCGGGCCTTTGTAAAAAATTATCAAATTCGATAAGATAATAAAATAATAACTTTTCAGAAAATCCCTTTATAAATATTAGGTCCCATCAAATCTCTAAATTAATAATTCGTAAATATTACAATTATAAATATTAGGGTAATTTGCTAAAATATGAACATACTGTTACTTGAATTTTCTTAAATTTTAAATATTATGGTCTTTGTACCTTAACTAACTTTCAAACGATAATTTTCATCAACTTACTCTTGTAAATATTTTTGAGTGCACATAAGATGATCTCTTTTATACTCAAATAATGTTGTACGCGTTTGATCATTTATAGATGATTTTGCAATGCCTTTTAGATGAGAAGACATGATTGAGTGTTATAAATGATTTTATTTAAATATATTGAGATTTATATATATGTTTCACTCAACATGCATGCATATATTTAATTGGTTATAATAGTTATTTAAGTGTAACGAACTGATGTAAACATGTATATTCAAGTAATTCCAATGACTTAATACATGCGTCAATAAATATAATAGTTGACTGTATAAAATGAATTGTTATTATATATAATTATATTTAATTAGTTTTAGGGAATTTGTTGATAAATGATACAATCAATGTAACATATATGAATTTATTTATTTATTTTATAAATACTACTATGTACTAAATTTGCTTAATTTAAAAAATACCTCTTTTAATTAATAAAATATTAATTTATCGATATATTAATATCTCTCTAAATTAATAAAGTTTCATAGTCCCAAGATTATTAATTTATAGAAGTTTTACTGTACCTTTCAATTAATGCTGCGAAAATTATAGGGTGAAAGTTAATCAAATCTCAATTAATTCTGTGCCTATACATAATACTATTATTAATCTCACACATTATACTATATTCTTGTAAGAGCATTAGCAGCAGAGTACGAGAGAATACGAGAGTACGGCGTATGCTAGTTAAAAAGTGTGCTGACTAGGACAAAAAGTGTGCTGACAAGGACAGAGTACGGCGTATGCTGAAAAGTAGTGCAATAGAGTACGGTGTATGCTGTTTATTTTATGTGCTGACTAGACTATGCTGACTGGACATTGTTAGTTACTCCCTCCGGTCTTTCCTAGTTGAGTCACTTTCCCGATTGGGCCGGTCTCTCCTAGCTGAGTCGTTTTCTTTTTGGGTAAAAATTAAGTATTAAACACACAACTAATTGTACCCCTTATTTTACTTAATTAACATACTAATTACGCCCCAATTTCTCAATTTCTCCATTATCGCCATTGCCGTCTCTCTCGAAATAATTTTAAATTAATTTAAAATAAATCCAGAAAAGTTTTAATTTTATAAAAAAAAAAATCCAGAAAAGTTTTTTATTTTAATTTTAAACATCAACAATAATTTTATAAAAAAAAATCCAGAAAATTTTAAATTAATTTAAAATAAATCCAGAAAAGTTTTAATTTTATAAAAAAAAATCCAGAAAAGTTTTTTATTTTAATTTTAAACATCAACAATAATTTTATAAAAAAAAAATCCAGAAAATTTTAAATTAATTTAAAATAAATCCAGAAAAGTTTTAATTTTATAAAAAAAAATCTAGAAAAGTTTTTTATTTTAATTTTAAACATCAACAATAATTTTATAAAAAAAATCTAAAATTTTTTAAATTAATTTAAAATAAACTGAAAAACAAAAAAAAAATATTAATTGATAAATTTTTTTTTAAATTAATTAAAATAAAATACAGTACTTAGTAATTATAAACATAATCCCATTCTCTTCTCAATTACCAAACATACTTAAAGTACTAAACAACTCTTCTTAATTCCCGTTTCGAAAAGTTTCGACTCAACTAGGAAAGACCGGAGGGAGTATTTGTTAATTCTTATTTCGATTTAATATTTTTCTTGTCGTTCGAATACGAGTTTTTTTAATAAATCAAATTCTATTGTACATTTAAAAAATTACAATACAAAGATTTTAAAACATGACAAACAAAACAATTAAAGGGTGAAAAAATGGAGAAAAAATCAAATGTGAACAACTTGTTCAAAATGTGAACAAGTCAAAAAAATAGGAAAGAATACGTTAGAAAAAAGAAAACATAAATTAATTAAAATTATAATCCATAATCTTTAAATTCAAATTGAAATACGGGAATAAAAAAATTAGGAAAGAATTATTAGTTCAACATAGAAAAAAGGAAAGAAAAGAAAAAAAGGAAAAAAAAAAAAAAAAAAAAACAGAAATTGGCTGCGGAAAGAAGGAAAAAAAAGAAAAAAAAAAATCAGTCAAAATCAAATTTTGACCGGCCAATGGGATGCCGCCACGTGGCGTGCGGATGGTGCACAGAGGTGTATGCTTGGGCGTACACGCGGGCGTACACCGTACGCCACGTGTACGCCCGCATCGGCGTCCATTTGGAGAGTACAGTACGCACGCCCACGTGGCAGCGCCACGTGGCGTGCGCACATGGGCATCAGTACGCCCCTGCGAATGCTCTAAGCAAAATGAGAGGTGTGTGTTTATTGGTTTTGAACATAGTAGCAGTATGTGAGTGCGCAGGATACCCACCGGCGCCCAACTGCGCACATTACGAGTGCCCTCCGTACGCCGTCATTTTCACAAACGGTGAGCTCGAAATCAGAACTTACGATACTGCTCTATGGCCTATGGGCGTCTTCTCCCAATATCTCCGCTCAATCTTACTCCCAAGCTTCCAACAAAGGCTTTCGCATGTAATTCATATTATTCCCATAATTCTATGTTTTTTTATTCATTCAAATATTACTTTCGTCCCAATTTACAAGATCAGGTCGATTATTTTTCATTTCACAAAAAGAAAAGAAGTTTATTGGGTTTTGTAGGTTTGTGAGGAATTATTTCATCATCTTCACAAAATCATGCATAGTGGGAGGGCAAGAATGTAATTTTAGCCCAACTTTTTTTAATGGGAATGAAAATATAAGTTAATTCACACGTTGATAAAATTTCTACGTCAACAATTATAGCTTTCTTCTAACAATATAAATGTTGATTTTAGAAATATATTTAACATATAACAATCTGCAACACATAAATGCAACATTGAAAACGGATTGAAAAACGTATGGAATTGACGATTTTGCCCCTATTACAAACTCCGGCATGTACTAACAATCTTTCTATTTCCTCTCTCTCTCCCATGTACAGACTATTTGGTTACTACAGTGGGAACAACGTGCAACATGACAGCGCCGGTGCTAGTGGACGTCGAGAACTCGACCTACACGGTCAACTTCTACCTTCCGAAGAAATACCAGAGCAAGTCTTCTCCTCCGCCTTTGCCTTTGCCTTCGTCTTTGGATCAAATAAAGGTGGGAAAACTTCCCAAGTATAATATGCAGCTGTAAGAAGATACGGCGGCTTCGTCAACAAGAAGAACATTCAGGAACAACTTGCTTCGCTCAAGAAAGGGCTCGAGGGCACCATATACCGAAGGGCTGCACTGCTCAATCGATACACAGTAGCGGGTTACAACTCCCCCATGGATTTGTCTAACCATGTCAATGAGATATTTCTCTGGTTCGACTGAGTTTTGTTAAAGTGGGACGGGATGAGTAAATGTTAGACTATTACCCAAAATAAATGAAAATATATTCTCCTGTATCATCCTAACTCACTAGCCTTAATTAAAGGTACAGTAAAACCTATATACAATCATATTGTTGGGATCAGAAGAAATTATTCTGATACGATATCAGATAGAAGAACTGCTTCGAGTGAGTTCGGACTCCAGAAAAGAGAGAAAGATACAAGAGAGAAAAGTAGAACTAAACAATTTCATTCATAATCTGCCCTGCAAAATACAATCCTCTCTGCTATTTCTACTCTCCGATTACAGCTAGGGTTCCTACATCTTGTCCCTCACGACATTGTAAATGGGCTGTCCTTGAATTGGGCCGGACTCATCCCTTTTCCTGGGCTCATTTGACAATATTCCATGGGCCTCTTTTTCTAGTTTAGAGAATGGAAGCTCATTCTCTGCAGCTGTAACACTCCATTCCCCTTCGAAATTAACCTTGTCCTCAAGGTTCAAGTCTCCATTCTCTGCAGCTGTAACAACGAAGGTCTGTGCAAACTCTTGTGCTTCCTCCCTCTTGGAACAGTCAAGTGGATTTCCCCACCAATGCATCAGAATTTGCTCGCAAGGCTCGGTTGCTGTGAGGATTTCACGAGAAGGGCAGGTCGCTATAGGCTGGAAAATCGGAGGGAATCCAAGAGAATCTGGTGGTCGATTGCCGTCGGTGGAGACCATGGACCCTTCGAACGGCTGCAACTTCAAGATGTAGAAGACCTGATGACTCCGGTTCTTTGGAAACCATTCCATGGCTCGCAATTGATGAAGAGTAACATGGGGAGCAGCTGAAAACACTTCTGCTTGGAGATTGATTTTTTTACCTTCCCACAAAAACTCCAAGGATTGATTAGAGTAATCATGAGTCACTTGGCCTAGGCATTGAAGCCATTCCATACCAAGAACCAAAGATGGCCCTTCAACATTGAGTAAATAGAAATCCACCACAAATTGGTGTCCCTGAAGAAGCAGAGGTACCTTGGGACAGAGTTGTTTGCAATCTAAATAATCACCATTCCCCACAAAGACTCGAAATGGTTGGATTGCTTCAACTGGCAATTTCAACAACTGTGCAATTGAAGGATGGAGAAAATTGTGCGTACTACCATTGTCAATCAACACACAGATTGTGGTCGAGAATAGACCCATTGAGTTGAATAGACTTGGGAGTGTAAGAACCAGAAAGAGTGCGAAGGGTGGATATATCACCTAGAATCGTCTCCTCCAATGAAGAATCTGATGATGGAGTATCAGCCGGAGTTTCCTCATCATCGCCCGTGCCGAACAAGAACAGAAATCGGCTCTTACATTTGTGCCCAGAAGACCATTTGTTATCACAATTGTAGCAGATGCCCTTTTCCCTCTTCTCGCGCAATTCCTGGAGTGAGAATTTCTTAATGGGGAGCGCTGGAGTTGTAGGCGCCGGCAGCAGCGGAACGGACGTCGGACGACTCCCGCTGGAAGAACTCGATAACAAAGGAGGCGAGGATGGTGCAATCGACTGCAGTGGAATCGCGTTGAGCGGTGCTCGAGGAGTCATTTGTGATTCTGCCCTCGCTTCTTCCAGTCGCGCTTCATACGCCTTTGCACGAGAGAACGCCTCCATGAGAGATGATGGTTTTGAGAGAGAAAGCTCACGCTGGATATCAGCCTTCAGACCTGTAACGAAGAAACTAACGAGCAAGGATTCAGATATACCCTGCACTTTGTTCATGAGAGCCTCGAATTCCGTCTGAAACTCGGCTACCGACGACGTTTGCCGGAGTTTGGATAGCGCTCCTTGTGGATCTTCATAGAGAGAATCGCCGAATCGATGACGAACGCTGTGAAGGAATACCGGCCAAGTCGACAACAGATGATTCACTTTCATCCATTGAAACCATGAGGCAGCCTTGCCTTCCATGTGGAAGGAAACGATTTGCAGACGAGTCTCCTCCGGAGTGTTGTTGAAATTGAAGAATTCCTCAACTCGGAAGATCCAGCCGGCCGGATCGGTGCCGTCGAAGCGTGGGACCTCCATTTTCATGGAGCGGAGGGCTTGATTTCCCAGCGGTGGAGGTGTCTGCGGAATCTGATGGGTGGAGAGATGGGCGAATCTAGAATCGACAGATGACATGAACTTTTGGAGGGTGGTGTTTGTGGCTAAGAGTTGGCTTTCCAAATGGGTTTGCAAAGATTTAATGGCAGCGATGATTTCAGAGTCTGCCATTGAAGAAGATCAATGAAAGCACCGTTGATACGATATCAGATAGAAGAACTGCTTCGAGTGAGTTTGGACTCCAGAAAAGGGAGAAAGATAAAAGTAGAACTAAACAATTTCATTCATAATCTGCCCTGCAAAATACAATCCTCTCTGCTATTTCTACTCTCCGATTACAGCTAGGGTTCCTACATTCTTGTCCCTCACGACATTGTAAATAGGCTGTCCTTGAATTGGGCCGGACTCATCCCTTTTCCTGGGCTCATTTGACAATATTCCCTGGGCCTCTTTTTCTAGTTTAGAGAATGGAAGCTCATTCTCTGCAGCTGTAACATATTCTTATAGTGATGTTATTTGTATGTAGAGTTTTACATATATATATTTTTTTAAAATCAATTAAATACATGTGTTTCACTAAAAAGTGTTCGCAATAGAACGAAATCCTATCGTAGCACTAGCAAGTAAAACCAAAGTATCGAATCTCAAGGAAAACTTAACAGGACAATTAATTATGTAGTAAACCTAAAACTAAGAAAGCAAGTAAAGAATATTTTGGGGTTTTTGTTTTAAATCCTAGGCAATAAAATAAATCAAAGCAATAAAAATCAAAGCAAATAAATCTAATCTAAAAAGCTGGAAATAAATCGAACTAAATAAACTTAGAAAATTAAACTAGAAGAAAGCAATAAATCTACCTAGGCAAAAATCGAAAAGAAAGCAATAAAGGAAGCAAAGATAGAAGCATAAATAAATCTAGACATGATGAAATAAATCTGGAAATTTAAAGGAAAATAAATCTAACTTTAAAAGCTTTAAAAACTAGAGAATCGAAACTAGAAAAACGAATCTAAACTTTAAACTAGAAATCGAAAGAACGAAATTAAACTAAGAAAATTAAAAGAAGCAATTACGAAATCGAATCTAAAACTAAGTAAAGCAATTAAAGCAAGTAAACGAAAGCAATAAATAACTTACGAGAATTAAACGAAGAACGAAGAACGCGAAGTAAAAGAAAAACTTGAATTGAATTGCACGAACTAAGAATCTGGATCCGAACAAAGTAAAACTAATCTAAAGTGTTTAAGTGCTGAAAACTAAAGCTAAATTATGCTATAAGATTGATCTAATTCGTGTACAAGGGATGACATATATATACTAGGTAAAAACCTAGATAAATAAGGAAAGATTTGCTGGCCGCCTAAGTTGGACGGCGTCCAACTTATTCTGGACGGCGTCCAGAAGCTGACACTGTAAGATTGGCTCAACAATGACTGTGGACGGCGTCCAGATGGATAGTGGACGGCGTCCAGGTGCGGTGTGGACGGCGTCTTGATGGTCTTGGACGGCGTCCACTTCTTCAATCTTCACAAGTTTGCTTCAACACTGGACGCCCGTCCAGCCCTTCTTGGACGTGCTTCTGGACGGCGTCCAGATTGGGTTGGACGGCGTCCAGATCTCCAATCTGTCCTCGTTCGTCCAAAACTCCGTCTTTTCGCCTTTTCGACCCGTTTCCGCTCCTTTTCATCCAAAATCACCTACAAGTACCAAAGAACTCCAAACAAACGAATCATAGCCATAAACACACACAAAGACACGAAAACATTACGAAACGGACTCGAAAACACTACGAAAATCCTAACATTTACACACCAATCAAACTCCCCCACACTTAGACCTTTGCTTGTCCTCAAGCAAAACAAAACAAACAATAGACTCAAGTATCGTGAACTATATTGGCCTCAAAGCTTTTCAAAAACAACTCTCATGTTCATGATCAAAACTATGCACACAACCTTAGCATCAATCAACACAATCTACTCAACTAATTCAAAGTATGCTAATCCATCAAAGAACACTCCCAAACATGTGAAATTTTGTATATGAAAGTGAACACTCAACTCTCTCAAAGAAAAGATGTAATATAATGCACATCAAGAAGGTTCACTCAACATCAATGCAATACAACATGTTTACCATAGGCTTGCCTTCAATCTCAACATCTCCACCTAATGTAATACTTACAAACTAAGATCAAAAAGGTCTTTGTATAAGCTTGTAATGTAGGGACATTGGTTAAGGTAGAGAATATATAGGCTAAGTGACTCAAAATGCTCTAAATCATCAACCTCGTTTTCAACTCCAACCAAAGTATGGATTTAAATCTCCATCTTCCACCCTCCAACACACCAATTACAAACTCAAAGATGCTAAACTATACAAATCAAAGCTAACTATCCCCTTATGCTTATTTTTTTTTTTTTTTCTTTTTCTTTTTCTTTTCTTTTTTTTTTTTTTTTTTTTTTTTTTTCTCTAGAGCTCAACTAATACATGTTCTTTCTAATTTGAACAAAGGCTCTATTTTTTTCTTATCTCTTTTTTTTTTTTTTTTTTTTTTTTTTTTCTTTTCTCTTTTTTTTTTTTTTTTTCCTAAGCTCATAGGGATAACTAACTACACTTAAACAAGCATCTAAAATTTCTTTTCTTTCTCTCCTTCTACACCACAACAAATACTTTTCAATTATCTCCTTCCATATCACCAACTGCAACTAAGGATACCCATAATCATCCAAACCTCCTATCATCCGGTTTCACAAAGAACGGCTAATAAAGGCTCAAAAGGGGTAAACAAAGGATTATGAACAATGTTAGTGTATAGGAATCATGTGGCTATGAAAGAATGGCCTAAGATCATCTCCTAGTTCGTAAATATACTAAGGTCTTGATAGAGAAACAAGGCAAGTTCTAGAAACAATGAAGCATGCACGATCACTCAATCAAAGAATAGGCATAAATATGCACAAATAGCTCAAATCTCACGGGTTCAAACTAACTAGTTCCCGACATCATAGCATACATCAAATTCATCAAATAAAATGCGTCGCTTCGCCAAGGTTCCATGCATAATAAAGATCATGAATTTTTCCAAAAATCAACAATTCTCTATCATTGGCCAAGTCCACAATACTATCATCACATGCTCATTTGACTCAACGACTCAATTAACTCCTAAGACTCAACAAAATTAAAAACTACATGCCAAAAGTTCAAAGACCCCCCCCCCACACTTAAAATCAAGCAATATCCCCATTGCGAGAAAATAAAAGGAAAGGGAAAGAAAGAACTTATCGCATAATGACGAACACAAATACCCAAAATCTCGAGAGACTCCAAGTATCACCTACAAAACAAACACAAAACACAAATACCAAAGCGTAAAATCGAACACAATAAAGAGAAAAACAATAAAAGACTCAAACAAAAATAAAAGACACAAACTTGGCTAAGACTAGTTGAAAGGACCTCCGAACCGTGGTTCATTCCATCGGGGATCGTAAGGAGACCACCAACGAGGGTCGTTTGGATCCGGTGGAGTGGAGGTAGAGGCAACCGAAAAGTCGGTATACCTCGTCAAATGACCCTCCATGTGGGACACCCGGCTATTCAAGCCCGACACTTGGGTAGACAAGTCAGTCATTTGGGTAGATAATGAATCGAAACGAGCAAACATACCTTGTTGAAACTCTGCCCAATACGGAGGAATCTCGGCCTCCATGGCCTGCCGGGCCCGAACACGATCGCGTCGTGTTAAATAGCGAACTAAGGGCTCGTCATCTCCCGGGACCTCTTGGTGCTCCTCGTGCTGCTCTTCTTGTTGCTCTTCTTCATCACCTTCGGCCTCGTGAGCTTGCGCCTCCTCGTGTACAATCCCTCGTCGCCTAAGGTTTTCGTAATGAGCTCTCACCGAAGGGCGCTCTTGCACAGGGACGAACTCGGTCGGGGAAATCATGAGATGGGCCCTGATAAAGTCGGAAGGAGTGATCTCTTGGCTCGGGGTTAGCCCTTCACATTCTGCAACGTTGACTCCGAAATGGCGAGCTAGACCTGTGGCAATGTAACTCAAAGTAGGGTGTGCTCCCCTCTTGAATTGCACGTTAGTCAACTGGGCCCAAATAAACGGGGCTAAACCAACACGGGTACCATCCCTAGCGCAAGTAAGCAAATATATCTCAACAGCATTAACTTTACTATGTTCCTTCTTAGCAGTAATCATGCAAGACAAGAAACGGTGAAGGATAAGTAAAGCATCATCACGAATAAATGCACTAGGAACCCCCGAAGCCTTGTAATTTGCTACCCCCGACAGTTCATACCAAGCAGCAGCCACATCAAAAGTTGGAGGAACGAATTCAATCAAATCCTCATCATTATGGAATCCAAAAACCTCATTCATCACCGCCCTAGTGATTTCTACCAATTCACCATTAAAAGTACAAAACATGCATAACTCCCCCCCCTCATTCAATTCCAACCTAAAACTACTGCACATCTCCAAACAAAGGCTAGTATGGCCATCCCATGCATTCGAAACCAACGTAGACAATCCTAAACAATTCAAATATCCTCTAAGTGTATTCCACACCGGCAAATTACGAAGAAAATTCATACGAAAATGTCTAGGAGGCCTAATTTCAAGTTCATGTAAACGAAGGTAAATATGGGTCGTGGCGATCCGTTCAGTGGAAAACGGAACGCCTCGGAGTATACCTAGTTGCTGCGGTGTAGTTCCGGTGGGTCGGTCGACCTCGAGACGGTTGATCCGGGCGTTGTTGAATGCATTGCCACGTGCCATGGTTGAAGTAGAAGGCTGAGGGAAGAAGACGGGACGAGAACGGGAGGAACGGACAAAAACTCGCGCCGGAACAGAAGGCTATTCTGGACGGCGTCCAGAGTTTGGTGGACGGCGTCCAACGGCAAATTTGGACGCGGCTGGTTCCGACGGCGCGACGAACGGCGGTGGCTGAAGATGGCCGTTGACGACTCGACGGCTACTGGCGGAGACGACGTTAGATGGCGGAGGATGGCCGTTGGTGGCGTCGAACAGCAGCAACACGAGCAGCGGCGGAGCAGAAAATCTGGGCGGCTGCAGCAGCGAATCCGGCGGCGGCAGCAGCAAATCTGGCGGCGGCGATGGCTTGACGGTCGGCGGCGAAGGCAAGGAAGTTGACGGCGGCAAGGGTTGCGGCTGAAATTTCAATTGAGACGTGAGAGAGAACGAAATGGAAGAAATACGATAGGGAAGCATTAGGTTAAGGCACAAATCGAGATTGAAAAGAATTGGGGGTGCCCGTTCAGGGTGGACGGCGTCCAGAAAAAGTTGGACGGCGTCCACCCTTAAGTAACTGGACGGCGTCCAATTGCAAATGGACGAGCTTGGACGGGCCTTCCTGGACGGCGTCCAGAACCAAGTTGGACGCCGTCCAAAAGTCGATTCTGCCCGATTTTGGACTTCGATTTTTCCTATTCGTCTCGACTTCTCCTCATGCCGATCCTTGTGTACTACTCCCTGTACGAAAAACCAAAAAGAAAAACAACGAAAACACGAAAATAACAAGAAAAATAAAACCTAATCTACATAATTATATTTTATTACGTGGGTTGCCTCCCACCAAGCGCTTATTTAACGTCGTTAGCTTGACGAAGGCTACGATCAACCGAAACCCGTAGCACCAAGCGACGTGTTGGTACTCCTCGCGACATATCCACTCTTCGTTCCCGACAAATCTCGAAGAACTCGGTTATCATCAACTCTTGACTCCCCCACACTTAGTTCGAACTCCTCCTCAAATATCGTCAATTTAAACTCTGCAAGAAAAGAAGTTACACAATTGGTGAGGTTAGAAAGAAAAGAGTTAACGACAACTTCCTCTTTCGATGCATGGTTCAAGTGTTCCTCTTCCACTTCATCAACCTCCTCCAAATTCCCAAGATATTGCTCGATTATATCCTCTTCCTCATCCACACAACTAAAGAACTCGTCATCTTCAATGGACTCCTCATCTTCAAAGAATTCTTCTCTAGCCGCTCCCTTGTCAAAAATCTCACAAATATTTTCCTCAACACAAGGGTTAGCGAGCTTAACATAAGAGCATAAATGAAAAGAAGAACTAGGAATAGAAGGTGATTTTCCAAAGATCGAAAATGTTACCGAACCTCCTTCACCGGCCAAGCTCAATGTGCCGGTGCCTACATCAATCGGAGCTCGAGTAGTGGCCATAAATGGTCGTCCCAACAATAGAAGATGTCCGGTTGCGCTCTTAGCTCCTTTGCCTTCATGAAGCACAACAAAGTCGGTAACGACTCGAATTCCACCAACAAGGACAGTGACATCTTCCACAACTCCCAAAGGACTGCTCACGGTGCCGTCTGCTAGCTCAATGCGCATATCGGTAGCTTGAAGGACTCTTGAGTTCATCTTCTCGAAAATAGAATACGGCATTAAGTTCACCGCAGCTCCTAAGTCCATCAATCCCGAGACGGTCTCTCCACTATCCAAAACGATGCTCAAGTCGAAACCTCCCGGATCTCCACTTTTTGGAAACAAATTGATAGGCTCGAAATCCTTCTTCTCCTTCTTCACAACACTCTGAATAGGTGGAGCATACGGGTTGAGCGTCTTGTTTTTCACACGACTTGGAAAAGGAATGGGAGGAACATAAGGGTTGAAAGTCTTGTGTAGAGGTGGGGACTCCTTCTCGGGTTCCTTGGGCTCCGTCTCGGGTTCCTTGGGCTTCGTGCGCTGCTCGTCGGGTTTGGACGCCGTCCAACTTGGATCTGGACGCCGTCCAGATCCTGATTCTGTATGAATTTGGGGCTGCGCCTGGGGTTCCCGTCCAGAAGGGGTGGACGGCCGTCCAGAGTTGGACGCCGTCCAACAGACTCTGGACGCCGTCCAAAACCTTGTTCTGCCCGATTTTTTTCTTCGCTCCATTGCTTGCTCGGGCTCCATCTATCACTTGAACTCCCTTGGGGCGACCTCGTGACACCATTGCGTTGTAACACCGTGATTGCATGAGCTTGGTGAGGCGGAACGGGAGGAACATATGGAGGATATTGCACCTCGTTGGCTTGTTGCGGTTGAATCCTGTTGGGAATTGTTAAGGACTAAAATGTTAAGGGGGAACTACATGGGACATTTGTTAAATAAAGTCATTTGTTTTGATTAGATCCCAAAACCCCAAGCGTCCTTTTCCCAAGCGACCCATTTTGATGTAGTTAATAGGTTAGAATTTTTCTAAGCCTACACTGTTAGGATGGCTCTTTTATTTTGCTTAGATTAGGCTTCAAAAGTTCAAGTGAAGGCCACTCGCTTGAGTGTGTTTTCCAAAGCGAAGCAAGTCAAGCAAGCTGAAGTGAAGCGTGCCGAAGAATAGCGAAGCGAAGCGATCGCTACAGTAGATTCTAAGTGAGTCTGCCAAAGTGAAGCGAAGCGAGCGCTACAGTTCAAAGCAAGCGAAGCGAGTCTACCGAAGTGGAGCGAAGCGAAGCGAAGCGAATGCTGTAAAGCGAAGCGAAGCGAACGCTGCAAAGCGAAGCGAAGCAAGCGCTAAAGCAAAACGAAGCAAACGCTGCAAAGCGAAGCAAAGCGACCCGCTATAATATGATCCTAAAGCGACTCACTTCGGAGCGGCCGCTACAACTTCAAAGCGAAGCGAGCCACTACCTACCAGAAAGCGACAGCACAAATTCCCGCTCCGATTTTGAACTCCAGTCAACAGGAGATCTCCGCATTAATTACGAGATCTCCACGTGTCGAAAGCGGAGAGGAGCAGAGGAGTTGACTGCCAGGCCGACAAAGGCGCCGCTACAGTACTGGCTCGCTCCAGTTACTGTTAAACTTGGAACTTAGCCATTTTCGGCAAAAGTCCAAAACTGCGCGTCTGCAAAAGCTACTGCCTGCGCAAGTACTGTCGAGAGGAGGAGGGACAAGACCACCAACCAAGCAACGAATCTTAGCCAACCCTCCGCCTATAAATAGTGAAGGATGAAGACGTGAAGAAGTGAGAACACTACTTGCGCATTCGAGCCTACTGCAAACAAACACTCCCAAGCCTTCGAGCAAATCTTCGAGTCTTTGTTTCAAGTGTTCTCCGAGTTTCCAGTCCATTGGAACTCGTCTTCACAACCTTCACACTTAGATTCTAAGCCCACTTCAAATATCCAAGCTTAGAAGAAGAACTCTACCCATCTTTGCATCTACTGTAAAGAGTTCTTCATTAGTGTGTTCGTCAACCAAAAACCCTAAACTGTTGTCTGTTAGGTTTTTGAGTCGTCGTTAGGTTGTTCAGATCTAAGGCCCTTCTTTCATCGATTGAAGAAGCCTCGATCGTAGAGTTGAGATCCAAGCTTACACTTACATCGTTTGTGTAAAGCTCGATCGAAGCTAGGCTGTAAGGAGAGCCCGTAATCTCCCTGTCTGTCTGACTGAAGCGAGTGAAGCTTCCAGTCTTTGTTAGGTTTGTGTAGTGAACCCGCAATCACTACGTCTGTCGTTTGATCTAGGCAAGTGAAGCCCGATCCCGACCAGGTTTTTGAAGGACCCGTAACCTTCAAGTTCTTGAGTGAAAAGAACAGTTGCCGTCGTGCAGCAAAGTGGACGTAGGAGCGTTATCTCCGAACCACTATAAATCTCTGTGTCGTATCTCTCTTACCTTAATCTTTTTACAGTATTCGATTATCCATTGCACGTGCATATAAACAAACTTAACTTGGATTTTCAATTACTTAGGAAAGATTTTAGCTCACCAAATTCCGCACAAAGAGTAAAGTCTCACTCTTGATCAAGCTCTAAGCTTAGGACAAGAGATTCGTGATTGCTTTCGATCTAGCCCTCGGTTAGGTCTTTGCATTTCCAAAGAGCACTTTACTTTATACTCTGAGTTAAGGAATTGAAGTTGAAAAACTTCAAAATACGTATTCACCCCCCCCCCCCCTCTACGTATTTTTCCTATAGCAAACCGGGACAAACAAGTGGTATCAGAGCAGCGGTTCTTTCGAGCCTCTGCTTTGCATATCCGAAGTGAGTCCCCACTCACTTCACGTTGTCTCACTGAACCGGATCCTATTTCCTAAGTGCATCAAAACCTCACCCACGCATATTGCATTTACTGCTGATAGTTTGCTATGTCTACATACAGTGCATCAAATCTTCCACAGTTCTCGATCGAAGGATACGAGATATGGAGTTTCCGAGTCGAGAGCTTCCTATGCTCAATCCACGACCGGATGTGGGAAGTCATTGAAGACGGACCAATCGAAATTAAGAAAGCCATATCTGTGGAGGTTCCAGCCGCTGAAGGTCGTCCAGCCCACGTTCGACAACAGTACGTGGAGAAGGATAAAGATGAGTATACTCCAAATGACTTCAAAGTTGCCAACCTCGACAAGATTGCACGCCACACAATGCAGAGCACCGTGTCGGACGCCTACCTTCCAAGGATTAGGAAGTGCGCAACAGCAAAGGAAATGTGGGAAACTCTAGCCCTCATTTCTCAAGGCACAGACAAAATCAAGGAGAACAAGCTCGCCGTTCAGATGCGGGAGTTTGAAAATCTGGTGATGAAGTCAGGAGAGTCCATCGACGCCTTCGAGCTGAGAGTTACCAACATTACTGCAACTCTCAACTCGCTTGGGAAGGAACTCACAGACAAGGAAGTAAATCTGAAAATAGTCCGTGCTCTCACAAGGAAGTGGCAGACTATGAAGGAGCTATATCTAGCTACCAAGGATCTAACGAAGCTCACGCCAGAAGTGCTGTTCTCCGAGCTCAAAGCTCACGAGTTTGATCTGAATCGAATGAGCCTCGACGACGAGGATGAAGCGCCCACTACGTCAAAAGGAGTAGCATTCAAAGCTGCCGAAGGGCCAAGCGAGCAGTCGCTTGCTAAAATGACAAGGGAAGAGTTGGAAGAACACATTGCGTTCTTATCAAAGAACTTCAACAAGATGAATTCTCGAGTGGGCAAGTATAAAAGATTCTACAAACAGTACAAAGGGAGGAGCACTGATGCTCGAGAAGGAAAAGGAAAGAGAGAAGAGACGACCAAGCCGATCCCGCGCGACATGATGGAAGTGGAGTGTTACCACTGCCACAAGATGGGCCACTACAAATCCGATTGCCCAAAGCTAAGTGCCAAAGAGCGCGAAGAATTGAAGGCCAAGAGGGATGCCCCAAGGCGAGCGCTCGTAGCGAGTGAAATGCCGATCGCTTCAACTGAAGATCTCTCAAGCGACTCAGATGCATTCACAGATCCCAACTCAAGCGAGGGAGAGGATCTGGGACTCATGGCGCTCACCGATGAAGAAACTGGGGAGGTATTCTTCTATCCTTCAATCACTTCAATTACACTAGCACACACTGTCAATGAGGAAGAGCAATCCTCTACATGGAGTGAGTTGTTTGACAAACACCAGAAATTGTCAAGCGACCACGAAGTGGTAAAACAAGCTCTGTCTCGAAGCGAGAAGGAGAACCGAAAGCTAGCCACTGAGCTTGACCAAGTCAAACTTAATCTAAGGGCTATGACTAGTAAGTTCAAGGATCTCTTCGCTAGACATCAAAGCTTGGAGGGAAGGTATGAAACCCAATCCACTCTAGTTGCCAACTTAAATAAAGCATCATACGCTAGACAGGCACTAGAGAGTTCTCTTCTACCTTTTGGTAGAAAGGGAGGACTTGGATATGAGGGTGGACCTCCCAAGCCGACTGTCTTTGTTGGTGCATCACACACTACACCATCAGTCACTTTGGAATTGCCCACTGCATCCAAAGCGACCACCAACAAGGACAAAGGCAAAATGGCTGAGAACCCTAAGAAGAAGCCTATGAAGATGTCTATATCTTTAAGGGCAGACCCTAAGGGCAAGCAAAGTTCAACAGTCCCTAGCACTCAACATGCTAAATCTTACCAATCCAAGGGTAAAGGGAAAAATGTTGAAGCTTCTAAGTCTCAAGCCAAGACACGAGAGACAAAGGATCTACCTCCTAAAAAGAGGAGTAATGTCTATGTGTCACGTTATCCGGACTGGAGATGGTCCAACCGGACTAACGTTGAGGGGGAAAAACTTGAAGCAACCAAGAGGCCGCTTCAAACTTCCAAGGTTACTCAAGCGAGTCGGGGTCAAAACCCTAGTTGGACCGCTTCGAGGAAACCAAGCGAGCCGCTTCAACAGACTAGAAACCCTAAGTCAGTCTCTAAACCCAAAGCTAATCCGAAGCGAGTCGCTTCAGGATATAAGCAAAATGGGAAGAGCGTAGGTAGGTCTGAAGCGAGCCGCTACCCCTCTTGCACACACTGTTGCACGTGTGAAGCTGCCTATAGGCAGTACACCAAGTTTTCGAAGGTCGAGAAGCCCAAGACACAAGCTTCATCTCAAAAGAGAGTGAAGCAAGTGTGGGTACCTAAGGGAACTAACCTGCAAGGACCCAAACTGATTTGGGTACCAAAATCTGTCTAATTGCAGGTGAGCGCCGTGGATCCCATGCCAAGTGAGGGTCAACCAGTTTGGTACTTGGACAGTGGATGTTCAAGACACATGACCGGCATGAAAGCTCTACTTCACAACTACATAGAGAAGAAGGGTCCACACGTAACCTTTGGTGACAACTCTCGAGGAAGCACCAGGGGATACGGCGCACTGAAAGTTGGAAAGCTCAAAATTGAAGAAGTTTCCTACGTGGAAGGACTCAAGCACAACCTGTTATCTATTTCACAGTTTTGTGATAAAGGGTACAGGGTGAAGTTCATCTCCAACAAGTGCATTGTGAAGAGCAAACTCACATCCCAGATTGTGCTCACTGGAGTTAGACAAAGGAATGTCTACATAGCACAATGGGACAGCTGCAAGGAGGAAACTTGTCTAGTTGCAAGAAGTGCTACAGAAATTGGATGGCTATGGCACAGACGCTTGAACCACCTCAATTTCAAAGCTATCAATCGCTTAGCTCGAAAAGGTTTGGTGCAAGGCATACCGAATGAAGTCTTCATCAGAGACCATCCATGCTCACCATGCCAACGAGGGAAGCAGACGAAGAAGCACTTCGCCAGTCTCGAAGAAGCCTCATCAAAGCGAGTGCTCGAGCTGCTTCACATGGATCTGTTTGGTCCAGTTACTCCAGTTAGTGTAAATGGAAGGAAGTACACTCTAGTTGTAGTCGACGATTTCTCTCGCTACACATGGGTTGTATTCCTATTCAGCAAGAAGGAGACACTGACCAAACTGCCACAACTACTCAAGCGATTGGCGGTGGAAAAGAATCAAGCTATCGTGACCATTCGCTCCGACAAAGGCACAGAGTTCCTGAACTCTACGATTGAAGCATACTGCACGGAGCATGGCATAGCACATCAAACTTCTTCAGCACGCACTCCTCAGCAGAATGGAGTTGCTGAAAGAAGGAATCGAATCATCAAAGAAGCCGTTCGCACCATGATTGCTGACTCGAAGCTTCCGATGAAGTATTGGGCTGAAGCTGCCAACACGGCATGCTACACACAGAATCGGACGCTTCTCAACAAATGGCACGACAAAACACCATATGAAATATGGACAGGGAGAATTCCAAACATATCTTATTTCCATATTTTTGGTTGTAGGGTCTTCATTCACAACAATGGGAAGTCACAGTTGAAAGCCTTTGAAAGCAAAGCTGATGAAGGAGTATTCTTAGGATACTCTACATCTAGCAAAGCCTACAGAGTATTCAACTGTAAAACCCTAATTGTGGAGGAATCACCCCATGTCGTATTTGATGAATCTTCTTTAAGTCTTCCACAGGAACAGGCTCAAGCGAATGAAAAGGATCAAAGCAAGGAACCCTCAAATCAACTCTCTTGGGACGTGCTTGATGAAGATGATGAGATCAAGGACTCAAGCGAGCAGGATCCCAAAGGAGAAGTCGAAGCTGCCCCGAAGATTCCTGAAGCTAGTTCAGACCAAGCACCCAATCCAGTCGCTTCAGACGGTGAAGCAAGCGACAAGGAAGCGGATGAAGATGAAGCTGGCGGATCAAAGCGAGCATGGCTCAAGGATCACTCACCTAGCCAAATCATTGGAGATCCATCCAAGGGTGTAGTGACCAGAAGTCAAGTGTTTGGAGAAAGTGCCATGTTCAGTTGCTTTCTCTCAAACATTGAGCCATCAAGCGTGGAGGAAGCCCTAGCCGATTCTAACTGGGTGATCGCCATGCAAGAAGAGCTGAATCAGTTCACCAGGAACGACGTATGGTACCTCGTGGATCGTCCCAAGTTTCAGCATGTTATTGGCACCAAGTGGGTGTTCAAAAACAAGACGGACGAGGACCACAACGTAGTGAGGAACAAGGCGCGACTAGTTGCCAAGGGCTACTGCCAAGAGGAAGGAATCGACTTTGACGAGACCTTCGCTCCAGTGGCACGTCTTGAAGCGATCCGTTTATTTCTAG
The DNA here is from genome assembly GCA_029379335.1 of Thymus mandschuricus. Taxonomy (NCBI): domain Eukaryota; kingdom Viridiplantae; phylum Streptophyta; class Magnoliopsida; order Lamiales; family Lamiaceae; genus Thymus; species Thymus mandschuricus. The sequence continues at coordinate 3,129,910 of CM057081.1, read as the reverse complement.
CCTATGCAGCGGCCAAGAAATTCAAAGTGTACCAAATGGATGTGAAGAGCGCATTCCTCAACGGTGAACTCAAGGAAGAAGTGTATGTGGAGCAGCCACCGGGTTTCGAGCAGGGAGATAAAGTGTATCGCTTAAAGAAAGCCCTGTATGGGTTGAAGCAAGCTCCCAGAGCTTGGTATGATACATTATCTCAATTCCTAGTGGAAAACGGATTCCAAAAGGGAAAGATAGATCGGACTCTCTTCACCATCAATCATGGAGAAGATATGCTATGGGTCCAGATCTACGTGGACGACATCATATTTGGATCACCAAATCAGTCGCTTAGCGAGAAGTTTGGAGAGCTAATGAAGACCAAGTATGAGATGTCGATGATTGGCTTGATGAGCTGCTTTCTAGGTCTTCAAGTGAAGCAGCAGGATAATGGAATTTTCATCAACCAGGCCAAGTACACTCGAGATATGCTTGCGAAGTTTGGTGTTCAACATGCTAAAGCTGTGAAGATTCCTATGAATACCAACTGGAAGATGGAGCCAGACGAAGGAGGAAAATCTGTAGATCCTACAGATTATCGTGCCCTAATTGGGTCACTTCTCTATCTCACTGCAAGTAGGCCAGATATTGCTTATGCAGTCGGAGTCTCCGCTCGCTTCCAAAGCAATCCCAAACACAGCCATCTTGAAGCTGCCAAAAGGATTCTTCGATATTTGAAGGGCACTGTCAACATGGGGCTGTGGTATCCAGCGGAGGACAATTTGGAGCTCACTGGATATTCTGATGCTGACTATGGAGGTTGCCGAGTTGACAGGAAATCAACGTCGGGCACATGTCAGTTCCTGGGAAGCAAGCTAATCTCGTGGTTCTCAAAGAAGCAAACAAGTGTAGCCACTTCAACAACTGAAGCTGAGTATATGGCCGTAGGAAGCTGCTGTTCTCAAATCCTATGGCTTCGTCAACAGTTGAAGGACTACAAAGTTGAAGCGAATGAAATTCCGATCTTCTGCGACAACAACAGTGCCATATGTATCTCGCAGAATCCAGTGCTTCACACCAGATGCAAGCACGTGGAAATTCGACATCACTTCATTCGTGATCATGTCGAGAAGAAGGATATCAAGCTCGAGAAAATTCATACCGATCTCCAGCGAGCAGATATTCTCACCAAGCCTCTAGCTGAGTCTCGTTTCAACCAGCTATGCATGGAATTAGGGTTATTAGACCCTGGTGAAGAATGCTAGTTCCAGGATGCACGAAGGAGTGTTCGCTTGTTCTCATGAGCGTCACTCGCTTCGGATCTTCACCAACTCAAGCGAGCCACTTCAAATCTCACTCGCTTGAAGAAAATGAAGTTAGGTGGAGAAAGGTGGAGTAATGGAAGAAGTTCCCTACCAACTTATTGGAATTGTTAAGTATATGGTTAAGGGGGAACTAATGCTTCTCTCGGAGCAAGCTACTTCCAAAGCAAGCAAGATTGCAGCAATCTTGAATTCTGCATCGCTTCAATTTGCCCTAGCTTGGGTCAAAGCGAGCCGACTGCAGATTCATTCTTTAGAATGTAGGAAAGCTTGAAGGTTTACCTTTTTATACAAAAGGTTGCAGGGCTGGTGACATGCTTCTGCGTAAAATACGAGATTGTCTTGTCAGAGCATTCTCATTGTCATCCTGTCCATTTCTACTCTGAGATAAGGACTTGTACTCATCCCCTATTCGTCGTGAATAAGTACACTTACGTGATGCTCCCTTCGGGTTGTAGTAAGCTTGTGTACTTTATTCATTTTCTCCCCCATTCACTTCGATGGAGGACTCTCTAATTCGTAGAGGAAGATGAATGCCATGAAAATAAATGCCATGAAAATAAATGCCATGAAGATGAATGCCATGAAGATGAATGCCATGAAGATCTAACTCAACGTGTAGCATTCAACATGTGGTATCTAATTCAAATGAAGTCTTCAAATTGTGGTATCAATCTCCTACGAAGTGAGATTGACTGGTAAGTGTTTCAATTTTAAGTACACTAAGTGAGCCGAAGCGTGCTAGAAACCTTCACTCACTACGTGGAAAATATGAAATGAATCTGACACAAATACAAAGAGGAAAACACTCTTGTTTATCCTCGAAGTATGTAAGTCAGAAACATTTTAAATTAAGCAAAGAAATTCAATTTCTTATTCCAGTCGCTTCAGATGGCCAAGCGAGTGCTTCGTCACTCAAAGCTAGCCATCGCAAGCGAGTGCAGAACAGTCACTCAAGCGAATGCCTCTCAAGCGAGTCAAGCCGTAGCGGCCCAACTCGAAGCGAGCGGGCATGAAGCGAGTATGAGCTGTCTGCACTTGAGTGCAATTTTACTTTCTGCTGTGCATTTAATGCAGGTGCAGGAACGACGGAAATAACGGGCGCGTGTTCACACGCTTGAATTTGAAGCGGGAAAAGGAGGAGAAAATCCAGCCGTCGAATCTCAACAGGCCCCAATCTGGAACCGTTCGATCAAAGCCGTATACGACAAGCCAACCAAAGAAGGCCACGTGGCGACGCCGAGCAAGTGGCTGTTCACTTTTACTGTGATGACGCCGGACACATCAGATCCATCACCGCACGTCCGCCGCCTACCTACAGGATTTTCGGTGTTATTACCGTCCTACCCCTGCAACGTCAGCCATAAACTAATTCTATATATATGGGACGAGGCAGAACTGCAAACCTTTCACAGCCTTCAAAATTTGCCATTCTCGTGCTTAGATCTGCGATTTCTGCAACTCACGAGTCTCAACCCCTTTTCTCTAAAAATTCCATTCAAATTTCTTCAAATCTCAACATGGGAAAGAAGAAGAATACTGTGACAATGGAGGAGTTCATGACAAATGTTGGTGAGCACATCAACGTCGAGCCCCATCTCGACCCTATTGTCGTCGAAGTAAATGGCTTCTTCCGTAGAGCCGTGACCACGGCCGGTCTATGGAAGTTCATAACGTTAGTGCCGACGAAGATTCTGGCGAAAGCCATTGGAGAGATTCTGCTGAATCTGAGGAAGGACCAAAATACTTCCTCATTCACTAATCCACGGACCAGGAAACCGGTGGAGGTTGATATGAGTAAACTCATTGAGGTGTTCGATCTACCAAGAGAAGGAGGAGATTCTCTGTTAGATCTGGGTCTTTCGGCCGGAGAGCAGTATGACCGATTTGCAGTCGCTGAAGCTAATCCGAATTTCAAGGAAGCCAACATTCGCAAAAGCTTGAAGAAACCGTTCAATCTCATCTGCGAACTCTTTACGAAGAGCATCGCATGCTATGTTGGATCCTTTGATACGCTGTCGGAGACGAAACTGATCGGAACCGCCATGATCGTCGACAGTCTCGCCGGAACAAAGTTTAACTGGCACGGGTGGCTTCTCAAACAAATCCACGAAGCTGCTGATGATTTTGCCTTCGTACCAGGAACTCCAGATAAGATTCTGCGCAAAGGAAAATTGAAATTCTTTTCCAGACTGTCTGTTGCTCTGGAAATGAAGTATCCAGAGATGATATGGCCAGAATCTGACACGATCATGTACAAAAAGCACACCACCTTCTACGACAAGTGGAAGCAAACAAAAATCCCAATGGATCAGGGAATTCTAATTGTAGAAGTGCCCGCAGCAAGGCAAGGTGTGAAAACACAAGCTGAAGTGTCCCAAGCGAAGCAAGCCGCTTCATCTTTGAAGCATGTGGCTGCAAAGCAAGGGAAGAAGAAAGTGAAGCAAGAAACTTCACCTGTCCAAGAAAGCGAGGCTGAGGAGAAGCCGCTTGAGGACATTGAAGTTAACAAATCTCAATCCTCACCTACTGAAACTACCCATATCCCTGAACACACCCCAACCATGCATGAGAAGAAGCTAATGAGGGATCATGCAGAAGAGATGGAGGTTAAGAATGCAGAGATCGTAAGTTTACAAGACGAGATCACTAAACAGAAGATGGAGTTGAAGGAGAAGGAGAAAGTGTTGGAGGCACAAGTAAATCTGGTGAATGATCTCAAGGACTCGCGTGACGCAGAACGGAGCCGCTTGAGAGTGGTGAATACCAATCTGGTCACAGTTGGTAAAGAGAAGGACACATTGGAAAAGGAGGTGAAGGAGTTGAAAAAGAAACTGGAGAATAAGGAGGGAGAGTTGGTGATGAAAGAAAGCGAACTCCTCAGCACCAAGAAGACTCTTGACTTACTTCGAACCCAATTGAAGAAAGTCAAAGAGGAGAGTGCAATTGACAAGCGAGAGCTTGAAAGTCTAAGGAAAAATGCTGGATTGTCGGAAAAGCAAGTCCTCGAGTCTCGAACGGAAGAGATGTTTCATACCGTACTTGACAAGATTGAGGTACTTCACAAGTCTCTTACTGGAAAGACAAGCGTCCCAACCCCTGGTTTTGATGATGCCAAAAAGGGGGAAGGGATGGTACTGAAAAATGTCAATCTGTTGGAGCCACAAGGTGGAGGAATTGGAGCTGTTGAAGCAGAGAGATTGTTGAAGGAGAGTAGTGGTGCTGGAGAAGAGGAGAGAGAGGCGAAGTCTGCAAAGAAAGGCAAAGAAAAGCTCACTAAGCCTGGAGAACCCCGCAAGCCACTTGGAGATAAAGTTCTTGCCTCTTCCATTGCTCGACATCCTCCAGTTACTGTGCTAACAAAGGAGGAAAGGCGGAAGCTAGCAGAGGCGAGCGAGACTATGGCTTGGGAGAGCGAGCGCCAGTCTAACTTGAAAACTCTTGCAGGTACTTCAAGTTCTCAAGCGCCCACTTCAGACGAAGCACCCACTTCATCTGCCCCATCATCAATAGTGAAGCGAACAGATCCAGAAACTGAGAGAGATGATTCAGTGACCAAACGCCAAAAAGTTGAGAAGGCAGTTGTACCAAGGGCAGAGAAGGAAAAGAGGACAAGGACAAAACGTCTGCAAGTCATTGACGAACGAATTGAGAAAAATTTCAATGAAATGAAGATCATCCAGTCCGTTTTGGTTAGAAGTATTTTTGTTCCAATCACGCCAGAAGAATCCGATGCATGCCTAGATCAGGCTATAATAGACACTTGTCACAAGACTGCGAAAGAAATGATTGACTCTGGCCGCTACCCTCTCAGAGAAGAACGCAATTACATTCGCAAGCAACTCAACAAGAAGCTTCCTTTCTGGAGCAGCGAGTCAGGAAAGAAGTTCAAAACAATCATAGCACAGATGTCTAGCCGGTCGGAGGAGGAGTTGGCTGTACGCAGAAATGAGCACCCTGATGCCCGTGAGATTGAGCAGTTCATTCCTGACGAACTACTCGAGCAATGGCTATACTACAAGGAGAAGTTTATCAAAGCTTACTACTATTGGGAGGTAGTGCCATTGCAGACTGAATGCTCAAGGGTCACTGCGCTCAACAACTTCCTTAGTATCTATGATGAGAAGTTTAGACAAGAAGTCTTCGCTCTTGCACAGTTTGCAGAGCCTGCACCGTTAATCATCAAGGTACCAGTCAAGAAGGAATTCCCTATGCCATTCCTACCTGGCACCAGTATCCTCAATCGCAGCATCATCGACGCTGAGGTGGATGAAGCCTTCCAATTGGAAGAGACTTGGAGGAGGCCAAGTATCCACAGTGCTAAGTCGATGGAAGCAAGGGTCTTCAGTGCATACACCATACCCGAAGATATGATTGCAAAGGATTTGGAGGCAGATGTAGAAGAGGAGGAGAAGGAGGAAGAAGGGAAGTGATAAGAAAAGGAAAGGAGGAGACAGGGAAGGAACTGCAGGAAACCTCCGAGTTTCAAGTTCCTTACATATTTCTTTTTGTGAACTTCTTGTTCATATATCCAAATTTCAATTTCTGTCTCTTCTTGTGTCATTTACTCGCTTTGTGAATGACTTTATATTTCTGCTACAAACTCATTAATTTAACCGAAAAAAAAAGGGGGGAAGGAACTTAAAAGAAAATTACAAACGAAACTGCAAAGGAAGCAGTCGCTTGGAGTTCCCTTCACGGTTAAATTGACTAGGTTTATTATTTTTATCTAAGTCTTTTGGGTTTTGGCATCATCAAAAAGGGGGAAATTGTTGGGAATTGTTAAGGACTAAAATGTTAAGGGGGAACTACATGGGACATTTGTTAAATAAAGTCATTTGTTTTGATTAGATCCCAAAACCCCAAGCGTCCTTTTCCCAAGCGACCCATTTTGATGTAGTTAATAGGTTAGAATTTTTCTAAGCCTACACTGTTAGGATGGCTCTTTTATTTTGCTTAGATTAGGCTTCAAAAGTTCAAGTGAAGGCCACTCGCTTGAGTGTGTTTTCCAAAGCGAAGCAAGTCAAGCAAGCTGAAGTGAAGCGTGCCGAAGAATAGCGAAGCGAAGCGATCGCTACAGTAGATTCTAAGTGAGTCTGCCAAAGTGAAGCGAAGCGAGCGCTACAGTTCAAAGCAAGCGAAGCGAGTCTACCGAAGTGGAGCGAAGCGAAGCGAAGCGAAGCGAAGCGAATGCTGTAAAGCGAAGCGAAGCGAACGCTGCAAAGCGAAGCGAAGCAAGCGCTAAAGCAAAACGAAGCAAACGCTGCAAAGCGAAGCAAAGCGACCCGCTATAATATGATCCTAAAGCGACTCACTTCGGAGCGGCCGCTACAACTTCAAAGCGAAGCGAGCCACTACCTACCAGAAAGCGACAGCACAAATTCCCGCTCCGATTTTGAACTCCAGTCAACAGGAGATCTCCGCATTAATTACGAGATCTCCACGTGTCGAAAGCGGAGAGGAGCAGAGGAGTTGACTGCCAGGCCGACAAAGGCGCCGCTACAGTACTGGCTCGCTCCAGTTACTGTTAAACTTGGAACTTAGCCATTTTCGGCAAAAGTCCAAAACTGCGCGTCTGCAAAAGCTACTGCCTGCGCAAGTACTGTCGAGAGGAGGAGGGACAAGACCACCAACCAAGCAACGGATCTTAGCCAACCCTCCGCCTATAAATAGTGAAGGATGAAGACGTGAAGAAGTGAGAACACTACTTGCGCATTCGAGCCTACTGCAAACAAACACTCCCAAGCCTTCGAGCAAATCTTCGAGTCTTTGTTTCAAGTGTTCTCCGAGTTTCCAGTCCATTGGAACTCGTCTTCACAACCTTCACACTTAGATTCTAAGCCCACTTCAAATATCCAAGCTTAGAAGAAGAACTCTACCCATCTTTGCATCTACTGTAAAGAGTTCTTCATTAGTGTGTTCGTCAACCAAAAACCCTAAACTGTTGTCTGTTAGGTTTTTGAGTCGTCGTTAGGTTGTTCAGATCTAAGGCCCTTCTTTCATCGATTGAAGAAGCCTCGATCGTAGAGTTGAGATCCAAGCTTACACTTACATCGTTTGTGTAAAGCTCGATCGAAGCTAGGCTGTAAGGAGAGCCCGTAATCTCCCTGTCTGTCTGACTGAAGCGAGTGAAGCTTCCAGTCTTTGTTAGGTTTGTGTAGTGAACCCGCAATCACTACGTCTGTCGTTTGATCTAGGCAAGTGAAGCCCGATCCCGACCAGGTTTTTGAAGGACCCGTAACCTTCAAGTTCTTGAGTGAAAAGAACAGTTGCCGTCGTGCAGCAAAGTGGACGTAGGAGCGTTATCTCCGAACCACTATAAATCTCTGTGTCGTATCTCTCTTACCTTAATCTTTTTACAGTATTCGATTATCCATTGCACGTGCATATAAACAAACTTAACTTGGATTTTCAATTACTTAGGAAAGATTTTAGCTCACCAAATTCCGCACAAAGAGTAAAGTCTCACTCTTGATCAAGCTCTAAGCTTAGGACAAGAGATTCGTGATTGCTTTCGATCTAGCCCTCGGTTAGGTCTTTGCATTTCCAAAGAGCACTTTACTTTATACTCTGAGTTAAGGAATTGAAGTTGAAAAACTTCAAAATACGTATTCACCCCCCCCCCCCCCTCTACGTATTTTTCCTATAGCAAACCGGGACCAACAAATCCCTTGGCTCGGAATTCGCCCCGGTTGTTGCATTAGGTGCATGGAACTGGAAATTTGGCCAATGGCTGTCTCGAGCCTCTTAATGTTTGCATCAAGTGCATGGAGACGATCCTCATCGACGGGAGGCTTTTGTGGAGGTCCTTGGGGACGAGCATTTGGATATGTAGGTGGTGTAGGAGTAGGTTGAGGAGGGTAGTATGGAGGTGGTGGATAATATGGATTTGGAGGGTATTGAGGAGGTGGATAATATGGTGGAGGTTGAGAGTAGTAAGGGTTTGGTGGAGGAGGATAGGAGTTATTATATGGTGGAGTACGCCTATTAGGATAGGTAGGAGGATTACCTTGCCCTTGTATCGGCCTCGAATTTTGATAGTATCCCCCTTGATATCCTTGAGGTGGAGGCACTTGAGGTGGGTATCCTTGAGCGGCGTAGACCTCGGCTCCTCCTTCGTATGGAAACTCTCCCATGTTGTGGCACACCTCCTTGATGTGCCCAAGCTCTCCACAAATTTCGCATTGATCGGGCTTCCTCTCTTCCTCCTTTGGGGCCGGTGCACTTTGCTTCATCTTCAAGTTTTCGAGATCCCTCAACATGTCGACCATTTGCTTCTTCAAATCGGGGCTCATCGAAATTGCACTCGCCTCCACTTTCCTTGGCCTAGCTGATTTTTGTTGAGAACTCGCAGCGAGCGTCTCGAATATATCCTTCAACTCTTCAGCTGTCTTGACCGCTATGTTGCCTCCGGCCGAACTATCCACCATGAATTGGCAAGTTTGGTTGAGGGCGTCGTAGAAATATTGCCAAAGCAACTCCGGTGCCATTTGATGATGAGGGCATTGTTGAAGTAGCTCTTGGAACCTCTCCCATGCTTCGTGAAACGGCTCATCGTTGTCTTGGGAGAAATTCATAATCTTTGACCGCACCTCTTGAGTCTTGCGGTTCGGGTAGTACTTGAGCATGAACTTCTCGCACACCGCATTCCATGTGGCAAGAGAGTTGGCCGGGAGTGCCAAATACCACGACTTTGCTCGATCCTTGGGGGTGTACGGGAAGCACTTCATCTTCAAGGTGTCCTCCGTGAGTCCCGCGAGTGGGAAAGTTTGCACCACCGTGCAAAACTCTCGGATGAACGTCAAAGCATCCTTGTTGGCTAGCCCGTGGTAGGATGGAAGCAACGCCATGTGGTGAGGTTTAAGCTCATGATTCCTGACCGCTTCCGTCAGGACAATCGCCGAAGTGGTGGCCGTGAATGTGGGGCGAGCAAATCGCCCATGACTCTAGCTGCCATGGCTTCGGGCTCTGCAAACAACAAGACTAAACCAAAGTCTTGAGAATCGATCTCCTCCTTCTCCTTCGCGGCTAAAATCGCTTTCCTTTGATGGATGTTGTCGAAGTAGGGCGCTAAATTCCTTTGAAGACTTCGGCGACCATGCATAAACAACACTCAACAAACGGGTTAAACGCACCGAGTGGGAGAAACAAGAAAATCGAAGAAACACAAATAAAAATAAAACAAATAAAAATACTACACAATAAATCGCCTAAAGTTTTCCCCGGCAACGGCGCCAAAATTTGTTTCACTAAAAAGTGTTCGCAATAGAACGAAATCCTATCGTAGCACTAGCAAGTAAAACCAAAGTATCGAATCTCAAGGAAAACTTAACAGGGCAATTAATTATGTAGTAAACCTAAAACTAAGAAAGCAAGTAAAGAATATTTTGGGGTTTTTGTTTTAAATCCTAGGCAATAAAATAAATCAAAGCAATAAAAATCAAAACAAATAAATCTAATCTAAAAAGCTGGAAATAAATCGAACTAAATAAACTTAGAAAATTAAACTAGAAGAAAGCAATAAATCTACCTAGGCAAAAATCGAAAAGAAAGCAATAAAGGAAGCAAAGATAGAAGCATAAATAAATCTAGACATGATGAAATAAATCTGGAAATTTAAAGGAAAATAAATCTAACTTTAAAAGCTTTAAAAACTAGAGAATCGAAACTAGAAAAACGAATCTAAACTTTAAACTAGAAATCGAAAGAACGAAATTAAACTAAGGAAATTAAAAGAAGCAATTACGAAATCGAATCTAAAACTAAGTAAAGCAATTAAAGCAAGTAAACGAAAGCAATAAATAACTTACGAGAATTAAACGAAGAACGAAGAACGCGAAGTAAAAGAAAAACTTGAATTGAATTGCACGAACTAAGAATCCGGATCCGAACAAAGTAAAACTAATCTAAAGTGTTTAAGTGCTGAAAACTAAAGCTAAATTATGCTAAAAGATTGATCTAATTCGTGTACAAGGGATGACATATATATACTAGGTAAAAACCTAGATAAATAAGGAAAGATTTGCTGGCCGCCTAAGTTGGACGGCGTCCAACTTATTCTGGACGGCGTCCAGAAGCTGACACTGTAAGATTGGCTCAACAATGACTGTGGACGGCGTCCAGATGGATAGTGGACGGCGTCCAGGTGCGGTGTGGACGGCGTCTTGATGGTCTTGGACGGCGTCCACTTCTTCAATCTTCACAAGTTTGCTTCAACACTGGACGCCCGTCCAGCCCTTCTTGGACGTGCTTCTGGACGGCGTCCAGATTGGGTTGGACGGCGTCCAGATCTCCAATCTGTCCTCGTTCGTCCAAAACTCCGTCTTTTCGCCTTTTCGACCCGTTTCCGCTCCTTTTCATCCAAAATCACCTACAAGTACCAAAGAACTCTAAACAAACGAATCATAGCCGTAAACACACACAAAGACACGAAAACATTACGAAAACGGACTCGAAAACACTACGAAAATCCTAACATTTACACACCAATCAACATGCATCATATAATACATATAATATGTTCATATACTTAATTAATATAAAATTGACTTAATTAAGCATTCACCTTGTGAAATTGAAAATTTTTTACTTTGACAATATGGTGTATATGTGAATGTGCCATTACCTACACAAAACTGAAGGAAATAGTGACAACCATAGAACTAAAATATTTTCAATCAACCATATAGATAATGTCATCTTAAATTTTGTGTAATGATGTTATATATATTTGTATATATAATTGTGATTTATTCCTATATAGAGGCATAAATCCTTAAGACGGGACCGGAAAAAAATATGCTTTATTACAATGTAGAGGTTATTCCTAAATATAACTAGTCTCAAGTTGATACCATGATTTTTTATTACTTTTAAAGAGGTATTCTTATATAGATCTAGAGTATCATTAATTATAGGGAGGTTTTACTGGGTATCTTATTTTCAACAATTTACTTTTTCTCAACCTCCAACAATTTTATGCCCCGGGACTAATAACATTTGTCAAAATTTCCTTCACACTACTCATATTGAGACGAAAGGAGTATTATATAATTATAAAAGTTTTAATTTGTATTGTTCCAATCAACTAGTGTGAAAATCTATATTAAATTTGAAATCATTTGTCTCTTAATCTCAATCTAAATTGGGGAAACACACGCCAAAATATGTACTCCTTTCTATAATAATTTTTCTATCTCCTGTATTAATGTGAATATGCCCCGTTTGAGACGCTCCTTAATAGTATGATTGACTAAAATTAAAGTAATATGATCCTTTTATCCTTGATATCTTAGAAAAATATCTCACTAGCTAATCTTACAAGCTATTCATGGGGTACAGTAGCAACTCCAGAAATCATAATTTGAGGATGCGAAAAAAATTATATACCATCACGTCATTTCGAAAAATCTCTCTCGACACTTACAGTAGCAACCGGAAGAATTAACACCAACTTAATGAGCAAAAATAAATATATACTTCCTCCGTAGAATTATGGATGCTACTTAAATATATTCAAGACATAAAATATAGAAACGCATGCTATTCGGTGGAACATGCGGAATACAGTAGTAGTAAATTTTTTTTATGTGGTACTCCCTCCGTCTTTAAATAAGTGTCCCGAGCCGCCAATTTGAAAAAACCAAGGAGAATGCTAAAATGACACTTATGCCCTTAAAATCCTTGATTATTTATTTATTTATTTTTGTCTTTCTCCCACTTTTAGATTTCCAAGAAGGGTAGTTTTGAAACTTTTGTGTAATTTTTGCTTGGAAAAATGTGATAGGACACTTATTTAGGGACAAAATTTTTGGCGGCTCGGGACACTTATTTAAAGACGGAGGGAGTATAGTTGTACCCTCATTGCCTCACGCTGGAGTTGCCCGTGATGGGGTGAAGTATTTCTTTTTTAATTTTATCTAATTTTTTTCATAAAAACTCGTATCGTTTCCTTCTCCACACTAACATGAGAGATGAATGGAGGGAGTAGTGATATAATTAATGCCATATTTTCAGTCAAAGACGCCGTAGAGCTATTTTTGTAAATAGCACATTTTTAGTAAACTACCAAATTTTATTATACTCAAAATCTGCATTTTAATTTGTATTTTTGGTAAATAACACATTCAATTAACTCTATTTGGTTTAAAATTTGTCACGTCATATTACACGGTCAAATAAAATCCAATCTGCGTCGATGACTATTGATTACAGTCTCTCTCTCTCTCTACATATATTTGATCCCTTACTCCACATAATATCGTTCCACACAATTAAGCAAAATTTTACCACTAATTCGTTAGCTCGATAGAATTTAAAAGGAAGAAATGTTAAAAATCGCATGTTTATTGATTTTATGCATAGGAGCATATGGAGGCGAGGGAGCACAAATGTGTGCACACAAAGAATGCCCTTCGTATAGTGTGGTTCGCGCTAACAAAGAGTTCGAAATCAGAAGTTACGAGCCTGCACTTTGGCTCTCCGCTCCTAATATTTCCTCTCCATCCTACGCCGAAGCTGCCTATCAGGGTTTCCTCATGTAATTACTTTACTACCCCCTTCGATTCAATCTATCTTATTCGTTAATATGCTTCCGTGTCTCGCATTTCGAACAAATGTTTATTTTTTTCCAATTAATAAATTTTAAAGATCACATCTGTAGGGTGCATGCTTACATTTGTGTAAGTATTTATATTTCATTTATTGTAAAATAAATGAATGAAATATTAAAATTTGTTATGGTGGCTAATTAACCGTTTGCCTCTCTTAAATACGCGCGAAGCTTGTTTGATTACTTCAGGGGCAACAACGGTCAACATGAGGAAATCGACCTCGAAACGACGTCGGTTTTAGTGGACGTCGACAACTCGACCTACACCGTCTACTTCTCTCTCCCCGCCAAATACCAAAAGACTGCTCCTCCTCCGCCTTCCTCCGATCAAATCAAGGCGGTAAAACTGCCCACATATAAATATGTGGCCGTTAGAAGCGGTGGTGTCGACGAGGACAAAATCGTGGAAGAGATTGCCGCACTCAAGAAGAACCTGAGTGAAACCCCCTACAATGACGCCACCGCCCTTGATCGATTTACCGTCGCCGGATATAATTCCCCCTTCGATTTCATCAACCGGGTTGACGAAGTTTTTCTATGGTTCGACTGATCTTTTGCGAGGTTTCAATCTTTCTAGTCTGAGATATGAGCTACTTCTATCTAAAACGAATAACATTAGTTTATAACAGTGTTAGGGCTCCTTTCGTTTCAATAAACTAGCAGTGGCTACGTACGTTACTTTGTAAGCTTGTAGTATGTTGTTTCTTCTCGTTCCCCATTCTCGTTTCGCAAACTAGGTCAAAAATCTCCATGTTAGCTCATCATATGAGTAGTGTAAACCCTAATGTTTTCAACTCGTTCTAAGAATTAAACATAAATTTTAGCCTTTGTGTTTTCACTAAAACAGAAAGGGAAAAATAAAATTTGATGCACATCAAATGAGTAGTGACCTAGTGGTCGTACGAACTACCTGAAGCCAAACGTTTCGAGTTCAAATCTCATCTACATGTGGAGTTTGTTCCATCCGAACGAAGACGCTTCTCCCATTTGCTCAAAGGAATGTCTAATGTCTACTCTGCATATGAAGTTACTAATACATCCCTGATTTTATACAAATGCCAGCCTATAATATACATATGGAAAGAGGTAGTCTTAAACAAAACCAAGCAGCCTATCACCTTCCGATGATAAAACGAGCCAATATTAATAACACGAGTACATTATCTATGGTAACAAAACTTTCATGGCAGGAGAAAACGAGCCGTATATGATCAATATGAGACAATCTCTAGTCAAATGAGACGCTTGAAGCTAGAACCAGACGAGCAGTAACAACATACAAAGAAAATGTACTAGATCGGATACCTGCAACAGAGACAAACACTCGTAAATCAGAGAGATACCGCAACTCATATAAGAGGACCTACGAGGTGCAGTACCTGTTATTCCAGAAAACAAGCTATTCAAAAGTTTAGCTGCTTAAAGTACATGTATATCATCTGAGTAACATCATACTACCATTTCTAATAGGATTCCACAAAAGGATCGAGCCACATATTCTACTGCAGCATTGTGCATCCATCCATCGCGTATTGCATCTAGTGGATGCCAGTCTCGTGTCAAATTGAAAGTTAAAATTATTTTCTATACATGCAAAACCTGCCATTTTCTTGAACTGCAAATCATAGATCTCATTGACAGATGGCGATAATCTGTAGATGCAATAGACGATGATGCACAATGTTGCAACAGAGGATCTAAGTTGGGAATGCACAAGATACCTCTTGATAAGTTCTCACTTTAGATTAAATCTAAAATCGAACTTATATACTCAGAATTGCATCGTATACCAGTATAGCAATGTTTTAAAAAATACATCATTGCAGGCAGGACCGTCACTTTCAGATCATCACCAAGATATGTATCACCTTCACATTCTTATATTCATGATTGAGCAATTTAAGATGTTTAAAACGAAACAAATCATACGTGACATCTGTTCTCCATGAAAAATCCACAAAAAGAAAACTTCAACGGAGGGTTCTCTTATTTTTAGACCTATATATACAATATAGAAGTCAGCAATCCGCAACCACCGTTTGAACATAACTCCATTTCCGCACAAAAATCAATGATTTATCCAATGAAAATCGAAGCCAACTTCAGATGAAAGGCGAAACAAAATCTTAAAAGGGGGACTCACAAATGCGGTTGCTTTCCCAGTTGGCATTAGTCTATATCATTTGTCTCAGACCATCCAGGTTCGTAGGTTTCGAGAAATCCAATCTTTGCCTTGTTCGGAAGATCATGTGGGTGGACAAACGGAACTCCTGGCGGCCACCCAATCTCCATTCTTACATTTGCACATGGGCTATCGAGGGAATGGATATGATTCTCACACTCCTTCAAGGCGCAAAATCTCAACTTCATGCCCTTTTTATCAGCAATATCTTGAACCCTCTCTTTCAAGACTCTCTGAGCCTCGAGCCGAAGCCTCTTTGAAGGCGGAAGAGGCTTGCATCGAAGATTATTCTTCTTCCTCTGCATCATTGGTTTTACAGACCCTGTACCACCATTTCATCCAGCCAAGGACCTGTTGTTATCAACTTCTCACTAAGACAGACAAGCTAATTGAAGACGAACTGTATGTATTATTCGATTAAAGGGGAAAATGAAATCATCTGATGTACAGAAGGAATTAGCATCGTGCTTTATACATGCTTTTGCATTTTGAAATGAAGCTATCCCAAAAATGAGCCAAGCCAAGTGCTTTAGTTCTAAATTAACAGAAACTTGAAACGTCTCTAGAAATTATTCCAACATGCACATTTATGTTATTTAATACAGATTGCCATCTTATAAACAAATGAAAACGATAGGCTACTTAAAAGTAATTTGCAACAGCACAACTTATTACACAGCCAAATATGCTCATTAGTAAGAAAATTAAAAGTAATTTGCAACAGCACAACTTATTACACAGCCAAATATGCTCATTAGTAAGAAAATTATACTCCCTCTGTCCATGATTTAGTGGAACCTAAATCTTGGGCATACGTTTTTTTGCATTTTGATAATATATTAATAAATTAATTTGTTAAGTGTTAAAGTGATTGTGAGACCTACGTCCCAAAACGAAAAGGTTCAATTAATGGTGAATGTCCCAATATAAAAAGAGTGTCGGTAAATGGTGGACGAATTTGTTAGTTTTAGGCTTTTAGTACGAAAAAGTTTGCGCGAACCTTTTGAAAAAATAGTAAATTAGATCCTTCTTTCTACTCTATCATAACTATCAAATCTAAAACTGGCCACATATGGCATTTTCAAAGATCATTACTCATTCGCACTCTTATTTACCAAATACTAACAGCAAAATTATTCACCTAGAAGAATGGCGTCTTTTTTTTTTTTTTCGTTTAAGGTGCCTAGCAAGCATCACGTGGACAAAGTTATCAAATGAAACAAACATATTCCAGCATAAAATTTTAAAAAATATTCTTTCTCTGTACACACCATTCAGCTGATAATCTAATTATCTAAAAAAGGAAGATTTCCATTAGAGGAAACGAAACAGATTATAGTGATAAAACTTATCTATCCTTTCTCGCTGATTTACTTTATTGTTTCCAACGTAAACCTCATTTCAATAATTTATTGTATGCATTGCAGTTAGTAAGGGAACAGATGGCAGAACAAAATGACATCTGGATTTATCACAGTGGTGCCAAATCTGGCCACGGCATCTCCAGGACAGAACTTTGGCCTGATTGGTCATGTAAGGAGCAACCCCTGGACAGTCTCTTGGCAGGACTAGACAACCCCTTAACTATTATTTTGAGAAAAATCATAACTGAATTACTGAACCATCACCTCTATCATTGTTTCATTCAGACTAATTCCTGAGTAATTTACATTTCACCAAACATTCATGATTTAATATATGAAAACAGATTTCATATAGTTTACGACAAACTTTAATGATTCGGGGAGCGGGGCCTACAACATTACATGTTTGTCGCCAAGACACTGGGCACCAATCGTATCCCAACTACTGCCTAGACGAAAGAATATTAAAATTTGGAAACGACAAACTTCAACTAAGAGAACTGGAAATGAAACCATCAGGTTGGTACGTAATATAAGGTAAAAGATGAAGTTCCAAGTCTAAACAAAGTAGTACTAATCTATCATCAGATGTTTGCAAACACATAGCATAATTTCCGATAAAAAGATGCTCATGTAAGCCACTGAAATGAGAAATCACACATCACTAGTTTACAAGTTATCTATGAAAAACATATTAAGCCACTTACTTTCCAATGATGAGAAAAAGGAGCGAGTGATGAAAACATACCTTCTTGGGCAGTCGGGAAGCTAAAAGTGCCAAAACTGTTACGATTAAGAATTTGATCTGCGGATCTTTGCATGAAGTCATCAACTGGTACAGGAAGCTGGAACTGAGCTTCAACTCCATGCCCAGCAGCTCTCATCTCCGAACAACTGATACTGGCCATGGACTTGGGCATGAGTTTGAATGCCAGAGTGCATCGACCATACATAGAACCTTGAAGGTTACTAATATCAGTTCGATGCATAGCAGGATTAATATAACCTGCAGTAGCCTGATATAAAGCAAGTCCGGGATACACGATTGCTTCTTGAGGCCCAAGATCACCATCCACAAGAACCCAATGCCCATGAAGATCTCTTATATACAAACCTGCCTTATCCGACTTTACAAGAGTTAAAAGGGTTCTATCGACCTGATATTCGTGGTCCGAAAACATAACTAGCTGACCATCTTCTTGGGCAGTCAAATTATGATGCTGTGCTCCCTGAAAAGAAGGCCTCCCATGGCAAGAGACGGACACTACAGAAGATGAAGTCTCGCGATTTCTTAAAGGAACATTATCGAGTATCTCAGAGAATGGTGAACTGCGGAGATTTAAATAGAAGCTGATAGCATCCAAAAGGTCACGAGATGCTTTCCCAAGAAGCGAGTATATGTCAACCAAACCGGCTGGAGGGATTTCTATTTCATTACAAAGTTCAGTAGAAGTCAGCCCGGGTCTGAAATCATAATTCTCTTGCCACAAATGAGGGTCTGCTCGATAACCCGACGTCTTGCTCCACTCACGAGGCTCGTTGTGCTGAATACTATCCGCGGAAGGGAAGGGCGGCTTGTGATGAAAGTAGAGGCGCGACGACTCAAGGCAAGACCTTAAAAGAGCTCCCACATTCATGGGGAACTGGACAATAGCAGCTGAATACTGAGCCAATGACTGTGACAAAGTCGAAACTGACAATTTATATGCGTCCGAAGGAAGTCCCTCGGACGGTACCAGATCGACAAGCTTCACACGGCCCAGTGTTGGCAGGCCATTGCCTGCCATGGAATCCTCCAGAGACGCCAAAATGTATGCTTACCAATAAACCATCCAAATCCCTTTCTACAGCTGCAAAATTACAAACTGTAACACCTTAAAGAAGCGATCTTTGTGCAACAATGCACGAATTCCGAGTGAAATTAAACTAACAAAACTACCCAGATTCTCTCTAATCAACCTTAAATTTCATTGTCATAAACAACTGTACTTTCAATTTTCAACACTAAGGCATCTCCAACCCCACTGCAATTCGCAAATTGATCCCCAATCCAACTGCAAAGATGAACGCAAAATGCGTTTTTTTGGGATTTTCTCTCTCCTCCCGACGCAAATTTGCGTTGGTACTGTTCATAGAACGCAAATCACTTTTGATATTTGGAAAATTGTAATTGAATCCATCTCCTTTTGATGAATTGCAGAGATTACAGATGAAGAAGAAGAAAACGCAGAGGAGAAGAAGAAGAAGAAGATGACGAACAGAGAAGACAAATCACTTTTGATCTTTGAAAAATTGCAATTGAATCCTTCTCCTTTTGATGAATTGCAGAGATTACAGATGAAGAAGAAGAAGAAGAAAACGCAGAGGAGAAGAAGAAGAAGAAGAAGAAGAAGATGACGAACAGAGAAGACAAATCACTTTTGATCTTTGGAAAATTGCAATTGAATCCTTCTCCTTTTGATGAATTGCAGAGATTACAGATGAAGATGAAGAAAACGCAGAAGAAGACAGCGATGATTAAAATTAGGTTAATCAATTCTGCTAGTTTTTATTTGGGCTTAATTGTATGGGTTAATTAGTATGGGTAATTCTATACACAGCCCCCATTTTACTTCACACAGCTGACAGCCCCCTTAATTATTTAAAAGGAAAATGAATTTGGAATTTACTATTAAGCCCCCACAGCCCCGGTTCATTATTTGCTTTCATTGAAATTATGCTTTTTTCCTCTCTGTCAAAAACTGTTAATCGACGCCGACGGAGGCTCATTCCCCGAATTCAACCCTCGTTGTAGCTTTGCTTTGCCTCTCTCTCGAAACCCTCTGCCCGACGGCGTCGCTTTTGTCAGCGGCGCTAACTCCGTCTTGTATTCTCTCTCTCATCTCTTCTATCTTCTTTCCCTCTCTTTCACTAACTCTCGTTCTTCCTCGGACATCACCTGTTGTTGCCGAAGCTTTTGAGAGCACCACCGCTTTCGACGTCGCCATTTCCTCAATCTATTTTCTCTACTCTCTCTTTGTCTCGTTTCTCCCTCTCTTCTCTAGATTTATTTGTTACAATAGCAAAAAAAAATTATAGATTTAATCGGGGGGCTGCAGTCGGAGCCATCGTCGCGTTTAAAGAAAAGCAAAGGGGGTTGCGTGCAGTGCATAGATCTCTAATTTGGAGGATAAAGGGTATAAGAGTACATTTCCTAATAAATTAAATATTATAATAATAATGGGGGCTTTAAGGAGTAAAATGGTGGCTGTGGATAGAATTACCAAATTAGTATGGGTCAATTTAGTGTATGGGTTAATTAAAAAAAATGGGAGAATTTAGTGTATGGGTTAATTAAAAAAAATGGGCCAAATATTTTTAGTGTATTTTGCAATTTCAGTCCTATTTTTATTAGTGTATGGATTAATTTTCATGCCTATTTTTATTAGTTAATTTTTTGACAAATTTTTAATAGTTTGTAGTTTATAATATAAATTATATCTATATATTTCTTTTCATGCCATTTTTCCAATGCAAGGGATACTTAATGGGTCGATTTATTTATTTTTTTCACTTTCCCCTAGTCGAAAATAAGCCGAAAAATATTTGCTTAATTAATCAAACAAATCATGAAGAAATATTTTAGGACAAAAGTGTAACAAAAAAAAATTCAAATAACACTTGAACATACCATGGCATTAAATCAATTAGAAGAAACTGAAAATACAATAAAATATTAGACAATATAACAAATACAAGAAAAGATCTTACACAATTACTAGACAATAAACATCATACTTGAAAATATAACATAGATCCTAACCTTAGAAAACACGAAAGCACAACATAAACAACTACACTATAGATTTAATACTCTGGAATATCAGAACTAGACCCGCCGAGATTATCAAAATATGGAGAATAGGATGCGGTAGTAGAAGGGAGAAGGGTAAGGTTGGCTTGATTGTTGAGCTCTCTTCTGTAAAATACGGTCTTGTTCAGATTGAACAAATGCACGGTGGCGTGGATCCTGTATTAAGCTCGAGTCTTGAAATAAAATTTTATTTTCTTCCTTTTGCTCTCTCAATGCATTCTTCCTTTCCATCTGTTGATTGAGTTGTTCACTGGCAGCCTTCATATACTGCTGATTATCAGATCGAAGTTTATCAAGTAAAGAATTCTTAGCTTCACCTTTGTGCATTGGCCTTTGCTTTCTTCATACCAATAGGCCGTGGTGACGGAGAATCGTCATACTCACTGTTATCATCATTGTTGAAGCTAGCACCACCACCACCATCATCATCATCACCTAAGTTCAAAGAAAATGAAGGCATACCTTCCGAGTATTGTGAATGACTTCCCGAAGCAGATGAATTATGTCCCCGCGGTTTCTTTTTTGAATCTTCTTTTGCAGCACCTTTGAATTTTTCGAAACCTTTAATAGTATCCCATATGTGATGAAATTTCTGATTGGTGTCTAGATGTTAGGTTTTTAGTCGTCTTTTCGAGTCCGTTTTCCCTTAGTTTTCGTGTGTTTTCATTGTTTGTGGCTATGATTTGGTTGCTTTGGAGTCTTTGGTATTGTAGGATAAAAAGGGCGGAAACGAGAATAAAACGAGAAGAAAGAAGTGTTATATCAAAGAGGGGTTCGATAGGAGCATGTAGGCGAAAACGGGGGTCAATTTGGAGTTCGGACGAGGAAGTTACGGCCAAAACAAGAAAGACGCGCGCAGTCCCAGCGAACCAGCATTGGAGCGCTCGCTCCAAGGTGTTGGAGTGCTCGCTCCAAGTCAAATTAAGAAGGGAAAAAGCGCAGCTATCTTGGAGCGCTCGCTCCGTGTCTGACGGGTTTTATTTTAAGTTTCCTTGTGGGAATCGAACTCTTACCTTATGTTATATATATGCCATTAGGGCACGAATTAGAGACATCCTTTTACCTTAGTTTTATCTCTAGTTTCGCATTCAAATACTCTAGTTTAGATTTCCTTTGTTCGATCCGGATCGTTGTTCGTTTAATTCAAGATTTCTTCGTTTAGTTCAAGTTCTTCGTTCTTTGTTCAATCTCGTAAGTTCTTTATTGTTTTCTTTTATTTGATTTAATTGCTTTCCTTAGTTCTAGATTTACTTTCGTAATTGCTTCGTTTAGTTTCATTCGTTTAATTTAGTTCGTTTGATTTCAAGTTCTTAGATTAGGTTCGTTTTTCTTAGTTTTCAATTCCTTCGCTCTCAAGTTTTCGTAGTTAGATTTATTTGCTTAGATTTTCAGATTAAGTTTAATTCATGTCTAGATTCGTTTTCGTTTCTTTCGTTGCTTTCTTTTCGATTCTTGCCTAGGTAGTTTATTTGCTTTCATCTAGTTTAATTCTTTAGATTAATTAGTTCGATTTATTTCTTTGCTTTCTAGATTAGATTTATTTACTTGCTTTAATTTATTTTATTGCCTAGGATTTAAAAACCAAAATTCAAAATTCTTTTTACTTGTTTTCTTAGTTTTAGGCTAGATTAGGATTTTTGCTACACGATTATTTGCCCTGCAAAGTTTTCCTTGAGATTCGACATTGGGTTTTTACTTACTAAGTGCTAGGATATATTTCGTTCTATTGCGAACACTTTTTGGTGAAACAATTTCCACCCTTTCTTAAACTTTGGATCTTTATCTTTAGTGAATAACTCCAGAGCTTGTTTCATCTATACAAAGTTGCGAAAAAATTAAAATTATATTACACAAAAATAGATTAATTTAAAAGAAATCATTTATACTAACCGCATCTTCTTTTGAGATACCACTTTGGTGTCTGCCCTCAATAGAAGTTATGCACCCATGCAACTTGCGTACATGCTTCTCGATAAGTTGAATTCGAGCTTGCAAAGATCGTGTACTGCGTTTTTCCCACCCTTTAGTCGCTGCAGTAGCATTGTAGCCTTCATCTACTCGTTTTCAGAATTCTTCAACTGATTGGTACCTCCCAATGACTGGATCTCCAGAAATATTCATATATTTTTCACATAAGACCACATCCTCATTGTGAGAATAGTTACTAGAACGAACAGACATAATTCGAGAATGTGGATATTTAAATAAGTTGTGTAGTTGTGATTATAAAATTGAAAGTGACACACCTATTTATATAAATTGAGATTGTAAATGCACCTAACCTAACACCATCATCCACCGTTCATCTGACCTAACACCATCATCCACCACACGTCTCACCTAACATCATCATCCACCGTTCATCTAACCTAACACCATCATCCACCGTTCATCTGACCTAACACTATCATCCACCACACGTCTCACCTAACACCATCATCCACCGTTCATCTAACCTAACACCATCATCCACCGTTCATCTTACCTACCACCATCATCCACCACACGTCTCACCTAACACCATCATCCACCGTTCATCTTAACTAACACCATCATACACCGTTCATCTCACCTAACACTCTTTGATGCCTTCATCTCTACCACTTTATATAGCATAACACACTACACACAACTTACAAATAATCTACCATTGCTTTAGCACTTCTAAAAATTTCTTTATCCTACAAAATGAATTTCAATTTCAATTTCAATTCTTCATCATCATCTTCTTCAGATGATAAAGAAATATTAGCCAATCATTTCAGGCAGCAAGAAGCGACTCTTCGTATGATTAATAATAACAATATGATCATAGAAAATCTTCTTCTTCAACAAGACGAACAACCAACCCATGGTGGTTCAGTTATGGGCCATAATGTTATACATCGTGATCGCATTACGGCTGCTCATCGATTGTACAATGATTATTTTGCAGATAATCCGTGTACAATGAGACCATGTTCCACAGAAGATATCGAATGTCGCGGCAATTGTTCCTTCGTATTGCTGATGCAGTCAAGGACCATGATCACTACTTCACCCAGCGAGCAAACTCTGTAGGCAGACTTGGTTTATCAACACTACAGAAAGTGACAGCCGCTCTTCGCATATTGGCATATGGTTCGGCCGCAGACGCTGTGGACGAGTATATCAAAATAGGTGGGTCCACTGCGATTGAAAGCATGAAAAGATTTTGTCGAGCAATAAAAGAGTTATTTTCTGATCATTATTTGAGGACACCAAATGCTAATGATATTGCTAGACTACTATATATTGGTAAAAAGCGTGGATTTCCAGGAATGTTAGGTTCCATAGATTGTATGCACTGGAAGTGGGAAAATTGTCCTACTGGGTGGGCGGGTCAATATGCAGGTCGTAGCGGCGTCCCGAGCATGATCCTTGAAGTTGTAGCCGATTATGATCTTTGGATATGACATGCTTTTTTTGGATTGCCAGGCACAAACAACGATACCAATGTGCTAGAGAGCTCTCATTTGTTTCACAATCTTACTCAAGGTATTTGTCCTCCAGCACATTTTGTACTTCAAGGAAAAGAATATGATATGAGATATTATCTAGGCGACGAAATATATCCATGTTGGAGAACTATTATAAAAACGATTCCAACTCCTAAAACTCCACCTGAAAAGTATTTTGCGAATAGACAAGAGTCGTGCAGAAAAGACGTAGAACGCGCATTTGGTGTTCTCCAGAAAAAATTTGCAATTGTAGCAAGACCAGCACGTTATTGGAGGAAAGAAGTGCTACATGACAATATCACTGCATGTATCATTTTACATAACATGATAATTGAGGATGAACGTGATCTTAGTGCTCCGATCGAATTTGTAACAGAGGTGCCACAAAGAAATACCAACATGACGCATGATGAGCAGACTCGGTTCAATGAATATGTTGCTCGTTATAAAAATATTAGGGATCAAGATGGTCATTACGAACTTCAAAATGCATTGGTTGCTCATTTGTGGGAAGAGTATACTAACTCTGAAATACGATTTCATTTATGAAGTTGTGTAATCTTCCTTTATTTAATTATGTGTAATTTTCCTTTATTCAATAAGTTGTGTAATTTTGCTTTATTTAATGAATGTTATTTTCGCTATCTTTGTGTATATATATATATATATATATATATATATATATATATATATATATATATTAATAATTGTATTATTTTAAAATAATGTATCTTATATAGTAAATGAAAATATATAGTGGGTCTAAAATGTAATATTTAAAAATATGTGGATGTAGTTGTAAAAATATTAAAAGTGTGGTGAAAAGGAATATTCTTTTGGGTTTGAGTTTGAGTTTTTAGGTTGGGGATAGATTACTGTTTGATGTGACATAAACTGTAAAATGGGTTTTTTTTTTTGTGTTGAGGGTTGGAGATGCCCTAAAGCCCTAAATTATGCAACATATTTTTCTTTTCCGTTCTGTTTGGATATAATCTAATAACAGAAATGATGGGAAATTATCATAAATATGAAAATTCAGAAATCGATAATTAGTCTGCGTAAAAGGCGTAATCTTGCAAAAAAGTGAACGAACCTTGAGTATAGGTTGAACCGTTGAAGTTGAGTTGTTTAAAGTAATGAGGATCTAGGAAATTGTTTCTTTGCTTTTGTTTTGATTATCTTCCTCCGTTTCTTCATATGGGTCTCCTCTAAATCTTCATTACAACAATCGGCTATAATGTTCGTCACCAATTTTTCCAGCAATAATCTAATTTTCTTCAACTACAGTATTATGTTTTTTTTTTTTTTTGGGTTTTTTGTTTTTAAGAAAAGAAGATGCTACAGTACTATGTTTCATTCCACGTGGTATTTTTGCAATAAAAGGTCTGATTTTGAAGCCCAATTTTCATTTATTATTTTTTTTTAAAATAAAAATTGTTTGAACCCAAAGCTTTTCATGTTGGGAAATAACACACGCACACAATCACGAATACTGAAAGAAAGAAAATAACACGAGATTTGTTAACCCAGTTCGTCTTTCGACTACGTCTGGGGGCGATACCAAGCCAGGAAAATATACTAAGAAATTTAGGGGGAGTGAAGAGAAGAATAGAATGCGATGATCGATTACAAGCGAATAGTGGTGCTATTTATAGGAGTGAGTTCACAAACTCTTCACCACCCCACCGCTCCAAAAAACTCACCACCCGACAAGATCTTTCCACGATCTATCCTAGATTCACAAAATCTCTCAAAGATCTAACATGATCTTTACAAAGATCTAACAAGATCTTTTACCAAGATCTTGTTGTCTACTTGTCTCCACAACCATTTATCTTGTTGTCTACTTGTCTTCACCACCATTTGTCTTCACCACAACATTTCATACAACCCAATATCTAAAGATTTGGGATTTAACTGCAAATAAATCAAGGGAGAAAATTAAAAATACCTATTCTCAAAACACTAAATGAAAAGTATCTATTTTTTGAAACACTATTTGAAAAATACCCATTTGAATTTTTTAATGGATATTTCCTAACAAGATTTTCTTGATTTTTGCAAAATGTTCCGGATAATTTTTTTATACAAATAAAAAACCCTACCCTACCCCACCCTACACCAATACCTTATCAATATTCACAAGAATGCACTATTCCACCATAAACCGCTAAAAAAAAATTAAAAATACATATATCGCTCGAAAAAGTTCAGAAACCGCTCGAGCGGTTTGAAGGTTTGTCGAGCGGTTTATGTGATTATCGATCGGTTTACACATCCTAAACTCAAAAAGATTTAAACCGCTCGACAAACCTTCAAACCGCTCGAGAAATTTTCAAATCGCTCGAGAATGGAAACCGCTCGAGCGGTTTGAAGGTTTGTCGAGCGGTTTATGTGATTATCGACCGGTTTACACATCCTAAACTCAAAAAGATTTAAACCGCTCGATAAACCTTCAAACCGCTCGAGAAATTTTCAAACCGCTCGAGAATGAGCTCGAGCGGTTTAAAGGTTTGTCGAGCGGTTTATGTGATTATCGACCGGTTTCGCACATCGTAAACTCAAAAAGATTTAAACAGCTCGACAAACCTTCAAACCGCTCGAGAATGGGCTCGATCGGTTTTAACTTTTCTCGAACGGTTTGATAAAATACACCTTTTAAATAACATATAAAACATAATTATTTGTATTTCGATTTTCAAAGAAGCTTTTTAGGGTGTATTTTGCCGATTCCACGACTTCATTTTACAGATGATAACACGCTAATTTTTATCTTACAATTATTTTGCACAAGAATGACAATATGCTGCATTTTTTAAAAAAATCAATCATTCAAATAAGTGGAAGTAATGCACAAACAATACATTCTATTATTTCATTATTTCAATGACGAAAATTAAATACATTTAAAAAAAAATAAATCGGATAACATTTCTCACAATTTAAAATGTGAACTATTACATCTCAATCAATTGGGATCCATAACATTTGATTATTTTAATCAAATGTGTATTTTTCACATAAGGGTTTAGAGAATGATTACTTTTAACATATGGATTCTGAAAATGGGTAAAAAACCCAATTTACACATAAATCAAATCGGACCAATTATGTACGTACAATATGGTTCGAGTTCTAATTTTTTTAAAAGAAATACAATTTGATTTGTTACCAGCGATATAAGGTCTCAATTACTCTCATTTATTTTCGACAAAGTAATAAAGAAAAGTAGAGATAGAAATATTTTAAAAGATATTTTTGTGTGTTTTAATTTATTCATTTTTTTGAAAATAAGACTAATAAATGAGAGTATTTCACAGTTCACTTATCATTGATTTTGCTTTTTGAAGGTTAATTGTGTCGTTTTAAAAAAAAAAAAAAAATTATTCCCCGTGTCTCACTTAATTAGTCAACTTTGCTTTAAGCAGAGTAATCAAGAAAAGTAGGATATAAGGATTTTTTTTTTTTTTTTTAGAATAGGGATATAATGATTTTAGATGGTGTTTTTTGTGTTAGATAATATATATTTTTTTTAAGGAAATTGGGCTAATAAACGAGACAAACGAAAAAAGGCTATGTGGACCAATAGAGTGGGACAGACGGATTAGTTTATACTCTCGTCGTCCTACTTAAATTGTCATGCTTTCCAAATTGCATGGGTTGTCTCACATATATAAATTGGCATGTTTTATAAATGGAAAAAATTAATCCGAACTTTTAATGCAAACCCTTATTTTTCACTTTTAATATTGCACTTATTATCCCGTGTTAAAATAAGACAAGAATATTGATTCGGATGTGCGGAGTATATCTTATTAATAATACTTTGATCATATTCACTTATGTTGGGAACCCCTTTGCAGTTTGATTTTGATGATGTTTATCGAAACCACACTTAGGCATATTTTCACTTGTTTAGCGTCAAGGCCGATAGATCGACCTGCTACCTGTTAGTGCAGGTCGATGATCTCTATAGTTTAAATACAAGTTCGATCCACTCTGTAAGAGAAAGGTTGTTTATCGACCTGCCTCATTCGGATCGAGCTGGTATATCTTCCTGTCTATCGACCTTCCTTATCAAGCTTCCAGCCTGCTTTGACTTAGAAGATTTCAAGAGCTGGATTACCATATCAAGGTCGTTGCTCTGCCTTCATGGAGCAACACGACCTGATTCTTGCCACGTGGTGTGCCAGCAAGGACGAATCTTCCCAACGGCTAGAAGTGAGTCATCCTCCAACGGCTAGTGCCACATCATCCTGACTCCAACGGCTAGTTTTTCAAAACTGCCTATATATACTTCAAGCCATTATCGGATTCAAGCACGGGAAACTCAAGCTATCAACGCAAATACTCTGCCAAAATCTCTCTCAAATTCATATCTTTTTCAAGTGTACGAAATCCCATTAGTTTCCCAAACACTTGACTAAGAGAGATTTCCGACTCCGATAAAAGCCACAACGACGAAGCGTTCACTGCTGCTTGTCATTGATTCAAACAACTTCTTCTCCGACTCGTTCGAAGTTAGAAAGTTTGTTTTGTGTTCTTCGCCATTATAGAGTTAGTCAAGCTCTGTAATTTCGCGAAAGGTTGTTTGTACATTTTCTGTACGAAAGGTTGTAAGGGTCACGACCCAAAACTCGTGTCTAGATATATTCAAGTTAGAGTGTATTTAGAACTGATACTCAGTATAAATAAGAGAGAAGTTGGATCCAAAGGTAAAGGGATTCTCAGGTCGAGTCGACCTGACGTGGACGTAGGAGGGTTTCTCCGAACCACGCTAAATTGCGGTGTCTCTCTCTCTCTCTCTCTCTCTCTCTCTCTCTCTCTCTCTCTCTCTCTCTTTACTTATCGCTCTTTCAATACTTTATCAATCTGACGAGCATCAACCTGCATTTCATGAAACAACCTGCATTGGCTTAACAATAGATTTTTCAAAGAGTAATCAACCTCCACCAACTTCCGCATTAACACAGTTTGATAAATCAAGCTTGTTATCAAACGAGCTTGATAGATCAATCTGCCTCTGATAGGATCGACCTTGACAATCGACCTTTTGATTGACCTGATTTTCAAAACGTCAAAAACGGTTGGCTTGGCATTGGTGTATTCCCCCCCCCCCCCAATACACCAATTACTCTTTTCCGGGACCAACAAGTGGTATCAGAGCAGTGGTTCTTTTGACCGCTGCTTTGCATACTAAAAGTCTTTATCAAATTTTGGTCATTTTGAACCGATCCTTTTTTTTTTTTTTTTTTTGAAAAATCTTTTCATTCATTCATTTCATATTATTTGCAATGGAGGCTTCTCTTCTTAGGGTCTGTGAAGATTTCTCCATTCAAGGCTATGAAGACTGGAGCTTCAGAATCAAGATGTGTCTCAAGGCACATCACGTCCTTATGTGGGAGATCATCGAAAAAGGCCCCTCTCCCATTTATGCAGCGAAGATTATCGTTGATGGAACGTCCCCCGGGGAGGCCACATACGAAAAGGTCCTCAAAAATCCTCGCGACTACACAACCGAGGAAAGGAAGGAGGCCAGCCTCGATGATTACGCAAAGGGTCTCATCTCTAGCACTGTTAAGGGCGTCTATCTTGCCAAGATCCGAAATCTTGAGACTGCCAAAGAGATGTGGGACACCCTCCGGTCCATTAGCCTGGTTTCAGAAGAGATGAAAGAGAACAAGCTGTCCATGGCGTGCAGCAAGTTCGATGACTTCAAGATGATTTCGGGTGAAACCATAGAAGCAATGAAGATTCGCTTCACCGAAATAATTCTCGAGATCGCTGCAATCAACCCTCACAAATCTACGCAGCGCGAGAAGAATCTTAAAGTGATGCGTGCCCTACCCGCAAACTGGCACGTATACACCGCCATGTATCCAGCTCGTTCCGACTTCAACTTTCTCACCACTGAAGATCTTTTCGACATTCTTGTCGGAAATGAATATGAGATGATCCGCATCCACGGATCAGCACAGCCTTCCACCAGCAAGAAGGCCGATGAAAAGAATGACAAGAAGGTAGCCTTCAAGGCCGAGTCTGCCTCGGTAGCTACCCCAAGCTCGATTGACGAATCCATCGTCAAAAAGTTCGAGAAGATGACTCTCGATTATGCACTGGCTGCTAGGAGAAATGAGAAGCTCCTAGGAAAAGTTGTCAAATACAAGAAATTCTACCGTGACAACAAGCGAAATTTCTCAAACCGCAACCACGACCGCCCTGATAAAAAGGGAGAAGGTAAACCCTTAACCTTCAATTCTTCTAACACACCCGAGGGTGGCTGTTTTGGTTGTGGCAGGCCGGGTCACTACAAGACCGATTGTCCCGATTTGACAAAGGCCGAGAGAGACGAGCTCCGTGCAAAGCGTGATAAGAAGCTCAAGGATCAACGAGCTACCATGATCGCCGAAGAATCAAAGGAACCTCACCTCTCAGACTGCTCGTCAAGTGATGACGAGGGTTACATCGCTTTCGATGAAAGTGATGATGAAGAATGTTTTGTTGGAGAACACCAACAAATCGTAGGATCTTCAATGGTAGATCCTCAACCCATTTCACTTTCTTTTTCTGACGATGAATGTGCAGAAGAAGGTGAAGAACTATCCGAGGCTGTGTCTTGGGAAGAAATCAAGAAACAGCTCGATGATTATGCCGACCTCGTAGATACACTCAAAGAGGTCGTTGAAGATAATACTGAGCTAATGAACAAGAATGAAAAATACAAGCTAGCATTAGAAGAAAGATTCTCTCCCTATGATGAGGAAAAGGAAAGGGAGATTGAAGCTCAAAAGTCAAAAATTGAAGAATTGACTTCACGTGTAAAGGAGTTCGATACCAGAGAGCTCGAGAAGGACGAGTCCCTCAAAACCAAAGATGCCGAAATTCACAGCCTTACATCAAAGTTGGCTGACTTGGTTATTCGACACGAACTCCTCGTGGAAAAAGAAGGAAAGCTTCAACTCACCTTGAGCCAGTTGAAGAAAAACGGAAAGAAATTGGAAGAGGTCCAATCCATGCAACGCAATCCGCGTGATCACTCTGGTATTGGATTTAGTGGAAAATCCAAGGAAAGCAAGGATAAAGACTGCGAGATCAAGTTCGTGAAGGCGCAGTCTAAATCAAAGAATATCAGGAAAGCCCATCAAGTTCTGCCAGATAAGATGGTCAAGCCGAAGAACCCAGTTCGACAGCCCCAAGCCATTCTTCTAAAGCAACACAAGAAGGAACAACATGTTCCTCAAAAGAAAGAGAGTCGACCTGCCCAGCATCGTCGACCTGCCCCCACTCATCAAAAGCAGGCTGTTCATCAAGGGCGATACCAAGGCCAGTACTATCAAAGGCCGTATCACCCTCAGTTTTTCTACCCTTCTCATCAAGGTTGTCACTGCCACTATCCTCAACAGTCAAACTCTCAAGACTGGCAGTATCAACCTGGTTTTTATGAAGAGCAGTATTATCAGCCTCGCCGCTCTCGATCAAAGAAATCCAAGGCTCCCAAGCCCAAGACCGCCACTGCCTCGTCCTCAGCCTCGGATAGCAGCAGACTGGCGAAACAAATCTGGGTCCCAAAGGCCGTTCCCGCAACCGATGTAGCACCCAATCTCAAATGGGTTGCTAAGTTTAACTAATTGCAGGTTGGGAAGGCTCAAAGAAGGAGCCAAGCAGCTCGTGGAGCCGTATGGATCATTGATGGTGGATGCTCAAAGCACATGACGTGTGACAAAACGCTACTATCAAATTATCAAGAACGAGACGGGCCACTTGTAACCTTTGGAGGAAGTTCGAAGGGTCACACAAGAGGCCAGGGCGATCTGAAAGTTGGAAAAACAACTATTTCTAACGTCTCGTATGTTGAAGGTCTTAATCATAATTTATTCTCTGTGTCGCAATTCTGATCGAATGGTAAACGAGTAGAATTCACTACTAACAAATGTCTCGTGAGAAATGAGGAAGGAGAAATACTTCTTACCGGAATCTTGCAGGATAGACTCTACATAGTCCAATGGACTGATGGGATAGAGACCTGCCTGATCACAAAGGCTGATTCCGAGACAAGCTGGTTATGGCACAAGAGGCTGAGTCATTTGAACTTCAAGGCCATCAACAAGCTCGCACGCAACAAACTGGTGAACGACCTGCCAGATCAAGTCTTCGATCGTGATCACATTTGCAAAGCCTGTCAAGCTGGAAAGCAAACAAGATCGTCCTTTCCAAGTGTGACGGCGCAAGATTCAAATCGAATTCTTGAGCTTCTCCATCTCGACCTCTTTGGTCCAGTCACTCCCTTGAGTATAAACGGTAGAAAATACTCTCTCGTTATTATAGATGATTATCCTAGATTTACGTGGGTTATTTTCATGTATAAAAAGAAGGAGACTTTGGAGAAGTTACCCGCGTTGCTGAGCAAATTGTGCAATCAAAAGGAGAAATCCATCATCTCCATTCGATCCGATCGAGGCACCGAATTTATCAATGCAATGATCGAAGAATATTGCACAAAGAGTGGAATTCATCATCAAACCTCTGCAGCTCGTACACCTCAACAAAACGGCGTAGTGGAGCGCCGTAACAGGTCGCTGAAGGAAGTAGCTCGTACCATGTTGGACGAAACCAACCTTCCAAAGAAGTTTTGGGCGGAGGCCGTTAACACAGCCTGCTATACCCAAAACAGGTCGATCATTACTACCCGACATGGAAAGACTCCCTACGAGCTGTGGAACAACAAGCTTCCCAGGTTAAAGTATTTTAAATCTTTTGGATGCTTGTGTTACATCCATAACAATGGGAAATCTCAATTAAATACTTTTGATAGCAAGGCCGATCCAGGAGTATTTTTAGGATACTCGGAGGTTAGCAAAGCTTATAGAGTTTTTAATAAGAAAACCCTAGTTGTGGAGGTAACACCTCATGTTGTGTTTGATGAATCTACTTGTCTGTACAGAGAGTTAAGTACAGGTCCAGATCAGTTCGTTACTAACAGGCCGTCCAACTCCCCTATCGACGACCTGCTAGTGTGGACTCCAACTGATCTAGAGGAAGAGGATCAATCTGATCCAGAGGTCACACAGCAAGGGGGAAATGATGCAAGTGATGTTCCAACATCAGGCTGTAATACATCAGCCGGAATTAACCAGGCTGATCCCCCATTCTCAGTTCCCCAGACTGATGCTGTTCACGACCTTACATCCCAAATTGAGCAGCTCAATGAAGCAATGAAGCAGCTCAATACACAGTCCGATCAACAGCTTGATCAACTGCCTGATCAACAACACGTGCTCACTGATCAACCTTCAACTCACCCAGAGTTTGACGAACCTATTAATGAGCCCGATCCAATTATTTCAAACGAAGAAAGATCACGACGCAGACGATGGATCGATGCTCATCCAAAAGAGCAAATTATTGGGAACCCAAACCAAAGAGTGCGGACAAGAAGAACGATCGGTGAAAGTGCGTTACTAAGCTGCTATCTCTCTCGTATAGAACCCAAAGATGCCATTGAAGCTCTTCAAGATGCTGACTGGATTCAAGCCATGCAAGAAGAACTCAATGAATTCAAAAGAAATGAAGTATGGTCTCTAGTTGATCGTCCTTATCATCAGGGCGTCATTGGAGTTAAATGGGTGTACAAAAACAAGAGAGACGAATCTGGAGAAGTTGTCAGAAATAAAGCCCGATTGGTAGCAAAGGGTTACTGTCAACAAGAAGGAATCGATTACGATGAGACGTTTGCCCCCGTCGCAAGATTAGAAGCTATAAGGCTGTTTCTAGCTTATGCCACTCATCAACGATTCAAAGTCTACCAGATGGATGTAAAAAGCGCGTTCCTCAATGGCGTTCTCGAAGAAGAAGTCTATGTGGAACAGCCTCCAGGATTCGAGGAGGGTGATTCAAGCAAAGTCTATAAACTACACAAGGCCGTCTACGGACTTAAGCAAGCTCCTCGAGCTTGGTATGAGATGCTATCATCCTTTCTTATCGAATCTGGATTCAAGCGTGGTTCAGTCGAAAAAACACTATTCACTATCAAAGTGAATGAACATATCCTTTTAGTACAAATTTATGTTGATGACATTATTTTTGGATCTAAATCTCCCATTTTATGCGAAAAATTTGGTAACCTCATGACAGACAAATATAAAATGTTTATGATGGGGGAAATGAATTTCTTTCTAGGGTTGCAGGTTAAGCAGTCCGATGAAGAAATCTTCATTAGCCAAACAAAGTACGCACACGAGCTGGTCGACAAGTTTGGTGTCAAATACAGCAAGCCCGTCAAAATACCGATGCTCTCTGGTGGGAAGATCGACCCGGATCCCGAAGGAAAACCTGCCAACATAATACAGTACAGGGGTATTATTGGTTCATTACTTTATCTAACTGCAAGTCGACCTGATATCACTTTTGCAGTTGGAGTGTGTGCTCGATATCAAGCCAATCCAAAGGAATCTCACTTGGAAGCAGCAAAGAAAATTCTTCGATACATCAAAGGAACCGTAAATTTAGGTCTTTGGTATCCTTGTGATGATAATTTGCAGCTTATAGGTTATTCAGATTCTGATCATGCAGGGTGCAAGCTCGATAGGAAATCTACCTCGGGTACTTGCCAATTTCTTGGAAACAAGCTGATATCATGGTTTTCAAAGAAACAAACTTCAGTAGCCACCTCCACCACAGAGGCCGAGTATATGGCCGCAGGGAGTTGTTGTGCACAAATCTTGTGGCTCAAACAACTCAAAGATTATGAAGTTGAAGTCTGTGAAGTGCCAATATTCTGCGACAGCTCGAGTGCTATCGCCATTACTCAAAATCCAGTTCTTCATACAAGATGCAAACACGTGGATATTCGACATCACTTTATTCGTGATCACGTGGAAAAGAAGAACGTGGTTATTGAGAAGATACACACTGATATTCAACGGGCCGATATCCTAACCAAACCACTAGCCGAAGAAAGATTCAAAATGCTGTGTGGAAAGCTAGGGTTATTAAATGTTGAATCAACAGGTCATTCGTGAGTCAACAGGCCGTCACCGTTTGAACAGGCCGTCACCGTTTCTCTCAACAGGCCGTTTCTCTCAACAGGCCGTCATCCATTCAACAGGCCGATAGTAAAACGACAGATCGTTCCCTATCAACAGGTCGTCGACTAGTCAACAGATCGACCTGTATTCCTCAAATTGAGGGGGAACACTTAACCATGTGATCCATCAATTGAGGGGGGACAAAGGCCGATATCTACCACCAGGTCGATATTACAAGTCCAGGCCGTTCTCATTTCATCAACAGGCCGTTTCTAGACATCAGGCCGTTCTCATTTCATCTGGCCGCTATCCACCTGAATGCAACCCCGCTTTAATAAAGAGGGAATCAAAGGGAGAAATCAAAAGGGCAGTATCACCCTTTTGTCTTTCATTTAGCTTCTTTAATACGCATTGAATTCTCTATTTATTATTGATATTTATTTCTCAAGGTGTTACATTATTTAAGGCTCTGTAGTGTTGCAGATATTAAGGGAAAATGGAGTAATCATTGCTATTTTTGCAACACATCTAGTCAAGTGTCAAATATTGACACATTGACCAATGTCGCATTTAATTCCCTGCCACCCTTTCTGAAAAAGTGCATATTTACGCACGTTTTCTTTATCTCACGCGCGGATGTGAACCGTTTCACATTCCACGCGCTTTCATCGTGCGGACGAGATTTAAGGGGAAAACTTTAACCCTTTCAAATTCAAACGATCTCAACCATTCAATATGCCTATATATATCATGTTGATTTCATTTGAAACGTTACTTTCATCATCTGCAACCCTAATTTTTCACTCTTTGTTGAAACCACCAGCCGCAGTTGTGTTCTTCCAGCCATTTTTCTTCCATTTTCCGTCAAACAACCTTACTCATCTACTCTAAAATGGCAGGAAAATCATATTCCGGCCCTCAGGAAATGGATTGGGAGGAGATCGCGACGTATTTGAGTTCTCGCATCAAATACGAGCCCTACATGGTTCGTGAAACCTTCGGGTTTCGCGATTTGGAATCGATGTTCGCACTGGTGGAAACCTGCCTTCCGTTCCACCGGATTATCGCCGCCAATCCGCCAAAGCTTCTCACGAAGATCAAATCCGTCCACCACATCAACGTCCTCGACGCTGTGAAGGCCGCCTTCAGCATTGGGGAGGGTGGGACGCTGCAACTTTCAGAGATCTCGCGCGAGCAGTTGCAGGAGGTTTCTGACCGGGTTCTTATGGAGCCAAGGCCGTTCTTGGCAAGCACGTTCAAGAGGAACGAGCTCCGCCCCAAGTACCGTCTGCTGATGGATTTTGTGCAGAGGTGCTTTCTAGGGCACATTGGGAATCACGACCAAGTCACGCCGTTGAAGTTCCAGATCATGACGGCCGTGATCCTCAACCTGCCCATAAGTTGGGCCAAATTATTGGTCTCCCTGCTATGGGATGAGGCCAGGCAGATCGAGTGCTCGATGGAGGGAGATGCCGTGGTGGGAGTGCGTCTCCACAACGAGAAGAGGCCGCTTCGTCTTGGGACGAAGGCGACCTGCATCATCGTCTCGTTCTTCAAAAATCGAAGGTGGACTGACGAGCCGGCCTTCCCCCACAATTTCATTCCAAAAGATCTCCATCAGATGGAGATGGCGTTGGGGGTCGCGCCACAAATCTTCTACGGGTCGCCAGACCACGTAAGGGCGCACCTAGCCAAGACTGGTGCGTCCAAGGTTGGGTGGAGGGTGCCGCCTCGCCCTGTTCAAAAGAAAAAGCGAAAGGCTGATGACGAGCCGGTGCCTTCTCGCCCTGCTAAGAAGACTCCCCCTGCGAAGAAGACTCCCCCTCGACGGGCGCCATAGACCTCTTCACATCCGGTCAGGCCGATGCACCGGGTTCTGCCCATGGATGTCGAGGAGTCTGCACCTCGCAGGCCGCCTACTCCCTCCCCATCGCCCTCGCCCTCGCCGGAACGGACTCCTTCTCCAGTCCGTCCCGCCAACGAGCCGTCCGCCTCGCAGCAACGACCTGCATCTCCCCCCCCGCAGGACGTTGTCACTCTCTCCCCGGCTGGCTCCCCCGCAGGCCGTCGTCGTGTTGTCTTGGTGGAGATCGAGGATCTCACCGAGGATGATCCCCAACCTTCCCCCTTCCGGCATGTCGCCCTGGAGGAAGACGTCGTCCTGCCCCTCCAGCCATTTTCCGAGCAGCCCGTGTCTGCTGCTCACTCCCAGGTGGCTTCCTTGAAGGCCGAAGCCAGGCTGAAGGTGATCGACCTGATGCCGGGGATTGAGCAACTCCCCAAGTCCCTCGACCTAGCAGCTCGCCTCCAGTTTTATCTGGTTTGTAAGTCGAGCTACTATTACGTTTTTGAAGCCCTGCTGCAGGTCGTTTCCCTCGACGACCTGAAGGTCGAGGAGCTGGAGTTGGAGGCAGAGTTCAACTTCTTCAGTGTGGAGGATGCGGCCGCCAATTTCCAATCTCTCGTGCTGCGGCGCATGAAGGTCGAAGCCAAGATTATGGGCATCGATCTTCGCCCCCTCTACACCAATTCTCGCGCTCTCTACAACTCCGCCACCATTATTGGAGATGAGTTTGATGCCATTCAAACTCCAGAGCAATCGCCACCAAGGAATGAAGGTGGTGATCAAGCTCTGACTGCTGCTGATTCTGCTCCCGACGCATCAAAATTCGATGTGGAGACCGAGTTCAATTCCTTATCTGCAAAGCTCGAGTCTCTCACTCTCAGTATACCGGAGAAGATCAAGTAGGCCATAGCAGAGGCCCGGGTCGATATTTTGAAGGAAACCAAGACCCAGGCCGATGATGCTGCTAGAGAGCGGGTCAAGAAGTTTGCCGTGGATCATCTGAAGGAATATACTGACTAACTTCTGCCGGCCCAGCTCGAGGCTCTCAACATGGCGTCCCGCGACCTGATCGGGGAAGTGTTGGAGGACGTGGCCAAGGTCGATGAGAGAGTGACCGACCTGACCACTTCCATTACAAATTCGGCATCGGCCTCCAACACTCAAATCAACGGCATCCTTGACACCCTCACCAGCCTGCTCAACGGGCATCAACAATTGAGGGATGCCGTCGGCAAGCTGCAGGAGGAGGACGCTACTCTTATTTCCCTCATCAAGTCCTTTTCTGATGATGTCGAAAAGGGGGAAGAAGCAAGGGCCGCCGCCGCCAAGAAGAAGAGGACCTCCAAATCCAAATCCCCTTCATCTTCTTTGGCTCCTCCCCCTCCTCCTCCACCTCCGCCACAAAGGAAGCAAGTTTCCGAGGCCGCCGCCTCCAAGTCCGATTCCGAGGCCGCCGCTGCCCAAGCTCGTTTGGCTAAAGAGGCCGAACTGATTACCACCATGCATCTGGCAGGAGCAACTCCAGAGCAGGCCGTGAATCCAAACGAGCAACGGCGCTTTATTGCGGAGCGACGGGCTGCCGAAGCTAGGAAAAAGGCCGAAGTGGACTGGATCAGCCAGTCGGCCTCCGAGTTGATTTTGGAAGCTGGAGTCCAGCAACAGGCCGTAGAGTGGCTAGATGAGAGCCAAAACGCCCTGTTGAGGGAGCTCAACAGCTGTTTCATCCTCCTGTTCTACAGGATCAATGACCCCTCTCTGCCTGAAGATGCTGATGATGCCTATGCAGCCTACATGCTCAAATTTCCTCACCAAGATTTTGTTGGTGAACTACGAAATAAGGCTGCAAAGGCCGGTGCAATAATAAGGGCTCCTTGCAAGCAATATTTCACGCCCTTGACGATCGGTGATTCGGGCTTCTTGGATTATTCCCGAATCGACCGGTACATCGCACTGACAGCAATCGGCATGAATGTAAATGTCTCAAATTCCGATCCCGCCTACTGCCGTATCAGGGATGGAATTTATGCTAGCATGAAGGCTAAGTCCAGGGAGCAGATCCAGGAAGAGCGAGTGGCAGCCCGTGCCCAGCAGAAGAAGTAGCAGTTTAGATGATTTTGTAAAGTTTTTGAAATTCATTTAAGTTCATAGCCTGCATTGTAAATTCCCTATGTAATTTCGCTATCGAGCTGAATGAAGCAAAAATCATCTATTCGACCTGACGACAATATCTCTTTGTCCAGGCAAACTGCCTTTACTGCTTTATTTTTATTATGTCTTATTATCTGCCTCTCTTATAATTCCTTATCAACCTTCATGGTTAATCGATCTTTCATCGTTTTATATCTTAGGAATTATTTGTAAAGTGTATGGTTTCGACATCATCAAAAAGGGGGAAATTGTTGGGAACCCCTTTACAGTTTAATTTTGATGATGTTTATCGAAACCATACTTAGGCATATTTTCACTTGTTTAGGGTCAAGGCCGATAGATCGACCTGCTACCTGTTAGTGCAGGTCGATGATCTCTATAGTTTAAATACAAGTTCGATCCACTCTGTAAGAGAAAGGTTGTTTATCGACCTGCCTCATTTGGATCGAGCTGGTATATCTTCCTGTCTATCGACCTTCCTTATCAAGCTTCCAGCCTGCTTTGACTTAGAAGATTTCAAGAGCTGGATTATCATATCAAGGTCGTTGCTCTGCCTTCATGAAGCAACACGACCTGATTCTTGCCACGTGGTGTGCCAGCAAGGACGAATCTTCCCAACGGCTAGAAGTGAGTCATCCTCCAACGGCTAGTGCCACATCATCCTGACTCCAACGGCTAGTTTTTCAAAACTGCCTATATATACTTCAAGCCATTATCGGATTCAAGCACGGGAAACTCAAGCTATCAACGCAAATACTCTGCCGAAATCTCTCTCAAATTCATATCTTTTTCAAGTGTTCGAAATCCCATTAGTTTCCCAAACACTTGACTAAGAGAGATTTCCGACTCCGATAAAAGCCACAACGACAAAGCGTTCACTGCTGCTTGTCATTGATTCAAACAACTTCTTCTCCGACTCGTTCGAAGTTAGAAAGTTTGTTTTGTGTTCTTCGCCATTATAGAGTTAGTCAAGCTCTGTAATTTCGCGAAAGGTTGTTTGTACATTTTTTGTACGAAAGGTTGTAAGGGTCACGACCCAAAACTCGTGTCTAGATATATTCAAGTTAGAGTGTATTTAGAACTGATACTCAGTCAGTATAAATAAGAGAGAAGTTGGATCCAAAGGTAAAGGGATTCTCAGGTCGAGTCGACCTGACGTGGACGTAGGAGGGTTTCTCCGAACCACGCTAAATTGCGGTGTCTCTCTCTCTCTCTCTCTCTTTACTTATCGCTCTTTCATTACTTTATCAATCTGACGAGCATCAACCTGCATTTCATGAAACAACCTGCATTGGCATAACAATAGATTTTTCAAAGAGTAATCAACCTCCACCAACTTCTGCATTAACACAGTTTGATAAATCAAGCTTGTTATCAAACGAGCTTGATAGATCAATCTGCCTCTGATAGGATCGACCTTGACAATCGACCTTCTGATCGACCTGATTTTCAAAACGTCAAACCGGTTGGCATTGGTGTATTCCCCCCCCCCCCCCCCCCACATACACCAATTACTCTTTTCCGGGACCAACAACTTATATCCTATGTTGCATGGGTGCGGAGTGCGGGTGCGGGGTGCGATACGATGCGGACACGGGGATACGTATTTTTCAAAATTATAGGGTGCGATTCGTCAATGATACACCTATTTAATTATATTTTAAAATTTTTAATATAATCATCAATATAATATTTATAACTTAAAATTTCAAAAAAAATCAAATATCTATGGTTTTTCTCGACTAAAATATAATCAATGTAATAATACTATCTAAGTTAGCAATAATGCAACAATTGAATTAAAAATGCTTATGAAAAGTTTCAAATAAAACAATTTAAATTTATTATTAGCACATGATTTTCTTAGTGATTTATATATTTGGTTTATCACTTTTTTTTAAAAAAAAATTGAATTTAAATTTAAGTGAAATTAAAATAAAAGCTAGCATGTCAAAATTGATATACCTACCTACATTTGAGAGGAAAATATATTACTCTCTCCGTCTCCCTTCATTAGTCCTATTAAAATATAATATATCTTATATATGAATATTCAATATAACTAATGACGTGAGACAGAGGAGGGAGTAATATATAAGAAAAACAAACGGCACAAAAATACCTTCACTGTCTAGTATTATGCTAAAATTTATGTCTGTCTGTGTTGGTGTATGTAGAATGGATAAAACAAATGATTACAGACAAAGACTTCACTACGAAATTTCAACTTAATTAATTTGAATAAGAAAATAGAAAAAGAAACACAATCTGATTTGAAGAAGCGAGATCCGAAGAGATTCCATTGTAGACCAAGTCTTCATACATACAATACTGTAAAATGTATTTTCTCCGTTCATAATAAGTGTCTTGGTTTAAATACAAATTTTAACCGCACCTGGCTACCGGGTTCCTCTCTTTAGTGAGGGACCCGGGTTCGATCCTCTTTGGGAGCGAATTTGTGTGTGTGTGTGTGTTGGCTAAGCGATAGGGGGTTAAAGAATAATTCTCGGACCTGAAAGGTCTCGAGTTCGAGTCCTCCGTGGTGCGACCCTTAAATTTCCTGTTAATTGTTTCAAAAAAAA
Source organism: Thymus mandschuricus (assembly GCA_029379335.1). Taxonomy (NCBI): domain Eukaryota; kingdom Viridiplantae; phylum Streptophyta; class Magnoliopsida; order Lamiales; family Lamiaceae; genus Thymus; species Thymus mandschuricus. The sequence continues at coordinate 3,088,526 of CM057081.1, read as the reverse complement.
AAAAATAAATAAAAAAAATACAAATTTTAACCATGCACTATTCTAAAATTCATAGTCTAATTCTTGCTATGGCATTAGTCGAAACATCACTAGTGACGGAACCTAAAAAAAGTTGCCATTGCCAGTGAGAGCTGAATTACGTTTAAATTTCGATTTTTTTTTTTAGAAATATTTTTACTATATGAACTTTTCCTGTCATGAATTACAGAAAATGACTTTATTAAAAAAACGAGGTGAAAACTGAAAAGTAGAGGGAAAAAAATTGCTTGGGGTGGGCTTGAGCTGTTGAACCAACCCCAGCTGCATGTGGCTCTGCCAGTACTGCAACCTGCCACCCGATCAACGTTGAGATATCACTCAGGTGCTAAGCATCACCTCCCGATCCAATATAAAAGTTTTATCAATAATCTCTAGATGTTAATTGATCGACGTTGAGACGAATACGATTAAATATAAATATCGTATTGGACTAAAGTTTATTTGAAGACTATGAAGCTATACATGTTCACGAGCCTATAGGGTCTCGAGCTCAACTCTTGTTTGTGAATCGAGCTTTTGAGACAACTAATCGTCGAGTGGTTCACTAGTAGCTATGTTCATTTAATTTGACATGAAAGAGTAAAAGAACAGAAATAATTTCACCCCTTCACGTGAATTGAATATTGCCACAAAATATATAATACAGAATTACAAGAATATATAGATCCGTAATGTAAGGATCTCAACAAACTATGCAAAGAAAGGATAAATACTTGTACTAAATAGAAATTATAAATTATTATTATTTATTCTTAATACCTACTATACTCACTTGCTATCTATACTTTACAAATAATTTTAAGATTCCAATAAGGTTTATTATTAATGAGCTAATTAGAAATAGAGTTCTTTACCTTGCTGCAAATTTGGAACATCAATCCATAGACCATAATGTTTTAAATAAATTATGTCATTTTCTACATTGAATGCGCGTATGGGGAATGGAATAACATAAGGAATAGTAAATAATAAACACTATCGGTACAAAAATTGTACGTAGTACTAAATTTTAGGTTACGACTCACTCTCCGATTGACTAGGTCAAAATAATCTCTCCTAAGGAATTCTTACTACTTTTACTATCGAATCTAAGTATAATTATAAATACATCACAATCCTCTCTCTTTCTCCTACACCAACTCAACCCACAACATATCACTAAAGCTCACCAACTTGGACCTCAAATGGCTACTTCCGTCGCAGCAAAATCACTCTTGCTAGCCGCAGTTCTCATAATCGGAGTACTCGAAATACAAGTCTCCGCTCAGAACTGCGGCTGCAGAACCAACCAGTGCTGCAGTCAGCACGGCTACTGTGGCACCGGCGACGCCTACTGCAGCACTGGCTGCAAAAGCGGCCCATGCTATTCCTCACTCAAGAATGGCAACGGCAACGGCTACGGCAACAAACTCTCTGACACCGTGACCGATGCATTCTTTAATAGGATCGCCAATCAAGCCGGCGGAGGCTGCCCGGGCCGGGGTTTCTACACTCGGGCAGCATTTCTCGAGGCCGCCCGCTCCTTCCCACGTTTCGGAACCGCTAGCTCCGCCGACGTCATTAAGCGCGAAATCGCAGCCTTCTTCGCACACGTCACGCATGAGACAGGACGTAAGTTTTTTTTTTTATTTTTTTTTATTATTTTTTTTATTATTTTTTTTAATGAAATTTACGCAATTCATGCAATGTTCTAAGTGGCATATCACTTATTTTTCAAATTTTTTGTAATTTTTTTTTTTTTTATTGTAGATATGTGTCACATAGAAGAAATAGATGGGGCATCAAAAGCAGCAGACTATTGTGAGAAGCAAAACAAGCAGTATCCATGCAAAGCAGGGAAGGGTTACTATGGGAGAGGTCCAGTGCAGCTTTCATGGAACTTCAACTACGGAGCTGCAGGGAAGAGCATAGGCTTTGATGGTCTGAACCACCCGGAGATCGTGGCCAAGGATCGCGTCGTCTCGTTCAAGACTGCTCTCTGGTTCTGGATGGATCAGTGTCATGATATCATAACCTCTGGCCGAGGGTTTGGGGCTACAATCCGCGCTATAAACGGGCCCCTAGAATGCGATGGGGCGAACCCAAGCACCGTCAGTGCTCGGGTTCAGTACTACAGAGACTACTGCAACCAATTAGGAGTTGATCCTGGGAAGAATGTTAGGTGCTAGTATGCTAGATATATGCATATGCTCAACACGATTTTTTTCCTTGCTCATTTGAATGTTTTTGTGTGTGTGTGTGTTTGTGTGTTTTTTTTCTTTTTTCTTTTTTCTATTATTTATGTAGAAAAAGATGTAGTTAATTTTTTGTTGTCTGTTTTGTGCAAGAAAAGTTATGTCCGAGTCTAAGAGAACACAAGTTGTGATATATACTTTTGTTCAAGTAAAATTCATTTAAGTGTGAAGTTGTTAAGTTGAGTTGCATGTATGTGCTAGGAGAAGAAGGAAGAAAGAAGAAATAACTGATTTCTTTAACTTTATTTGTGAGAGTAAATTGCCATTATGGTATGACAATTGAAGGGAGAAGGTATATGCGTGTGTTGATTTACTGTAGGAAGTTAAATTTTGTTGGAGATTTAATAAATATACCCATTAAAATCAATTCCAATTTCTTTCGATTGCAGCGCCATCAAACCATTTGAAATTGAAAAGGTCGGACAAAATTGCAACAAAATTTAGATCGGTTCAACTTACCGGTTTAGTTAGATTCTTAAAACGTTGCACAATCTTAAATTATAGATAAAATAGTTCGATTGAAGCATCATCGTCAAACCGTCTGAAATCGGAAACAAAGACTTGCTGGACGTAAAATAATTCAAGAAACCCGAAAAAAGAAAATACAAGCATATGACGAAAGGAAATAGGAACTAAATAAAAGCCGAGTCGAGGAAAGTCCTAGCTCTTTCCGCAAGACGAGATACGCCCCGGTAGTGCTCTCGGTTTCTGACATATCGTCCCTAAAGATAAAACGGCTACGTCTCGAAGGCAGCAGCGCCGCAGGACCTAGGACTCCGACGAGTTGGACAGAGGTAAGGATTGAGCTCGAAAATATATATGCAAAAACGAGGAAATGCAGATGCATGCAGAGAGATGATCGAATTTCTGGTGTTCGACAAATGCATGCGACTCTTCCATTTATAGGCTCGTCACCAACGGGGAATTAATCCGGCCATGAAGGATCGTTGGCAGTTTCGTTGACTCATTAGTGCGTCGGTGGCAGTTTCGACGTAACCTCCCGCTCATTATTGAGTAGTGGGGAAGTTACTAGTGGTTACAACCATCAAGTTCAACGAATCTGGACACTCTTGGAACTGGGCTTTCTCCACTCAATTGGGCTTTTAAAATCAGCCCAATACACTTTGCTTTTCTGGCCCAAAAAGATAGGTAGCTAAGGCCCAAGAACAGCCCAAAAGACCAATTGCCAAGATCCAAGTCCACGAGGCCCGAGTCCAGCCGGCGGCGGCGCGTGTGTGCGCGCGCGAGGGCCCTATCTCTTTTATCCACTTAGCCCACATGATACTATGCCCACTTCATTAATTACTCATTAACAAGATTAATAAATGATATTTAATCAATGTGAGACAACTTAAACATTCATTAATAATGAATTAACTCCACTAACACTGCACTTTAAACATTCATATCTCAATCACCACATATTGGTTTCAAGAGTATGAATATATCATGTTAATCTCCTTTCGGAGAAGATTAACAATCACATATTTATTTTAATAAATTAATTAAATATATTAAATTAAATATTGGTTAAAAAATCAATATTCCTACAAATTTAAGGGTTAAAGATTTCGAGTTCCAATCGTCTATGATGCGGTCTTAATTAGCCACATTTTCGTTTTATATGAGTCCACTCCTCCACCCGTCCACCGCTCCACGTTTCCTAAAAGGATTATGGTTTCGAGCTAGAGAAGAGGAAACGACAGCCCATTAGCCTTCCGTTCAAATTTTTTCATTCTTTTCTCTTCCAAAATTCTCTCTCCTCATAAATTCGTTTCTCCAATTCAATTCTACGAGTACACGTAATTATGAGTGTTGTGTTAACATTTGAAAATGATTATGTTCGTCAAAACTTGGCACCGAGGGTTTGCGGAAGGTGCTTTTAAGGCAATGGTCTATTCCATGTCACAACGATAATCTTTCATTCTTCGTTTCATTTTTATTTGCAGGTTTCATTTTCGAATCTAACAATTTAGAAGCTATTCAATTGCCTCGTCAAACCATGTCCTTCCTGATCTATGAAGTTAATATTGAAAATGAGGTTGAAAAATTAATCTTGTCCTATCGAGAAATAATAGAAGATAAAATAGTAAAATTTGACCTATTTTATCATCAAATTTTGAAATGACACACTTAAAAACAATAATAAATAATTACAAAATAGTAATAGGACATTTAAACAAAACGAGGAGTACATGACTTCATATAAACATTAAAAAATAAAGAAAAGAGAAATATATATATAATTTAATTTCGAAGAAGAGATAAAATTAATATGGCAGTGTCATACCTGCAACTTCTCTATTAGAATCGTTTTTTTTTATAGATAGATTAGTGTATAACATTAAATTATTTTACTAACTACTAGTAACATTATCACGTCATCCGTCGATGGACATTGCATCGTTTCCAAAATTATTACGTAATAGTATTTATATTGTCCAATTCTATCAGTCAAACTAAATCCAATGCTCGCTACTCCTTGAATTCATGGTGATGAACCTTCGATTTGCGGCCCAAGTTTGTAAGTGATTTGTGTGCGAAAGTAAAGGGAGACAGAAGATTTATGTGGTTCGATCGGTGTGATCTACGTCCACTGGGAGGAAAAGAGGGTGCTTTGTATTCAAAATAACGTAAGTGTTTACAATACAAGTGATTCCTCTATTTATAGCTACTGTCGACGTTGGTTGAGGAGTGGAGGACGTGTTCATGGGCGGTTGTCCTGTTCCGGTTTCTTCTCCATCAACCCACGTTCTTGATCTTTAGGGCTCAACTCCCTGGGCCTGTATTTGGTGTGGACTGGGCCGGTTGGGCTTGTACCGATCTGGGCTTGTTGGGCTTCTGGGCCTAGGGAGATGGGCCATTTCCTATCACATCCCCCCCCCCCCCCCAAAAGCGTGAGGTGATGGGGGTGATGGTTTTGCTGTAGTTGTGTGTCCTTTGTTGAGTCGTACCCCTTTGAAAACTTGTTGGGAACCCTTTGCAGTTTGATTTTGATGATGTTTTTCGAAACCACACTTAGGCATATTTTCACTTGTTTAGGGTCAAGGCCGATAGATCGACCTGCTACCTGTTAGTGCAGGTCGATGCTCTCTAAAGTTTAAATACAAGTTTGATCCACTCTGTAAGAGAAAGGTTGTTTATCGACCTGCCTCATTCGGATCGAGCTGGTATATCTAGCTGTCTATCGACCTTCCTTATCAAGCTTCCAGCCTGCTCTGTCTTAGAAGATTTCAAGAGCTGGATTTCTATATCAAGGTCGTTGTTCCACCTTCATGGAGCAACACGACCTGATCCTTGCCACGTGGTATGCCAGCAAGGACGAATCTTCCCAACGGCTAGAAGTGAGTCACTCCCCGACGGCTAGTGCCACATCATCCTGACTCCAACGGCTAGTTTTCAAAAACTGCCTATATATACTTTAAGCCATTATCGGATTCAAGCACGGGAAACTCAAGCTATCAACGCAAATACTCTGCCAAAATCTCTCTCAAAGTTCATATCCTTTCAAGTGTTCGAAATTCCATTAGTTTCCCAAACACTTGACGAAGAGAGATTTTCGACTCCGATAAAACCCCTAACGACGAAGTGTTCACTGCTGCTTGTCGTTGATTCTAACAACTTCTTCTCCGACTTGTTCGAAGTTAGAAAGTCTGTTTTGTGTTCTTCACCATTATAGAGTTAATCAAGCTCTGTTGTGAGTGAAAGGTAGTTTGTACATTTTCTGTACGAAAGGTTGTAAGGGTCACGACCCAAAACTCGTGTCTAGATATATTCGAGTTAGAGTGTATTTAGAACTGATACTCAGTCAGTATAAATAAGAGAGAAGTTGGATCCGAAGGTAAAGGGATTCTCAGGTCGAGTCGACCTGACGTGGACGTAGGAGGGTTTCTCCGAACCACGCTAAATTGCGGTGTCTCTCTCTCTCTCCCTCTCTTTACTTATCGCTCTTACTTACTTTATCATTCTGACAAGCATCAACCTGCATCTCACGAAACAACCTGCATTACCCTATCGACCTTAGATTTTTCATAGAGTTAATCAACCTCCGCTTCCGCATAAACACAGTTTGATAAATCAAGCTTGTTTTCAAACGAGCTTGATAGATCAATCTGCCTCTGATAGGATCGACCTTGACAAGTCGACCTCTTTATCGACTTGTTTTTCAAAAACGTCAAAAACGGTTGGTATTGGTGTATTCCCCCCCCCCCCCCCCCCCATACACCAATTACTCTTTTCCGGGACCAACAAGTGGTATCAGAGCAGTGGTTCTTTTGACCGCTACTTTGCATACTAAAGGTTTTTATCAAACTTTTGGTCTTTTTGAACCGATCCTTTTGAAAAATCTTTTCATTCATTCATATCATATTATTTGCAATCGAGGCTTCTCTTCTCAGGGTTTGTGAAGATTTCTCCATTCAAGGCTATGAAGACTGGAGTTTCAGAATCAAGATGTGTCTCAAGGCACATCACATCCTCATGTGGGATATCATCGAAAATGGCCCCTCTCCCATTTATGCAGCGAAGATCATCGTTGAAGGAACGTCCCCCGGGGAGGCCACATACGAGAAGATCCTCAAAAATCCTCGCGACTACACAACCGAGGAAAGGAAGGAGGCCAGTCTCGATGATTATGCAAAGGGACTCATCTCTAGCACTGTAAAGGGCGTCTATCTTGCCAAGATCCGAAATCTTGAGACTGCCAAAGAGATGTGGGACACCCTCCGGTCCATCAGCCTGGGTTCAGAAGAGATGAAGGAGAACAAGCTGTCCATGGCGTGCAGCAAGTTCGATGACTTCAAGATGATTTCGGGTGAAACCATAGAAGCAATGAAGATTCGCTTCACCGAAATAATTATCGAGATTCCTGCAATCAACCCTCTCAAATACACGCAGCGCGAGAAAAATCTTAAAGTGATGCGTGCTCTACCTGCAAACTGGCACGTATACACCGCCATGCATCCAGCTTGCTCCGACTTCAACTCTCTCACCACTGAAGATCTTTTCGACATTCTTGTCGGAAATGAATATGAGATGATCCGCATTCACGGGTCAGCACAGCCTTCTACCAGCAAGAAGGCCGATGAAAAGAATGACAAGGAGGTAGCCTTCAAGGCCGAGTCAGCCTCTGCTGCTACTCCAAGCTCGATTGACGAATCCATCGTCAAAAAGTTCGAGAAGATGACTCTCGACTATGCTCTCGCTGCTAGGAGAAATGAGAAGCTCCTAGGAAAGGTTGTCAAATACAAAAAATTCTACCGTGACAACAAGCGAAATTTCTCAAACCGCAACCACGACCGCCCTGACAAAAAGGGTGTTGGTCCCGGTTTGTTAATGGGAAAATACGTAGAGGGGGGGGGGGTGAATACGTATTTTGAAAATTTTCAACTTCAAATCCCTTAACTCAGAGTAACAAGTAAAGAGCTTGCTTAAAACTTAAGACCTAGCTGAAGCTAGATCTACAGTACGTAGCTAGCCTGCTTGACCGAAGTGAGTACTTGATCAAGAGGGAGTCTTTACTCATGTATGCGGAATTTGGTGAGCTAAATCTTTTCCTAAGTAATTAAAATATCCAGATTAAGTTGTTTAGATGCACGTGCAATGGATAAACAAAGTAAAGAGTTTAGGGTTAGAGAGAAACGACACAGAGATTTATAGTGGTTCGGAGATAACGCTCCTACGTCCACTTTGTTGCACGACGGCAACTGTTCTCTTCACTCAAGAACTTGAAGGTTACGGGTCCTTCAAAAACCTGGTCGAGATCGGGCTTCACTTGCCTGGATCAAACGACTGACTTAGTGATTGCGGGTTCATTACACAAACCTAACAAAGACTGGAAGCTACACTCGCTTAAGTCAGACACAGACAGGGAGATTACGGGCTCTCCTTACAGCCTAGCTTCGATCGAGCTTTACACAAACGATGTACGTGCAAGCTTGGATCTAAACTCTATGATCGAGGCTTCTCCAATCGATGAAAGAAGAGCCTTGGATCGAGACAACCTAACGACAACACTCAAAACCTAATAGACAGAGTTTAGGGTTTTTGGTTGACGAAACACACTATGAAGAGCTCTTTACAATAAGTGTAAAGATGGCTAGAGCTCTTCTTCTAAGCTTGGATATGGAATGGGCTTAGACTCTAAGTGTGAAGGTTGTGAAGACGAGTTCCGATGAACTGGAAACTCGGAGAACACTGGAAAACAAAGACTCGAAGATTTGCACGAAGGCTTGGGAGTGTTTGTTTGCTGTATGCGCTCGAATGCTCAAGTAGTGTTCTACTTCTTCACGTTGTGATCCTTCACTATTTATAGGCGGAGGGTTGGCTGAGATCCGTTGCTTGGTTGGTGGCCTTGTCCCTCCTCCTCTCGACAGTACTTGCACAGGCTGGCTACTTTTCAGATGCGCAGTTTTGGATTTTTGCCGGAAATGGCTAAGTTCCAATTTCAACAGTAACTGGAGCGACCCAGTACTGTTACGGCGCCTTGTCGGCCTGGCAGTCAACTCCTCTGCTCCTCTCTTGAGTCGACACGTGGAGATCTCGTAATAAATGCGAAGATCTCCAGTTGACTGGAGTTCAAATTCGGAGCGGGAATTTGTGCTGTCGCTTTCTGGTAGGTAATGGCTCGCTTCGCTTTGTAGCGTCCGCTTTAGTTGAGTCACTTCATAGTCATTCTGTAGTGAGCCGCTTCGGGAAATAAAGTTCCCTAGTGACTGCTTTGGAAATTCCTGACTAGAGTTGACTAGCTTTGACTTTACACTGTAGCGCTCGATTCGCTTCGCTTTGGCAGACTTGCTTCGAGTACTGTAGCGATCGCTTCGCAGCACTGTTCTTCGGCACGCTTCACTTCAGTTTGCTTGGCTTGCTTCGCTTTGAAAAACACACTCAAGCGAGTGGCCTTCACTTGAACTTTTGAAGCCTAATCTAAGCAAAATAAAAGAGTCATCCTAACAGAGTAGGCTTAGAAAAATTCTAACCTATTAACTACATCAAAATGGGTCGCTTGGGAATAGGACACTTGGGGTTTTGGGATCTAATCAAACAATTGACTTCATTTATCAAATGTCCCATGTAGTTCCCCCTTAACAAATTAGTCCTTAACAATTCCCAACAAAGGGAGAAGGTAAACCCTTAACCTTCAATTCTTCTAACACACCCGAGGGTGGCTGTTTTGGTTGTGGCAGGCCGGGTCACTACAAGACCAATTATAAAAAATAGGAGGGAGTATCAATCTTCCTCTTTATAAATTCGAGCTTTAGACGAGACTGAATTCTATCATTGACGATTCATGTGTGTCCACTTGCACCCCACATAATAATTTATCGGGTTCATGCATAATTAATAAAGTTTCAACATCCATTCATTTCATTAGGAACTCAAACTAAACCAGAATTTCTCCCATGTCGAACAATGGGCAGAAGAGAGAAGGCGTATACGTGTACAACATGGCGGCCGGAGCTCCACGAACACCGGCGCCGAAAACCGCGGTTCCGAAGGGATGGGGAGGAATATCATCGCTTGTGAGGTCCAAGACTCATACAGAGAGAGAGAAAGTGGGGGACGGAGGAGAGGCGGCAGCGGAGGCGCCGAGGAGATCGGAGAGAAGGTCGGTATCGGGGGCGGAGAGGAACGTGGGGGCGGCGGTGGCGCTGCTGCAGGTGAAGGTGGTGGCGAGTGACATGCCGGCGTTCATGCAGGTGCATGCTTTCCGGTGTGCTAGAACTGCTTATGATGCCTTGGAAAAGTTTAGCTCCAAATATATGGCTTATAATATTAAAAAGGTATTTATTTCTTCTTCTTTTTTTTTTAAGGAAAAAAAAATTGTTTTTGCATTTTATCATTTCATTTGTTTGATTTTTACCTTCAAGATTAAGATAGTAGGGGATTATAATATCTTAATTAATTGGATCAACTAGTAATTTCTTCGTCCCATTCATGTGGACATAACTTTTATCTACACGAGAATTAACTAGTAATGGGTTAAAAATATGTCATAATATATTTATATCTGTAGAAAGGATGAAAATATAATTTATCTCTACATAAATGAGACGGATTACTCTAGGGATGAAAAATAGAGTTTTTCATTTATTTTTTTGGGAGAAGTTGAATATAGGGGAAATTAACTAAAGCATTAAAGAAATTGATGTTTCTTTTTTTGTTTTTGTTTGTTTTTTTTTTTTTTTTTTTTTTTTTTGTTGTTTTGAAAGAGGAAGAGTACTACGGATGTTAAATTAATCGTATGTGATTATTTGTTTTATAGTTTAAAGTGCAGTAATTATTATATATTTTACGTTAGAATAAAAATTAAGTCACATAGAATGAGATGGAACAAGTCGGTCACATAGGACGAGACAGAAGGAGTATAAACCTTGATTAATTTAATAATTTGTGTATTTTGGGTATTTCTTAAAATGTGAATACTATTTTGGGTATGTACAAGATATGATTTGGATTTTAATTCTAAACTCAATAAAAGATTAAAAGAAGATGGTGTTGATGTTGAGTAGATGATAATACATGCACATGATATAAATAATTTTCCCTTTACGTATGATATTGCATGCATCCACGACGCCTATAGTATTATCAACAATTATGAGACTTTTTCTTTTCTTTTCCTAATATATATGGGGAATGGAGATGAGGATGATGCAAATGTTTGTATTATAAACGTTTAATCCTGACCCTCTGATGAATTACTCTTTCGTGTTGCATAAATGAATATAACATCTCAACACTATGGTCTAATAAGAAAATATCATATATTGCATTTCGGTCTGGGATCGTCGATTATACCATCGGATGTTTATCACGTGTTAAAAACATTTTCAAATCCAACATTTTTATTTATGGAAATATATATTTATTGCTGGCTTTGAAAATATTTTCAACATGTCTCAAACATCCAATAGATGGTACACCGAAATGCCATAGATCATACTATTCGTAAATCAATATATATGATTATATAGAAATTTCATCACCCAATCGTTTGTAACATCTTACAACATGCATCTCCTTTTAATGTACAACACATATTATGTATGTATATTTGATTACTTTATCAATTTCAAATACGTCACTCGATTAATATATTCTTTTCTTATATATAATGAGTAGGGTACTCAAAGGACCCTCCACCTTTCATTAATTTTTTTGTTATTTTGTTTTAAATTAATACTTTTCTAAAAAAATAAAAATAAAATGCATTGGAGTAGACTAGTGTTGGTCCTAAGCTATACAAGATCCTAAAATCTAGGGCTTGAACAAAGAGTAATAAGCACTTGTCTACCCAAGAAAAGGACTAATTACTTCCCAATAATGTATAGCATGTTGCAAAATTTATTTGATTATTTCACGTTAAATAACCAATATGTCTCTTTATTTTGTCTTGTAATTCATTAATTTTGAAAAATGTGTGTAGGAATTTGATAAGGTATACGGAGTTGCGTGGCATTGCATAGTCGGGTCGAGTTTTGGGTCATTCGTGACACATTCGACGGGATGTTTTCTGTATTTCTCAATGGAAAAGATATACATTTTGATATTCAAGACCAAAGTTGAAAGAGCCCTAATTCACCAGGTTTAAAATTTACCATTTCACCATTATCTATATATAGCTTCATTATAAATCATGCATATTTAAGGAGGCCTCTTGGTATATGTATATGAATGTGTAAATGTTTCTTCTCCTTTTCGTTTTACTCTTTTTATCAACATTTGCTATCAAGATATACATATTGTAATAGATGCTAGATACAACATACAATTAATATGTACTCAAGCTTTTAAACACTTAACTTCAATTGTTTGTGGGTTATGCTTCAAGCATTTAATTGACGGCGAAACTAAATTCAACCGATAAAGCGTATATATTCTCTTTTAACAATAGTTCGAACGGGCAGGATGTATGTATGAGTATGTATATATGTATTGAGTTGAAGTATTAAATAACTAACCATTTTTCTTTTGAGGACTTTGTGCTCTTTATATATCCGAATCCAATTTAACTTATTACCCTTATACTATTTCAAGTCCACCATATATCCTTTTTTGCTACACAAATATTAATATTTCTTTTAAAGGTATTGTACGTTTTTACATAATAAGATAAGGAAAATCAAGAGAATGTTCCCCTACACATCGCACACCCTGAGCATTATTAACGTGCTTACGGATGGCGTGACATACAATTAATAAATAAAATATTTAAATATATACCATGACCTATCTAAAAAAAGTAGAGTATATCATTGTCGCATTGTCGCATTGACAGTGAATACATTACGCATCACTGGTCATTAAGAATGCTACAACGGGTAGAGGGACGATTTTATTGAGACTAGTACGCCGTGTTTTATTCAATTTGAAATAAGAATTATTTCCCATTAACAAATATATATAAAAAAAAATTTAAAAAAAATAATAATAAAAATAACCTGACCTAAACGGTAGCTTGGGTTTCGAAATTTGAGGCCCGTCGAATTTTAAGCCGAAGTAAGCTGGCCAGAACTCATAAAAGTCCGATAGGCTCGGACCAACATGTTAGGCCCAATTATTTTACACTGTAAACTTTATATTGCCCTAGCTTGGATAATATTTTAACGGTCCGATAGAATTTGGGCCGGGCCAAGTCACCCAATATTTGCTTAAATATTCGATCGACGCCACGCCACCCAATATTTTGGCAGTTTAACCCATGGTAATTACTCCATTTGATTACTCATGCTATATTTAAGCTTAAGCTAAAAATATTAGCAGTAGGCAGTAGCTTGAAGTTGAAGCAAAAATGAAAATAGGAAAAGTAGAAAAACAAACCCTAGGGAGGGGTAAAAGAGGGAAAACGCATTAAAGAGATCCGCAGCGAGAGCAACAACCGCAGCCTCCTCCTCTGGGCCTCTCTCTCTTACGCAGGAAAAAAGAAAAAGAAAAAAAATTGAAGCCTATCCCCATTTTTTCTGCTCCTTCATTTCTGTATTTATATCCCACCAATTCCTACTTCAATACTTTCGATTCTTCGCCTCTAATCCAAAACTCCATTTCTCTTCAATTCATTATTTCTTTGTCGCCGATCGTCTTTTCTCTCTCTAGAAAATTTAGTATAGGATGGAGGAGGTTACAGAAGGAGTGAGCAACATTGCCATCGCCGGAGATGCTCAGAAGAAGAACAGAATCCAGGTTTCCAACACCAAAAAACCGCTCTTCTTCTACGTCAATCTCGCCAAGGTATTTTTTACCATCGTTTTTTTATTTATTTATTTTTTTTTTGTGTAAATTTTATATCTGTTTGACGAACTATTGTTGTGATTTGTTCGTGTGTTGCGATTACAATATTGAATCAATTTTATTTGGATCTGAAATTGGGCGAATTTATTGTTTGCAGAGGTACATGCAGCAGCACAACGAAGTCGAGCTTTCGGCTCTCGGAATGGGTATATTTCGCCTCAGTTTTTGGTCGTTGTGTGTATGCATAATATGTTGTGTGTATGTATAATATGCTGGATTTGAATATGGTGTTTATTTTGTTTTCTTGTCCTGTTTGTTGAGCTAAAATTTCATCGTTCATATCCATTGTGAGTGTTGATTCGTAGATTTCAGTGCAATAATGTTAGATTAGATTTTGGTTTGTTTTATTTAGTTGATACTTTTAGATTGTATGAATGTGCTACGAGAATACACTTTACCTTCTAGGATATGGTACGTAATTATGTCTGATTCGTGTTCGGTCCTTAACTTCATTAACATGTATCCCTAGGTTTCCTTTTTTAACCTATTAGTGATCATGCTGTTGCTTGATTTATTGCAACCATTTGCTCCAAACTAGATCACTTTCTGATTTCTCTCTTTGCCATGCGGCTATTTCGCTTTCCATTTCTTTCGGTTGCAATGGTGAAAAAGAGAAGTATACTGGGCTTGTTGCGGCGTGTCAAAGAGTTTTGTAGATTTTCAATGTTTACGTAGATGTATAGTCTCAATATAGTCAGACAATTTGCTTTATAATTTACTTGAAGAACCATAAATATTTCTCCCTGGTCCTATATTTTCACCAGTATGTAGACAGGATAGGTGTTCAGTAATAACCCTGTCCTTCCATTTCCATAATCTATACGTACAGATATTGAGACATTCATGTTGCTTAGACTATAGTATTATCCATAGGCATAAATGACGAAAGCAATGCTGAGGTAAACTATGGCTGCATTTAATGTAATTTGTAGATGATGTTTGTTTATGCGCTGCAGTGCAAAGATGCACTACCAGTAGCAGAGCCTCATAATGGAAATTGTGTTGTATGCTTGTACATCGATCATATGTAACACGTCAAATTTTAAATGTCTTCTAAAACACAAGCCAAGTGTTATGATCCTGAGTCCGAAGTTCACTTTTCTGTTTTAGCACTTCCCTGTCTCAAAAGTCTTTAAAATGTCTCTACTGAAATGTGAAAGATGCTAGGTTACAAGACAACTTTGATTCTTTCATGTTTGATTTTAGTAACAAGACAATGCATGTTGGTCTGCCTGGTTGGCTCTTTACTTTTATCTTGTCTATATGTTAGGATATGCTTTGGCTCATCCATTTCACCTGTATCTGGTTTTCAGTTTCTGGATGTGTGTGATGAGATTATTAGTTTGTTTCAGAACTGAGGAAATATTGCCACTTAGCCTTAGGGTTCTTACCTGTTGGTCACATTCAGTCATCTTTGAAAATATCTACTGGATGTGTAATTTACTTGTTTATCATGTTTGAGCCTCGAATTTTATATTACTCTTGAAATGCAGTTATAGAAGAATATTGTTCTGGTTCACTCAATTTCTAAATATTGATAATTGGCATTTCCGTGCATATTTCAGCCATTTCAACTGTTGTGAGTGTTGCTGAAATCCTCAAGAACAATGGATTTGCAGTTGAAAAGAGTAAGACTCAATTTTAGCTTCCTTCTTCTTTTAATCATCCAGTGGCCTATTCTTAGATTTCTAAGATCATATCTTTGTCGTATTGATCAAAATGATTCGACACATGCAGAGATCATGACTTCTACTGTTGAAATCAGAGATGAGTCAAGAGGAAGACCCATCTCAAAAGCCAAAGTAAGATTGTACTCTGCACTCTGCAGTCATTTGTCTAATCTTATTTGCAAGTGCAGCTGAAATACAATTGAAGATTTCTACTGTATGTCTGGTGGTTCAAATCCAGTATAAATAGGGGGTCACTTTTTGAGAAGATTTTTTATAATAGAGATAGCTTGCTTCTGCCTTGTTCTGATAAGATTATGTTCCATACCTCCATCAGAGCCAAATATAGGGGGCACTTCTAGCCCAAGTGGCTGAAATGGTGATTTCAACCTAGATAAGATGAACTAGATTAAATAAATATTGAAGGAGCCTTTGAAAAGGTAACTAGCTTCATTCTTTAATTGTCATAAAAAGTTGCACTAGCCTCGACTATGCTCATCCTTAAGT
Organism: Thymus mandschuricus; assembly: GCA_029379335.1. Taxonomy (NCBI): domain Eukaryota; kingdom Viridiplantae; phylum Streptophyta; class Magnoliopsida; order Lamiales; family Lamiaceae; genus Thymus; species Thymus mandschuricus. The sequence continues at coordinate 3,072,790 of CM057081.1, read as the reverse complement.
ATCATGAAAGAGTTTGTAGCACACATATCTCTTGCATCAACACTTAAGTTTTTGATGATGGTGGAAGAAGGTATTTTTTCAAAAATACATATTTTAGAAAGCAAAAGGTCTGAGCTCCAATAGTATTTTGCTCAAGTGACTCATCCAGAATGGTTTGTTGTGATTGATAAAAGCTATGCATTGTTTTATGCACATTTGCTTGTGACAGATGGTTATGCATGTATCTCTATGTGGTGCTACCTTTGTACATTACATAATTCTCGTTTGTTTTATGTTTTGATGATTAGATTGAGATAGTGCTGGGAAAGACAGAGAAATTCGATGAATTGATGGCAGCTGCTGCAGAGGAGAGAGCAGGAAATGCTGAAGAGCAAAGTTAAAAAGGCGGTGTGTGTTTTTTGTTTATCCTGGGTTTTGTTATATTAGGACCTTGAATGGAATGCATTTTCTTAGTCCTATTTAGGGATTTTGAGTGGAGTAAGCCTAGCAGCTGTGATGATATCCTCTCCTCTGTTAGCAATCCAAAAACAATCTCCTTTAATTCAAAATTCAGTCACAATCTTCTAAAATACTTTTTCATAATTTCATTTTTATTTTATTTTTAATCATTTACATTTAATTTTCGCAATTGATTAATTTGTATATATTTATTTATGCTAATTGGAGTGTTTAAATGCCTATTTTGTATACTATTTGAGCCTAATTATTTCTCAAAAAGTAAATGGGTTATCTAGGGTGTGACGTTTCAAAAAGAAAAATGGATCATCTAGAGAGAAACGAAGAGAGTAGTATTTCATAAAATAGAGAATAAATAAACTAAAAAACTTGCATTGACCCAATTTATGCGAAATTAATGGTCTTTTAACTCTTTCTTGGAAACGGGTTTCATACTTTAACATGTGTTCAACAATACTCTTTTCTACGTTTCATAAAAAGAAAACGAGCAATATGCATATTCTTCCCCACAAAAAGTACTAACTATTACTTAGAATCTGGAAATTAGAGTTCCTTTTCTGAATTCTACATATATAAACTCGTGAAACTGAATAAAATCCGTGAATGATTTCATTTTGATTTCACGAGGCATGCTTTTAGCTCCTACTCCCGGTGGATCTTACCTTTACTCTTGTATTCAATGGCCATTAGGGCGTGAATTGCGATAATCGGCATCATTTTCATTAACTTCCGATAATGAAAAACTTTGGTTGTTTCATCACTACTACCGGATGTAAGAACTTATTTTTAAGGAGTTTATTTATTTATGTAGCTTGTTTTTGGAACTTATAAAACTAACTGAAAAATTGAAGACATTTGAACTCGACTCAGTATGACATTATATCGAACCAGCCTTAACCCGTTATTCGGTTTGTACTTTGTATAAGAAACGCAACCTCGAGATTAATCAAAACGTTCATATGAAAATGTAACTTAGTTTGATAGTGAGGGTCACGCCAATTTCTTTTTCAGAAATTGCTGCTTCAAAATTGCAGGAGACTCGTTCCAAATTACAAAAGAAAATTCTATAAAGTTATTTGAGATGTAAACTTTAACTAAATGACCACTTTCATCGAGGACTATCACATTTTCTCTCTCTCCAGAAAGGAGAATCAGTTTCCATAGTTTTCAATTTATTACTCCCTCCATTCCCCCGATCAATTGTCCTAATTTTCTAATCGGGCGCCCTACATCAATTGTCATGTTTTCTAAAATGAAAAAAAAAAAATTAAAAAAAAAACTCTTATTTTGCAATACGAACCCTTTGCTTTTCACTTTTAACATTGCGCCTAAAAAAATCTCGTGTCAAAGGGATATGGACAGAGAGTGTCGTAAAATAAGGGGCAGTACTATTGCAGCAATTATTGCTTCAATGGGACTTTGAGTTTCATAGAAGAAAACAAATGCTAATAAGTAAACGTACATAAACTGCAACAAACTCTAACTAAGATTTGGGAAGAATCTCATATTATATCGTTCATATCCATGAATTCATACTACAATGTATTTGCATCTTGTTCCAGTACATACAGAAAAGGACACAAGTTCAAAATCTAAATTAATCATAAACTTTACATAACCGGCTACTTCAAATTCCACCTCCACTCAAGATATAAAAACCATGCAACATACATCCTTTTAAGAAACTCTACTCTTGCTACAACATCAACAGTTCAACAAAAAAGATCATCAAAAATTAAGATGTACGGAGTAGAACACGAGAACCAGTCTCATCTCTCATTTGAATCCCAGCATACATCAATCAAGCCAAATAGTTAAGGTTATGACGAACAGGACCATTTGAAGCGAAAGAGACTAAAATCAGAGATCGAAACATTTTCAGTCATGTTAAGCTAGATCATCAGGCCAAAAAAGTAGATGCTATGACCATTAAGAGTTTCCCTTTATGCTCAAAGATCGAAAAATGGTAAATTTTCAAGTCCAAGAACATCCAATACCACCATCATGCCGGAAACGTATCAACAGAAGATCCACAATGCAAGTATGATATTAACATTATGAGTTTCCCATTATGCTCAAAAGATCGAAAAAATGGTATTTTCGAGTCCAAGAACATCCAATAACGCAAGTAGATTATGACATAAAGAAGCTAAGCTGCATTTTTGCCAATAATCTAAAGGAGTAAATCTTGAATGTCCAAATCATACCCATAATGCAACAAGATAGATTATTATGGCATAAAGGTGTAATCTTGGTATCCAAATTCAACAAGAAAATCAAGATTCAAAAAAGGGAGTTCATAAAGCAGAGATCATAGTACTAAATCTAGACAAATAATGAACTAAAAAGGCAAACTTTTTGATGAAATAAGATTCAAATTAATGATAATGTAAGCCATTCTCAAGTCATCATCCTGGGCAATATGAAGCAAAGCACCAGTATATTCAAGAAACTAACAATCGGAACAATATATAAAGAAACTGCAATCATATATAACGAAAAAGAACATAACCTAATCGAAACCACTGCTCCATCCTCCTCAACAACAATCTCAACATCGCTGCGTTTAACTCTAATCTCATCCTGCAAAAAACAAAGAGAGCATCTCACATTTGTACCCGAATCAATTGTGCGAATCGCTCTTCCTACCACCGCCATTGCTCTCCCCTTCCCTCTCCTCCAACAACCTCCCGGCCTCCTCGTCGGCCTGCTGAGCCTTCTTCTGCGCCTCCTTCGCCTTCATCGCCTTCAGCTTCGCGTGATTGTAGTACCCGACGCCCAAGAATGCAAGCCCGTAACCAAACAGATTGATGGGGGTTACAGTGTCCTTAATCACAGACCAAGAGAATGCGATCAAGAGCCAATCCTTCACCACACCAGCCACATTCATGGTCAAAGCAGAGGTCTTCCCCACAAGCAAGAACACAGCCAGATTCAGAGCAAACGCGCAGAGCGAATTACTCCCGAAGATGACATAATCGAAGTGGAAGCTCGAATTCTCCTTGAGAATCGGGAACTCGACGAAAATCCACGGCACGAACAGGAACACGAGGCAGCAGGGGGCCACGTAGTAGAGCGAGGTGATCGGATTGAGCGTGATCCCCTTCGACGTGAGCAAGATCTGGATCATCACCAGCCGCGTCGCCTCGAACGCCACCGCCCCCAATTGCAGTATAACCCCCCACGAATCGAACTTCGCCTCGCCGTAGGCGGCGATCCCGACGCCGATCGAGATCGAGATCATGTTCGCCATCGTCTCCGATTTGAAGGCGTCCTTCTTCAGCAGCACTCCGATGGTGTAGACGGCGACGGGCATCAGCGCCTTGAGCATCTGGATGAAGGAGACGGAGAGGAAAATGTAGGCGGAATTGGAGAGCCATAGAGAGAGAGAGTAGAGGAGGCCGATCGGAACCACCGATTTGAGGTAGAGATCCCAAGACATCGTCACCGGCTCGACGGCCTTGAAGACTCTGACGATGAGGTAGGCGAGGGAGGAGCAGAAGGCCATGTGGATCATGGTGAGGGAGATGGGGTAGGGCCAATTGTACAACTTCCGATCCAGGATGTACTTGTTGTAGACGATGACCATGAAGGAGAGGAAGATCCAGATTGCCACGTAGGTGTAGGAGAGGATGATCTTCTTCAGCATCCCCTCGCTCATGTTGCCGCCTTTCCCCATTGCCGCCGGAGCTCCGATTCCGAGCGACTGTGTGTTTCTGTGGAGAGAGAGAGGTTTTGTTTGTGAGTGTGTGATATTTTTGGGGGAATAGAATAGATCGGATTTTTGAGTCGGGGGAAAAATAGAAATAAATAAATAGGGAGAAATTACGGTACGATGTCGTATTCATTAATTGGGGTACAGATCTCTATGCGTAACGTTGGCAGGTGTTTTGGGTATCCACGTGTAAGAGATCTATGAAACCCTAATTTCTCTTCTTCTTTTTTTCTTTTTTTAAATTTTTTTTTGGGGTTTTATAACTTTTAGTAGTATTGTGTTGTGTGTGCAGTAAATAAAAGGAGTGGATTTTGAATATTCATTAATGGTTAGAAATAAATTGGGTCAATCTAAAATCGTACTCCACGCGTTACGTAAAACGTAACAATCCGTTTTTCTTTACTTCCGACGACCAAACCAAGAAAATAAATTTTAGTCCTGGCCAAGTGTACAAGGTTAGCCCTTTTAGGAGAACCCTTCTCCGCTTCTCCCTTTGTCTTACTTTATTAATTTCATTGAGATATGACATAGTAATTAAAAAAATCAAAGGTGAAAAAAAAAATGTGTAAGACTAATAAAATAGGACAAAGAGAATGCTAAAATTGAGTTTTGATTTAGGTTCGCAAATGCATGAAATATAGAGTTTTCTTATTGTTATTTTTATTCCTACAATATCATTTTTGGTATGAACTGTTATTTCGAGACGACATGTCGTATAAGTAAAAATTATGTTGCTTTCGCTGTAGGTAATTTTTTTTGACAGCCCGCTCTAGATAATTTTGAGATGTTTTATTTTTCGAATTCATTGAATAATATATTTGAGCGATTTTATTTTTTTTTTTTTAAAAATCACTATGTATGTATATAAAATCGTTAATTGTTTGATACCAAACTCAAATTAATGCGGGAAAAATCATGATACACCTATGATTCTTTTGATCGAAATACATGTAGAAAGCAAATTAAATGCATGCAATAAAGTTAGAACTTAGAAGTGTACAATACCATTACCCTATATAAACTATACACCACAATCCCAGTACTATATTCGATAATCATACATATAATTGATTATTTGTTGAGTATATGTTATATTACTAAATTTAGTGATATTTGCTTGTACAATTAATTTATTACATTTTTTCGTAAGCTTAAAATTTTGCTCGTCACAAAAGTGTACAAATGCATTTACAGGTGTTACAAATTTTTACTATACTATAGACATAGTAAATTTTACGACATATACATTTCATGTATGTAATTAAAATTGCGCCACTACTAAACTATTTTATTGGAATGACACTCTAATCATATCCCATCCCATACCTTATCGTAGTATATATTTTAACCTTATTATATACATGACATTAATTATAGGAATGAAATGGAAAAATTTTACGTATTTTACCATCGAATTTTAAATCGAACACTTGAAAACAAACAACGAAAATGGCAAATCGAATATTTTGAAAGGAAAAAAAAAAGTAGTACACCCTCAGTCTTTAAATAAGTGTCCCGAGCCGCCATTTTGTGCAAACCAAAGAGAAGGGTAAATTGACACTTATGCCCTTAAAATCCTTGATTATTTATTTATTTATTTTTGTCTTTCTCCCACTTTTAGATTTTCAAAAAAATGGTAGTTTTGTGTAATTTTTGCTTGGAAAATTGTGATAGGACACTTATTTAAGGACAAAATTTTTGGCGGCTCGGGACACTTATTTAAAGATGGAGGGTGCAATATTTTTAATGAATGACGTACTATTACCGATTTTAAGTACCCAAGACCATGTCATGTGATAATAATAATGATGGTAATATAGTGTAATTATTATGTTGATGAATGGTGGTGATTTTTAGAAAATTTTGATTAGTAAAGTGTTTTAGCATGAAATTCAGAGCTTCTGTAAATATAATACACACACCTCATTAATATTGTCTCTACTTATATCATTTTACTAGTTTATTCATATTTTGGTACATGTCTCAGAATTAATTAGGATTATTTTTACACCGAAACTAATGAAATTACGGATTTATTTTATTGTGTTGCTAACTTCTTAGCAATTCTTTTGAAATATTTACTATTCGAAAGGAGGGCGAATTAATTCCGATTATATATACAATAATGGACCGACATTGAAAATGACGTGATTAAATTGATAAATTTAGGAACAAAAAGGACATCACAAACCCTACTTTTGTGAATACCCCAAATTGAGTTAGTTCTAAGAAGACAATTGGAGTAATTACGAGGAAATGTTTGAGTGGAGTGCAAATTATCCACAGATCGAAAGCAGCAGCCTTCAAATGGATAATTGTTGATTATAATTAGGGTTGTATGAGTTTGGATACTCTTATTAACGGGCCTTGGGCTTTGCTCGTCACAACTCATTTTAAAGTAGAGTTATACTTTATAGAGGACAAAATTGGTCTATCGATCCAACAGACTAAACAGGTTAAGTAGACCAACCTGACTATTGACATTTCAGTCCACGTATATTTGGGCTACCGAAAAAGTATAAGTGAGGTGTATGGAAAGTCCATTTAGGTCAATGGAAACAAGTTGAACAAGCGGCTTCCACAAAGTTCAGTAGAAAGAGTTTAAGAAAGTCGTTCCAAGAAAATCAAAACCAACCAGATGAAGCGGAGCAAACGGATGAACCTGAAAAATCGGAAAGAAGAAACACTAAGGGGTTTAAGAAGTTGTTTAAATGCTGACAACCCAACCTGTTAATCAAGCTCAACTTATACATCAAATAAACATGAAAATACCTACGGGTTTACCTACGAAAAAAACACGAACTCTCTACTTTTATACTCACTCTCTCCATCCGCTTTCTACATTCTTCTACCATTCGGGAGGGTTTATCCCGACCTGCCGGACTAGCCTGGCCTACCAGATTAGCCCGGACTGTTGGTGCCACGCTTTACCACCATTCTCATCATTGCCGTCCGACGAACAAATCCGAATAACCGGCATATCAATATCATTTATCGTTGTTCACATTTCGATTTACTTAAGTTTCTTATCATATACATTGTCCAACTGACTCGAGTGTCGGATACAATTTGCCGGACACCTCCATCAGTGCTCTCGAAGGGTTCTTACGCTTGTTGTTTGTGTTGATAAGTTGCTTGAGTCCAACCCGTCGAATCGAACGAACATGTCAAACCGGTCATAATTATTATTGTAGATTTTACCCTCTACATACATAAATTAACAAATATTACTTTGGATATTATATTACATTGAAATCGATATGAAATCCAATAAGACGATAAGACGACAAGGCATTCAAAGTACTCCCTCCGTTCCGACCAATTCGACCTATACCTTTTTGACACAGTTTTTAAGAAAAACAATATTAGGTGATAATGGTGGTACCCACCTCCTTTAATGACTAAGGTTAATCGTGTTAATGAAATGCATTCAAAATTCTTGAGGTGATAATGGTGGTACCCACCTCCTTTAATTAAATGTTAATTGAGTTGTGTTGGTCCATTTAAAGAAATAGGCCAAATGGCCGATACACCCAAAACGAGAAACTAGGCCAAATGGGTCGAAACGGAGGGAGTAGTAATTACTTAACTTATACTTACTATTCAACTAACGTGTGGTAAGTAGAGTAGAACAAATAAAGTACTCCCTCCGTCCACCTATTTCTGACACGTTTGCTTTTTGACTTTTTCCGGCACGCGTTCCACCGAGACGTAATACGGGTTTTACGATATAATTTTGAAATATTATTTTTTTACGGGCTATCCCGACACTACATAGTATCCCGTAAAAGAAATAATATTTCAAAATTATATCGTAAAACCCGTACTACGTCTCGGTGGAAACGCATGCCGAAAAAAGTCAAAAAGCAACGTGTCAGAAATAGGTGGACGGAGGGAGTATTACTTTAGTTTCCCCAAGACAAAATTAAACATATTCAGATGTAAATGAATCATATTAGATCCCGTTTAGTAGGAGTGATAAAGTCCAGATAATGATTATTATATGGGCTTATCACCCGTTTGGTAGCTTAGATATCGAAACATGGGCCCCCGTGACAAGGCTTGGGCCCGGGCTTCGTTTACTGTTCACCTTTAGTGTACTACACCTCCCAAATTGGCCCGATATGAATCCCCCTTCTGTACAGTAACCATGAGTAAAAAAGGAAAACACAAAAATGCCCCTCCATTTCTTGGAAAAACTGCCACTCCCATTTCTCTCTAACTCCATAGCTCCTCTTCGAAGAAGAAGAAGACGAAGAAGAAGTGACGGTTATGGATTTGGAGGAGTTCCGCTCCTTCATATCGGATTCCAGCGTCGATGTCTGGACTTGGATCGACATGGCCATATCCGTCGCCATCGAGCTCAGGAATCGGAGGGATGGGATTGTTCAGAAGCTCTATGCGCCGCCGCCGCCTTTTTCTGAGTGTGAAAATTGTGGGAAGGGGAGTGGAGAGAATGGGAGTGCTTTGCAGAATGGTGAAGAGGATGATGAGCAGAGGAAGATTCCGGTGATTTTGGAAGAGCCATTTTTTTCACGAAAATCGAATTGGGGGAAGAGAAAGGACAAAACAATTCAGGGGTAGTTTGGTCATTTGCCATGGAAAATTTATGTTTTACTCCTTCCTACCAAACAACAAATATGTTATAAATTGAAATTGAAACTTTCATACCAAACACCAAATTAGTGTTGAATAATGAATCTCATGATACGAACCTATGTTTTAATCCCGAGCCGACTATTCCACCCGAGCTACCAAACGAGCCCTTAATATATGAAACTACTCAATAAACTTCTAGGGACATTTGGTTGCAAATACTACATATAAACAAGGATGACGAAATTTGTCCCACTAGGTTGATGTGGCGGCGCCGATGACTGCTGACGGCAACTAGGCGGCGGCGATAGGGGGAGAATATGGGACGAGCAATTGAGAGAGGGTGCGAGTCAACGGCTTTCATTTTCTTTTTCTTATTATCTTTTCACAACTTTATTAATGTTAAAAAAAAACTTTTATTATTGTTGTGGCAAAGCAAAAATTCTAAAGCTGCAATCTTAGCCCAAAGTAAGGGAGGGGCCCACAATTTTTGAATGGGGCGAGGGAGGGAGGGGCATGTGATTAGTGATAGGTGAAATGTTTGATTATGTGAGGGCATTAATCATGATTATTTTCTCTTTTCCTTTTCAAAACTCCAAATAATTCAAACCACACAATTCCACGTAGTACAAATTTTCCATATGCCTATCACCAAAAATTTCAATCTTTTGATGAAATAGGCCCTTAAATCAAGAGTGAAGAGCTGTTCAAACTTTGCACCAATTATAAATCACTAATCAGATGAGCTTTGTTATAGTATTACGTTCAAGGAACACATGTAATGCATATTCTACATAACCAACATCTTCGTTGATCTCCATAGGCAGTATATTTCATATTGGAGGTTTTCTTTAGTTGAGTATAAATGTATAATCATTAAGTCGTGTCAGTAACTTCAACGGGCGTGAAATTGTTCCAAGCTATCTTAAAATCTCTTCTCTCCTAACGAACGCCTCTCAACTTTTGTGAATTCGTACGCATTCTTAGTATTATATCATCAGTAAAATGTATCGTACGGAGAAGAAAAGACATTAAAAGTATTTGTTAGTGCATGAGTTGCATGCATTTCAGATTTGTGTTGGCATTTTTATTTTCAAGTCTTCTGCTGCGTTGCTGACTGGATTAATGCATGTATCGAAGAATTATATATATATATATATATATATATATATATATATACACTAGTGGACAACACGTGCGATGCACGTGATCACTCGGCCTTTTACTTATTTCGATAAAAAAAAGTTGCTTATATTATTATGTTATTTTATATCGAAACATATAATGATTCATTGAAGCTTAAAAATAAAGCGTAAAAATAAAAAGGATGAATAATTAGTAAATGATAAAAATAAAATAATTAAACTAAAAAAAAGTCAAGTATCGCTAAAAAAAAGTAAGTAATTAATCTATACTACAATATTTAGAAATTAAAATTTATATCATGGTCAATCATTCTCTTTTTTTACTTTGACGCGCGTCGAACTTCTCTTCCTTTTGCTTTTGGAGATAAAATTTTCCAAGTTATCATCATCGTCGCCACTGGAAATGTCGACGCAATCTTCAAACTTCTTTCGAAATATTTTTCTTTTCCCCTTCTCTTGATGTTCACGAAGTTCCAACTCCACACTTGATTTTTTTTAGAGGTTTTCCTCGGCTTCACGTTTTTGCTTGGACTTTTTTTGACCTCTTCTTCACTTGTGGCTTCTATCTTTTGGATTGCATCGGCTATAAGGCTTAAGTTCCCTCTATTGTCTATCTTCACCAAATTGGTTGTTGTAACAAAGCGTAATTTGTAAGCCGAGTCCTCAGTAGTACATATATTGATTTTCTTCCTAAAAATAAAAGTTGATGTATTTAGCTTTGATTTGGAAATTTGTAAGCATTAATTAAGAATTTAGAACTGAAAATAACCTGGCTGATTGATGATATATATTCATCCACCGAGCATCCTACGTGTACTGCCGCAACATCGTTAAACATAGTAACATGTGCATTGTAATCCGCTTGCACAACATTTAGAGTTATCCTGTACCTGTAATTATATAGGAAATACAAGTTTAAAATACGAACTTTATTGCAACTTTGAAGTATTTGTATTTGTGAAAGTTCCTTGGGATTGTTTCAGTTACTTTCTCGTTGCATTTTCTACATATTGAATCTTTGGAATGTTTTGGACATGATGTTGTGCATTTCTTGCACGAATCATACCAAATTGATGCTTTATTTTGAATGTTATCGACAATTCCTACGAAGCTGTAGTAACATTCCAATCGAAAGTGTTTAAAAAATCTATCTCATAGTGTTTGTCTGTCTCATCAATAGCTTCATCAAACAATTAAACACTTTTTCATCTTCGGGGAACATGGAAATTAACTCTTCATTTAGCTTATTCACATGCTCATTTTTGGTCGTCCATATTGCACGATTTGTCATGTATTTTGCAGAATGTGCATTCTTCTCTAAATCTGGAAAAATGGTTTTAATGAGTCTCTTTGTGGAATTCTCCTCATTATCATACTTAATAAGCATCTCTTATGGAATTCTAATGTTTCCATCAACCTTAGATGGTTCTTCACCATGTCCAACTCTAAGTAAGAATTGACTGAATTCCATATCATTTCTCGATCTCATATTTTTTGACAACTTGTTTATTTTCATTTTGCGTCATAGATAAGACTTGACCAGACTTGCAGATATAGTTTGGTAGAGTGTAGCTTTAGGCACAACCGGTAGCACTTGCCTAAAATCACCTCCAAAAACTATTACTTTTCCAACAAAATCCTTTGCATTTCCCATTACATCCTTCAGAAATCTATCCACATTTTCAATCGTCCACTTTTTAGCCAAAGGTGCTTCATCCCATAAAATCAATTGCGCTCTACGCAATAGTATTGCAGTTGCACTTTGTTTAGAAACTGAACACTCACTTTATTCATCAACATTTATTGGTATCTTGAAACGTGAATGTGATGTTCACCCGCCAGACATTATTCATGCAGCAACATCCAGATGTTGCAGTTGCAAGCGCAATCAATTTCTTCAATCTAACATTAGCTAATCTATTATATATATAATAACAGAATCATTTTTTACAAAAGTTTTCCCGCCTAAATTCACCCCTCACAATAATTTTATATTCATAAAAATTGTGATCGTAGAAATCGATAATTAATAATTAGTTCTTCTCATTTCCTTTTTCTTTTTCATTTTTTTGCAAAACTTCTACCTAATAATTGCATAAAAAATTGTGCATGCTTCTTTCACAATGACTTCAAATTTTAAATACCTCATTTTTCATTTCACTTACTTCAATATCGAGATTAGTATTGTAATTCAAATACAAATTTTAAATTAGTGTATTATAGGGACTTTAAAATTTAAATACCCAACCATCTTGATTTTTTCCCCTCTAAGTATATGTTCCTCTACATTTTCTATCGTATTTATTTATTTATTTATTTATTTATAGTTTGGAAATCGTCCACCTTTTCTTTAAAAGGGATTAAAGTGTCTACTTTTTATTATTAGCAAGCTAAGTATGATTGAAATGAAGAGCTACAACGAGTGAATGATGTTTGTGTTATAAAATATAAATATCATAAATATAAATTTGTATCTAATATCTTTAATTTAATGAAAAATATAAATATTACTTTGTCCGTGTTACATCATTAATTCTTTTTATTTTTGCAAACTAACCAAGAGAAATAGAGATAGATGAGTTTTTAAATGAATTATTGTGTGCTAATTTATTTCCTTTGCAACAGAACTAATAGATTCTACAAACAAAAAGAAAAATGATAAAATAATTTTCCGTGCATAGCACGGGTGCTATACTAGTAATGCACAATATAGGAATGTTTTTCCGGTTCCGTCTGGTCTGTCTATTAAAAAATTCCACCTTCTCCTATTTTCATGCAATCCAAAATCATTGAAAATGCAACTTGTTGTTCGGAGTTCAACTTTGACTATGCTTGCTGATCTTCTTCAAGTATCTTTATTGACATTTCGTCTTGTATTTCTCTACAGTTCTCAATGTTCACACTACCATGATTCATAGGAATACTTGGAAGATCATAACCTCGTATATCCTTCACATGCTTTCTATGTAAGTGCTCAAACTTTTCAAAGTCTTGAAAACTTGTAGATCGAGTGAAGTATTTGCTTCCTTCCTGAAATCTTCCGATAATACATCATAGTAAATATCCCATAGAATTCTAACATCTGATGGTGCACAATGTACTAATATCATTGCGAACAATCTTCGTAATTCTTTTGGCATTTGAGACGGTATTGCTTCATTCAGGCATTCAATGATACTTTGATCTGTTTCTAACAATCCTCGTTTTTGTGCTACTTCTTTGAAACTCAAATACTATGTGCCATTGACCGTTTTCAAGTATCCGAAAGACGTTGGTCCTCTAACATAATTCAAGAGTAATCTTTCATAATATCTTTCTCCTTCAATTGGATTTGCTGAACTAATACGTCCAATAACATTGCCCTTTTTTCCTTTCTGTCCAACATTTGCTCATTTTGTTCCAAACATAGTACTCATGAAATTCTTTGTAAAGGTACTTTCTTACTTTTTCACTTGTAGCACAGGTAGAAAAAAACTGAGTCAACATTGTTTTTGAAACGTGACCTGAATTTAAAAGAGTATACAGCTTTTGACTTTCGTGGTATGCTACGAACTGAAGTTGTAAGTTTATAACGGCCGGGTATATATCATTCATCTCAAATTCGAATATTCTACATAATGCTTCTTGAGAAAATACCCAACGTGCATCTTGAAACTGCTTTATCTCATCAACTTGATTGTTATCATGTCCCTTCTATATATAATTTATATACTTATACAAATATTTGACTGTTGTGATGCCAGAACAAACCTCTACATTAATATGACAATTATATCTTGATAGTAGATAAGCATTGTATGGTACGATCCACCGATTGTTAAGTTTTGCATTACGGACAAAAACGACTGGTTCGGTATTTCTTCTTCTATAAATTGGATATCCATCTTTACGTGCATAGTGCTTTCACAATACGGTCGGGGATAATGACGTTTGCATTTTCCTTTCACCAAACATGAGTTTTTTGGATTCTCTTCCCTACATGGTCCATGCATCATATGCTTCTTCACCAATTTATATAACTCGTGATTTTCATATGGATTTGGAATTTTGGCACTAACATGCTTATCGATTTCATATGATTTATCTTATATATTTGAATTATGTAGCCTGTTCATTTTATTTTCAACCCCGTTCATTGTCTCAAAAAAGTACAACTGAAAAAATCCTGGATTAGAACTATTTGGAATTAACCCTGGAAGATCGTGATATACCATTCCTTGTGCTCGAAATGTATAGACTCCCCATCTTGCAAATGCAAGTTCCTTATCCAATTTTACACCAAACGATGTTAACAAAAAATATAGAATTGTACGAACGAATATTTTTCATAAAATTAATTGCCTCTTCTGAATCTGAAGTGAACAATTTGTACAATTCATTGGGGACTTCAGCTGATGCAAGTACAATTTTTCCATTAGCACAACAAAACGTCGGAGGTACGTACTCTAATTTGACAACACTGCAATGAACACAATCAAAGATTTTTTTTTTTTTTAATACATGATTGTTGTACCTATCCTATGACAAACATTACGAATTAAAGTGTGTCAGTATTAATGTTTGTAATTGTGCTTGTGTGCACAACATGATCAAAATAAAATAATTACCATTCAAATCTCGTGAATTAACATTTAAAATTCGTTTCTTTATTTCGGAATATTTCTTTTTCATGTGTAAAAGTCTTCTTTTTCGATACACCTCCGCAGCTATTATATTAAAATATTCAAATATGTTTACAACATTGTGGTAAATATTAGTTTTAAAATAAATTCAATTACTGAATTATAAAATAAACCTTAAGAAGAACTTGACATCCTACTGAATCTTGATTGAATCTTAATCGGAACTAAATTAAACTGTAAAGAAGATGTGATGTATAAACAACAATTTCATCTTCTAATAGTCTAAGGAAAGAGTTAAGGCTATGAAGATTACTTCTAAATTAATACATTTAATGAAAAATATTTACAAGTACTTACACATACAAATTTATTACTACTATACAAACAAATCTATTTACTCATCGCTCTCATGCGCCAAGGCTGTCACAAACATACACTGCACATTTATATCCAAAGTTCCTAACGGGATTTTAATTATTTATTTGAAGTCACTTGAAAATTTAAATTCTTCAATCCAAAAAGGTCCAAAATCTTAAGAATTAATAATAATTTAATAGGTTTTATGGATATTATAATTGGAAATTATGTTAAAATACCTAATCTTATTAAAACTACAAAATTATAGTAATTATTTGAATCTCTATATATTTAAATCGTTTATTTTTACAATTTCTATACTATTAAGATAAATAATAGAATAATCAAAAGAAAAAGGGAAAGAGTTTGGACGAATTTCATTTTTTTATAATTATTATTCCATCCTTTAAATTCAAAATATTTTTGTTACTCTGCTTTTCTTTATACTCCAATAGAGCAAGAACGACAATAAACCAAGAAATTGTGCAGATTATTATACAAATATCTTACAAACTATTAATGTAATTTACGTAGTTAAGTTTTTTAAATTAGTATGGAAGAAGTATATATTTATAGAATAGTTGATTGTAGGAATTAATTAGGAGAAGGATTCCTTGTAGTGTTGAAGAAGTACATACTTACAGAATAGTTGATTGTAGGAATTATTTAGGAGAAGAATTACTTGTAGAAAAAAAAGTCACAATCATAAACGAATAATCATATTTATAGTTGATTATTTCTTCGATGTTATTTTATGATGATATAAAAGGATTTAAAAAAAGAATAATAATTGATTAGAAAATAATAATACACATAACTCACTAATTAAACCACTTCTTCCAATCAACTACGTCGATTAATAACATAAAAAAATATAATAACAAATTTATTATAATATAATAATATAAAATATAATAACAATTGATTAGAAAATATATGTCTATTAATAATATAATAATAATATAATAACAATAATATTTTAAATAAAAGGATAATTATATAAATAATATAATATTATTTTAAAATAAAAGGAGGGGAGGGGTATACTTGGCATTACATATTTTGTAAGAATGCACACTTTTATAATACTCCCTCCGTCTCTTCCTAAGTGACTCATTTCCTTTTTGACTTTTTCGGCACGCATTTCCACCGAGACGTAGTACGGGTTTTACGATATAATTTTGAAATATTATTTCTTTTACGGGATACTACAATTGTCGTAGTATCCCGTAAAAGAAATAATATTTCAAAATTATATCGTAAAACCCGTACTACGTCTCGGTGGAAATGCGTGCCGAAAAAGTCAAAAAGGAAATGAGTCACTTAGGAAGAGACAGAGGGAGTAGTAATAGATATATATTATTATTATTTAAAGATGGAAGAATATTTCTACATGGAAAGTTTTCATGCACAGAAGATCAGCTTGAAGATCTTCTAGGGTTTCCTGCACTGAGTATATATATTGAAGAGAAAACTCTAGTCACGTGCTGCCGCTCTTGATTATTTTGTGTGTGAGTTTTGGTATTCTTGCAACGGTGTTTTGCAAGGTTTTTGTTTAGAGCGAGCGTGTGTTATGAACAAGCTTCTCTGGCTTTGTTCAGTTTGATCTAAGCGTGTTGCTTAGAACCAGTCTAGTGTTTATCACTAAACGAGTTTATCTCGTTGTTGTATTCGATCTCATTGTAAGGGAGTTGTAATCGAGACGAATAGGTGACATAAGGTGGAGTCCTTGGTGTAACGTCCTGTAAGTCTCTTCACTTCTTATAGTGGATTGAATCTTTCGGATATTGTCCCCCAAACGTAGGTGTGTTATCACCAAACTGGGTTACCAAGTTTCTGTGTTCTTTATTACTTTACTGTTATTGCATTTAAGAAAAGAATTAGTTTTGCACAAACTAGCACTTTCAGCATTAATTCTCTACACAACTTTAAAGCTCTCTCCTCCTTTCTCTGTTAGAATTACTACTACTAGTTAATTTGTTGGAATAAATTTCAAGAGGACTTTTCCTTGTTAT
This sequence comes from Thymus mandschuricus, assembly GCA_029379335.1. Classification (NCBI taxonomy): domain Eukaryota; kingdom Viridiplantae; phylum Streptophyta; class Magnoliopsida; order Lamiales; family Lamiaceae; genus Thymus; species Thymus mandschuricus. The sequence goes on along the minus strand of CM057081.1, from coordinate 3,055,884 downwards.
TCAATTAAAATTTTGATGAGCTTAGTTATTACTCATTTATCCAGTGCGACGCAAGGGTGTATTACTAGTACGTCGTTCCGATTCAAGCCGCATATATATAATTACTTGAAGTTGTTCCTAAAAGGCCTAAAATTATAACAGCTCTTTGTATTTATTCTGTTACCTGTTACGTTGCTATTTTTTTTTTTTTTTTTTAAATAATTAACAGGAAATTTAAAGCCGCACTACGGAGGACTTGAACTCGGGACCTTTGGCCCCATATCTTAACCCCCTACCGCTTGGCAAACACACACACACAATTCGCTCCCAAGAGGGATCGAACCCGGGCCACTCAATTAAGAGAGAAGCCCGGTGGCCAGATGCGGTAAGTCACCCGGTTTGTTACGTTGCTATTTGCATGCCTTGTTTCAATATTCAAATCGAAACTGAATTCTCCAACCATAAATACTCCAAGAATTTCTTTAAAGGTATGTTGAAATCCTTAAATTCTCCTACTTTAATAGTAAGCTCATTCTATTAAAACTGTTATTATCAAAACATACCACTGTAATTAATTTTAAAAAAAATTATCTAAAGAAAAAGAGAGAGAGAGAAATTGAATTGTGGCAGGCGTCCCCACCACCTGTTCGACATAATGACTCAGAGAGAGAGTTCACCGACAAAAAACACAGAGAGCATCCCAAGAATCTTTAATGGGTGGCCGTGGCGCTTCACTAACGAAAGCACCTTTATACATTCCCACTTCTCCCAACCAAACCAAACATAACCACCTCGGATTACTCGGATTTTGCGCTCCCAATGAGCGATTTCATCGGACCTCAAATTTCTTGGATTTCTTCTACATGGAAATCACCAAGCCTCTGCACCACAAGAAGATATGGCTGCTCCCCCTCTCCCTCTCTCTCCTCACTTCCTCTCTCCTCCTCATCCTCACCCTCTTCTCCGCCGCCCCGTTCCGCCCCCCACCACCCAAGATCAAGCCGCAGATCCCCACCTTCGTCGAGTCGAAGCTGAAGGCGGAGGCTGCGAATCCCAGCTCGAGAATTCCGAGGCTGGCCTACTTGATCTCTGGCTCGCGCGGGGATTGTGGGAGCTTGAAGAGGACTCTGAAGGCTCTGTACCATCCGTTGAACCAGTACGTTGTGCACTTGGACCTCGAGGCGAGGGCGGAGGAGAGAATCGAGTTGGTGGAGTTCGTGAGGAATGAAGCTCTGTTTGAGCGAGTTGGGAACGTGAGGGTGGTGGTGAAATCTAATTTGGTGACGTATAGAGGTCCTACCATGGTTAGCAATACCCTTCATGCTGCTTCTATTCTGCTCAGGGAAGGTGGAGATTGGGATTGGTTCATCAATTTGAGTGCCTCTGATTACCCTTTAGTCACTCAAGATGGTAAATTTCTTGATTTTTGGTGCTAAATTTTGTTATGTTTCATATCCTTTTTGTTTCTTGGCTCTGGATTTCATTGTAACTAGTGTCCCATTAAAACCTATTCACACTTCTTTATCCACTACTATCACTCTTGTATCGGAAAAAGTTATCTCTAGATGAATCAGATGGAAGGAGTAGAAATTGCCAAGTATTGCTATTGGCATGTATTTGTTGCAAATGGAGAACTTTCTATAGTTTTGACTGCATCATCGTTTTGAACAAGCTCCTCTTTTGAGTGTTGATGCAAATGTTTGGTGTTAATGGATGAGATGTCTTCTTTGTTCAACAGATTTGCTCCACACTTTATCAGCCGTTTCGAGGGACTTTAACTTCATTGAGCATACAAGTGACATTGGTTGGAAGGAGTAAGAATATACTTACTCCCTCCGTCCACTGATGTAGGGACTTTTTTTTTGTGATTTTCGGCACGCTTTTCCACGCCTCTAGACGATGAACTTTAAAACGGATTTTTGAAGAATGTTTTCTTTTACAGGATACTACAAGTGTTGTAGTATCCTGTAAAAGAAAAAAATCTTCAAAAATCCGTTTTAAAGTTCATCGTCTAGAGGCGTGGAAAAGCGTGCCGAAAATCACAAAAAAAAGGTCCCTATATCAGTGGGACGGAGGGAGTATATACTTTGCTCATGTTCTTGTGTAGAACTAGTTGCCTCTGTGTTTGTTCATATGAATTGATTGATGGTGGTATTGGTTCTGCAGATACCAGAGAGCTAAGCCGGTTATAATCGATCCTGGACTTTATAGCTTGCAAAAATCTGATCTTTATTGGATCACTGAGAAGCGCAAAGTTCCTACTGCGTTTAAGCTTTTTACAGGTTACAGCACTACATATTATGTTTGAACTTTGAATTTTGTCCATCTTTGTTTCTTCGTTATGCTCGGAAAGTTGCTCGATCGGTTCTTGACAATTTATGTTCCTCATGCTGATGCAAAAGCTCACGTTTGAAGTTTCTGATTTTGATCAACTGAATCTGTTGCTTTTTTTACTGATGACCTCTTGGCATTATATTTTATTGGCTGCTTAAAAATGCATACGTAAAACATCCATGAATAGTAACTGTAATTATTAGTTCGACCCTTCGTTGATTTATGTGTTAAGACTTAAGATGATATATGGACACCAATTCTCATCGAAGCATTGGAACTTAATCTCTGCATTGATAGTTGAATCAGAAAAGTTGATGGAAATTTATATGAATGAATCGCGATCTATTACCCAAAATTGCCATCACTGCGATCTTTGTGTTTTTGTTCATAATCATTCTTTTTGCTGATTCTGGCCAGTTCCACCTTTCATGGGATGCCTCATAGTTAATTCTGTTCGTTTTCCATTCAGGTTCAGCTTGGATGATGCTCTCTCGTTCCTTCATGGAGTTCTGTTTATGGGGTTGGGACAATCTGCCTAGAATCGTACTCATGTATTATGCAAACTTTCTTTCATCACCAGAAGGTTACTTCCACACGGTCATATGCAATGCCGAAGAGTTCCGTAACACTACTGTGAACCACGACCTCCATTTCATATCATGGGACAATCCTCCAAAGCAGCACCCTCATTTCTTGACTGACGATGATTACCAGAAAATGGTCGAAAGCAACGCTCCCTTTGCCAGGAAATTCAGTAGGGAAGGAGCTATTTTGGACAGGATCGACTCCGAGCTACTTGGCCGGAAAAATGATGGCTTTGTACCGGGCAGTTGGTACAGCGGTGAGGAGGCTGATGAAAGTATCGGGATTCAAATTCTTGCAAATATAACCGAGCTCAAACCTGGTTCTGGTGCTGAAAGACTCAAAACTCTGATTGATGGACTGGTTTTGGATAAGGATTTCCACACGAAACATTGCATTTAGTTAGCGTGAAGAACATCATATCATCATGGTATTCGATTCTGCGATGATGAAGTAGAAGACGGAGAAGGTTAATTGGAGGAGAAGGGAGTGTATGCTCCGTTCCTCTACATGAGTATTAGGAAAACCAATCTAGTAGATAGCATGATTTTTTTTAGAGACGAATCGTACTATTAACTTAAGTACCACGTGCAGTTCGAAATTTCTAGCCCGGACGTAGATTAGCATAGATTGTAGACTGCTGGAACTTGAAATATATATGCTTACTTATCCCTTTCTGGTTCAAGAAAGTCGCGAACTACTGTGTTCTTTGTTTATTCGTGTTATCCGTTTCCTGTAATGACCGGTGTTTCTCAGGAGACTGCGATTTCAAAGAGACGAGAAATCTACGGTAACCATCAGATTAAGTTTCAGGTTTGTCCTAACTTCTCTCTGACTTCTACCTGAAGCACTCTTCAGAACATTAGTAAAAGGAAAAGTTGTTCATTTGCTAAAAAACTGCTGGAGTTGATGATTAAGCTGCATTTCATACTTGGTAGTATTTTTGTCGTCTTCACCGTGAGCCTGCTACATTTCGATGAACTTGCTTTCGAGCTATGGCAGATCTAGCTTTGATATTCCATGTACAGATCTGTTACGTTGAAGTTTTAAGGGTATCTAATCGTATTGTGTGATTGGAAAATTACATTACAATGATTTATAAATTAAAAAAATATAAAAATCACCATTTTCCGTAAAATGCATAAAATTGAGATGCATTAGAATTTAGAAATGAAAGGGTGGAGTATTTAAGTGATTTTTTTTTTTTTTAAAGGATAAATCATCCAAAAAAATAAATAAAATCAAATACACCTCCTTCTCATTTCAATTGTTCCATTTTCTTAATCGGACGATTCGGACCGTTCGATATATAAATTGTATCTGAAATTCGCAAAAATGAAACAACGTAATTCATCTAGGACGGAGAAACGAGGAAGTAACAAAAAAAAAACAAGGAAATCAAATACAGTACTAATGAAACGGCTAAAAGAACTATCAGGGTTTAAATTCAATTCGTTAAACCCCAGTACTTCATTCTCCAACCCCAACCGAAGCTTCCCTCCTCTGCCTCTGCTGCAGCCGTTGAATCCGAGTGAGTGAATTTTCATCCAAACCCATTTGATTTCACTTCTTCAATTCCCCTTTTCCTGCAAAAATGGCTGCTTCCATTCGCAAAGATCTCACCTTTTTCATTTCGAAGCAAGCTTCCCTACACAAGAATGTTGTTACTATTTCCCCTTCTCTCTCTTCTCTCTCGCTACACTTCTTCTCTACTAAGAGGCAAACCAATCTCGACGCCATAAACCCTACCGTTCATGAAATCCTGGTGCATAAGCACGGTTTCCCTACCGAATTCGCTTCACTGGTTGCCTCCAAATTGGCCGACATGAAGAACCCAGAAAGAGCCGATTCGATGCTCTCGTTCTTGAAATCGCGCGGATTTTCGAATGCCCAGTTGCAGAAGATCCTGAGATTCAGGCCTCTGTATCTCTGTTCCAGCATCGAAGGGAATATGAAACCCAAATTCGAGGTTTTGGAAGAAGAGGGCTTTTCCTCCGATCACATTTCAGCCATGGTGAATAGTTACCCCGCCATTCTTGGCTTGAGATTGGAGAACAATATCATCCCTTCGTTATCTCTGCTCACGGACTTGTTGGGATCGAAAACCGAAGTAGTTAGAGCCTTGAGGACATGGCCGAAGTTGCTCCTCAGCAACATGGAAGCAACTGTGGTGACTAATGTGGAATTCTTGAAGAGTTACAGGCTCCCGATGGACCGAGTTCGATTCATGTTATGCAATTTTCCGTTTGTATTCTGTATAAAGCCGCAAGTTGTAATTGAGTCTGTAAAGAAGGCCGGAGAAATGGGGCTCACTGTGGATTCCAATGCTTTCGCCTATGCTGTTCCAACTATTGCTCCGATGATGAATGGAACGTGGGAGCTGAAGTTGCAAGCTTTTCGGGATCTGGGGTTCTCGGATAGTGATATATCGAGCATGTTTATTAGGTTGCCTCGAGTGTTAGCTGTGAAAACCGAGAAGCTGAAAGAGATAACCGAGAGTTTGGTTGGGACGCGGAAGTATGATGTCGCGAGCATTGTTGAGTATCCAACATCGCTCACTTACAGCATGGAGCAGAGGTACGAGCCGCGGTTGAGAATTTTGAAAATACTTCAATGTAGGAACCTCATTGAAGATTGGCCTCCTCTTCAGGCACTCTCCAAGTCGAAAAATTCCGAATTTTATGAAAAGTTTGTTGCTCCGTATTTAGATGATCTCGTTGATGTTTCCATCCCAAATCTGAAATGAAGTAGTAGAATTTTATTTTTCACATTGTTAGATTTACATGTGCAGCAAACTTATGTTTCTTGGCTTTGAAGTATGCTTTCTTTTCATATGTGGATGTGTGGAGTCTGGAGAAATGGAAATCGAAGAAGATGAGGTTCTTGATATAATGAATAATGTGTACATTTATTTACATAATTTATTTCAATTTGCCAAGGTAATGACATGAAATAAGATTATGGAATATGATAATTGATATAAGCTTCACTTTTAAATAGTTGGATGAATGATCCATTCACTTTTGGAGATTTGTTCCTTGCTTTTGTCTCATAAAAGAGACTCACTTTGCAAAAGGCAGGATGAATCTTTTCCCATACCGAACCTGACAGTCCTCTTCGTGTTGCTATGGCTGTGCGTCGGCTTGAATTTTGAAGGCAAGTGTATCACTTTCCTTGTTTACATCTTTTGCTGCTCAATTCCTGCAATGATGGCTGCATCCGCTTGTAAAAATCTCACCTTTTTCATTTTCAAGCATGCGAATGTTCATCATCAGCAAATCAGCAGCATGGTGTTTCCTTCTCTTTCTCACTCCATTTTATCTCAACTCAGGCACGGACCAATCCTACTGTTTTTGACATTTTGGTTGGCTAACACGATGTCCCTCGCGTATTCACTTCGCAGCTTGCCTCAATTCAAGAATGCATCGCGTCAAGCACCCAGAAAAAGGTGATCCGACATTCACATTCTTGAAATCGCGAGGATTTTCGAATGTCCAGTTGCAGAAGATCCTGAATAGGGCCCTATTATTCTCTTTTATAGCCTTGAAGACTGCATTAAACCCAAAATCAGGGCTTTCCAATATGAGGGCTTTTCTTTTCTTCGTACGACATTTCCCTGATGACTCGCACTCTTCAGTTGAGTTGAAAGGCAGCATTCTTCCTTTTGATTATCTGCTCGTTGGGATCAGAGAATGAAGCGGCCTGAGCTCTGAGGAAGTATTGTTGGCTAATGTGGATATGTACGGATCGAATGCATATCATTATCAATTGATATCCAAAGGCTTTATGCAGCTGTAAAGAACGCCGAAACAATAGAGCTCGGTGTCAATTGCACATCTTTCATGTATTCTATTGGCCATTAGCGCTTTGATGAGTGATAATTCATGGGAGCTCAAGTTTCAAGCTTTTCGTGGTATGGGGTTTCCGGAGGGTGCATGGTGATGTCTAGAGCATGTTTAGGAAGGAGCCTCGAGTTTTTGGTACATCTGTGGGGAAGATGAAGAAGGTAATGAAGGGTTTGTTTCCCACTGCTCAAAGCATTGTCTTCCTCCCGGTATCACTTATGTTCAGTTTCGAGAAGAGGTACGAGCCACGGATAAGATTCTCGAGAATTCTTGAAAGTAGCAACCGCGTTACGAGTAAGATTTCATACATCCCGAGATGACATAGTTAGCATGCATGGATTAACTTTGAGCACTATTTTATGATACAAATTTGCAATGAATTCTCCTCTATCTCTCATTTCATGGTGTCATTTTCTCTGTTTAATGTTTGATCAAATAACACCATGAAACCCTAGCTAGTATCGTCGAAGACATGGACCGGGAGCCGTGTCTTCTTCCCGACCATAAGCGTTGCTACAGTTTGCAGCAACTTCTCTTCCGGTTACAGCCGATGTTAACTGCATCGACTCCATAAGTATTCCATGACACGGCACGGACTTACTGCAGTTGAGATTAATGGCGATCTTCGAGGCTGATGTCCCTGCCACGCCTCGATACATCACATCGCTTATTTGAACTCCGGTTTCCTTCAAATCACGAGGGGGAAAAATGGATGCAGTTACTCCGGTTTATCGATATTTATGCAATAAGTTGATAAAATTAATCTTACTTGCTCTTCGCACGCATTTCTAACGTTGCAATAGTTCTGATCGATGATTATAGGATTCTTGACGTTGTGGAACATAAGATTCTCGAATGTGACACGACGAACGTATCCTCTTCCCACCTTTTCCAGCAAGAACAGAGTTAGCTTCTTTGCTCAATTTTTCACCAGTTTGATCGATGCTTGAAAAGTCCGGAGGTTCTTACCTGCCATGTCTTGATCCGAGCTCCGTTCGAGGTCCCGTTGAAGACGGCATTACTCACATGAATGTTCTCTACTTGTACATAGTTCCCTCCTTTTCCTAAACTCCCAATGCTGTGCAGTTATTCAAAAGAAAACCAGTAAGAAATTTGATCATGAATGTACTAAATTAATGTGTGTACAGTGTGCGTGTGTTGGCCTAGCGGTAGGGGGTTAAGATTAATGTATCGGATCTGAAAGGTCTCGAGTTCGAGTCCACCTTATTCCATGGCCAGGTCCACATTGAATATTGCTTATTTCCACACCAGAAATGTAGTCACCAATTGATATACAATCATCACCTATCAACAAATAAACGATATCAAAGTCGAACATCTACTATAACAGAATCGAAGTGGAGATGGAATGCTAAACATAGAATACCGGAGGCGATTGTAGAGTTTGTGATGAGGAGACGGTGAGAAGATTGGATGTGAATGCCGTCCGTGTTGGGGCTATTTCCGGGAGACTCGATCATCACATTCTCGATCACGAAATTGTTGCATCCTTTCACGAGTATATGCGTTTGAGCACTGTTTATGAACTTCATATTACTAATGCTGCTCTTGTTGCACCCCAAAAACTTCCATGCCTGCATACGTGTTTGTATAACCATATATATGTCTCCGAAAATGAAGAAATGTTCTCGAGAACGAGCAACGAAGCATCACTTACCGTTGGAGCCACGGTTGTGCATTTTTCCTGAAAATTGAGTAAAAATGACCAATCTTATAAATGGTATAATGAAATAGGTAAGAAATGTGTATGAATTCATAATAAGGTACCAAATGAGGATGGTATCTACAAGACTGATCCCACCAAGCTTTCCCTCGACCATCAACGACGCCGTAACCATCAAGATTTAGCCCGTTGATATTCGTAAACGCCAACCATACACTTGCATCCCTCCCGTCCCACGAGCTAGGCGACTTTGGCGCTACAATTGTCCCTAAAATCTTCGTATCCACATCTTCATAAACATTAATTTCACTATTGTAAAATCAAGAGGTTTCAACGAGAGAATGTAAGTATAGCACGACGAAGAGACGTATAAACAAGTCGAAATCTCATCACTACTTCGCCCTTCCTTCTATTACAAGTAAAGATAATACATAGAAGAGTACTAAATGTAGCAATAAACAATATGGTTGCTTAAGAAACCATACCAAGAAGTCGATGATCGTTGCATTGCAGGGGCCGTGGAAAACGATGGGATTGACTAGAAACGTGGTCTTAGGCGGAACGTATACGGCTGCAGATTTGGCCGAGGAACTACAGGCTGCACTCCATGCCTCTAAAAATGCCTACACATATATTTCCAACAACATATACATTTATAACAAAAATTGGAAAAATATTATGGAAAAAGAGTAAAGATAGACAAAGATACTTGTGAGTCGTCTCTGCAACCATCACCGGTGGCTCCGAAGTCCATGACATTGAAATAATGTTCATCGACACCGCAGGCAAGGATTAGCGAAGACGACGAAGCGAAAACGAGGAACAAAAACACTCCATAAACACCATCCTACACAAGTGGGAAGTAATTCAAGCAATGATCTTAACATCAATATAAGAATGTAACACATACATGATTTGTCTTAGATTCTCACCATGAAAAAAAATTACATCAACAAATGTGGATTGCTTCTGCACCTGCTACTAATCACACACACACAATTACAAGAAATAAATTGGCCTTTTCTTTAGACTAAACTTGAGGTGGTAATGGTTTTTGCAAAAAGTGGAAAATAGAATAAGATTGTGTAATCCCAATTTATTATTCTCGTACCATTTACTTTTATCATTTTACTATCATAGTAATGCTCCCCTGCTCACGGTAAACACGCTTAATAACAAATTAAATAATTTAAATATATGAGGAATATATGCTTCCCCACCTACCGTGTGCATTCTTAGTGTGTCTATAAATGACGTGACATACTAATAATTAATGAATAAAATATCTAAATATATACCTTAACCTGGCCAAAAAAAAAAAAGTAAACTCTAGTAATGACACATCAGTGGTGGACACATTAAGAGTGTCCATTGTGGTCAGTGGAGCGTTTCTCTTAAATACTACCTCCATCTCATGAAAGTAATCCACTTTTGAATTGGCACAAGAACCAATAAAGAACAATAAAGAAGAAAATATGTGGTTGTAATTAATTCTGAGGAGAGAGAGTTAATTATAGTCAAGTATTCTTTATCATTTTTAGAAAGTGGACTAATAACTAAAGAGGAAAGGTGTACTACTTTCGTGAGATGAGATGGAGGTAGTATATATCTTGGCTTATTAAAAAAATATAAAGCCTGATAAAAAAAATTGTACATGTAGCACTGCCACATCAATGAATGCACGCGGTAGGTAGGAGAACGTTTCTGAATTAGTATCAATACTATATTTTATTTTATTTTTGAAAAAATAACATTAAAATAGCATCCATAATTTACCCTGGGGATAAGAGAATACTCCTTAATCCTTTTATGTTTCTTTTAATTTATTGCATTTCACCCTTTTAAGAAACAAAATCTTGAAGAAAAAAAGAAGTGGCAAATGCATATTGCAATATAATCCCTGAATTCTGTGGCATTAAATTGAGGGAAATCCAAGTACAAAAACAGCAAAATAGGAAGGGAAATGAAGATGGAAAATAAAGTAGATTTTGTAATTAATAACTCACCTTCGATTTCGATATATGTATTACTATTGTCCCACTTCGACATGAATGCATTCCAAACTGAACCCCTTTTCTCTCCTGCAACACCAACAAAATGAATTGATTTTTTTTATATATAGACACGAACAAAAGAAAGGCTAATATTCGTAGGGAAATATTTACACCAAAGCTTTGACAGAATAGGAGCTTGAGGTTTTAACACCTTTCTTTCCTGCAAATGAAAAATGAAAGCAGAAATTCTAAGTGTTTTCTTTAAAGAGGCTCGTGAGTGAACTTTTTTAATGTCGAGACAAATCACAGTTTCCTATATACTGTACTGTAATGCTTAAGCTTTCCACCAATTGTAGCCATTTTTATAAGATGTAATGCTTGCAAGAGTTTTTAAGATGTCAAAAGTGGCTTGGAGAATACAGACTATAGAAGATGTTAACAAGCAAAATTGTGTGCGTTGTTTGCATGCGTGTATTGGCCTAGCGGTAAAGAGTTAAGTTTTGGGATCAAAGGTTCCTTTGTTTGAGTGTTTTGTAACGCAGCTTTAAATTTCTTGTTAATTATTCTTTTCTTTTTTTTAAATTGTGTGTATATTGGTCAAGCGGTGAGGGTTAAGTTCTGAAATCAAAGGTGTCGAGTTTGAATCCTCCGTGTTTAAATTTCATATTAAGTGTTTCAAAAAAATTGTATGTATGTTAGTCAAGCAGTGGGGCTTAAGTTTCGCAATCAAAGGTGTCGAATTTGAATCCTCCGTGGTGCGACATTTAAATTTCTCGTCAAACTCGCGACCAACCTTTGGCCCTGAAATTAGCTTTGCATTTTGTTAATAATTACATTTCTTTTTGTCATTATTCTGGCACGTTTTTCCACGCTTCTTGATGAAGTGTTTTAAAATAGATTTTTTAATATTTTTTTCTTTTGCGGGATAATACAACTATCATAGTATCCCGCAAAAGAAAAAATTATTCAAAAATCTATTTTAAAACACTTCATCAAGAAGCGTGGAAAAACGTGCCAGAAATTGACAAAAAGAAATGTAACGTCTTTTGCGGGACGGAGGTAGTACGTGATAGGATGAGTTGCAATTCCTAGGCCCAATACAGGTACTTCGGCTCACATGGAGTTCGGCCCAGTTCCACATCAAGAAGCCCAATCCAGGCCTAGGGAGTAACGCCCTAATCGCAACATGGGATCATGGAGAGAAAACGGATGCCCACGATCACCACCCAAGACACACGATTACCATCCACGATTTACGGCAGTTAATGCATGTTTAGATATAGGGAAGAAAGGACTCATTGTAACACACATAGAATACTTGAATATACAATCTCTCCCTCTCTTCTCTCCGTGGACATAGATCAATTGATCGGACCACGTTAAATCCCTTGCGTACTTTACTTTCTCGCATCTCTACACTATCAAATTATTTATTTGTTCGATTACCAACAAATTTAGCATTCATCAATACGTTAATTGGATAATTAAAATTGTCAGGAATTCAATTTATCATGCTATATAATTGTTGCAAATGTTAAATGTTTATTTATTCCTATGAAATACAACCTACTCTTCAAAGTGGAGTTGATAAGAAAATTCAATCACATAAACCAAACCATTTATTACACAATACTCCAGAAATTAGCGACAACATCATCAAAACATCATAAATTCAAAGTTTAACCATAAAGTCCATAATTAGAATATTGTAGTTTGACCATACATAGTAAAAGAAAACCCAAGCTAGACAGTTGAGTCCATCAACAAGTCAATAACTAACTGCATCAGATCAGTTGCAGAAGAAATTGAAATTAAGCGAGGGACGGGAGAAATCAGCGGAGAGGATTCTGGAGGCGACGAACACGTTAGCCGCCTCTGTATAGTGAACTCCGTCCCAGCTCACATAGCGTGCGCCCAACGGGCACACCGTTTTCGCCTTATCATCGTAGCACGGCTTGAAAGGATCTCCGAATCCTGCATGTATATGTATATTCAAATCAAACAAAAATCAACACGTACAAGTAAGTAGACATATATATAAATCCAACAAAAATGAAATTACCATATGCAGTGGAGTTGACAACGAGGTCAAGCTTGATAGCATAGATGTCGACGAAGACGAGCGTAGCATCGCTCATCTCCGACCTCAGGTCCGCACACATCGTCTCCATAGCCGCATTCAGTTTGGTGGCAGCTTCGTTCTCACGAGCAATGCAGCCGTGAGAGTCGAGGGGCTTCGAGGCATTCTTCTTGGCCACGCTGTCGGGTAGGCAGCCCACTGGGCCCGTGCCGTGAACCCAAAACTTCCGACCTCCCAAACCGTAGACGGTCTGGAACAAAAAAAAAAAGAGGTAATTAAGAAATATTGGAAAATAAGTACCCATCCATCCGTCTCCTTTTACTTTGGCCATTTTTATTTATTTATAAATAATAAAAGCGGGCTCAAGTAGAAGGGGACATGGGAGTAAATAGTTATTACCTGAATATAAGGGGAGCACCACCACACTAGTTTGAGGCCTTCTGGGAAGAAGCCCAAGAGAAAAAACCGTGCGGGCTTGGCCCAAAGCGGAGTACAACAGTCCTAACACAAACATACATAGATAATGATTCGTCTTTTATATAGATTGGCGTGTGTAATAATTCGTTTAATTGTAGTAGCTAGCTAGGGAAGAGTGCAGTCCTCCGTCTCTTTCTAAGTGACCCCTTTTATATTCAAATGTGAGGTATATAATAATAAAAGGGGTCACATAGGAAGAGACGGGGAGTATATTGTTGCTGCATGGATTGCATGGAGTATATTTGAATGGCATAATTTATGTATGCGTAGGAATTCTTGGTGGAGTGGAATTCCTTGTGGATCAAGGGTTTCAAGATATATTATATTATATCCTTAATTAGAAGATTTGCATGAAGATTATATCTACCCTATTAAGGATATCTTTTAGATATGCCTTAATTATTCTTAGGGTTATGCGCGAGAACTATATAAGCTCGAAGATTGCTCTGGAGCCGCTACGCGTTTTCATACATTGTTGAGAGCTTGTCTTCTTCGTGCGTTCGAGAGTTGGATTTATTCTTTACATTCATCAATTGGGGTAGTTAGTTTATTGGTGAGTGTTTGTAATATCTTGAACAATTCTTTGTTCAAGATCGGGCTTAATCTTTTCATCTTGTGAAAAGTGTTCGGGTAGACTAGTGAGAGTTTACCGTGAGAATTCATTGGTGAGAGTAGAGTCGGGTGAGGAGAGGACGTTTCAGTGTGGCTGACGTTCATATATCTTGTATCCCTTATACTCGTCATAGTGAATTATTTCTTGGAATAGCTTCCCCCAGACGTAGGTGTATTTGTCACCGAACTGGGTTACCAACTCGTGTCCTCAACTGTGTTACTATCTGTGTTACGTGTTGAGTTACATATACCTACCAAAGTAGGGATTATACAATTTCAATTGGCACCAGAGCAGGTCATCGAGGTGCGGTGTTAGATCCTGGGATATCTGTATAATCCGTTGGTTTTTTGGTGGTGCTTGCAATGAGTACTATCAAGGAAGGTGGTTCTACAGTTAGACCACCGTTTTTTGATGGCGCGAGTTATGGGTATTGGAAGATCAGAATGGCCTCGTTTATTAGATCCATTGACGAGGCTGCATGGACCGCAGTGGAGGTTGGTTGGAGCGCTCCAAAAGATGAAGACGGCTCAGAGAAACCGAGAACTAAATGGACGGAAGATGAGCTAAAGTCTTCTGGAATGAATCAGAAAGCAATCAACGCTATTCACACGGGTGTGAGTGTTGAAATTTTTGCGATTATCTCCACGTGCAGATCATCCAAGGAAGCATGGGATATCTTGGAGATTACTTACGAAGGAAATAAACGGGTGAAGAATCAGAGGCTGCAACAACTCACTTCACAATTTGAGTCTCTCAGAATGGACGAGAGTGAAAGCATATCAGATTTCTATGCTAAGCTGCTGAGTTTATCAAATGAGTTCTTCTCGTTGGGAGAAAAGCTCACGGAAGCTAAGATAGTGAGGAAAATCTTGAGATCTCTTCCCGAGAGATTTGATTACAAAGTTACTGCTATCGAGGAAGCTAAGGATGTTGATGAACTATCCCCAAACGAACTTATTGGTTCCTTAAGGACGTTTGAGATGGGTATGCGTGTGAATCCCAGTGAAAAGAAGAAGTCCGTGGCATTCAAGGCTTCATCTACAAGCCAGTCTGAAGAGGAGTTGACTGTTGAAGATATGGCGGAGTGCATTGCGTACATCTCAAAGAGGTTTGGGAAGAAATTTTTCAGGAAAGGTAACGCTGAAGGTAACTCCAGATTTCGCCGGACTGAGAATCAGAGTACTTCTCAGAACAGAGGTCCAAATGGCTCAGAGAAGAAAGAAAATGGAGATAGGGGACCACAGTGCCATGAGTGTGATGGTTTTGGGCACATCAAGAGCGAATGTGCGAATACCTTCAAATATCAGAAAATTAGCAAAAAGGCGTTTCAAGCCACTCACAGCGATGAGGAGGTCACTGATACTGAATTTGAAGAAGGACATGATGCTTCTCATACTGCTCATGTTGCTACCGTGAATGGTCCAAGGATTCAATCTGTTGTCGCTGATCAAGATCCATTCAAAGTTGGAAATGAGGAGGAAGAAGAAGAGGATGATCAGGAGGACTATGATGAGTTGATGGATGCATGCAAAAAGGCTCTAATTTTGAACCAGAGCCTTACGGAGCAGGTCAAGAATCTTGAAAGGGAGAGAGACACTTTAAGATCCGAGATTGAATCTCTTCAAGAAAAGCTCAGAAACTGCGAGGTCGGAAGAAAGGAGACTGATGAAGAGCTGAGTCATATTCAGAAGTTGATAAGGATGATGAATTCCAGCACCGAGAAGCTTGACGAAATACTCAGACTTGGAAAAAGAGCTGCAGATAAGGAGGGTCTTGGATTCAACCGAAACAACTATCAACAAGTTGGATACCAATACCAACAAAGAACTCAAAGACAGGACTGGAACAAGACGGAGAGAGGAGTCGAAGGATGGAGACAATCCAATGACTTTGTTGGAACTCAATCCAGTGGGAAAACAGTTAGGCGTGAGGAATGGAGGCCTAAACTAACTGAAACTTCAGTTGCTGTTGAACAGAAATCAGAAGAACAAAGAGCTGCAGAGGAGGTACTCAAACAAGAACACCACAAGGTACCCAAGAATAATCCAGATTCTGAAGTATTTATTCCTCTCTGTCATTACTGTCATAGACTTGGCCATATCAGACCGAGATGTCGGTTCTATCTTGGTGATAAGAGGCAGGAGATGATCAAATATCAAAATAGAAGGAATCAAGGCCAGGGCTATAGGGCTTATGTTGTTCACACCAGTAACAGCTCCAGAGTAGGGAACTCCTGGTATATTGACAGTGGTTGCTCGCAGCACATGACAGGCAACATGGATCTCCTTATTAATGTGCAAAGTTGCTCGAATGAGTCAGTTGTGTTTGGTGATGGTGGAAAAGGTAGAGTTCGTGGAATTGGTACACTGAATGTACCTGGGATGCCAGTTCTGGATGGGGTCCTATATGTTGAAGGTTTGAGAGCTAATCTGGTCAGTATCAGTCAGCTGTGTGATGATGGAATGAGCGTTAGTTTTGGGAAAAATGGCTGCATCATCAACAAAGGAACAGATAAGTTTCTGGAGGCAACCAGATCGGCTGATAATTGCTACATCTTCACTCCAAAGATCACAAGCTACAGGGTCGTCTCTAAGATGAGTGAAATCTGGCATCAGAAGCTCGGGCACACACACTACAGAAATATTCAGAGGCTTATTCAACTGAATGCCATTGAAGGAATTCCCAAGATTAGATTTGGAGATGTGGAGTTTTGTGGACCATGTCAACAAGGAAAACAGACACAGGAGGTACACAAGAGAGTACTCCGGATCACAACAGCTAGAGTCCTTGACCTCATGCACATGGACTTGATGGGACCGATGCAAGTTGAAAGTTTAGGAGGAAAGAAATATATTCTTGTGTGCGTGGATGACTTCTCCAGATACACATGGGTTGAATTCTTACGAGAAAAATCTGACACGTTCGAGGCATTCAGAGTCCTGTGCCTAAGATTGGAAGTAGAGAAGGAGAGCAAACTCAAGGCCATCAGGAGTGATCATGGGCGTGAGTTTGAAAACCAAGAGTTTATGGAGTTCTGCCAATCCAAAGGGATAAGACATGAATTTTCAGCACCGATCACACCTACACAGAATGGTGTAGTTGAAAGGAAAAACAGGACCCTACAAAGCACTGCCAGAACCATGATGAAGGCGAAAGATATTGCCCTTAGACTTTGGGCAGAGGCATTTGATACATTTGTAATAGAGTGTACCTCAGACCGCAGACAGAGATTACAGCTTATGAGATCTGGCGAGGAAGGAAGCCAAATGTGAAACATCTTCACATTTTTGGTTCACGATGTTTTGTGGTAAACGATAGAGTGCAAAGGAAGAAGCTTGATGACAAGGGAATTGAAGGAATCTTTGTAGGCTACTCACGAAACAGCCGTGCTTACAGAGTATACCTGAAAAATCAAAGCACTGTTATTGAGTCAATTAATGTTACTTTTGATGACTCAGTGGATGGCGATGTAAATGCTGAAGAAGAGGTCTTGATCACCAGTACTACAGAGAGTCCTCAGAATCCTAGCAAGGAGAATGATGTCAAAGTTGAGGAGATGACTCTGAATGGTACTCAAGATGGTACTCCAGCTGGTACTTCAGACATTGCCGAAACAAGAGTCCATAAGAATCACTCAGCTTCAGACGTGATTGGGCATATTAATGATGGAATACAGACTAGGAAGAGAGAGATAGACTTCAAGAAGTTAGTTTCTCACATTGCTACGGTCTGCTTTGTCTCAAAGATCGAGCCCAAGAATGTCGCTGATGCTTTCCAGGATGAAAACTGGATAGCTGCCATGCAGGAAGAACTTTTGGAGTTTCAGCGCTGCAATGTATGGTATCTCACCTCTCTCCCCAAAGGTGCTAATGTGATCGGAACAAAGTGGATATTCAAGAATAAGACAGATGAGCAAGGGAACATCACTCGTAACAAGGCCAGATTGGTTGCTCAAGGATACTCACAGGAGGAAGGTATTGATTACGGGGAGACATTTGCTCCAGTCACCAGATTGGAATCTGTGAGATTTCTGATGGGTATGGCTAGCAGCTTAGATTTCAAGCTATACCAAATGGACGTAAAAAGTGCTTTTCTGAATGGGAATTTAGAAGAGGAGGTATATGTTAAGCAACCGAAGGGTTTTGAAGATCCCGAGCACCCAGAGTTCGTTTACAGGCTGAACAAGGCTCTATATGGTCTGAAGCAAGCTCCCAGAGCTTGGTACAACACGCTGGCAGAGTTTCTTCTGAAGAAGGGATATGTTCGAGGAAGTGCTGATAAGACCTTGTTTGTTAAGCAACATGGAGGTCACATATTTATTGTCCAGGTATATGTTGATGATCTGGTTTTCGGTTCTAAGTCAGAGGCTCTTGTAAATGAATTTGTGAAACTAATGACCTCTGAATTCAAAATGAGTATGTTCGGGGAATTGAAGTTTCTTTTGGGGCTTCAAGTCAAGCAGTGTGAAGATGGCATCTTTGTGAGTTAGGAGAAGTATGCTGAGAATTTGGTGAAGAAATTTGGCATGGAGAGTTCTAAATCAAAGAGGACACCAATGGGTACATCGGTTAAATTAACCCAAGAAGGAGAAGGCAAGCCTGTGGAACAAACAGTGTACAGAAGCATGATCGGTAGCCTATTGTACCTAACAGCCAGTCGACCGGATATTGCTTACAGCGTTGGGGTCTGCTCGCGATTCCAATCTAATCCTAAGGAGAGTCATCACAAGGCTGTGAAGAACATTATAAAGTATGTCAAGGGAACATGCAAGATTGGGCTATGGTTTGGGAAAGGAAGTTCTCTGAAGCTTACTGGATACAGTGATGCTGATTGGGCTGGAAATCCAAATGATCGTAAGAGTACCACTGGAGGATGTTTCTTTTTGGGAGATAATCTTATCTCGTGGCATAGCAAGAAGCAGAATTGTGTCTCACTGTCCTCTACAGAAGCAGAGTATATAGCAGCTGGGAGTGCTTGCACTCAGTTAATCTGGATGACCAAGATGTTGTATGATTATGGGATTGATGAGAAAGAATATGTATTGTTCTGTGACAATATTGGAGCTATCAATCTATCCAAAAATCCAGTCAGTCATTCGAAGGCCAAACACATTGAGATCCGACACCACTTTATTAGAGATCTTGTTGAAAATAAGACCTTATCTCTTCAGCATGTCTCTACTCGTGTACAAGTTGCGGATATTTTCACCAAACCTTTAGATGGAGAAAGGTTTGAGGCTTTACGAAAGTCTCTTGGGATGTGTATAATCTGAGCTATTCAGATTATGTTTATTTGATTTCTTCTATTTGTGGATTTTCGTGGTGTGTTGGATGGTGTTATGGTTGGTGTTATATCTTGGGTTTTTATCTGACGTGGTATTTTTGTCAGTTGAAAAGGGGCTATTTTTCTGCGCGCCCTTTTGCTATTACTGTTGCTCTTTGGAATTTGAACCGTCATTTGCTATTGCAGTGTTAATCATCGCTGCTCTCGATTGTGCTAGGGTTTCTTTGTGCCTAATTTCCTCCGCCGGTCACTCGTCTCTCTCTCCGATCATCGGTTGATTTTTTGCCGGATTTCTGAATTTTCTGTGCTTCTACCATGGTTTCGTTCAAAATCTCGGATGGTCTTGACCTTGCGCTGCTGTTCGCGGCTGCTCAGCCTGCTTCCAGAACGCCGTTGCTGCCGTGGTACGGCGCCGGGCTTGTCGAGCAGGTTGCTCCGCCCTCTCCGGTCGATGAATCCGTTCCTCCATCTTCGCTCCGTGACTCTGTTCCCTCATCTCCTCCCAGGGACGAGGTCACCCAGAAGCCCCTTCACCCTCTATTTGGTGATGATGTCTCCATCCCTCCTCCGCCGCCGTCAGAATCCTCAGAACCCTCTCCTAGGGTTCCGGTCTCTACCCCTTCGGTGGAGCCCCCTCAGCGGAGAAAGAGAATCAAGCAGGTCGCTAGGAAGGAGAAGTCTCCTCCTCCTCCGCCGCCCCCTGTTGGCGGCATCGCTCTTCGCACGCGGTCCCAAGCCCGTGTGCCTCCCAGTGCTTCTCTTTCGGGCTCAAATCGAAAGAGGAAGGCCGCCTCTCCTGCGTCTGGACAGGGGAAGTCGAAATCCGTAAAGGGAAAGGGCAAGAAGCCCGTGATTGAGGTGGACTCGGAGTCTGATAACGAGGTCCCTATCCCCAGCGATTCGGATGATGATGCTGCTGTCCCGCCCTCATCGTCGAAAGGTACTGATGTTCCACCTTTGCCTGCTGGGTATAAGTTTATGCCTATCTTCCGTGATGCTTTCTATGCTAAGTTTTGGGATATAAACCGAGAGAAGATCATCATAGTAGATAGACCTGCCAGGGAAATTGACTTGAGAAGAGCAGGAGTTTTTGATTGCATTGTTCAGGCAGGGCTGCTGACTACCTTGTCCGAAGAGCTTTGTTGGGTCAAGGATGTGATAATGGAGTTTTACTCCAATCTGAGTTTGTCCATGTTTGACATTACTTCTCTTGAGTATCACCGTGGTTTCGTTCGGGGACAGTTCTTTGATTTCTCTCCCTCTCTCATTGATGTGTTTGTTTGTGGCGAAATTGTGCAAGAGAGTCTGGCGCCCATCGATGCAAGTTTGATTGCTGCTATTCTGCTGGGTGATGAAAAGGCGAAGTGGCCAGTGAAGGCCAAGAGGCTTAGGGCCTCATCTCTTGCTCCAAAGTACAAGGCACTTTACTATATTGCCAACAGAAATTGGGTGCCCACGACCCACAAGACGTATGTCAATCTATCCTTGGCAACGCTGCTGTACAAGGTTGGGCAAGGTCTTCCAGTTTCTTTTGGAAGACTGGTGTTTGAGGCTCTTGCTGAGCACGCTGAGAAGGTGGTATCTGCTAACAAGGCTATCTGTTTTCCTCGGATCCTGTATGCGTATTTTTGCAAGTTTGCTGAGTTTGAAATTCCAGAGGGTGCAAAGGCTCCCGCTGCTCCTATCATGAGATTCACCAAGGCTCAGACCGGCATTGCCCCTGAGGCCCCTCCTTTCAGCTCGAAGACCGATAAGGCATCATCTTCCTCGATGCCTCATGTGGATGATCTTGAGGATATTCAACTGCCCTTTGGTCCTGCTCCTCCAAATTATGCGCCTGTTGTATCCAAGCTCATGTTTCAAGCCATCTCCTTGGAATATGAGATGACTTGTGAGCAGATTCGTATGTTGTTCAAGAAGAAAGAGGAAATTGAAAAACTGCTCATATTGGCCGGTGGTACTCAGCCAGGGGGAGCTGCTGCTGCTCCTGCTCCTGCTTCTGATGGTGCTGCAGAGGGTGCTGATGGTGATGAGGCTGTTGATGAGGAGCTTGAAGCTGAGTTGCCTTAGCTTGGCATTTAATGTTTGCATTCAAGGGGGAGTATCTGTAGGTATTTTTTGATTTTTTGCTCTGCTGCTGGTGATTCGATATGGTTGTTATGATACTTTGCTATTCTGGTTGGTTGGATGGACAGTCTTTTGGTCTTTTCTGTTATTTGCTGGTGGATTGGATAGTCTGGATATTCTGGTCTGTAATAGTAAGTAGACCACATTATGCTGTTAATGATGCTTGGTTTTCTGATGAAGCATTTTCTGATCAGCTGGTGTTATATGTGGTGTTATGAGTGGTGTTATGCAGTGGGTTCTTTTTCTCTCTATATGTGGTATTCTAGTTCGGGTGCGCTTGGCTAGTACTTCATTTTAGAGAGTGTTTGTAGCAAGGCGGAGTTTTATGCACTATGCATTCGGGTATGGTTATGTGGGTGCGCTCCTTGCCTACTTAATTTTGCATTGAGTGCTTTGTATCTTGGAGGAGTTGTGTGTGTTGCATATGTTGGTGTGATTGCATACATAAAATGCCAAGGGGGAGATTGTTGCTGCATGGATTGCATGGAGTATATTTGAATGGCATAATTTATGTATGCGTAGGAATTCTTGGTGGAGTGGAATTCCTTGTGGATCAAGGGTTTCAAGATATATTATATTATATCCTTAATTAGAAGATTTGCATGAAGATTATATCTACCCTATTAAGGATATCTTTTAGATATGCCTTAATTATTCTTAGGGTTATGCGCGAGAACTATATAAGCTCGAAGATTGCTCTGGAGCCGCTGCGCGTTTTCATACATTGTTGAGAGCTTGTCTTCTTCGTGCGTTCGAGAGTTGGATTTATTCTTTACATTCATCAATTGGGGTAGTTAGTTTATTGGTGAGTGTTTGTAATATCTTGAACAATTCTTTGTTCAAGATCGGGCTTAATCTTTTCATCTTGTGAAAAGTGTTCGGGTAGACTAGTGAGAGTTTACCGTGAGAATTCATTGGTGAGAGTAGAGTCGGGTGAGGAGAGGACGTTTCAGTGTGGCTGACGTTCATATATCTTGTATCCCTTATACTCGTCATAGTGAATTATTTCTTGGAATAGCTTCCCCCAGACGTAGGTGTATTTGTCACCGAACTGGGTTACCAACTCGTGTCCTCAACTGTGTTACTATCTGTGTTACGTGTTGAGTTACATATACCTACCAAAGTAGGGATTATACAATTTCATATATAAATAAGATTTATTTCTATATAAACCAAACTATACAAATGTATATGGATGTGCATGGTTTCACTTGCAAACGCATTGGCCATATAACCTAGATGGTTCAAGATCGGTGTAATACTCGCAGCCGGGAACACATTCCATACACTTCTCATCACTCCATTTTGAATCTTTGATGGTGAATTCATATTGCTATTGTAGTGTTTATTGTTATCAGTATTCACTTTATTTTGCCCTAAGCAACTGCACATAAAATCGGCATATGTGGTAGAGCAATCGTAATTTCTACAATCCCCTTCCGTCCTACAATCTGATCCTGCCAAAATTACATCTATAATTAAAATCACTGCATTCGATTTTCTCTTTTTGTATTATAGTTAGAGGAAAATGATAGTACCAATTTTAATTTTAATGTTATTTAATTGGACTTACCCTAATCACCACTAAACAATTCCGGCACGTCGGGACAAGTGCAAACGCCATCCCTACACGATCTGCATCTATTTTTGCAATCTCCATCACAACTACATTTTTCTGACGATATGTTTACTGCAAATTATCCAAAAGGATACCAATAAAAATGCTTAAGAGATAAAGTGAAAGAATTCTATTTGTTAAAAAATAAAAGAATTAATTGAAAAGCTAGCTTGTACTCCCTCCATTTTTTTTGAATGGCATGTTTCTTTTGCCACAGTGTTTAAGAAATATAATAAAAAAGTTAATATATAGTGTGAGTTAAAGTTAAATGTAATGTTAAAGATAAAAGTGGTGTTTGTTGGGCCTTTAAAAAAAATAGGTCATCTGATAAAAAAAAAATTTTAAAAAAAAAGAAGCAAACAAATCATCTGAAAAAAAATACATATGAGAAGCCATAAAATACACATATGAAGGGAGTACTACGTAAAACACATATGAGAAGCTAGTGATGCTAACCAACGGTAATTAGCAATAAGATGAGAACGAGAATCAAATTTGGAGAAGCCATGCGTGATTATCATTTATCAACATTTGATGGTTTGTAAATTCGCAGGGTTTTATTTATAGACGAATTAAATCATTACATTTTGAATTAATTAATTTTCCATTTAATCTAATCAAACTATTTATTTTTACCACGTGGCTTGTTTACAATCGGCATTATTATTCGCAAAAGGGAAGGATCGTATATTCGTATATATTCAACGTTGCTTTCGTACTAATTATAGAATTAGTGTATGTGTGGAAATATTAATAAAATTATATATGGTCACATTTGAAAATCCACATCGAGTTAGGTTATAAGTAGAATGAATTAATCAATGTACCTATCTTCTTTCAATTAATCTTGTTATTCAAGATCTTTTTTTCACCATATATATACTTAAATTAAGGCCCATCTTTCTACAAAGGAAATTTTGAAATGTGAATGATATATTTGGTACGTTTCTAAAGAGTATATCAGATTTTTATCATACTCCCTCTGTTTATTCTGATTTGGCCCTTTTATATTAAAATTTTGAGGTATAAAATATACAAAGGTACCAAATCAGAATAAACGGAGGGAGTAATACGTTGTTAAAAGAGTATTACTTTACATAATTGATTAAATAATATGGAATTCCATTTTATTTTATTTTTTTTGTCAAAAGTCGTCCTATAATTTGGTCAAGACAATTAATCCATGCATATGTCCTAAATTCACTCGTTATATCTATATATATATATATATATATATATATATATATATATATATATATATATATATATATATATTCAATAATCCATATAAAGATCTAAGTTTACTATTCAACGCAAGATATCTCACTAAATCACATCAACCCAACCAAACAAGCAGTTAACACTATGAGCTCGTTTGATTGGCAGGAAAGTAAAGTTGTTTGAGAATATGATTTTTAGGAATGTGAAAAGCAGTGTTCTCTCTCCACGCTTTTAGGTTTCAGTTTTCAGGGAAGGGGATAAAGCGAATAAAGGATTGACATGAATTTCTTGCAAATATTATTTCATTTATTACTCCACTATTCTCTTTATATTGAAAGTAGCCCCTCGATTGGTACTCGTATCATTTTCCTTTTTTTAACTGTTTCCTTCACTTTTATTTAAGAAACCGAGTATAGCTATCCGAGTAGAGTACTAACTCTCATTATTTATTTTATTCAATTTCTTTATTTTTTTATTAGAAAAAAAGAAATTTTATTTCAAAAGAGGTACAAAGAAGTATAACAACTGCAAGTCTGCAACTAATCTCGCTTCCATCGTATTGCCACAAATTAATCACGCATTTCTTAGCCTCGTCATCCAAGTTAACTGTCTTGCTAAGATTGTCTTTCGTCGGCAAACGGTTCCAAAGGAGCCTCCAAGCCGACACCTTGGCTTTCGACAAAGCCAACGCCTTCCAGGTACAAGTGAGGCCGGTGGCGAACCGGAAGGCTATTGAATTTGAGGTAAGTATAATGGAATGCTTAGTTGGGACAAAACAAAAATGAATATACGAAGCAACAAACAAATCAAGGAAATCTATTACTATATATAAAAGCTCAATTGTTGAAAAAAATTACATCTATGCCATTTCCCTCCAAAGCATACATTGTTTTATCCAAAGGACATAACTAATATTGACTAATCTAATATTCTCTAGGTAATGCACAATAACTATATAATATTGTATCCCAAACTACAAGCCCAAAATTTCAAATTTAAATCCATATTTGTCATTAATTTAATTAAGCATTCTTCTTTACATAACTTTATAAAATGTAAAACTATCACTAAAATGTTTTGGAGTTGGATCAATTAAAACTAATTATTTCGTGAAAACTAAAAACCATGCAGTCTTATGCATAGCATGATGCATTTTTATGCATAACATGTTGCATAAAAATATTTAGTATTTTATGCATTTTTTTATTTATAAAATAATATATTTTTTATGCAACATGATATGCATAAAAATGCATCAAATTATTCATAAAAATGCATGGTTTTTAGTTTTCACAAAATAATTAGTTTTCACCAGAACTCATCCCATATACATATATATATATATTTGAGTCATTCTATGAAAATGGTTGACTATCTAAAATTTAAAAATTTTATGTTTTTGTACTGAAGAATCTATTTAATTTTATCATGAATTTTACTCCACCGAAATATTTTGTTACATACTTATTTCTTTATTATTTTTTTCTTTTAGCATAATTACATTTCAAGCATATTTACCAATGCCATGTTACATTTCAAGTACTATGTAACTAACTATTTAAATTTATACATTTTATTCAAAAAATAATGATTATATTTTAATTTAGTTTTTACAACACAAAAGTTAAATGTGGAAGTACTCCATACATTGTCTTTAAGCTAAGTTATGTTTTCTAAATCATCTTCAAATGTTAAATAATTGGATAAGAGATACTCAAAAAAAAATTAATAATAATTCGCGTTTATTAAGAATGAACAACAATGAGGGATTTTTTTTAAAATGACGTATTGAAATTACAAAATGAACATATAAAAAAGAGTATTGGAATGGTTTTTCTATTAAAAAATTTTCATTTTGTTCCCTTACTAATACTAGTTACACCTTTATCTATTTCGTACATGTAAAAATTTGTAAAAAAAACTCCTAAACATATATTCATTATTTATTATATCTGTCTCTATTCCATTTGAGTACTCTAATTTTTATTATAACTGTAATTGATATAGTATCCGTGCATTGCACACGGGTGCGATACTAGTAAGAAGATAAAAATAAGTGAAAATAAAACAAATATCGCGAGGTAGGATAGGAGGGTAATTTAGTAAATTAAGATAGCCTTATCTAGTCTGCGTTCATTCATCCATTTATTCACACTCTGCAACAAGAAGAGGAAGATTCTGAAGAAGAAGAAATGGCTCTCTCTCTTTGTTCTTCTCATCTAATGTCCGTCAATTCCAATCCTAAACCCGGTACTCTCTCTCTCTCTCTCTCTCTCTAATACACATGCAGTGCCGGTGCCTACTTATTTTGCTGTAGAAATCAAATCTATTTGGATTGAAACTGGTCAAAATTTAGTGACTTGATGCTAAAATCAACTCTCATGGAAACTCGTCATTCATGAATCTGGATTTGCTTTGCTTTCGTTTCCGATTTGCAGGGCTTATCAGTGACAGAGCTACGAGCGGGAGGGTAAACTGGTTCACGGATGGTACTTGCACTTCCAATAATGCTGCTTTCGAATCCTTGAAAGTTCATGTGAGTACTATGAACTCATTTAGATTCATTCACCTCAATTGTTTCAATCATTATATTCAAATTTGATTGTTCGAGTTTTTGATTTGTTTGTCAACAATCCAATGCCTAAATACCACATGTGCCTTATTTTCTGAAGTTCTGAGTTGTTTTCCTTTCCTATGCCTCTGAGCTCATCCGATCCGAGGAATGTAACTTTGGTTTGATCTACGTGCAGGCTACCGACAAAAAATCGACTGTCAGAGTAAATACCTTACTCTGTTCGGATTGTGAGGGCGACGGTAAGTTTGATCATCAGTTGCTACACTTTTCATCTTCGGCCGACTTTGATATAACCTCATAATGCAGCTGGATGTTTGATATATTTGTTGCTAAATCATGAATTTGAATATGAAATTTTCTAAGTTATCGTGAGTCGTGACAAAGGAGAGACGAAAGATACTAATCTTGATTGAAGGACACATAAACACGTATAGTAGGACATAAGAGTTTCCCGTCTGGTGAAAGGCACTCGCTATGAATATCACATCTTCTGTCCGTCCTTTGATACAACGAGAGATTTAAAATCATGCAAATTTCGCTCGACAGAAACTTGCTCAACTTTCATCGTTTCAAACTTGCAGGGCAGATTTTCTTATGAACTATCTGCGGTCACTTGTTCTTATGAAAAGTATTTTACGTTTCTCGTGTGCATTTTCAATTCTTCGTCTACGTGTATACGAAGGATGTTTAGTTAGTAGCTCTTTTGATGGCATATATTAACTTCACTTCACTGTTTTAGGTTCAAAAAAATGTGGGCAGTGCCTAGGCAAGGGAATAAATATGGTGGATCATTTCAGTGGAAAGTTCAAAGCTGGTGATACTTGTTGGCTTTGCAGGTATAAGAAACGTTTCGATCAATGAGTGTCGACAAGTTGTTTGTTTTCTGCTGGATATAATAGTCGAAACTCTGCTCATTCGTATCGATGATTGGATATCATCAACGAGACAATGAGGGACATATCATTAAGATCATTTCGTCTGCTGAATTATATAGCTTTAACACTCTCAACACTTTTGACAGGGGGAAGAGGGAGGTTCTGTGTGGCAGCTGCAACGGCGCTGGATTCCTCGGTGGTTACATGAGTACGAATGAGGAGTAGCGCGTGTATGCATCTTCCATATCTTCGACACTCGGGTAGCCGTCTTCTTCGTTCTCCCGTCTCAATTTTGTCGATAACATTAGTACTGTTTATTCCACAAGAGATCAATCAATCCTCTTGATGTTGTATGCATGTAAGTTAAGTGTAATCCAATCATCTCATATCACAAGAATTTTGGTTATGTTTTGTTTGTGTTCAAATAAATTAAAATTATTTGTTGTTTATTAACAATAAGTACATTTAACATAAGAACGTAGTTTTCCAAAAAATACAACTTAGAAAAAGGCCGAATGAAAAAAGGCGGATTCGGAACTAGGTTTACAAGAAGTGACCCCGAACCACACCCCATTGGGGAGAAAAAGTGTGGAAAGAGAAGAGCATGGGTGCATAATCTGGACCGTAGATCATCACAGTATCGGGTTTCCAACCGTCGGTCCCGTTCCTCATCAAGGATAGGTAACAAATAATATCCATACATGGCCCTCTTACCTCAAACACGTACCTAGAACATCTCTCAAATGTAATCTTATTTCCACCATCAATTCCAGGTGCATATACCTGTAATATAGTACAGATTTTTTATTTTTTTAAAAAAAAATCATTTTTTAATTAATAAATATCCAAGCTTATGGACTAAATTACCTCATTGCCATAGGCGTCGCCGAATGAAAGACTGATTTCGTCGTTGGTAACAGAGGAACAACTTGTTTTGATTATTACAGTGTATAGGCAGCTCCTTTCTGTCTGAAAATCTTTAACTAATTAAATTTTAAATAAAAAAACTAAAAGGAAAAAGGAAATGATAAGTAGTTTAAGGAGGGCAGAATGGTAATTACCTGATTCGACGTAATCGAAAATACGGAGTGATGCTGATGAAGATGAAGTAGATCAGCAGCAGCAGATGCTATGGAGAAGAAAGCAAAGGGGAGGAGAAGCCCAAATAACTTTACCATCTTTTTCTTTTCTTTCTTTTTTTGGAGAATGATTAATCTTGATCACTCTATAAAATAAAGCAAATGCGACATAATCTATGAATTAATTATAGTCAAGTGGGTTTTGATTAATTATAGTAATTTTTGTGAAACTAGGCCTAAGCCTAAAGAATGTTGTTTTTTATAAACTTTTTTTTTTTTTTAAACATTTTCGTTTAAAGTGGGCCAAATTTTATTTGGCCCGACAGAATTTTGGGCTGGGCCCAATTCAATAGGCCCGGTTTAGTCCAAACATATTACAATTGGGCTACCTACATTTCTATTTTCTTGAAAATAAAATAGATGATGTATGTGTGTATTGCATGAGGAATGATTCTATGGACATGTTTCATGAGAATTAGGGGTGTTTGGCTAAATTTAATCGAAAGAGATTACAAGCACTAAAAGTTTGTAAGATGTAAAAATATATTGGATGAATTGGTTTTGTTTTTTTATGTTGATTTGTACCTGTGATTTATCGATCACAGGCTGACCACTCAACCACTAGGTCACCCTTAAAAGGCAAGTGAGTTTATTTTTAAGGAGCTTATAGGGTCACATAAATTATTTTTGGAGCTTTCAAACTCTTTAATGAGTTTATTTTGTCAAACACATTTTTAGAGATTATAAGCGGCCAAACGTCTTATAAACTGTTTTGACCAACTTATAAGCTTTGTCGAACGCATTTTTAGAGTTTATAAGTCGTCAAACATCTTATAAGTTGTTGTGAACGGCTTATAAGCTTAGCCAAACACTCATTTAGTCCTTTTTTTTTTTAATCGGACAAATGTTAGTTGTTAGATTAGATGTTAGTACGCCAAGTTCCCATTAACTCCAAGAAAATCTCCAAGCCACCTTATATCTCCCACAATTCGCTCCCACAAGGGATCGAATTCAAGTCACTCCTTCAAGAGAGGAGGTCGGTGGCCAGATGCGCTAAGTCACCTGGTTACTCATTTAGTCCTTATTAGCAACATTTTGTTATGTTGAATTTTACACAATTTGAATATGTTGGTTAAGTTGTTTAACTAATTATATACTCCCTTTGTCTCATTCATTTAGAATAATTTTTTCATAACACGGAAATTAAGGTGTGATACTGATACGATCCTTGACGACCGAATTAACTACACACGCGGATGGTAAGAATTGAAGATGAACGAAATTGATAACAAGGGTGGAATATTCCAATATACCTAAGATCTAATTCTATAAATGATATAAGTCGGTCCTAAGACAACATATACCCCAAATAGTGATCGTCTTAGTCACACGAGAACCACTACAAAAAATTACTGTAAATAGTGACCGATTTGGTGACGGATATAACTCCATCACCAAATAATGACGGATTTAATTACGGATTCGTTACAGAATTCATTTACAATGGTTGATTACGAAATTAGTGACGGACCAATTACGGATTATGGCGCCTATTATTCGCGCCATCTTTGGTGACGGACATAATCACGGAATTATCGGTCATTACTTTTTAATTACGGAATATTCCGTCATAAAAATTTTAATTTAACAATTTAATCTTAATTTTAATTTTTTTTGCATTGGTTACGGAAATAGTCACGGAATAAAATTAATGTATTAAGTATTACTTTTAGGTGTAATAGCGCGTCTCCTCAATTCAGAAACCCTTTTCCCCCTTTACAATCTATATCTCATGCTATTGACACCCGATTGCAGGAGGTGGAGAAACGGATGGAGGAGGACAGAGAGGAACGATGTCAGATGCTTGAACAACTTAAAGCGCAGAATGAACTTATCCAGATGTTGATTTCACAGTCTCAGTCTTCAGGACATGCCCCAGGCCCTTGATTGATTACTTTGTTTTACATTCTAAGACTATGTTAGTTTAGAATTGTAGGAATTCGATGAACTTGTAGAAAAGATTTGGATGATAATCACGTATTATGTATTGATTGGTGTCTAGATGTTAGATTTTTCGTTATGTTTTCATGTCCGTTTTCATTGTGTTTTTGTGTCTTTTCGTGTGTCTTTGGCTATGATTTGGTTGTTTGGAGTTTTTGGTACTTGTAGGATGAAAAGGGCGGAAACAAGAAGGAAACGAGAAGAAAACGAGAAGAATGGTTGTTGAGCAATCATTGACCTCGAGTTCTAACCTCTCATGATTTTATTGAAGATTCATTTTGGATGTAATGAAAGCATTATATCGAAGAGGGGTTCGATAGGAGCACATAGGCGAAAACGGATGTCAATTTGGAGTTCGGATGAGGAAGATACGGCCGAAACAAGAGAGTCGCGCGCAATCGTCCAGTGCCTGATTTGGCCGATCGGCCAAGTCCTTCACAAATCTGGCCGATCGCCTAGATGTCCGCGTCCAGCTGTTGTTTCCTTATTTAATTAGGTTTTTCTTCCTACTATATATACTAGTACCTTGGGACGAATTTGCATCATCCTTTAACATCTTTTATCATCTT
The DNA here is from genome assembly GCA_029379335.1 of Thymus mandschuricus. Taxonomy (NCBI): domain Eukaryota; kingdom Viridiplantae; phylum Streptophyta; class Magnoliopsida; order Lamiales; family Lamiaceae; genus Thymus; species Thymus mandschuricus. Next base: position 3,024,948 of record CM057081.1, on the reverse strand, counting down.
TTAGCATATTTTAGCTTTAGTTTCCAGCACTTAAACACTTTTATTAGCTTTCTATTGTTCGGATCCGGATTCGTAGTTTGTTTAATTCAAGACCTCTTTATTTAATTCAAGTTCTTCGTCTTCGTTTAATTCGCGTAAGTTCTTTTATTGCTTTCGTTTATTTGCTTTAATTGCTTTGCTTTAGTTTTAGATTCGTTCTCTTAATTGCTTCGTTTAAGTTGCTTAGCTTTAATTTCGTTCTTTCGATTTCTAGTTCAAAGTTTAGATTCGTTTTCCTACGATTTCAATTCTCTCGTTTTTCAAAGTTTTCAAGTTAGATTAATTTGCTTTTAATTTCCAGATTTAATTTATCATGTCTAGATTTGTTTATGCTTCTTTCTTTGCTTTCGTTTTCTTTGTTGCTTTCTTATTCGCTTTCTTTTCGATTCTTGCCTAGGTAGTTTAGTTATTTTCTTTTAGTTTAATTCTCTAGTTTATTTAGTTTGATTTATTTCTTGTTTTCTAGATTAGATTTATAGCTTTGATTTAATTGCTTTGATTTATTTTCTTGTCTAGGATTTAAAAAACCAAAACTCAAAATTCTTTTTACTTGCTTTCTTAGATTTAGGCTAGTTTAGGATTTTTGCTACATGATTATTTGCCCTGTTAAGTTTTCCTTGAGATTCGATACTTAGTTTTTACTTGCTAGTGCTACAATAGATTTCGTCTATTGCGAACACTTTTTGGTGAAACAAATTTTGGCGCCGTTGCCGGGGAAAACGTTAGGCGATTTATTGTGTAGTATTTTTATTTGTTTTATTTTTATTTGTGTTTCTTCGATTTTCTTATTTCTCCCACTCGGTGCGTTTAACCCTTTTGTTGAGTGTTGTTTATGCATGGTCGCCGAAGTCTTCAAAGGAGTTTAGCGCCCTACTTCGACAACATCCATCAAAGGAAAGCGATTTTAGCCGCGAAGGAGAAGGAGGAGATCGATTCTCAAGACTTTGGTTTAGTCTTGTGGTTTGCAGAGCCCGAAGCCATGGCAGCTAGAGTCATGGGCGATTTTGCTCGCCCCACATTCACGGCCACCACTTCGGCGATTGTCCTGACGGAAGCGGTCAGGAATCATGAGCTTAAACCTCACCACATGACGTTGCTTCCATCCTACCATGGGCTGGCCAACGAGGACGCTTTGACATTCATCCGAGAGTTTTGCACGGTGGTGCAAACTTTCCCACTCTCGGGACTCACGGAGGACAACTTGAAGATGAAGTGCTTCCCGTACACCCTCAAGGATCGAGCAAAGTCATGGTATTTGGCGCTCCCGGCCAACTCTCTCGCCACATGGAATGCGGTGTGCGAGAAGTTCATGCTCAAGTACTACCCGAACCGCAAGACTCAAGAGGTGCGGTCAAAGATTATGAATTTCTCCCAAGACAACGATGGGCCGTTTCACGAAGCATGGGAGAGGTTCCAAGAGCTACTTCAACAATGCCCTCATCATCAAATGGCACCGGAGTTGCTTTGACAATATTTCTACGACGCCCTAAATCAGACTTGTCAGTTCATGGTGGATAGTTCGGCCGGAGGCAACATAGCGGTCAAGACAGCTGAAGAGTTGAAGGATATATTCGAGACGCTCGCTGCGAGTTCTCAACAAAAATCAGCTAGGCCAAGGAAAGTGGAGGCGATTCCATCACTAATTTTGTTACTATTTCCGTCACTACATCCGTCACTAAACTAGTCACCTCGTCTACTGATCGTGACGGATCCAATCCGTCACCACTAGGTGACGGACATTTCCATCACTATTCTGTCACGAGTGGTAAAGGTGATGAAAACGTCACCTCTTCTGTAATGACGGAATTTCCGTGATGATTCCGTCACTAGAATTTAGTGACGGAACTTATTCCATCACCAGACGATTAGTGACGAGCATTCTAAAGACGAAAATTTTACGTCACTATTCCGTCACTATTTTCAAATAGTGACGAAAATTCTTATTCTAGTGACGGAATATTCCGTCACTATACGCAGAATTTCTTGTTGTGAACGATGAATGAAACACAACGAATTGTGATCTACTCGTTGATTCGCCGGATGATGAATTTGTTTTGGAATAATCAAGAAGAATTCGAAGACTCTCAAAAGAGAATAAAACTCACAAGTATATTAATGAGAAGATGGTCAATTATATACACTTTTACATTGACTTAACGAACTCATGACCCTTTGGTCCAGATCATGTTATACTCTTTGAATTATTGACAAATATATTATTAATATACACAAAGTAATGTACATGTTCAATTAGTGACTAAGTGGATTAGTTCAAATAAGCGCTCCCTTAATTGTAGGCTTCCATGAAGTCAAAATATTTCTTACATTTCATTTGAAATAACAAGTGCTTAAGAACCCAAGTATGAAATCTAAGACCCCCAATTATTTTTAACGAGCAATAGAGTGTTAACTGTTAAGTTTCAAAATTAGACGTGCGGATGTCGAATTCTACGTGACGAGACTGTTAAATTTCTTATAAATGGTTTTAAAAGAACATTATGTTACATTAAAGTAATTGTTAACCTAATTTATAAGAAAAACTACTTTAATTGTGACCCTCTTTGTAACCCTAAATGCATGCAAAGATATTCATTTTTATCTTTCTTTTCTTCCTTTATTTTGTTTATTTTATCTTCCCATGTGATAGTGGATTTCCTCTTTTTATTTTTATACTCGACCCTTTGATTAATTTTTTCAACGTCTTTATTTTCTTTCTTTAGTGAAAAGGAGGTCTTGGTATTCAATTCATTCATGGAAATTATGTTCCTTTTCAGAAGTGAGAGCTCCATTTTCAACTCAAAGGTGCTGTCAACTACACTGTTCCGACAATATTCTACTTAGTAGGTTATAAGTTCTACGACTTAAATTTCTTATGAAGCGAGGAAACGGTACTCTTTTCGTCCTACGATATTTATTTTATTGAATGAATATATGCGCGATATAATGGAACATAAGGAGTATAATGTATGACGGTGAAACAATGAGTATAGATATTTGAAGATGTCATATCTCGCAGTTCCAACGAACTTGTGACGTTTGTTGAATGCTCCTATATACGAAGGAATGAAATAATAAAATACTTCAAATTTATTGTGACAAAGAGCTTTAAAAAAAAACAAAAGTATAAAAGCGAAATAATTGATTTTTTTTTTTTTTTTGAATAATTGTAAGTTTTGAATTTTTGATAATAATTACTAAAAAAAAACTTGGCCCGACTCAATACTTCCGCCGTCTATTTTATCTTGACACTTTCTTAAATATCGTAATAAACACGTTTTGAATAAAAGTGTATCATTATAAGTTGGATATAGGGAGTATATTAATTTGGAAGGTGATCAAAGTTCCTATTACAACCATGACCAGTGTCACACGTGACATATTTAAAGAAAATTATTATACATTTATATTTTAAAAATAAACTATACTAAAAACTAAATCCTATTTATTTAAAAAATACTCGACCTTAAAATAAAAATTATTTAAATAATATAGTCACGTCAGCAGTGAACACATTACGTATAACCACGACCAGCAGATAACATTATTTATATCAGGAAAATGGAAGATTTTAAATTCACAGCGCCTCCAATAGATTTGTCGGCAGAAAAAAAAGCTTTCCTTTTCTTATAATAGTGATTTGGTTTTAAAAAAATGCAACGAAGTGATAAATTAATTACATGAAAATCATTAATCAAGGGCTGAAAAATACATCAAGAAAGTTACATATATCAAAGGCATTTAGATATAATTAGGTAGCTAATATACCTAAGGGCACGTGCGACATCCTTAAAATGCCAAAACTGCTCACTTTAAGAAAAATGTTTAGGTAAAATTCAATTATTTAGTGGTGTCAAAATCGTACAATAGTGGTAAATTAATAATTTATTTCTCCATGATTACATTAGATTCACAATAAAATGTACTCCCTCATTCCATTTCAATAGTTATGTTTCTTTAATCAGATCGTTCCAAATGAATTACTTCGTTTTAAAATGGAAAAATTAACCCTAAAATTTAATATGGATTTTTTACTTTACTTTTTATTTACTTCTAACACCGTATCTATTTTATCGTATTAAAAATAAAAGAGAGAGAGAAAGAAAGAAGAAGAAGATATTTAATTCAGAACGGAGGGGTATTTTTCTACTATGATGACGTCGATACATGTCATGATTATGTAGGATACATAATGGCTTAATGGGGTCGATTCAATCAATTTAATTAATTATATAAATGGTTTGATTTGCTAATTTATCCACACCTAAGGTGTATTAATTTATGTCTATTTGTGGTATGATATCTTTTAAGTTTAATTTACTAATCCGTATCCATAGTGCTGGATTTTGGACCCAATTATTGAGTCATGACCCTTAAATTGTCGCGGTAATTGTGCAAACAATTACGGAGTACTATATAAAATTAAATTTTAGTCGACAATTTAAAAATGTATAAATTCTAGTTATTACCGAGTTTATATGACTAAAAATACATTCAATAAAAACATAATAAAATTAGTACACGAAAAGAAAAACGTCCTTCGTCGTCGTCTCTCTCGTCCAACAACAACGATACACAGTCCACATCCTTTAGCAGAGGCTATTTAGATTTTTGATTTCAGCAGCTATTTTTAAGTTGGTGGCTCTTCTCTTAAATGGTTAGTTTGCATTGTGTACCGTGTTTTTAATTAACCATTCATTATTAAAACCAAATAATCAATTCAAGATTGACTCAAATTAAATGTAATTGGCGCACTAATTTGCGCATGATGTAAGTTTAGTAGAATATAGAATTTTTATACTTCATTACCGCGCAATAAGAATGTTAATTAACTAATTTAGCGTTGAAATTAACATGCATGCGTAAATTGTATTGATCTGTTAGTGTATCTGTGGCCAGCTGGACTGCCAGCTGGACCAATAGTGATTAGTTGTGGATAGCTTGGCTTGTAAGCTAGTCCACCTCAGCTAGGTAGTTACAAGCATGTGCTCATCACGTGACTCCTCCCCTTTCTTCTTCTAGCTCTCTTCTTTTATAAATGTACTGTAGTTGCACCACCTTCTTCAATAATGAAACTACTTTCTCTCCATGATATTTTGTGTTTCTAATATGGTATCCAGAGCCAATCTATCTCTTGTTTAGATCTAGTGTGGGTGTTTCTATCACCTCCGTTTCCATCGGTCTAGATCTACAGTTTTTCGCTTCGATTTCTCTGATTTTCAGCTGTTTTTTTTCTTCGATTCTGGTTATGGATCGTGCTGTCACTGCTTCCGCTCCACTTCCTCAATTTCACCCTGTTCCTCTTAAGCTCGATCGGTCGAATTTTGTGTTTTGGCGTGCTCAGGTGCTGTCGACGATCCGTGCGCATGGATTTGATGATTTCATCTCACCGACGGCGATGCCTCCTTCGCCGCTTCTGCCATCTCCTTCCGGTGCTCCGCCGCGTCCTAATCCGGAGTATGCTCTGTGGATCCGTCGCGATCAATTTCTGCTGAGTTGGATGCTTGCTTCTATCAGTGAATCTATGCTTGGACATGTTGTTCGTTGTTCTTCTGCGCGAGAAGTCTGGGCAATCCTTGAGCGTTTGACCTTTTCTCAGTCCAAGGCGCGCACTATGCAGCTGCGTATGGCGCTACAGACGACTAGGAAGGGAGCTCTGTCCATTGAAGAGTATTTTCTGAAGATGCGTGGGTTTGCAGATCAGCTCTCGGCTATAGGGCAAGTCGTGACGGATGAAGATCTCATGATGTACATTTTGGCCGGTTTTGGAATCGAGTATGAAGCACTGGTGGTCAATTTCATGCAGCGGTCCGATTCACCAACACTACAGGACGTGCAGATGGCTTTTCAGTCGTATGAACTTCGTCTCGCTCAACAGGTAGCATCTCTGACCTTTCCTGATCCTCCTACTGCGAATGTTGCATACTATGGTGGTGGTAGGGGTGCCCTAGGTCGAGGTGGTATGCGTGGTGGTTTGTCGAAAGCCATTGCTGCTTCAAAGTCTGTTATATGCCAGTTATGTGGAAAGGCAGGCCATGTTGCGTTGCGTTGTTTTAAGAGGTTTGATGTGCATTTCACTGGATCTACTGCTGATAATTCCACTGATAAGACCAGTGCTTCTCCACAAGCTTTTGTTGTTGAGTCTGTTTCACAGGATGCAGATGGTACTAATGGCTGGTTCTTAGACAGTGGTGCCACTAATCATATCACCAATGAACTGGAGAATTTGACTATGTGTGCTGCATATGCTGGGTCTGAAGGTGTTATGGTTGGTGATGGTAATCTTCTCCCTATTTCTTCTATAGGTTCTTCATCTATTGCTATTCCTAGATCCTCTGTTTCTGCATCTCAGTCTTTGTTACTCAATAATATTCTCTATGTTCCTTCTATAGCCAAAAACTTGCTTAGTATTTCTCAATTTACTCATGATAACAATGTGCTGATTGAGTTTCATAATGATTGTTGTCTTGTTAAGGACAAAACCTCCCTCAAGGTTCTGCTGAAAGGGCATCTTCTTAATGGTCTCTATCAACTGGATCTGTCCAAGTTATCTCTCAAGTCTGCAGCTCCTCCTGGTTTCAACTTGAGTTCCAGTGTTTCCAATAAGCATTTAGGATCTTGTAATGCTTTACATGTAGCATCTAAGCCAGCTAGTGGTATTTCTGTTAGTTCTGCTGTTAGTCTGCCCTTGAGTGGCCAATCTGTTAGTGTTGATAACTCTGATGTAAACACTAGACCTATTCAAGCACTTAGTGCTTCTACTTGTACTGATCTGAATGTTCTTCATCAGGTTCTTGGACATCCTAATAGTACTATTTTGTCTAAAGTTTGCAGTATTCTCCAAGTTCCTTTTTCTGATCATAATCTGTCATTTTGTGAAGCATGTAAGATAGGGAAAATGCATCAGATCCCTCATGTATCTAGGTCTTCTTCATCTTCTAAGCCATTTGATTTGGTTCATACAGATGTTTGGGGTCCAGCTCATACACCTTCTATTCATGGTTATAGATATTATATCCATTTTGTTGATGATTTCACAAGATTTACATGGATCTTTCCCCTTACTCTTAAATCCCAAGTAACTCAGATTGTTAAGAACTTCATATCTTATGTTCAGTGTCAGTTCTCTACTACAATCAAATCCATTCAATCTGATTGGGGGGGTGAATATAGGCCCTTAGTTACTTTTCTTCAATCAGCTGGTATCCATTTCCAACATCCATGTCCTTATATTCATACACAAAATGGTAGAGCTGAGAGGAAACATCAACATATAGTTGATATGGGCTTAACTTTGTTGAGTCAATCTTCTCTTCCCCTCTCATATTGGTGGGAAGCCTTTCATACTGCAGTTTATCTCATAAACAGACTGCCTTCTGCTACTCTTCAGTTTCAGTCTCCCTTTTCTCTTCTGTTTTCTGCTACTCCCAATTATAAGTTTCTCAAGCCTTTTGGTTGTGCTTGTTTTCCTTTCTTGAGACCTTACAATAGCACTAAACTTCAGTTCAGATCTTCTAAATGTATCTTTCTTGGGTATAGTGATAATCACAAGGGGTATAAGTGCTTACATCCATCTGGGAGGGTGTACATAGCAGATACAGTTCACTTTAATGTGTCTGAATTTCCATATTCTTCTCTATTTTCATCTCTCCCTGGTGAGGGCCATGGTCAACCAAAGCAGCCTACCTGTTCTGAAACTTCTCTTCCTTATATCATACCTCAGTGTCCATTAAGAGAGGTTCACAATTCCTCATCATCTTCTTCTCCTTCACATCATACCACTCCCTCATCAGATTCATCATCTTCTTCTCCCTCACATCACACTCATCACACTCCTTTTCACTTGTCACCATTTAATCTGTCACCACATCATCATGATAATTCTCTGTCTTCTCATGAGTCTCAGCATGATACTTCTCAGAGTTCTGCTCATACTAGTCATTCAATTCCCAACCATCAATCATCTGTGTCTGAGTCCTCTCTTCAGAAATCTTCTGCCTCAACTTGTTCTTCCCCTTCTTCTACTCAGTCTTCTGATTTTTCTGTGCCTGTGTCTTCTTCTTTGCCTAAATCTCATCCCATGATTACCAGAGCCAAGGATGGCATTTTTAAACCCAAGCAATGCTTCACTGCTAGTTATGTTCTCCCTGTGGAGCCTACTTCCACAGTTGATGCTTTGCAATCTCCAATGTGGAAAGCTGCTATGCAAAGTGAGTATCAGGCCTTGATAGACAATGGTACATGGTCTCTTGTACCATATACTTCTGATATGAAAGTGATTTCAGACAAATGGATCTTCAAGGTCAAAACCAAGGCTGATGGTACTCTGGATAAGTTGAAGGCTAGGCTTGTTGCTCGTGGGTTTGAACAATTTGCTGGGGTTGATTTTCTGGAGACATTCAGTCCTGTAGTTAAAGCATCAACAATCAGGTTTGTGTTTGCTCTAGCTGCAACCAGAAAATGGAATGTGCAACAACTGGATATAAATAATGCCTTTTTGAATGGTATACTTGAGGATAGAATCTATATGCTGCAGCCACAAGGATTTGAAGATGCTGTTAATCCTAACTATGTATGCAGTCTAAAAAAGTCTCTTTATGGTCTTAAGCAAGCTCCAAGGGCTTGGTATGATACATTGAAGGGGTCTCTGTTTGATATGGGATTCAAGAGATGTACTTCAGATTTCTCTTTATTCTTCAAGAATTCTGATGCTGGGTTGTTACTACTTTTGGTGTATGTTGATGATATTTTGGTGTGTGGTGATGATCATGCAGCTGTTATGGAGGTGATTGAGACTATGAAGTCAAAATTTAAACTCAAACACATGGGTAGTGTGCATTATTTTCTGGGAGTTGAGGTGACTACTAGTGGTTCTGATTTTGTGCTCTCTCAACATAAGTATCTTGTTGAGTTGCTGGAGAAAACTAAGATGGGCAGCAGTAATTCAAGTCCTACACCTATGGCTGTGAACACAAAGTTATCAAAGTATGATGGAGCAGCTCCTTTTCAGAATACCTTGCTGTACAGAAGCACCATTGGAGCATTGCAATACCTTACTTTGACAAGGCCAGATATTGCATATTCAGTGAATAAACTTAGTCAGTTTCTTCAAGCACCATCTGTTGAGCATTGGAGTGCTTGCAAACGTCTCCTGCGGTATCTTAAAGGAACAGCTTCTACTGGTTTGGTGTTCACTCCTTCTTCTTCTTCCTGTCTTGAAGCCTTTGCGGATGCAGATTGGGCCGGGTGTTCAGATAATCGACGCTCAACAGGAGGTCATTGTGTATTTGTTGGGTCTAATCTGGTGGTATGGAATTCCAAAAAACAAGATGTTGTTTCAAGGAGTAGTTCTGAGGCTGAATATCGATCTCTAGCCAATGCAGCTGCGGATGTTATTTGGTTGGATGCTTTGTGTTCTGAGCTAGGGATTAAAGTAGATCCTCCTCATCGAATTTGGTGTGATAACACAGGAGCCGTATCTCTTTCCTCTAACCCTGTATTTCATGCTCGCACAAAGCATGTGGAAATAGATGTTCATTTTGTGAGAGAGCGTGTGCAGTCTAGATTCTTGGAGGTCGAACATGTGTCTGGTGTAGATCAGGTAGCAGACATTTTCACAAAGCCGCTCACGTGTGAAAGGTTCAATCTACTTCGCAGTCGTTTGTGTCTACATACAAGAAATGAAGGTGCAGATGCAGCTGTTACATGAAAGAGTTAAAGGTTAGCATGAAGAGGTAGAAGGTTAGGGTTTGTTGTTGTTGGGGGTATGTTAGTGTATCTGTGGCCAGCTGGACCAATAGTGATTAGTTGTGGATAGCTTGGCTTGTAAGCTAGTCCACCTCAGCTAGGTAGTTACAAGCATGTGCTCATCACGTGACTCCTCCCCTTTCTTCTTCTAGCTCTCTTCTTCTATAAATGTACTGTAGTTGCACCACCTTCTTCAATAATGAAACTACTTTCTCTCCATGATATTTTGTGTTTCTAATATGATCAACTTGTACAATAGTAGTATATCATTAATAATTGCACATAACGAATAAGAATATAACTGGTCGATAGCTAGTTCACTAATTATTAAATCGGTTATTTTCAATAGTTCGGAGTGATTCTCGTAAAAAGAGTACATATCATGAAATTTGATTGAAAATTGCCCTTACAAAAATATGAAATTTCCTTTTAATGCAATGATGTTGAATAACTACCTCCATCTCACTAAATTAGCCCCTTGTTGAACAGTAACTTTTTTCGGCACGCGTTTCCACCGAAACCTAGTACGGGTTTTACGATATAATATTGGAATATTATTTCTTTTACGGGATACTACGAGTGTCGGGCTATCCCGTAAAAGAAATAATATTTCAAAATTATATCGTAAAACCTGTACTAGGTTTCGGTGAAAACGTGTGCCGAAAAAGTCAAAACATCCAATAGGGCTAATTTAATGAGATAGAGGTAGTAAGCACCAAACCACATTTGGTCCTTGATTTGCAATGCTAAAATGTGTTCATGCGTTGCATGTTTTTGCCCTAGTCTTTTTATTCCCAAATAGCTCAAAATTCATGCTGACGTTCAGTATCATTCGATTTTCAACAAGAACTAAACTAGTTATTCATATACGGTATAACATAACGCACGTCTCATCTCATATAGAGTAATAAGTTACAAAATACCATACGTAGTACTATTATTCACCAAACTCAACATTTATAGAACAATCACATGCAAAAAAAAAAAAAAAAAAAAGAGAGAGGGAGAGAGAGAGATAGAGATAGAGAGAGATTATAAAATACTAGTAGTATAATCCTAATTAATATTTAGTCGGAATACTCTGTTCATGCCAGAAAAAATTCTCAGGGTCCATTCTCGCCTTCACCTTCACCAATTTATCGAAATTGCCCTTGAAGTACTTAACCCCCCACTGCCTCGCGTCGACGGAGCTGCCGTTACTCCCTTTAACGGCGTTCATCCCCAGCTCCACGTCCTTGTAGTTTACATACGCCTCCCTCGGGTTGCTGGACACAAACGGCGTCATGTATCCGTACATCTTCCTCATCCACTCGTACCTCTTCCCCACATCCTCTCTCTCGCTCCTCCATGACGTCAGCCACTGCGCCATGAATACCACCCCCTTCCTGTGCGGGAACGGCGTCTCCGATTCTCCGATCCTGCCCATCCTCCCCCCGAACGGGTTCCATATCGTTAGCGGGTCTTCTTCTTCGAGGAAGATTCTCCACAGCCCTTCCAGCCCGGACTCCGGCACCGGCGTTCTCACGAAGTCGGATTTCGCCTTGAAGTAGTTCACGAACGCGGGTTTTCCGGTGAGGAGCGTCTCCGGCGGGGTGTGTGCGGGGAAGCTGCCGGTGTAGACGACGGACTCGATCCAGCTCATCTCGACGGTGTCGTTTCGGGTGAGCCCTAGCTCCGGGAAGCTGCGGTTCATGATTTTGAGGAGGGCGGCGGCGCCGCCGAGGTAGACGGCGTTGTAGGCGGTGAGGATCGTCTTCCCCGTCGGGGAGGTGGTGGCGTTGGTGGCTACTGGCTGGATGATGACTCGGATGAAGAGATTCTCGTCGATTTTGTCGGCGATCTGCTGCCATTTGTGGAGGATTCTGGTGGCGCCTTGCTCTAGGGTTTTCGGAACGGTGAAGACGGTGACGGTGGCCGGAACTTTGACGAGCTTCACCTTCCAGGCGAGGATCACGCCGAAGCTGCCGCCGCCGCCGCCTCTCAGCGCCCAGAACGCGTCCTCCCCCATCGATCTCCGGTCGAGGATCCTCCCGGCGGCGTCGACGATCCTCACGTCGACGACATTGTCAGCGCCGAGGCCGTACTTCCTCATCATGGGGCCGTACGCGCCGCCGGTGATGTGTCCGCCGACTCCCAAGCTGGTGCAGAGCCCCGCCGGGAAGCCATGTGTCCTGCTCTTCTCAGATATCCTGTAATAAAGCTCGCCCATGGTCGCTCCGGCCTGGGCCCACGCCGTCTCAGACGGGATATCCACGTCGACGGCGCGGAGCTTCCCTAGATCAATCAGAACAAACGGCGGCGGCGATTTGAACTCCGAGGTGTAAGAGATCCCCTCGTAGTCATGGCCGCCGCTCCGGAGGCGGAGGTGGAGGCGGAGCTTCTTGGCGCAGACGACGGCGGACTGGACGTGGGATTCCGTCAACGGCGTGAAGATGAGGAGGGGCTTGGCCATGGAAGGGAGGAGGCAGCGGAGGTTTTGGGCGGTGGACTGAAGCAGGGAGGAGTAGTGTGAGTTCTGGGCGGTGAAGAAGGTGGAGGAGAAATTGAGAGGGGCAAAATTGTCATTGTGCTTGGCTATGCATTTTTGGAAGGAGTCTTGGATTCGAGGGGGTTTCGGTTTAACGGCGGTCGAAATCGGAGTGAAAAGGAGAAGGAGAAGAGACGAAAGGAGTATTATCGGAGTTTGATAATTCATTTTGGATTGGTTTGTGTAATGTTGAAAGGGAGGAGTGCTTATTTATAGAGGTGAAATGTTGGAGTCAATGTTTTAAAAACCGAACCGGAGGTCGAACCGGTGATGCTTCCGGGTCATGGTTCAATTGGTTGAACCGGTTAAACCATGGTTGAACCGTTATGTAATTAAATTAATTATTAAATAATATTAATTATAAAAACTACATGAAATACATAAAAATATAAATAAATTTATAAGTTATATGACAAAAAATACATTAAAGTTATAACAAATAAATTTATTCTCAATATAAATTTAGATATCATGTTTTAAATATATTTTTACAATGAAAACTTATTGGTTATATTTAATTTTGTATTTCTAACAACTATATATAGATTAAAAATATGTACAATTATTTTTATTATCATAAAACATTATGGTAGGTCATTTCGGAGAAAATTAAGTGAAAAATTATTGAAATTAAAAAGATAGAGTTAAAATAGACATTCATATAAAAATAATACTTTATTATGTCAATTGCAATTAATAGATTTACTTATCTTATTAAGTACAATTGATTATTGTAGCTTAGTTGGTAAAATTGATGGTTTTTTACCCAATAGGTCATAGGTTCGAATCTCTTTAAACACAAAATATTTTTTTTTTATTAAAAAAAAAAAAAAAAAAAAAGGAGTTGAACCGCCCGGTTCGCCGGTTCGCCGGTTCACCGGTTCTCACCGGTTCTGGCCGGTTCCCACCGGTTCGAGCGGTTCAACTCCGGTTCGATCAGACCTCCGGTTTTATGGTCCAAACCGGACCGGTATCAGGCCGGTTCCCGGTCGAACCGGTCGAACCGGCCGGTCCGGTCCGGTTTTTAAAACATTGGTTGGAGTTGTAGCAGGTGATTTGTTGACCGTGTCAACTACGGCAAAATTGTCAATTAAATGGTAATAATAATCGTTACTTTTATTGGATGTTTAGTTTAACAATGGAAGTGAATTGCTATAAAGGATTTTAGATTCTCTGTGTCTCAATTGTGTCCTAAATCTTAATTTCTAATAGTTTTATGTATTTTTTCACATTTTAAATTTTATTATTATCTATAGGGTTCAATCCAAATTAGGATATATGATTAATTTTTAATATTTAATTTCACTTTTATTGGTTATATAACGATTGAAAAATTAAAAACTACGGTATATTACTTTTATTTTATTTTTTTTGCCATTAATGTCTATTATAATTTTATAATGTAATGCAATTTTTTTTTTTAAATATACTCTAATTTAGGACACGATCAGAAGAATTTGGGATAACGGATATCATTCCCTTGCAAAAGATTTCCCTTTTTTCTAGTTTGCCATCCATGTTTGGAGGTAACAATTTGGTGAAATTGCTCTCCCAAAATAAAGATAACACATGGTTGACTATAGGAGTTCAAAGTGTTCTTCAAAATTCAAAATAGAGCCACAAAAGTTGTAGGGATAAAAATAATAAAAATAATAGGGCCTAAACTTATAATTATAATTATAATTATAATATGCATAGTGAAGATGTTTATACCCATCAAACCAAACGATACAAAGAGTAATGAAATCAATTAATTGATTTTCTTTCTTGACTTAGAAAACATAGACCTAAATGAGACTTGAAATAAGTACTCTGTACATTATAAACCTCGGTGGAGTTATTATCAACAAACAAGGGCAGTAGTATTAAATATGATTAATGGCATGGGGTTTATGTGCGATTTCGAATTGATAGAACTGGTAAAATTAAGCTACTCTAGTTGAAAGATCCGATCATAATTAAATTTGATGGTTCGATTTTATGGACATCGAATCAAAATTCTCAATTTCTTGTATAATGATACAATAATTTTAATATCTCCAAATACTTTGTACGCAAGATCTGTTTATGTTTTTTCTGTCATCCAAATAGTACTTTTTAGTTCAAACTGAAAGAGCGAGCCACATAAAATTTGGGTTCCCAATTATTCGATGCAATCATCATTTGAAACAAGTAGGTCTAACTTAATTTCATCGAGTCGAAACCATTATTATTATAAAATTCAAACTATCGACTGTTGGTATCGACTGTTGGAATCCGATCAATTTTTATAACTTTCAAGGTTAGTTACAAGATATCTCAAAGTTTTGGATTGGAGGGAGAGTATTGGACTACTATATACTATAATGTATATAAATTTATACATACATAAATTTAGTATCTTGGAGGAAACAATCATTGACAATAATCCCTATTTGTGCTCACCTACCACACTAAAATATCAATTAAATCATATGCTTAACTCAAGCCATATAAGTATACCACATTAATTGGGATCACTTCTCAATGATTCAAATCAACTCAAATTTGGACAACATTCTCCTTTCACAAAAATGTTAATTTAACCTAATTTTATATTTGAGTTTTACTCCTAATGGATAATGAAAGGGATACATCATTTTTTTTAATTATTTTTTAAAATGTTAGTAATTAAAACTCATATAGGCAAGATTTCAAAAACTAATTGTCATTTCACAAATTATTTTTGAAATGTTGTCAAAATTATAAATACTACAAATTCATTTAATCTTCAATTAATAAATTTGGGAACTAACAAACTTTCTATTTTGTAACAATCAAGAAATTTTGTTTTATTTTTTTATTTTTTTTTAGTGTTCGAAAAATGTGAAATGACTACAAACTTGTGACGTGTACAAACATGAATGTAACATAAAAAAAAAAATAATATGGTCGAAAATGATTTCTTCCACCTTGTGCTTGAAGATATTTTTCAAAATGTTTGTTTATTATTTGACGTTTCTCTAAAATCTTCCAGCAATGCAACATGCACTTAATCTCCCACAATTAACGCTCTAATTTTATATAGTTATGTTGAGTCTTGCATTCCGAACGGTGACGGAGCCAGTAATTTAGAATTAGTTGGACGAGATTAAGTATGTAAATCCAATCGGACCAAATTAAATATGTAGATAAAAAATAAAAATAAAATACTACTCCGTACAAAATACAACATATGTATATTGTATATAAAAAATGATTATTAGGCGGCTGCTGAGTGGTGTCTGACCCCTAACTCCGTCGCTGAATATGAATATGAAACCGGGAGGAGGGAAGAATCTAGCAACCCAAACATCAATTCAAGTAAAATATATATATATATATATATATATATATATATATATATATATATATATATATATATATTTCATATATGTATTTATTTTGTATTTTGACCATACTTTTTTATATGCATATATAATTTTTCGTCGGTAATTTGATATTTATGTAATCTTGCACCTGTTGGTCTGTAATTCCTAGCTCCGCCCTCGTATGAAATCGAACTTAGATTGAAGTTCAACAACTCAAATAGCACAACGCAAAGACAATATACCGACATACATGTATACAATTCGTTAGTAGTTAGAAATCGATTTGAATCACCAAATATGTAATTGGTGTATTCGGAGAAGTCAAGGTTGTCATAATGTAATGCACCATGTGATTGGAATTCACTTCCAATATATTATGAAAATTCCGCTGCTTCTATTGAATGCATTAATGTGTCTACTGCTACACATATTTTTAATAAAATAAAAGATTGCTCTTTGGTCAATTCTATTCAATTTCTCCTATATATTTATTTATTTATTTATTTTTCCCCTTCTTCCTTCTAGGTTTAGAATAATAGTGTCTCTGCAACTTAATTATAAAACTAATTTAAGGTTCTAGTAGTATATGGTTTCATCACGTGCAAAGTATTTAATACTATCAATTTATTTGTTAGATCTTGTGTTATTATTGGTTCAAAATTCCTTCATAAATGTTGTAATTTAGACTAAAGTGAGTTAGTACTTTGGAGAATTAAATCAGTCCATGGTTGAATTATCACCCTTCGAGCCCAAAATTTTTGGCCCAAATCGCATGAAATATGGGCAACCCAAAAAGGTCAGACTCAGTTTATTCGTTATTGGATTTGTGCTTGATTTTGTTTGTGTGGGTCAGTTTTGGATGATAATTTTGCAGATTAGGCCTTCCCCTGCCAGGTAATCCCCGCCCCGTTCCGTCCGCACATCAATATAAAGGGTGATTCTATACACAACCCCTACTTTACTCCTCACAGCTCCTGAATATTTTAATTATAAAATTAATAGCAAATTTACTGTTATACCCCTCTTTTCTTATACCCTTCAATTCTTCTCTCCACACAGCCCCTTCTCCCCCCATTGCGTCGTACGACCCCGTCTTTCTCTTCTGCTATTAATAAAAATCACATTTTTCTCAGTATAATCAAATAATCAATTCTCATCAAGAATTGTACTGTATCTGGTTCTAACTCTCTCTCTCTCTCTCTCTCTCTCTTCCTCTCATCACCACCGTGAAACGCCTATTTGCATACATTCCTCGATCCTCACATGAATGTTTTTCTTTTGTACCTTCTTCTCATCACACTTCTCCTCTTCAATTAATCAATCCACCGTCACCATTTTCGAAACCAATAACTAAATTGTAGTTTGTGCACTCGTCAAATCCATCACCCAAGTTTAATAACTTCCCCTTAGGGAACTTGAATCCAAATGGTTGCCGCCGTTTCGTCGATTTTTGCCATCGTGACAGGAAATGAATTCCACCCCATTTTGAGCTCGTCCTAATTCTCGAACAAATCCCTCATCTTTTGCCGGAGATTCTTAACCCTCGAAAATCCTATCGATCGAAAGAGTTACCACCTCCAATAACAACTCTTCACTAAAGTAAAACAAGTGATAATTCAAATGTGGTTCTCATGTCATGGACGGCGACGAGAGGGGTGGATGAAGATTGAGAAGGGAGAGAGAAAAGGTGGTGGATGTGGAAAATATGTGGTGGGAGATTTGATTTGAATGGCTGCAAGGGTAAATATGTACTTTCTCTAAGAATTATTTTAAATTAATTAAGTGGGGGCTGTGGGGAGAAAAATGAGGCTTGTGGATAGAATTACCCCGATATAAACGGGTTTTAGGTCATGCACATGCAATGGCGGAACCAAGATTTTTTTTTAATGGCGGGGGCTGGATTGGCTAGTAGTATTATCGAGACGAGGATTACTCGATCGTTTTTTTCACTATTGGCATGGGTTGACGAGAACAAAATTCGATAAAAATAAATACAATAACTAAATTAAAAAAAAAAACGGTTGGAGTGGGATTGAGCCCACTGTTGGGTTAACGTGGCTCCGCCACTGTGCACATGGGGTAATTTTTGGGACGAGTACGGGTGGGAAAGCAATACCCGCCCCTGTCTTGCCTTGTTGCCATCCCTAGGGATTTGCTAATACTACTATTAATTTTCTAATTACTTTCCAAATAGGAAATGACTCAACAATTGGAAGACGGACCCAAACGGGAAATATGATCATTAATTGTGAGCCGGAGGGCGTATGAAATTAACTACCTTAGATACTTAAAGGCCTGAAAAGGACATTTACATGCATGATTTCTTCAAGATATGACAAGTGTCTTCATATCATGAAAAACTATATAACTTAAATATCTCGCCATTTTTATACGAACCCTAATGTATAGTTGCAACTGCATATATACCTTTTCCGGTTAAACAATAGAACTCGGATAGAAAATTAGTTAAAGTGCAGCTTACCTCATGATGATAACCACTTGAATTTGGATACCCTTGTAAAATGAGAAGATGTTGGTGTTAAAACCTCAAAAACCGTATAATATGGTGAATTGGAAAGAAGGTGTAAAAGAAGAACTAGCATAGCTTGAGATTAAAAAAAAAAAAAAAAAAAAAAAAAAAATCCACCGGAAGTGGCGCTGGTGGTGGAAGGGATGTGAGCCTTATACCCCTTTGGGAGTAATAAGATGATTGGGGCTCCATTCTATGTTGCCGCCGAAACTGATAATTGAAGTCTCGATTCTCTTAGAAAATATTCACTTTTTGTTTCGAATAAATCGAACCATTTTACGTCAGAATTTTATAATTTCCTTTCAACACATTGGAATTCCTATACTCTCGAGACAATTTCCATAATCATGATTATATAACATACATATATGCAGAAATTGGAGCTCGATCGAGGCTCCTTATACAAACACAAAGTAAAACAAATTGAATAAATATAGATCCAAGTGGAACCAGCATGATAATATAAAGATAATCATGCATGTGTGTGTTCATGCACATTCGATTGAAAAGATTATTCATTCAACTATGCATGAACACACACATAAATACATAATTATATAATTAGGAATCAGTACGATCGTTACATAAATTCTCAAAATTCAGTATGGTATATTAATAGATGAAGAAATGCCATTACGTACGATATATTTCAGAATTAAAAAGGAATAAATCTATGCATGTAATTACATCGAAATGCATGTGCCTTCTTACATCGATGTAGTGTGGACGGAGGGAGTGATAAATGTGAATTCAAACATATGGGTTGAGATCGTGAGATCTGTTACGATCATTACTTTCTATATTGGCATCAAAGACGGATGTCATTTATAGAAGAATTGCCACTAAAATCGAATTTCAGATTGAAATTCATATTCCATAGATGGTATAAATATCAATATAGATATTTACTTCATCCGTCCCTCGCAAAAGGAAACGTCTCCTTTTAGGCACATAATTTAAAGGGTTAATTATAGTTTGTGGCCCAAACTTTCAGCAATTTTTGATTTATGACCTCAACTTTAACATTTTTCAAAAATGTCCTGAACTTTCGAAACTTCTTTTAAAAATGGCCCGTGTCTTCTTTCGGGCAGCCCAGGGCAGCCGGGTGCTGACTCATCGATTAATTTTGCCATGTCATGGTCATACTTAACATTACCGGCGCCTCCCTCGCCTCCCTTCTCCACCGCGCCTCCTCCTCGGCCGGCGATACCCACGGCTACATCTTCGGCCACGCCGCCGTCTCCACCTCAAACCCCCTCTCCGATCACCCCGCCGCCACCGCCCCCACCTCACTCCTCGTCGCCACCATCACCTCCTTCCTCTCCCTCCCCTCCCACCTCCCCCTCCCTCAGCCGCCGGCTTCCGCAACCACCTGCCTCCTCGGCTGCTTCTCCGTCCGCCGCAAAACCCCTCTCCTCCCCTCCTTGAAGGACTCCGCCGCCGCGCTCTCTCTCTCTCCTCTACCCCCTCTCTATCCTTCACCCCGCAGAACTCCACCCTCTCTCTCCCCCCTTCTCTCCTCCTCCTCATCACCACCCCGTTCCAAGACCAGCTCATCCATACCCACGAGTACAAGGCGTTCCAGTACAGAGGGAGCAGCGCCTTCGAGGCCAAGAGCTTGTCCATCGTCAACATCGGGCTGTCGTTCCGATCGCAGTACGACTCCTTCAGCCCTAGCGTGCCGTTCCCGATGATGGATTTCGAATCGAGGGGGCCGTGCGAGATGGTGGAGGACGGAATCGACGAGAGCTTGGCCGGGAAAAGGGATCAATTGAAGAACCAGAAGCAATTGGATTCGTGCGCCCTAGGGTTTGACATTGGGAGGCTGGGGAAATTGATGGGCTCCGAGGCGGCGTACGCGGCGGAGATGGAGGAGCTGCCCCGGGCTGCCCGAATTAATCGATGAGTCAGCAACCGGCTGCCCCGGGCTGCCCGAAAGAAGACACGGGCCATTTTTAAAAGAAGTTTCGAAAGTTCAGGACATTTTTGAAAAATGTTAAAGTTGAGGCCATAAATCAAAAATTGCTGAAAGTTTGGGCCACAAACTATAATTAACCCTAATTTAAAGAGTGAGTTTACGTGTTGAAGTAGAGAGTATATATGCAAAAAGTATTTTCCTTCCTTAAAATGGTTGACGAAGCGGCAAAGTGAATTTAGATTTGGGCGGGATAATTTCTGGGTAGGTCATCATTATCGCTCGCTCTCTCTCTCTCTCATTCTCAAAAATCGAATCTTTTTTCAGGGGATTCTCATACGGTATTGAGGGATTCTAGAAGTGCACGTATTGGGGAAGAAGCGGTAGGGTAGGGTTAAGTTACAGAAAAATCAAGGGTTTGAGGGGCGTAAATATGGTGGAGAATGGGGAAGTTGAAGGGGTAGGGTTTTGCAAGGGGCAAGGCGGCGTAAATATGGTTGAGGAGAAGGAATACTCGTTTGTACCGGTTATAGAGAGGGGCATTAATATGGGAGAAAGCGAAAGTTATGGAGATTTGCTGCCGGAAAATGGCGGGCCTTCGTCGGCGGTTGATGAAGATATTTTGGGGGTAGGAGTGAAGGAAAACTGCGTTTCTTCTGTTGAAGAGGTGAAGGAAAAAGGGGGAGAAGAAGACGTCGGAGGTGCAAATCAAGCGGGTGAGAGTTCAGAGATGGTGATGGAGAGCGGATGTAAAATGGGAGAAAGCGAAGGTTCTGGAGATTTGGTGCCAGAAAATGGCGGGCCTTCGTCGGCGATTGATGAAGATAGTTTGGGGGTTGGAGTGAAGGAAAACAGCGTTTCTTCTCCTGTTGAAGAGGTGAAGGATAAGGGGGGAGAAGACGACGTCAGAGGTGCAAATCAAGCGGGTGAGAGTTCAGAGATGGTTATGGAGAGAGGATATAAAATGGGAGAAAGCGGAAGTTCTGGAGATTTGGTGCAGGAAAATTGCGTGCCTTCGTTGGCGGTTGATGAAGATAGTTTGGGGGTCAGAGTGAAGGAAAGCTGCGTTTCTTCTGCTGAAGAGGTGAAGGAAAAATGGAGTGGAGAAGAAGACGTCGGAGGTGCAAATAAAGTGGGTGAGAGTTCCGAGATGGTAATAGAGAGCGGCTGTAAAATAGGAGAAAGCAAAAATTCTGGAGATTTGATGCAGGAAAATGGTGGGCCTTCGTCGGCAGTTGATGAAGATAGTTTGGGGGTCGGAGTGAAAGAAAACGATGTTTCTTCTTCTGCTGAAGAGGTGAAAGGAAAAGGAGAAGATGAAGACGTCGGAGGTGCAAATAAAGCGGGTAATAGTTCAGAGAAGGTGAATAGTGAGGTAGGGAAACCAGGGCGGAAACAGCCGAGACGAATGGCTGCACAGAAGGCCATGAATTTTACTGAGACCGAGACAGAAGATGAAGACGATGAAGGCTCCTCAAAGAGAGGGAAGGGTAGGAGGGTTCCTAAAAGGCAGAAAAAGAATGGAGATGAAGTAGCGCAAACGGGGGATGAGGAAACGAAGCAAAGAAAGAGTACTTTGAGGAGTTTGCCTAATAAAGCGAGTGGAGAATGTTCATCTGAAAAAAAGAGCAGAGTAATGAGAAGGAATGAAGAGGTATGCAATCAATATTAGGAAAATCTTCAGCTTTTTTTCCCTTAAGTTCTAATTAGTGTGTGTGTGAGGGGATTTTATGAGCTTTTGGTTTTGAGTTTTAAGATTATACTTGAGCAGTTATTGTATATTAATTGTTGTATCTGTCTACAGGGATTTCTCGAATCTTATATGTGCCACCAATGCCAGCGAAACGACAAAGGAGAGGTTGTCCGATGCAGTAAATGTAAATCGAAGCGTTATTGTGATCATTGTATGAAAAACTGGTATGTTAATGCCTGCCTTATAGAAGCACACTTGTTCATGATACTGTAGTAGGACTTACCAACCAAAGGTTATTTACTTCCACTCATTAATTAGCTGTATGCATCAGATTGGAAGGTTGAATCGTATATGTCACGTTTCATTTATTCGAATATGGGAAACTCTCTCTAAGAGAACTTGTGCTTGCATTCTATAATCTTTGTTTGCCTCTGTTTCTGATGTCAGGTACCCTAACATGTCCAAAGAAGCTTTTGCAGAGGCTTGTCCTGTCTGTCAACTTAACTGCAACTGCAAATCTTGCTTACGCATGGAAGTTACTGTTGAAGTTTGTTTCTCTTACTTGCTATGTTTTTATTTTCCTTCTTCTGTACATTCTCTTGTCATCTTTCTTATGCGTCAAATGTTCTGTCTGCTTGTAGGCTCGTAAGAAGATCGAGGAGAAATCAGAAATAAAGCTTGAGGAGGAGCAGAAGATTAAGTACTCTAAGCACTTGATAAAAGTCCTCTTGCCATTTCTTGAACTGATTAACAAGGAGCAAGATATTGAGACGAAACTCGAGGCAAAGATTAAAGGTTTTTCCTTTTTATCTCTATTTCTTCCCTGAAATGTTTTAGATACTGCAGCAAGTTTATCACCGGGTATAGAAATTCCTTTTTCCAAGTGTATTTGTTGCTTGCTGTATGAGCAAAGTATGGATTATATTTTTCTGGTTCCCTGTTGGGAGACTGGTGACATTTTCTAATTATGTTGATACTGGTTTATTGCATGGTACAATAGGTTGATGCAAGCTTGTATCCTTAAACATTCTATTATATTTTGGTAGGACTACCAGTTTCGGATATTCAAATTGATGATGCAGGGTTGGGATTGGACCAGCGTATCTATTGGTATGTTTTGGCTTGTACTTTGTTCATGTTATAAATGCTGGTAATCTATAACAACTTTGTTTGCCTGTGATGATGCAGTGACAATTGTCAAACTTCTATTGCCGATTTCCACAGAAGCTGTCCTCTGTGTTTTTTTGATCTGTGCCTTACTTGCTGTCAAGAGCTTAGGAATGGAAATTTGCAAGGAGGTGAAGTAGGGCCAAGTTTTAAATATCTGGACTACGGTGTTGATTATCTGCATGGTGGCACAAAGAAGATTAATCGTAAGAGCTCTTCCAGGCTGGACAAGTTGAAGGATAAGGTATATCCTCAATTAGAATGGAAATTAAATGATAACGGTGTCATTTTATGCCCTCGAAGAAAGGAGAAAGATTGTGGTGAAGCAGCTTTGGAATTGAAGTGCTTGTTTCCGGATGACTTTGTTTCAAAATTGCTGACAGAAGCAAAACAAATATTTGATGCTCACAAACTTGAATGCATGACCAATAGTCTTGAGAATAGTTGTTCATGTCTCAAAATTTTGGATGGACTTGATGTACTGGACCAAAAGTTATGTAAAGCGGCCTCTCGAATAGATTCTATGGACAATGCTCTGTACTGCCCTTCAGCTGTAGACCTTGAGCATGGGGATCTACAACATTTCCAATCACATTGGTCAAAGGGTGAGCCAGTAATAGTAACTAACGTACTTGCAACTACCCTTGGCTTGAGTTGGGAACCTATGGTAATGTGGCGTGCGTTCCGACAGATTAAGAACTTAGAACATGATACACTTCTTGAAGTGACTGCTACCAATTGCCTTGACTGGTGTGAGGTCTGTTTTCTCTGTTCATTTCTAAATTAAAAACTTTTTTTACCTACTCCATCTTGTTCTCGTCACTTTTAGCATGCAATTTTTTTTTTTCTAGCAAACCTTTTCTATGTGTTCGGTGTGGGCAGGATATTCCCCAGAAGAGCTATCTGAAGGCGACATAAACTTTAATTTTTTTATATGCTTTCTTGATATCTGATCATGCAACTTATCCTTTTCTTTATCATTGGTTGCATGTAGGTGCCTATAAATGCTCACCAGTTTTTTACTGGGTATTCTAATGCATATGCTGACACACAATTTGACGAAGAGGGGTGGCCTGTAATACTTAAACTGAAAGATTGGCCTCCATCCACTGAATTTGAGAAGCAGTTGCCTCGCCATGGTGTCGAGTTTATAAGCTCTCTGCCTTTCAAAGAGTATACACATCCTCTAGATGGATACTTCAATCTTGCAACCAGGCTTCCTCCAGGATCTTTGAAACCTGATATGGGGCCAAAAACCTATATAGCTTATGGATTCAGTGAAGAGCTAGGGCGTGGAGATTCGGTAACACAACTTCACTGTGATATGTCTGATGCGGTAAATGCCCCCACTTCTCTAAATTCAGTAGCCTATTCCACATTCTCTACTTTGCGTACTTGAGCAAAGATATCTTTGAGGAAAATTGTTTTTTTCTTTTTGCCTGCTCTATTATATTGCCCTCTCTTAGTTATAATTGACATTTAAGACATGAACTAAGGTTATGAAAGGTTGCGTGTTAACGAGGGTTACTATTACAATTTACAATGACTGACTTGGTCTGTGGCCTTGTTCAAGATATTTAATGCTCTCCAAAAAGGTTGTCCTTATGTCTTATGCTTGATTTTCGAACTAAATTAACAATCATTTGATTCCATATTATGCTGAACTATGGCCTGCATTGTGCTCATTTGAATTCTTTACATCAGGTAAATGTCTTGACCCATGTAAAAGAAGCTACAATCGATGATGAGAAACTTAAGAGAATTGAAGAAATCAAAGCGAGACATGCTGCTCAAGATCAAAAAGAGACTTCTGTAGTCAAGATAGAAACTGTGAAAGAAAAAAAAGCATTGAATATTTCTGAGCTTGTGGACAAGGATGACATTGGCGAAAATGGCACTAAGGACAATACAGAGAAAAATTCTCAGGAGGTACTAGAGTCAAAAGTTTCGAATGCCGACAGCAAATGCAATGATAACAAAAATACCAAAAAATGTGAAGAAAGTGAGTTACTGAGTAAGGATACTGATGATGTACGACAAGTGCACTTGAATGAAAGTGCTGGCCCTAATATGTCGAGTTGTAGTTTTGATGATGCGGAAAGTGGAGCTCTTTGGGACATATTTAGAAAACAAGATGTTCCTAAATTAGAGGAGTACATCAAAAGGCACTTCAAGGAGTTCAGGCATATATTTGGTAATCTGCTCCCAGAGGTAATCTGAAAAAACAAATTTGATCTCCATTTTTTTATGATAATAGCTTGAGATAATGTAAATAATAACACCCTAATTCATAACTGTGCTGATTTATTCATTTTGACGTTTTACTTGTGGCAAAATTTGGTGCAGCAATTTCTATTGATGTTTCAGATTGAATACCGTACTACCTATTAGTTGTTATAGGGTGCTGTTATCTATACAGTTCTCCACTTTGTCCTTTCACTCGTGTTTTTATCCAATATTTCGGATTTACCGAATGGATGAATTTGTGCTTTATGTCGTTTCTTGATAGAATTGGAAAAAGGCATAATTTTCTTGTCATTGCTTATGTGAGATCCCTAGTTTGTTTGGACGAAACAAACCGGTTGCAGCATATTCTTGTGAATTTGCTTTTAAATATGTAATCATATTTGTTCTTTGAGTTGAAATGTTGGTAAGTTGTTGCCTTTGGAGTATGTCACTTCGATTTATGATGAAACTCTCATGAATTCAGCCTGCCATATAGTTGATGCATTGAGATGAA
Source organism: Thymus mandschuricus (assembly GCA_029379335.1). Taxonomy (NCBI): domain Eukaryota; kingdom Viridiplantae; phylum Streptophyta; class Magnoliopsida; order Lamiales; family Lamiaceae; genus Thymus; species Thymus mandschuricus. The sequence continues at coordinate 2,999,264 of CM057081.1, read as the reverse complement.
ACAGTTTATGTGTGTCATGTGGCATGTGGCATGTGGCATGTGGATGTCAGTGCCTGGTTTTTCTTTATCATGGTAATACATTTGTATTTAATAGTTTAATCCTAAATTCGTTGGGTTAGTAGGAAAGCAAAAAGGCTTATGCCTATTTATCTGCTTACAATAAATTCTATTGACCTCCACAGGAAATTCTCTTGATTTCTATTTCTTTCTTACTTTCAGGTTATCCATCCAATTCATGACCAAACTGTTTACCTGACTGAAGAGCACAAAAAACGTCTGAAGGAGGAATATGGTTTGTTTTTCCTATTCCTAGTTCTCTCCTTGTGCGTGGTCACCTTGAAGAGGTTTTCTTGATTGTGTTTTGTTTTTGTGTGTTTTGTAGGAATCGAGCCATGGACATTTGTACAAAGGTTAGGTGATGCAGTTTTTATACCTGCAGGCTGCCCTCATCAAGTTCGAAATTTGAAGGTACTTCCTTTATCTTTTTTGGTAAATCACTTCCCTGTTATTAAAGCTTTTATGCTAGTCAACAAGTTATCAAACGTGCCTTGCAATTCATAAGAAGATTATGGTAGCCGATATAGTATTTTGCACAGTTATTGAACTGCATGCCTACTTCAAGACTTGTGACACATCTCTGCAAATTCAAGAAATTGTAGCCATTTTAGTTTATCTTTACTGTTTTACAAAGGTGTTCAGTTGATCAAGTAACATAGTTTAAAATTATGAACAATTAACTGTATTTTCATCATCAAGTTTTTACTGTTTTACAAGTCTTCAAACTTGCCTCATTATTTAGAAACACATGTTTTGTTTGGCTAATGCTTAAATTTCAGTTTCTTATTTTTCTTTTTTGTTTACTGATGAGCTGTCGTTTATATGATGCATTCTCGTGTGAATACAAAGCTCCTCAACTGTAATTTTTGCAGAGTGCCTGTGCAGAAGTGAACTTCTTGCAATGTTTCTTTATTTGAACTTCATGGAATGATTCTGTGTATGTTTTATATCTTGTGCAGTCTTGCATTAAAGTCGCGCTCGACTTTGTTTCCCCTGAAAATATTCCTGCATGCTTTCAATTGACTGAGGAGTTTCGTAAGCTGCCCTTGAATCATAGGGCCAAGGAAGACAAGCTCGAGGTCTAATCATTTTTCTCTCGTTTCATTTTTTACCGAATTCGTTTTAGTTATCTGTTCCTGGTTTTCCCCATTTTGGGTGTGTTTATTACATGCACACTAAACCTATTGATAAAAGCTTGGCCTTTTTTTGTTAGTTCTCAACTTTTGAATCTAAATCTTTATGTGCACACCATTCTTTTGGGCAGGTTAAGAAAATGTTAATTCATGCAATGAAGAGTGCTGTGGATGTTGTGAACGGAGTCGATCCAAGCAAAGCAAAGCCTAGCAAGAGAAAGGGAGGCGAAGCAAAGCCTGTCAAGAAAAAGGGAGTTGGGCGAGGTAAACGCGGCAGACGAAACTAGTAAAGATTTCAGTGGGTTTTTTGAACAGTTGGAAGAAGCTGTTGTTGTGAAGATGTTCTGATCATCTCTTCCATCTTTTGTCTGCTGTATATTATAGTCTAACAACTAGAACTAGAAACAAAACTAGTTTAGTCTTGTGTCCATTCACTCAAACTTTACTTCTAAATGTTACTTTTGGTTCTAAATGCTTGCATATTTTGATTTTATTTTAGGTAATTTAAATGCTTTGCTTGCCTTTAAAGCACAAAAACTTGTCATTGAATTTCTCAGAAATTCTCAGAAATTTAAACAATTTTGTACACCTTGCTAATATTTTTTTCCCCTTGACACGCATGTTTAATATACATGAGTAATAAATAACAGAAAAATGTCACAAAATTCATTTTCCTTCGACTCGTTTCTTAAATAATATATCTGTAATAATGGTAGCATCAAGAAACCCCGTTTTTTAAATATATTACACGTTTTTTAAATATATATATATGGGTATTTAAACGATGGAAACACATCAAGAAAACATAAGGCATATGAAGTAATAAACAATGTAACTTATACCTAACAAGTAGTAATTAATTTGCAAGATTCCACTGCAAATAAATTGCAACATAATATATTTTTAAAATATCTACAATGATAGATTGAGAATCATTTCTATATAAGAAATGAAACTTTTGAAGAGTTTCAATTCAGCCTTAATTACATATACAAATAACAAGTCAGGCGATCAGGACAACACCAGACGGAGAATTTCCCCGGAAAACTTGAACGATTTTTCAGTTTCTTCGAGGCAGTGGTCCTTCTCTTCCCTACTCCAGTTCTACCAAGTAGTAAACACGTAAAAAGATATTAGATATAACGTCGGTCATCAATCATAAAGTTATGCCAGCAACATGGAGAAGGAAAAACGAGAAAGGGTGCTCAGTACATACTTCAGCAACTTTATTAAGCTTTTCTCGAACATTTTGCAGCAGTTGAGACAGCTCACCCTCCCATTTGTAGAACTCCAATTCCTTGCCATTAAGGATCTTCTCAGCTACCTGGCGATTACGAATTAGCAGGAGTGAGTATGCCAGCAATATCTATTCACTTTTCAAGATCTCGATGTTCAAGATTAAACGTGCAAACACGTTCAAAACTATTCAATTGATCAGAGTATGGATGAATTAGCCGATACTATCTAAGTAAGATAACACCCGAAAAAATATAACTGGGATAGGATGCCTACTTAAAGTCAGATCTGGATATCTTCTCAAGATAGGAAGAGTGTAGATTAAATTGCACAACGCTATAGGTAATCTTCATTCTAGTAAATGCCAGTAAACTTCCACAATTTCGATTATATATACATGAAACAAGAGCCATGAATAGAATCTTATTAATGTAGAAGAATCATATGTTAAGCCTAAAAAGATGGTAAATGCAGTATCTGTTATGCAATTACGAAAATTCACCTTACAATTGACCACCCCCGTATGATGATACAAGGACAGATAATTTCGACAGTATTTCTGATATGCAAATAGATAATTTCATCGACATTTCCATGGTTATGTACTCATTTAATGTACAACAGAAAATTTAGAAGTTCTAACCTTCCTCCCAATCATCCTGCCACCAGCTGAGTGAGCAAAGTACGTATTATAGAAATGGCAAATAAATGCCGGAGGATCGTTTTCAGATAACTCCTCAAGGTACTGAGCATATTTAGTGCCAGGAGATGATGGTTCCGGAATGGCATGACCTTGCTCCTTAAACCATTCGAGATCTTTGGCCAGATTTTCTGATCTCTCAAGCCCTGTGTTCCTGAATTCTGCATCTGCAAGCACAGGAGCAATTCTTGCTCAATAAACAAAAATATATTTTTTCAATTATGATAAGCCCCAAAAGGAACCGAGCATTCAAAAACACAGCAGTGATCATAACTTTCATTCGTAGTGCAAATATGATTGATTTAGCTAAGAAAATGAAAGATAACAAAGAACGTTCTTTCAGTCAACAAGAAAGTCCTTTTCACCCAACTTAAGATCACAATAAAGGTGATGCATATCACGACATATCATCAACTTATGTCCAAAATCCTCTTATGCTCATCGAATTGCCACGTGTTCAAGACTAACGATCTATGCGATTTAGGAGGAAACACACCAAGTATAAAGGTTTCCCAGAACAAAAAATAACGCTAAGTTTCATCAGCTCCCTGAATCAATAGGTGAAATTTAAGAAATCTCAAGCTGACGAAGGAAATGAAAGAAATATAGAGGACAAGCATACACATAAATGTAAACGAACTTTCTAAAACGCCAAAAAATTTCTAAGCACCTGATGAACCAATGTCCAAATACGAAAGCCAACATCTTCGATTTCCTCTAAACCTCCAACATATCTTAACAAGCAATGAAATTGTTAGCCTTGCACTAACTAGTTCAACCATAAACATATGATCATCCAATTTTTCCTCAAACACTAAACTCGAAATCCCAAACTTAAAACTCGCCATACTCTACACAGAAAGTATCTAAATCACTAAAACTCAAAACAGTGGGGCCTCAAAATTGAGAAGAACAAAGGTCAAAACTCATCCTTCAACAAAAAAAAAAAAAATATATCAAATACCACAGCATACCACTAAACTACTAAGGCAGAAACTCGCTCGAAATCATAGCAAAATCCATCAATGCTGAAGCTAAACCGTAATCATAATCCCTCCATCTTAATTCTCAGAAATCAAAGCAGAGACCATTAGAAAATACTACTATGATCAAACAACAGAACAAATAGAATAGTACAGATTACAATCACAACCAAAAACCATTAGAAAACAACACAAAATCAAACATACTCACATTCAGGGAATGCAGCTTTCTCCACAATCCTCTCAAGAGTATCATAAACCAACTTGCTATCAACCAAGAACTTCAAGTACCCTTCAACACTAGGCTCCCACCTCGCAACCGGCTGCCCCTGCGGCTCCTTCTCCCCCTCCTTTGCTTGATCCTTGGTATGCAGTTTCATCGCCACAAACCTCATCTCCTCCACAAACCCCTTCGCCTCGCCGGGGTACCTCTTCTTGGGCTTCTCCGCCGCCGTCGTCGCCGCGACCACCACCATCCTCGATTTCTTGGGCGATAAACTCGATATGGGCATCGACAAAAAGTGAGCTTGAGGCTTTCTCAAGGCTCCCAATTGAGGTTTCTTGTATAGGGGTTGAGAGCGGGAGATAGGTGTTATAGAAGCCATCATCAAAGAGGAAGAGTGCTCCAACTCTTATCCAAGAATGCAGTCAGTGTTGATGGAGACAGATTATATTTAATCCTTTGCTGTTGAGAACAAACAAGATAAGAGCAATAGAGAAAAAACAAGCTGCAATAATGGCGGATTAAAGAATCGCACCCCAAAGAAAGTAAACTATACGTATAGGTGAGTGTATCTATGAGTTTCCTTGAATTGAAGGGAGGAGTATAAGTGTAACGGATTGTCGCTGATGTGAGTATGAATTAAAGAAAGAATAACGGTTCAGTCCTCCATGAGAGAGAGAGAGAGAGAGTTCCCGACCTAAAATGGATAGGTTCTCTCCATTTTTCTATTGAATAAGAGGCGAGAATCGTCACGCTACGGCTATTGGGGGGTGGGTGGCACGTGCGACGACGTCGTATCACGGTATCGGTTGTCGTTTTGAGGGAATTAATATAAAAGGGGGATATTCTATGAATTTAGGTTTCTTGTGGAGTGTAAAAGGTGACATGGTATTCTTGGCGCCATCAATTATTTATTTTTATTTATTAGAATTTAGAAAGTGTGACAGGAAAATTTGTGCTCCCGATTGTACACGAAAGTAGAGAATTACTCGAATATTTGTCTCTGTTAAATAAATAGATAAACTTGTATGCATGCACAAAGCACATAACACAAAGCAACAATATACTTCATCCGTAAGTCATTTCGTTCCCACAAAGGATCGAACCGGGTCACTCATTAAAGAGAGAAATCCGGTGGCTAGATGAGCTAAGTCACCTGATTATATCTCTGGTGATGTTGATGTGTAAATGAAATAATATACATGAGGTTCATGTTTGTAAATTGACGAAGTATAGAAACAATTGATGGCCAAAAATAGAACTAAAAGCATAAATATTGATGGACGGAGCAAGTATTGTGATACGACCAAGAACGAGAGAAGATGTTAGTTTTAGTACGTATGTTTATTTACTAGTCTTTCGTGTAATGGTCTTTTAATTATAGTTTTGTTATTGGACCGATGTTAGAAGCCCAACTAGGATATGGGTCTTAGCCCATTAGGGTATTAGTGTCAAACCTATTTAAGGTGAAATATATTGTGGCCGTCTTTTGGATCGAAATAGAATATTGACGAAGCTTTCGTTGTTCATGGAGCTCCGGCCGCTCGAAGTGCCGTTTTCTTTCGTTTATGGAGTTTAGGCAGCTCGAATTGTCCTTTCGTTGATACTAGGCGTATCAATTGGTGCTTTCATTGAGAGATTTTCTCTTTGAAGATCCAATTTTATTCCAAAAAAAAAAAAAAAAGAGGAAGAAGAAGAGGAGTTCGAACCAGAAAGAGAGAAGATCAACGACTATTCCAAATCTTGTTCAAAAGTGAAGATCCGTGTATCGGTCGAAAGGGAAGTAATGGTGCGCAGAAATCCTGGTAATTAAAATTTCCTCGTTGCTTTCCTTCTGTCTTATACCAAGATTCATTAAAGGGGCGTGAATTGAAAGAATCTGAGATTGGGTGTTTGATTATTATTTGGGCAAAGAAAGTGGAATTGTTTGTGCTGGTGAAGTTGGTTGGCTTGGTGAGAGGAGTGAAACTATACACAGTTTGGTGGGAAAAGTGATTAAGGATTCTTGGGTTTTGGTTGTTGGATTTCAGAATTCTTGAGAGTTAAAAAATGTTCGGGGTTTCGGAGAAGGTAGCTAGATCATCCACAACAGTAGACACTCTTACATTTGGCGGAGAAAATGAAAATGCTTATGAGTGGATGTCTCAAATCGACAAATACTTCACTCTTCGCAATCTCCCTGATGAGCAGCGACTTTCATTCGTATTTTATCACTTGGAGGGAGAAGCATTGGTGTGGTTCCAATGGCTGGAGATGAATTGCTTGTTAACGAGTTGGAGCGGCTTCTTGCAATTGTTTAAGTCTCGTTTTGGATCAAAATTTGATGACCCTCTGACATGGCTGCTTAACTTGTCTCAAATGAGATCAGTTAGAGACTATCAAACTGAATTTGAAGATAAAGCGAGTCATGTAACTAAAGTGCCAGAAGCAATTTTAGATTCTGAACTTCTTAGTCAGAAAGGGCTACAACCCACTACTCTCACAGAAGCTTTTGATGTGGTCTACAGAGCACTTGAAAGGAATTATCAAGAGAACAAAACAACCAAGGTCCAAGAGGATTCTGATGAGGTAGAGTTTGATGTGTATGGTGATTTGATTTCAAGAAATTCACCTAAACTACCAGCCATGGATGAAGTTAGTGCATACCTACTGCCATCATTCTCTACATGGGATAAGAGGTTAAGATATCAAGAGGATGCTACGGTGGCCCATGATTGTAAAGAGGACAAGTTAAGCCATTGGTGGGAAGATGTTCTCCATGGAGTTTCTCGACGAGGGGTCATTTTTAGCCTCTATGCACTCGAGGAAGTTTATAAGGATTTTTGAATCTCCACCTTGAGGACAAGGTGATTTTGAAGGGCGGAAGAGTTGATACGACCAAGAACGAGAGAAGATGTTAGTTTTAGTACGTATGTTTATTTACTAGTCTTTCGTGTAATGGTCTTTTAATTATAGTTTTGTTATTGGGCCGATGTTAGAAGCCCAACTAGGATATGGGTCTTAGCCCATTAGGGTATTAGTGTCAAACCTATTTAAGGTGAAATGTATTGTGGTCGTCTTTTGGATCGAAATAGAATATTGACGAAGCTTTCGTTGTTCATGGAGCTCCGGCCGCTCGAAGTGCCGTTTTCTTTCGTTTATGGAGTTTAGGCAGCTCGAATTGTCCTTTCGTTGATACTAGGCGTATCATATTGTATAGAGATTGTTTGTATTTCTTCGAAAGTTTCCCCACTTATATACGAAAATCAAGAACTTATCTTAGTTTTTGAAGTAAGGAGATGTGTGCCAAATATTGGTTTTAGTTAGTTTTATGTACTCCCTCCGTCCTCCATTTAGTGACGTTAATACTATATTGGGACGTCCTCCATTTACTGACAATTTCCGTTTTAGGACGTAGACCCCACAATCACTTTAACACTTTAACACTTTATACATTTACTTTTTATTATTTTATCATTTTAATACTATTAAACAATTCAAATGGACCCACAATTATTCTACTTTAACACTTTAACACATTAATTTATTATTATACCATAAAATGCGAAAAAACCCGTGCCCATATTCCCTCCGTCAATAAATAGAGGACGGAGGGAGTATTTTTTTCCAGTTGTTTTAATGTTTTAATTTGATTTTAAAATTACTTTAACGGTACACCCATCGAATTAGGATTTATAATTATTTATTAATTAAAATACCGGTACAAAATAGAAATAAAACACAACAATAATAACTAGAATTTGAATTACTCCATCTGTTTCTTCTAAAATGGCCACATTTTCATCTTGAGGCGTTTTATTCGAAATGATCAATTTTCTATTTTGACCGAACAACCTCATGTGCACACTCCGTTAACCCTTTAATACACTACCTTCATACACTAACCCCCATTTTAAGTATGTAGACCACCACTATTATACAACAAATCTTATTTTTCTTAATACGCATGCCCAAAAGAATGTGACCATTTCAGAAGAAACGAAGGAAGTAGTAATCAATTAAACTTAGAGCATATCTTTCTAATCTCCCCTTGTGAACCGGTCTTGACATCAATGCTACTCATTTTGATCATAGCTTTAGGGAACTCGAAACTAAACCTCACCCCAAATAGCCCTTTCACATTCCCGGCATAGTTATCTACGACTCGCCGAGTCGACGAGTCGCCCCAGAGCCTCTGGTCCGACTCGAGAATGCCATAGCCGTCTCTAACGTTCTTGAAGAAACTCACGTCGAATTTCAATTGGCTGTCTTTGTCTAAGCTCACTTTTTGTGAGCCATCTCCTTGCTTGGGACATAGTGTTTGCAACTGTGGCAAGAAAGTTTGGCTTATGCTTGGATCGGCATTGCCCGTTGTTGTGAAATTGTAGAGTCGATATCGGACGAGATTACAACTTGTTTGCCCTATTGTATGCGCTCCTGCACATTTAGAAATACATACGGTTACTTTTGAAAAATGTTGTAAGAAGTCTTTAAATTTAATGTAATATTGTTATCATAAGGGGAAAAAAAGTTAGTTAATTACCAACTAGTGTGACAAGATCATGGTCATCTAGGTCTTTGGCAGCAAACTTCTGCCTCTGGACGGCAACCGAGTCTGCAGGGCCGGGTAAGGCGGCAGACACATCGGACGATGAAGAAACACGACCGTCTCTTCTTCCGGTCGGCACTCCCCAACTTGGACCATCGCTCTGAAATAATGTGCACATGAATCAAACTATGTTTATATCAAAGATAGAAGTGTCAAACTATCATGTCCATAGTTAAGAAGTTGATACGGCCGGGTTTCCCCGAAAAATATATTTAAGCATAAAAATTTTAGTCAGGTCGAGCCCATTAGTGAAATTCGATCAAATATCATGTTGTTTGGGTCAAAATGCGTATGGGGCTCAAACCGCGTACTAATTTTGAAAGCTTTAATCAAGCTAAAGAGAGCCTTGTCTTAGATTGTTTGACATGTTCGAACTCACAGAAATATACTCACTCATACTCAACTCCAAACGTTACAAACAAAAGGGATAGATTGTCGAATGTATTGATCCATCCGACGATTTGACATAAGTTTTTGTGATGCTTCTTTCGTTTTCTTATAAGTATTCTCCATCATCAAATTACACATACCAAAAAAAGTATGTCATTTATATTTTTACCTCATTATTATTCTAATTTTCTGAACACCAACATATACTATACATATCATTAATTACATGGATAAAACGGTAAATTTAGCTATTTTACTATCAAATTTCGAAATAGGACACTTAAAAGAAAACAAGAACAAACTCAGGATTGGAAACTTGGAAAAAAAAAAAAAAAAAAAACTTAAAGCCATCAAAGTTCACATATAATTAAGCTTACCAAATCAACAGCATCACGAGCAACCAACGACAATATATCTGCGCATGAGACGACGCCGGGGCACGATGCCTCGAGCTGAGACTTAGCATCATCAATCACTTGGAAGCCTCTCAACCCTAGATTAGGCAACGCTTTTCTCTCGGAAGAAGGTGAGTCAATCAGAACCGAACCGTCGCAACCCTAAACCACATAATCAAGCCATTAGTATAGCTAGAACTAGAAGGGATCAACATTATATTCAAAAGCGAAACAAATATTCTTTTTAAAAGAAATGGTACGTGAACAAAACAATCATGAAAATGGAGCCTAAGCAAAGCAGCAGCCAGAGTTGGATCTTTGTCGATATACTTCTCCACCGTAGATCGAACGATCGACTCAACCTTCGGACACGAAGAAGAGTAGAAACCCGTCTTCAAATCCTCCTGTCCTAAAACATGAGCTATCATCACAACCGTCGCCATCGCCACCTTCATTAGTAGAGGAGAAACTAGGAATGGAGACTCCATTTTTGCTAATATTTACTCTGTTGTGTTATAATTGTGTTTATAAATATGCATATTGTTGCCTCAATTATTGATCTATATATAGGGAAATAGTGGAGGTTTAACATATGAGGCATGAGAATTTTATATATGGATTTGTTGCATTTGCATGGTTATAGTGGAGAGATTAATTTGTGGGTATACTTTATTTTATTACAGTGTGTTGCACGTACCTTCTTTGATAAGCTCAATCTTAACATTTGAATGTGACACAATAATCATTATAATCTCAATCATTAACATTTTAGATGTTTTCTAAAGTTTAATTTGTATGTAAGGTCGCATTGCAAACTACTATTAGCTCTCGATATTGTACCTTTTTCGTCCCGTTTGATTGTACTAGATGAAGATGAATGCATTTAAACGTCGACCAATATCTATTGGATGTTACTACAAGTAGCTAGCTAGAGGCCACTCGCATTGCAAACTACTATTAGTGCTTTCTTATCTTCCATTTACTCACTCTAATCTCTTCTATGGGGACTACCATTTTCTCATTCATCCACATGTTTATTCATTTTCAAATGAAATTATACTTTTTTGTCTACATATAATAGAGACGCGTCAATTGTGATGGAACGAATGAAGTGTTTATTTTCATGGGAAAACTACAAATTAAATCACCAACGTTGATTCATTCTACAATTTTGATTTCAATTTCAAATCTGTACAATTAAATTTATTACAATCATTTTTTTAATGCTATAAGAACTCTAGCTCAAATCATACCAGGACATGATTTTTTTGTAGCTAATTGGAAAAAAAATTATTTATTCTTCCCAAAAAAGATGTTCAACATTTAAAAATTACATTAAGAAAAAATATAAAAGATACACTGAGTTAATACACGTTTAAGGTGGCCTAATCCTTTCGGCGATTAATCAAATAGCACTAACACCTAATGGCTATATCACTACAAATTACAAACCATATAAATACATTTCATTCTCCAAATATCCTGCAGCAACTACCTTGCGATGACGACGACTACGATACGAAGAATTATGTCGGAGCTCCTGTTTCCAGCATTACGAATTCATCGTCTTAAATAAAAATGTAGCATCATAAATAGGGTATATCCTGTACTTAGTTGTTGGTTGGAGCTGAGTATAAGGGAAGTTAAAAATGTGGAAATTCATAAATATATTTATGCCGGTGACCTCAAAATCATATCAAGCCCTCCCATTTGTGACTATCCCATCACCATCACCTCCTCCGTCGTTTTCCAATTCAGTCGAAGTTGAATCCACAAGCCACTGGAAGGAAAAATTTTTGAGAAAAAGGAGATAAAGGGAAGATGTTGGCACTGATTCATCTTTCATTAGACTAATCTAGAGACGAACACATTTAGATATATTTTCAGCTGTGAAACTATGTTTATGAATGAAAAATAAACTGCCTAATAGGTGACTAGTTATATTAGCATAAAAAAGATCTCGTTCAAGCGAGAAAATCTTCATTTACATGTTGGTATTCTACTTGGATATATTTTCTTTGAAACAGCTAACATGAAATTTAAAGAGGGCACCACGAACGGCTCAAACTTGTGACCTTTGGCCTCAGGCATTCAAAATAACATTATTTATCGTTGAGTTTTCTAATTGGATAGTTTGGCATATAGATGATGTATTACTGACACTATACGATATTAATTTTCCTAGCAACCGGTGTACAATGTAACACACACACGCACATACACAGTGGAGCACAGCAGGAAAGGAGCATGGGCAAGGCTAACCTGGAGTTCTTGCTGTGATTGTTTGAATCTCTCATCATAGTCTCTCATTTGAAGATAACATTTATGCAACTGGAACAAACACAACATTTAGAGATGACAACCAAATGAAATAATCTCTAAAAATCTGCAGTGACTATTGGCACATTACCTTGGTCAATTGTATGTGACGAAGTGAAGTTAGCTTTTGCGTCGCAATTAAGGAATCCTTCAATTTCTAGGGTCAAAAGGAAACAATTCTCATGAGAAGCATGAAAAAGTAAAGCCAATAAACAATTTAGTAGAAAAATATAATAATAATCTATATCAGAACGGACTATTTACCTGGTACTTTTCTTGTAACTGGGAAACAGTTTCATCTTTTTCTGCAATTAATTCTTCCATCTGAGATCTCTGATCAATAAAACATAATATCATTTCTGATACTGCCCAGATGGTGTCTAGAACTTCATAAGAATGGTGATCAACCAAGTTCCAAAGTTATTTTAAACAGTTCTACACAACCCATTCGATAAATGCAAGAGAAGTGGAGGAATAATTAATCCTTCATAATCACGCAGAAGAAATGCAGAATAACATAAATTTCTATGTTTACCAACCAGAGCAGGATTTTGAGAGCCTTAAATATATGATGATGATCTGGATGCATATTTGAAAACTCATTTAATGCAACGAGAATTAAATCAACAAATCATCAGGAAACTGAGTGTATAGTGGTAGCCACAAGTTTCTATAAAGCATTAAGTAGACCAAAAGTATATTTCACAAATAAATTTGGAAGCCCGCTTAATAGATATTCATCTGAAAATTATATTACTGTACTTCAAATGGGAACCATGAGAAGTCCATCACAAGGTTTTAGAAGAAATTCTAACCAATACATCAATTACCCCTATATTTATTTGCTTCATCTGCAAACTTCAACCACAGTTCATGAAATATCACATCGGGGATGTGTGATTCAACATGAAATGTATGTTGGTGCTCATTGGCACAACTCATCCATCACCATATCATCTCTCCATTTTCAATTTGGCCATGGGGGTTTAACTAATATACGTGGAGAACATTTTTAAGATATAAAATGGAAATTTAAAAGGAAATTTTGAATATGTGTAGATAAGTATATGTTGCCAAGGTGAATAAAAGCAGAACTGAGATCAGACATCAGTACAACTGAGTTGGGAAGTGGGAACAGCCAAACTAGCTTGAGGTGAAACCAAGGATTTCTTTTAAGTACTTCCAATGTTCAGTTACTATATCTTTCAAACTTACTTCGACTTATAGGGGTTTGAACAAAGCAAACTACAGAAATTGACTTGTATAGTTCTATATATACAATGAATACCTCTTTACGAAGTTCGTCAAGCTTGAGGTTTGAAGCCGCTAATTGGTTTTCGCCCTGTTAATGCAGATAAGAAACAGTCACCAAAGTATCAACCAGATATCGTCTTAAAAGGATCAAGGCATATAGATTCAAAAGTATCAAGAGTTCAACCTGATCTAGATCATCACTGTAGGAATCCAACGAAAGCTCTCTACTACCATGATCATCAAATCTGGACCTGTTAGGCTTACGCGATAAATAACTTCTACAGCAAATTTTCCAAGAAATATTGATAAATTAATTAACTAAATCTAGCAGCACAAGTTTACCATTTGAAACCGACATGTATTTTCAGATAACAGTAAATACCAAAGTATCCCAGTCAAGCTGACTCTGTAATATAATCAATCCTCACAGTAGTTCAATGATACGTGCACTATTTACAAAAAAAGACAGACCAAATGATAACCAGAAATCCATGACACTGAATATATTCAAACCAAACATGCATATTGCACAAAGCTTTGCAGACCTTGATGAGCCACAAACAATGGAAAACGACATCATTTGCCGACACTGCCATTTGCAAGAATGGGTTTCCACAAGGATGATAGACCTCATGATCATGCTATAGTAAACGACAGCCCGTACGAAACTAATCGAATGTAAATGGAATTATCAGAGGGAACTCAACTCAGTACAGTTCTTTTGGGCTGATCAGAAAGATTACCTCTTCTGATTATGAAGCTGTTGCTCTTTGTCTCTACTTCTACGATGAATAGTGTTCCTCTGTTGCTCGATATTCTTTTCATCGTCTCTTTCCCAGTCATGCTCACGTTTTCTCCCATGATGCTGCTCAACTTCATCTGCATGTCTCATATAGTCCCGAAGCCTCTCTTCATCCTCATAACGATCCCTCATACGATCATGACCTCGTATCCGATCCTGGCCTCTCTCCCTATTCTCTTCATGGTCTTGAGACCTGTCCCTATGTCCCTCCTGATGACGGTGCCGATCATGACTATCATCTCTTCCATGATCTCTACCTCTATCACCACCCATACTTCGATCCGGTTCTTGTCGTGGGTCACGATTAAAGTGCGGTTTCCCTCCCCTGGTTCTAACATCATTCACCTTTATAACGCGCCCGTGGATGGTCTAATTCAAAGTTTGGAATCTCAAAGTTACACAATAATATACAAGGGGGAAAAAATTAGAAAATCTACGCATGCAACATTTGAGAGAAATACTAATAAGTTCTATAATAGCACCTTGCCGTCCATCTCCGCAATGGCTTCTGAGGCTGACCTTGGGCTAGCGAAAGTAACAAATCCATAGCATTTTCCCCCAATAGTTCGGTCATTGATAATCTGAAAATACGTTAACAGCTTTTTTTTTCTTAATGTCTGCAAAATTAAGTCATTTATGGAGAATAGGGATTGGAGTACAAAATATAATCAAATTCTGAAAATGCTCTCAATATTCGGCTTAGCCTTAAATGCTCCAACTCACAGTTGCCAAAAACATTACATCAAAATCATTACTTCTTCGTTCACCGTTGATCCAAGTTTCGTTTTTTTTCATAATTCGGAATACCTCAAAGAAACCTGAGTGAAGTTTCCAGCTTTTCATAAATGACACATTGATCCACAACCCTAAACGAATCATTTCCCCTCGGAGAATTTCCGCCAAACTGATAATCGCAGTTGATGAATAACTAACTTAAACCTTAAACTTAACAAACTCAAGAGTGTACTCAAGCAGTGACTTCAACGAATAGGTCAAAGTTCAAGGATTGCAGCTAGAAAAATACATAAAGACAACAATTTGGCAGCGGAAACAGAAAGAATCAAACTTCAAAATACAAAAAAATCAGATATAAATCTGCAATTGAAAAGGCATGAAATTCGAACCTTGACGGCGATGATGGCGCCGAACTTGTAGAATACGCGGCGGAGACCGTCCTCCGTGATGTCGTAGGGGAGGCCGCCGACGTAGACCGAGCTGTTGTCGTCGAGTGTCATGCTCTATCCGTCACCGGGAAATTAAAAATTACGCAGTAATTTTGCGCAAAAGAATTGGGGGAAGAACTGTGCCCTAATTGATTATCCGTTTCAATAAATGTAGGCCGAGTACTATGTTTATAAATGGAAAAAAAATAGTATCAAATTGTTGTAGATTCACCTTACTTTTTTTCCTTATTGAGCAATTATTACTTTTGTTGTATCAAGCTAAATGAGCTTATCCGACAACTAATAGCAATTCACTCGGTTAGATCTTTTCCGTCACCTCCAACTAAAAAGTCGAAAAGGTCCAGAATTCAAGTCATTATGGAGAGAAAATGTGTAACCGCCATTAATTCTCTATAAATAAATAAAAATGAAAACTTTTCAAAATATCTGATTACTTCATTTCCGGATACTCCATTAATTCTCCTAAAGTTGCTTGTTCTAGCTGCGAATCTAACGACCCTTGTTAACATTGTCCAAGAGATGGTTTGGCTCATCGATTTGCTTTCAGAGTTGGCATGTTTTGCGCTCAACACATCCAATTTTATTGTGTGACAACAAGAGTGCTTTTTTTTACGAATCAAAATCATATTGCTCATAAGCGTGCTAAACTAGTTGACCTCAATTGTCATTTGGTTCGTGAGCTTGTATCTTACCGTCGACTCAACACACATTTTTTCACTTTGCATCTTCAACTAGCCAATGTCTTTACGATGATTCTTCCCCATCCGTCATTTGAGGTCTTTCAATCCGGACTTCGTGTTGATTCTTCCTTAACATTTTCCCTTGTAAGTAATGAAGTAATACATAAAGGATGTACAACTTTTCTAATCACCGATACTACGGCGATTCACAGAGTATTAATTGCCACAAATTCGACACCGAACAATGTTCACAAAGATCGAACATTTAATTTTATTCAAAGAATCTCAAGTTTGAATTTTTTGTAGCATAATTTTTAAATTTTATGTTAATAATTAGTTGTAGATTCGTTGTTTTTACATTTTACTATGTCAATAAATTCAGATAAATTTTA
Organism: Thymus mandschuricus; assembly: GCA_029379335.1. Classification (NCBI taxonomy): domain Eukaryota; kingdom Viridiplantae; phylum Streptophyta; class Magnoliopsida; order Lamiales; family Lamiaceae; genus Thymus; species Thymus mandschuricus. The sequence continues at coordinate 2,982,928 of CM057081.1, read as the reverse complement.
CTATGTCAATGCTGCTTCACATTGAGAAGGAAGGATTCCATGTTAAATGAGTTGATCAAAACTCTCAATACAGTAATTAATGTATTTTACACCTTTTTTTCTGTATTAGATACATGCAAATCAAATGCATAATCAACACAAAAACACAAGATAATATACCCAAGATGAGGAATCTAATACGTTATACGCCTATAATTTACTACACAGAATCATATCACTACTTAGCAACTTGTTCCAGGACAGGAATTTTGTTCCAAGTATCCTCCAATCCACCGATCTGAAGAGGCGGCAACGAAAAGGCGCTGACCGTAGAACTCCCGCTACGGATTTCTTTCAGCACTCGTAATGCTGCTAAAGTACTCTTCATGTATAGGCTCTTCATGTATTCTATCTCTGCCTGCTCCTTCGATTCCTTGATCAGGCCTTCGTCTGGGGCAGAGCTTGTAGAGGGTTCGTTCCCGTCTGCAGCTTCAGCTGTGGTTGGAGCCTCGAGCACTGGAAACATTTGATCGAGCATGTTTTCACACTCTTTCACAAGCTTGTACAATAAGTCGGTTGTGAAGAAAGGCTGTTGAAGAACATTCTGAATGAAGGGCAATCGAAGGAGAGCACCGGTTCTTTTGTCGTACTTCTTCAAGATTTTAACCAACCCTGTTCAACATCAAATAAAAACATCAGGCATACTGTATAATACGAGACCGATTTTGAAAACACTTATGCAAACAACGATGTTCGAGCATAGTCATCAAATGTTCAAGAACATTTACAATCTGATTTACATATGGATCCTATAACAAGATGATAACCACCCCTAGCAATGACAGGGTAAACAGAGCATTTTTCGAAAGATAAACAGGATGTGTTGTTCATATCTACAATTGAGCACGGGACATGAAACACAAGGGCACGATAAACAAACTAATGGAGGAAGAAAAGGGGTTCAAGATTATTATACCAGTATAGTTCAGAGCGCTATAATTCTCCAACAAAACCATCTCCCCGTGGAAGTCCACGATTTCCTTTCGGATCTTAATCATTTCGTCTTTCCTGTCCTTGGCCTTTGCCACTCTATCACGAAGTTCCTGCCCCCACACATCGAAAATCAAGTCAGCACTAGCTTCAAATTAGGTGATAATGCTGTTACTAATCCTCAAATAGTTAACGCAGAGCTAAAGAAACTCTTCGGTTGATTCCAATTTAAGTAGAACAATCAAAATCAGTGATCGGGGTTTAATATAACTATCGATGCATTCAGCTCGATTCACATACAAACTCGATCAATCGACCGATAATAAGGCACAGAAGCCATCTAAGTACACAACTTGGAATCTAATCTACAATAATCAGTGGCACATTTGAGGATTAAGCGAGTGGAAACGAACTGTTAAAATAAACCATGATATGATTGATGATTCCCTTATAGACTAAGGATTTAACTGGAAATCAATTAGAAAATGCCGTATAATTACTACTCAAATTCGATAAATTTCCCAGGAATAGACAACAACAAATGCCCTAATTGTTTGCTTTCCAATCACAGAGAGAAATCATAATCGAATGAACACACAAAATGCCAACAAATTTGAGAGAAAGGGGTAAATGCAGGCACCGATTCGACTATGAACGAAATTAATCGGTGAAGAAGAATTAATTACCTTCAATGTGATGATGTACTCCTCCTCCTTCTCAACGAAGAAGGAGTTAAACTTCTCGAGCTCGTCCTCCAAAAGCTTGAGGAAATCCGCCTCCTCCTCCGACATCGCATCCCCCTCTCCGCTGCCCTCCTCCGCCCTCCGCCTCTTCAGAGGCCTCTCCCCGGCTTCCCCTTCGGCTCGCGGCTTCGGCTCGATGAGCTTGAGCCGCTTCTTCAGCTCCTTGTACGACAGAAACTTGTCCCTCCACTCCGGCAGCGTCTCCTCAATCTGGTTGCTCAAACTCTTCCCAAACTTCATCTTCCGATAAGAATCAGCGATCGAGAATTTCCAGAACTCGAATTGATTGGAACAATTTTGGAGGAGGAGATAAAGGGAAGGGGGCTGGTATAAATGAGGGAGGGAGAGAGAGAATATGCGGAGGGTAGAGTTGGGAATATTCTTTTGTCCGAAGAGGATATCTTGGTTTTATTCCCTCAAGAGACGGCGACGTTTTATGTTACTGTTTTTCCTATTCGCGCCTTTTCTCGGCCACGTGGCCACCTCCACCTCTTTATAGCATGTAGAGTAGTACTCCCTCCGTCCCTTTCAAGTTGAGTCATTTCTTTTTGCAGTTTTTCGGCACGCTTTTCCACGCTCTTAGTTCACGAATTTTAAGATGTATTTTTTTAAAAATAATTCTTTTACGGGATACTACAAGTATTGTTGTATCCCGTAAAAGAAAATTTTCTTCAAAAATCTATTTTAAAATTCACCATCTAGAAGCGTGGAAAAGCGTGCCGAAAAACTGCAAAAAGAAATGACTCAACTTGAAAGGGACAGATGGAGTAGTAGAGAGTGTAGACCGCAGTCGCCACGGATCTTGTGTTGTGATGGATAATTGATAAACCTTTTCCTTTTGTGTTCAATTATTGCTTAATTATTTTAATCCCTCGATATGTATTAGGGACCGATTTTTCAAATTTAAGCTCGAGCTCGAGCTTGTTAAAATACTTAATATTGATCATATTAAATATTAATATAATGTATGGATTAATTATTTGAATATAATACTGCAAACACGTTCGACACTGATGTTCACGATCGAACATTAATATCGAACGTGTTCGTGAGCTTTCTAGACGAACATATGTAAACTCAAACTCTATTTAAAGCTCGACTCCTTTTTAAAATGAACGAGCTTTTTCCTTCAGGGAGTGGATGTCAAATCCTAGACAATTCTTTCGTTGCTCCTGATCTTATACTGGTATCTGTAAGCCTTTGATTGGTACTTCGTGTGCCAATTTGATTTATGTAATTACTTTTTTGCCCGATAAAAAAAAAAAAATGAACGAGCTCTTGTGAGCCAAGCTTCGAATAGCTCACCAGTAGTTACTTTCATGTACGCCCACAATTGTGACCTAAAAAATGCATAATCACCGTGTTAGGACGTTATTATGCCGTTTTGTAATTTTTTTTATTTTGTTAGGACTTTTTTTTAAAAAAATAACCCTATATTTGTACTGATAATTACTAGCATAAACCAATAAATTTTACATTTTTCTATAAGTTCGAACTTATAAATGAGACGAAATTCTACCCATCTTAATTCATCTGGACTTCAATTGGAAAGGTATGATTAAAATAAATAATTTGATGAATTTTGTGAAAGTTGAATGGGGTTTACTCTTATGAGAACTCGAAATGTTAGGTTTATACGAAAAACACGTAAATCACATGGCTTTCTTTTATGAGGATTAAATCACATGGCTTTGAGTTGAGTTTGTTGGCTTCGGCTCAAGCAGAGCCGAGCCGGGGCATATGCTGAACTGTTCTCTATTTTAATTTTAATTTTTAAAACTGAAGAAAAGGGAATAATGGCACATGCTATGGAATATGCGGATTTTTCGTTTTTTTATAAGGGATTGAAATGACCAAAAGGACATCATAATATCATAAATTATTGATAGATAAATAAATAGAGTTAAATGGGAAAAACTTGCGAAAAATTAGAAGATTCGAATCTGAGCATGGGATAATTCCCAAAATTAGAAGTCAAATGCACTGTACACTGTAGAGTAGATGCTTCTAAATATTCCTTTTTCTACTTATATATAATTAACATAACATATTTAATTATTTTTTATATATTAGTAGTAGAGGTGTTCAAAAGAACCGGAACCGGAACCGGCGGTTCGGAACCGGAAAAGGAACCGGTGGAACCGGCGGTTCGGTTAAGGTTCCTGAGGCTTGGAACCGTAACCGGCGGTTCGCTTCCGGTTCCGGTTCCAAACCGGCGGTTCCAAATTTTGGAACCATCCAATTTATATAAATTCTATTATTTTTATTTTTTTAAATATAATTTATAAACAAATACTCCCTCCGTCCCCCTTAAATAGTCCACCTTTAGGAATATATGTGATGTATAAAATAATAAAGGTGGACTAATTAGAGGGGACAGAGGGAGTATAACATTATTTGTTAAACTTCATAAATAATACTCCCTCCGTCCCGCCAAAGACGTTACATTTCTTTTTGTCAATTTCTGGCACGTTTTTTCACGCTTCTTGATGAAGTGTTTTAAAATAGATTTTTGGAGAATTTTTTCTTTTGTTGGATAATACAACTATCATAGTATCCCGTAAAAGAAAAAATTCTTCAAAAATCTATTTAAAAACGGATCATCAAGAAGCGTGGAAAAACGTACCAGAAATTGACAAAAAAAAAAAATGTAACGTCTTTGGCGGGACGGAGGTAGTACTAACTAAATATATATATAATTTGAAATTTTTTCAATTATATAAGTGTTACTCTAAAACACTCATTTGTTATTTCTTCATTGTGAGGTATGTTTATTGTTTTTATAAGAGTATTACACTTTTCAAGCTTCTTATTTATTTGATATGTGATATCTAACACATCCCAAACTATGAGAAGAGTTGCATGAGGAACACCTATAAAATTGAAAGAATGCTCAAAGCATTATGAAATAAAAAAGTTTAAAATTAAAAAATAAATAAATAATTGTCCGGTTTTTTCCGGTTAGAACCGGAACCGTAACCGGAACCGGCGGTTTCGGAACCGGAACCGTAACCGTGTGTTTGCGGTTCGGTTTCGGTTCCTCCCTCGATGGAACCGGAACCGGCGGTTCGGTTCCGGTTAGAACCGGAATCGGAACCGTGGGCACCTCTAATTAGTAGTAGTATTTAATCCTTTTATATATAATAGCAATGCGGATTCGGAGCACCACGTTGATTCACATGCCTACGTGATGCTTCCTATGCTCTCCGTTCATATTTATCTAAAAATTCAATTTATTTATAATTTATCTAAAATTTATTTTATTTATTATTAAAAAATATCATCTAATTATTCTATAGTTATCATTATTATTATTATTAATATTATTATATCTTTAATAGTTTTTTTTTAAATACTATTCCATTCATACATGAATACATTTTAATATATTATTTATTTTTTATTTTATTTATAATAAACAAACAATAACAATTACAAATCTATATAATAGAAAAAATAAAGTTAAAAACGGACGACTTGACTTATTTAGATATTTATTATGTGTCTTCGATATTATTTTTTTTATTAGAATAAACAACGAACGACTTAAATTATTTTAATATTTTTCTCTTATGTTTGCTTAAAATAACACTAAACAATTAAGTATTCATGTCGAATTTTAACGCGATACACTTATAGCTAGCAAAATAAGTCCGGCCCGCTGGGCCGGCCCGTCGGACCGGGGTTTGTGGTTGGGTTGGGCCAGTAAAATTTAGGCCCATAAGAAGTCGGGCCGCAGCGGCCCGTCCATATGGCCGCCGGGCTGACCGGGCTTTGGGGCTAAAAAGCCCGTGGTTTCCGGGCTAAAATGGCCCGCCCATATCTTTGATTTTATTTAATTATTTTTAATTAATTACTCTCGTATTTTAATTTTAAAACCCTATTTTCTATATTATTTTTTCTGCCACGCTACTTTATAATTCAAAATAGAGATTAACGACTATTTATTTTTTTTGTTTTGTTTTAATTTAGATGATGAATTGAAAGACATTTAGTTGATTTTTTTTGTCTTATTAATTTTTATTTTTTTTTGGATTTTTGGTATAATTGTATCATATTACTACTTATTTTATTTTATTTAACTTGTTGCATAATTTATTCATTTATTTTATAGATTATTTAATAATTTAAAATATGAATTTTTGGAAAACTTTTTCGGGCCGGTTTGGCCCGCCCGCCCGGCAGCCCTTAGGTGGCCGGGCTGGGTTTGAAATTTAGCAGCCCGAAATTTTATGGGTCGGGCCGGGCCTAAATGGAAAAGCCACAAAAGCCCAATGGGTCGGGCCGGACTCAGCCCGGCCCGCTACTTTGCCAGCTCTACACTATACGGTCTATACCTATTACCGAAATAATACTCTTATAAACTTACTTTTTATTATCACAATTAGTTGGCGGCTTGAAATAATGATACCTTATTTTAATATTTTTCTATGTCTCTTCGACATTAATCTTTTATTAGAATAAACAACGGGTGGGTTGAATTATTTTAATATTTTTATTTTATGTTTGCTGTAAAATAACACTAAACAATTAATGTTTCATGACTTTTATTATCACAATTAACTGGCGCCTTTAAATAACGACACGGCGAGATGAAATCAAGATAACTATTTGAGACCCCTCTTTGACATTTTTTTTATTAAAATAAACAACGGGCGACTTGATTTTTTTTTTATATTTATTTATATGTCTTCGACATTATTCTTTGAGGCAAAAAATAAACTACTCAATATGAGATAGTAAACACAATATGTACCACTATATTTAAACACACAAAAACTACCCACTAATTCAAAAATGAGACAAAAATGCCCCTCAAGCCTATTTAGATTTCCCCCAAAAGACAAATCTTATTTTATCTTCTCTCTCTCTCTCTCTCTCTCTCTCTCTCTCTCTCTCTCTCTCTCTCTCAAAACGAGACCCTCCTTAATCCTCTCTTCAGAAAACCGCAGCCGCCATAGTTCTTCCCGCGCCGCCACCGTCCTTCCACCTTCCCTTTCGATGTACCAAGAGGCGCCCAGAGCTCCTTTCGAGGCGCACAAAACCGTGCCGAGGGGTTTTCCAAGAGGCGCCGAACAGAATCGCGTTCCACCACCGCGACGGCGACGCCGAGTACCTTGCCGGAAAGAGGCAATGAAGGGGGGGTGATGCACCCACAGGACACTCATTCACAAATCTGGAGGTAACTATGACATTCTACATGTTTAATGTCGGTTCAAAATTGATTTTAGGGTTCATGTTTGAAGGGGGTTCGAAATTGATTTTATGTCTAATTAGAAGCGGGGTTTATGCCTGATTATTTAGTATGAAATTGTGTCTGATTTTGGTTTTGTTATTTGTTTTCAAGCATTTAGAGTTTAATTGTGTGTGTTATGGTTTGAAAAATTTGTGTTTTATTGGTACGAAAATGGTGAAATCATACTGATTTAGTACTTATTTGTGTTCACTCTTTCGTGTGTGTGTTATGGTTTTATTTTTTTTAATTATTGGTATGAAAATGGTGAAATCATACTAAGTAATTGTTTTTGTTTAGGATTTTTGTGGCTTAAAATATGTATGGGGTTATCAGATTTTTGTATCAGTGTTTGTTTACTTGATACGAAATTACTGAAATCATACCATATCTATTTCCATTTCCTTATAAAAAAAAAGTATCATATTGTGTTTTTATTGGTACGAAATTGGTAAAATCATACTAATTTGGTGTTTATGTTCTAATTGTTATGTGTTTTAGGTTGAATGGATATATATATCCAATACGATGTGGAGGGTAAGAAGCATAAGAAAATCAAAATGCTCCACTATATCGTATTCCGAGAGGTCGAGCCATCTCCAAACATTGACACAATCTACTACAAAGTGGGTGACGCAATGTTGCATTTTTCATACCAAATATTATTATGTAAAAATATAGGTAGAAATTGTAAAGATATTAGTGTTGTTAATAATAGTTTTGGTATGGTACGCATTGTCCATAATCATGTTTGAATATGTATCAATTCACAATGATTATTGGTTGAGAATGTGAGTCAGTTTGTAACAATTACTTATAACATAGTACGATATATATATAAACAAGCATGAAGTTGTTGGTACGAATATACTCATATGCGTACCATTCAATTATAAAAACTAGATCATGTTGGATAAATCTAAACCATATTGGGAACTCTAAACCTTAATGAGAAAACATAACTCTATCTAGAAAATTAAACCCTGTTAGAAAAATCATGTAGAAGAAGTCTAAACATGTAAAGGAAATCTAAACCATGATGGGAAAAAACTAAACCCTATATGAAAATCTAAACTCTATCGTACATCTTAATCATGTACGAAATGTGAATTGCGTACCGAGTTCATATGCATAAATAAAAAATATGTCATCTATTCGCATGTATAGTGACACACTTGATAATGATGTTTAAAATTTTACTTATCGTTTTGGTATCGTTCATACTATGATTTAAAATTGGTTGCGCCTCTGTACCCGGTACGAAATGCGAACTACGTACCAAAATACGAAATAAGGTGTGTATGAAATGTAATAATTCATACCTTGTCAAGCCAACAAATGATAATATATTTCTTAGTTTATAATACATGTTAATGATCTCATTTAACTCAAAAACAAAACACATGTTTACATGTACCGTTTTTCATACCAAAATTATTATGCACTAACAGGTTCGGAAAATATAAAAAATGTACTCATCACAAACATTATACACGAAAAGGTATGAATATCATATATTTCGCAAAAATAAGTTCATCCTAAAACGGAACATCATCCTCGACGACGACGACAGCTCCCTGCTTATAGTGTACAACAAATCCATTCAAAAAATCCTAGAATGAACCAAACAAAGGAAGCACAACTGCTTTAATGTAAATTATTCGATGAAAGACGGAAGGTCAACAACGATGCGGCATGTCGGAGAGAGTAACGTCGCGGAGAGGAGTAGAGGTGCGATTCTTATCCCCCCATCGGAGGAGCATGAAGTAAACAACGGAGAAGAAGACAATGAAGAAGAAGACGTTCATGAGGTAGATATGCAGCGGCACATTGTTGGACACCTTGATCGAATTGTCAGAAACCTTGATCAAGTCATCGACGACTTTCTTCTGACGGCGGCAGGCTTCCATCCGGCCGTCTTCTTCACCCTAGAGAGAGAGAGAGAGAGAGCAAAGAGCAGTAGGATTGTACTCAATTATCAACATGGACTAAAGACCCCGATTTTGGGAAATTGAGGTTGAGAGAGAGAGAGAGAGAGAGACGTGAAGAAGATGAGTGAGGAGAGAGAAGTCAAATGCCATATACTTCCAAAATGGTTGTTGGGAAAGGTGAGATATAATTGTCAAACAAATTAAAAGTAAGGGTATTATAGTATTTTTAAGTGTCAATTGGGTATAATTTTAGCATTTTAAGTTTGGTGGGTAAGTTTTGTGTTTGTTAAGTGAAAATGACTATTTTTATATAATAACTCTTATTATTTTATTAGAATAATTAACGAGCAGCTTGAATTATTTTAATATTTTTCTCTTATGTTTGCTTAAAAATAATACTAAACAATTAATTATTACTCTTTCTATGTCTCTTCAACATTAATCTTTCATTAGAATATATAAAACGGGCGGCTTGAATTATTTTAATATTTTTATCTTATGTTTGCTTTAAAATAACACTAAACAATTAATTTTTTATGTTCAATTTTGACGGGATACACTATACTTATTATCAAAATATTACTCTGATAAACCTACTTTTATTATCACAATTAATTGGCTGCTTGAAATAACGACACGACGAGATGAAATCAATATAACTATTTAAACAACGGACGACTTGACTTATTTTAATATTTTTCTTTCATATTTAATTACAGCAAATAACGGGCAACCTGTCATTTTAATAATTTTCATTTATATTTTAGTTTAAAATAACGTTATAAGGTTGTCTACATATCTATATACTATATAAAAACAAAATAAGAAGGGTATTTTAGTATTTTCAATTCTATTTTTAGGGGCTTTTTAGTATTTTTCACTTTTATATTTTCCCATTTTTTTTTAGAATATTTACGTAATATAAAAAAGGTTGTATAGAATATTTAAGTTTCAGTTTTGAAACAAGCATTATCGGGTTACCTAATTAATTTTTTTAAATGGTTATACCAAATTTAAATATTTGAAAATTAGTTAGTTTCCTTAGAGAAATTGTGAATGGACACAACTTTTCATTGAACCTTCAATTTATATACAATTATGGGGGACGTACATGCAATTTTCTCTCTATTGCATTGAACCTTCAATTTATTCATGCTAAGATATTCAAGTTCCCTATTACATTTACTGTTCTTGGGTAACTCTCTCTCTCCAAATGGATTCACGGTGTAATTTTCATGCTATATACTGTACTAACAATATATTTTTGAAAATTTCAGGTTTCTAGCCTAAGTGATGGACAAGAATCTGTCTCCATAAACGAAGAATGATAAAGGAACCTCAAGGTTACATTTCTATTCAAATTTTCCAGGTTTATCGCAATGATTATATAAAATTTGATTGTTTCTTGAGTTTTTTAGGTTTACTTTATTTAGTATTTGTGATTTGTTGAGTGAAACTGTGCATGCATGAAGAATTCTTTTCTGATTAATCCGCAGTCGTTTACTGGTTTTTGTTTACATGTAATTAAATTCTAGAAGAAGATTTCTTCTTTTTATGTATGAATAAAGAAATCTTATTACCCTAATTGATTTTTATTGTTGAATATTTCTTACTGTAATGTATTCTTCTACATTTTTGACAAAGTTATTTAAAAATAGAATCTATGAAAATACACAGTCAAACAAGATGGATGTTATTAATTACTAATAGATGAGTTCAATAAATGAAAAATAATTAAGGCATGTCGAGTAATATAATGCAACATTTTATTTGTCTTCTTACAATACTATACTTAACTAACAGTATTGGTGTTACGTTCCTGATTCCAATCCTAATTCCAATCAAAGTGACAACGAGAAAAATGCTAAATCGTCGTATTTTGCAATATTTTAAATCTCATGTACTCAATTTTTAGTATTTATTTTAAAATACCCTTTGTATTTTGTTTTTATATATAGTATATAGATTATGATACAATTTCTTTATCATTCTATTTCTAAGCACGTATTATAGTTCCTACACCAAAATTTTTGACTTTATAGGCAAAGTATATTTATATTTATAAATATTTAAAGTAAAATTCAAATAAATAAAAGTAAAAATATAACATATGTCAAATCACTGCATTTGGCAATATGTGAAATCCACAACACTCCATTTTTGTGAGAGAAATGTTATAATTAATTATTAAGAATATATCCTTATAGAAATGTTATAATTAACTATTTTGTATTTTCGTCAAACTAATTAATTTTATTTAAAATGCAAAAAATAATTGTGATTGATCACAATAGACATGTCCTACGGTTTCCACCGCTTCAATGCAATTTTAATATATTTTCATATTGTTTATTTTCATATAAACAATTCTGCCAACCAACGCGTCATTTTGGAACTATATTAGTAGTTATATATAAGTAGAAATTAGATGGGTTAAGAATAATTGGGAATGCAACAAAGAAAATCAAGAAGAATTTGATTTAAATGGTCGCGTGAATGGAAGAGATAAAGATATAAGTCTCACCATTAACAGTTTATCACTGCGCTCCATCGCAAGAGAACAACAACAAGAGCAACTTAGCACAAAAAGATAAAAATAATATACAAAAATCCAAGGCCGACTAAAATTGAACCACACTAAAATTAAGGTAAGACTTGCATATCAGTTGATGAATCCATGTTCTTTTCTTTTCTTTCTTTCAATTTTTTTTTTTTTTGCTTAAATTTATATTGAATGTCAGGCATATAATTTAATTACTGTTGCATATCTTTCTCATCATTTTAGCTTATAATTTGATTACTGTTGTGGCAGATGACAGATCGAAAAGTAAAGAAAGGTGAAAAAGTTTAAATTTGGTGTTGATACTCAACTGCAACAAAGGGATATACCGGAGCCAATTCATATATGTGTTTGGACTGCACAGACGACGGTTGAGTTAGAAAGGAGATGAATTAATTAGGTAGTTCAATCGTGTATGCTTTATTCTTCATATATTGGCTTCCGTTATATTTTGATTATGATTTTAAGATTATTGTTATGCTAAGCAATTATGATGAGCACTTTATTTGAGTGACTTAAATCTTACCAAATCTTTTCAAATTTTAGTTTGTATCTATATCTCAGTTCGTTAATCCTTTTCTTATATCTTATTTTTATTTTAATAATTTAATGAAATTAAAATTTAATTAGATGTTAGTCAAAATTAATAAACTGTGAATTTGTAAACCCTAATGGGAGTTTGTAAACTATATTAATCATAGTTTATGAACTCTAATTTAATCAAATAATTTAAGCCATACAGTATTATCTAATATTGATTTAGTGTGTACACACATCATATCGTTTTTTAATACTTAAAAGTGAATGTGAATTTTTATTTATTTATTGATACATCCTTCATCTTAATAAAAATTAATGAATTTAGATATATTTGTATTTATTTTATAAAAAATTGATTTGCCTACTATAAAAAAATTATAATTTGTAGAATAAACTCATTTAAAAGCTCTAATTTGTAAGGAAATATTTATACCGTAATTTTTAATTAAAAATAAGCAAAGAGTGATCAATTAACACATAATAAGTAAAACAAACACGAATAGTTGAATTAACACAGAATAAGAAAGAAGATTTTGACTCTTATGTTAAATAAGATCAATTTAAATAGAAAATAAATGATTCTAAAAAGTTCAGTGTATGAATTTGTATTGTAGGATACAATTCTTAATTAAAAAAAAGTATATATAAGAAGATTTTGGCCGTGCATCGCGCGGGTAAGTATTCTAGTTTGACCTAAAAGTAAACAACGGGCGACTTGACTTATTTTAAGATAACGACATTTTATCTTTATTACAATAAACAACGAACTACCTAAAAGTAGCAATATAAAGTGATTCATATCGAATATTGACGTTAAAATTGATTATAACTATGTGAGATTCCCTTTGACATAATTTATTTATTAAAATAAACAATGGGCAGCTTGACTTATTTTAATGCAACGACATATTTTTTTTATTACAATAAACATCAGGCTACATCAACCCTCTTTGACATTTTCTCTTTATTAAAATAAACAACGGACGGCTTAACTTATTTCGATATAAGTGACATTTTCTTTTTATTACGATATAAAATATTTTATTTTAAATATCACTCTTATAAACCTATTTTAAATATCACAATTAACAGATGGCTTGAAATGATCACATAACGAGATAAAACCAATATAATTATTTAAGACTCTCTTTGACATTTTCGTTTTATTACAATAAACAACAGACGGCTTGACATATTTTAATAATTTCAATTATTATATATTTTTCCTCAAAAATAATATTATAAAGTGATTCGTATCGAATTTTTCCTCAAAATATTCCCTTTTAAACTATTTTCTTACAAACACAAGTAACAGACAACTTTATATAATTATGTTTTCTTCTACTAACTTAATTATCATAGTCTAAAATATTTTAAAATAAATTTTATTGATAAAATATCTAAATGTTTAAAATAATTAGCACCCGTCGATTTTCGACGGGTTGTAAATTAGTTTCCTATAATTCGATGGGATGGTTCATGTCAATAATGTTCATTTGTGCAGGCCCGTACCTGGGGCCCAAAATTTTGGGGGCCCATTTCATTTTTTATTTTTTATTTGCTATTAATACTAATCTTTGCGATAATGGAAAAAAAAGAATGAAATAAGCGAATATTTTAAAAATAAAAACGATCTCTGTGTGTTGTGTTCTTCCTTTCTTTTCGTCCCAAAAATGTGATCGAACGTTTAGAGTACATTATAACACTTTCTAGACTGAGATCTTTTTCGAGATGTAGCGATTATTTAAGAAAATTTTCTAGTGAGTTTCTACTTCTTTATTCATCACATACACATATATATTGATTGATTTTCATTTTTGTTACTTCCATTATTATGTTAGAATTTGATTGCTTAATTTATTTACGATTTTACTATATCGAGTAATATTTTTTAAAATCTAATTAAATTTTTTGCTATTTGAGCGATAAAATTTTGCTAGTTATAAATATTTATAAATATTTCAAACATATTGGCATAAGTGAATTAATATGTATTTTCTATTATATTTTTATATTTAATTTTTTTCTTAATTATTAATGGCCCAATTTTTGACTTTCGCCTAGGGCCATGCGAGGCACAGGACCGGCCCTGCATTTGTGATTGCTTTCTTTCTATTAGCGTAGGTTAGTGTTTGTTTTTTTCCCCTAAGGATTCACTTTTACACTAGGTAATCTATTATATACTCCCTCCGTTTCTTCTGAAATGACATGTTTTTTTTTTCGGCACGCATATTAATAAAATTGAGATTTATTGTATAATAATTAGGGCTGGCAATTCGTGCGTGTCGGGTTGTTATCGTGTCGACCTGATAGTGACACGAACCTGTTAAGCGCCCAAACCTGAACACGATCCGTTAAAGATTTTATAAACTTGAACACGAACACGACTCGAACTCGACACGAACACAATACTGACACGAACAAACCCGAATCCGACACGAAATTAAGTTATAAAATAAGGGAGGCGGGTAAGTGAAAAGATTGTGAAGTAACCCGAATTAGGAGTAATTTATTAGTCAAAAATAATAGATTAATTAAATATTTATATTAACACTAACAGGTTACCTGAACCCGACACGAACCCAACCCGAACCCGACACGAAATTTTCAGGTCCTTATTGTGTCGACCTGTTAGTGACACAAACCCAATAAACCTCGACACAAACCCATTAATTTCGTGCGTGTTCGTGTCGGATTATCGTGTCGTGTCAAAAATTGCCAACCATAATAATAATGGTGGTCCACGTGCTTGAATGAAAATTTAGTGTATAAAGGTGATATATTAAGGGGTTAATGGGGGTGCACATGAGATTGTTGGGTTAAAATAGGAAATAGGTCATATCGCACGAAACGTCTCTATTAATAAAACAAGTCGTTTCAGAAGAAACGGAGGGAGTATATATATAAACATAATCATTTTGCAAAATGAGTTTCCCGCCCATTTTGTCAACAAATTATTTATTACTTTCATCACAATTTATGGTATAGAGATACGGACTACCCTTTCTTGCTTGTGCAGTCAAAATGCATTAATTTAAGCACTTCTTTTCATAGCAAAATCATTACTACATTTAAATTTCAAAATGCATTCAAATTTTCTTTTATATATATATTATCAATGGGAAGACTAATTCTGCATTGCATCCGATACTAAAGAGATGCCAAAGAAACATTTTTCTTTCTTATTTATTGTTTGATTGTGTTTATTAAACTCCAAAATTTTTATGTTTTGCAGAAAGAATCGAAGATCGATTAAACCCGACTGTCAACCATATCCAAACACGTCATCATAAGGCAACTTTACAACCCTTTGAGAAAGACAATTAATCTAACTGGAAAGAGGTGGTGAGATTTGGGAAGAGGAGGAGGAGGAGGAGGAAGAGGTGGTGAGATTTGAAAAGAGGTGATGTGTTGGAAACAATGTTCTACAAAGCGCTATGCGCTAGTCGAGCGGTGGAGGAGTTGTTTCACCAAAAAGTGTTCGCAATAGAACGAAATCTATCTTAGCACTTAGTAAGTAAAAACCCAATGTCGAATCTCAAGGAAAACTTTGCAGGGCAAATAACTATGTAGCAAACAATTCTAAACTAGCCTAAATCTAAGAAAGCAAGTAAAGAATTTTGAGTTTGGTTTTTAAATCCTAGGCAAAGAAAATAAATATGCAATAAATCAAAGCAAGCAAATAAATCTAATCTAGAAAGCAAAAAAATAATCTAAACTAATTAATATAAAGGAATTAAATAAAAACAACTAAACTACCTAGGCAAAAATCGTAGAGAAAATAAGAACGCAAGCAACGAAGGAAACAAAAACGAATCTAGACATGAATAATTAAATCTGAAAAATCTGGAAAAATAAATCTAACTTTAAGAACTTAAAAACGAAATAAAATAAACTTTGGAAAAACGAATCTAAACTACGAACCCAATAACGAACAAAGGAATTAAACGAAGAACTTAAGAAATTAAATCTAAGAAGCTAAGAACGTAATTAATTAAACGAAAGGAAATCGATAAATAACTTACGAATTAAAACGAGAACGAAGAACACGAACGAACGAAAAGAACTTGAATTAAAACTGAAGAATCTGATCCGGAACAAATTGAAAGCAATAAAAACTAAAACTAGAGTATTCGAAACTGAAAACGGAAGATAAAAGATGTCTTGTTTTCGTGCCCTAATGGCATATATATATGATAAGATAAGAATTTGATTCCAACAAGGAAACATAAAATAAAACTCGCCAGACTAGGAGCGAGCGCTCCAACAAGTGAGAGCGAGCGCTCCAAAGCTGCTGCGCTAGCTAATTTTCCTTAATCTTGATGGCACGAGCGAGAGCTCCAACACCGAAGAGCGAGCGCTCCAAGTGCTCTACGAAAATCATCCAATTTTTGCTTCTTTTGTTATCCTTTCCTCGTTCTTTCTCCTTCTCTCGACTCCTGTGATCTCTAACAATCAAAACACTCCAAATACCCATATCATAGCAATAAAAACACAAAACGACACAAATACGAATAACAAATAACGACTAAAACCTAACAAAATGACACTAAACAGGGGTGATTAGCGCCTAGGCTGAGGCTAGGCGGATTCGATCTATAATGCTTATTTTTACTAATATTCTTACAATATTGTTGTCAAATTTATAATAAATATACATACTATGACAACTGATAGATTAATTTCATAATTATAAATTCAAAGTTATACATAGAGTATCATTTTGTGCCTAAACGTAGATTAATTAACACATTTAGACTATTGATTAAGTTTCAAGAGCGGCTCGTTGGGTATCGCATAGAGCCTAAGCAGATTACATATTAGTCAGACGTAGAGGTACTGACTAACGCCTAGGCGGTAACTTTTAGAACATTGGTTGGAAATGATCTAGGACTTCAACTGTTTTATTTGCAAATTGCACATACCAATATTTTAGTAATCAGATAATAATATTTTATATTGGCAAAAACTCCTGTGCGGCCGGCCGCACCATGCGGCCGGATCCGCCTGACCCGCCCCGGCCCGCCCAACCCGCCCCGGCCCGGCCCAACTGTGGTCAACCCGACCCGGTTGACTCAATTTCGGGTCGGGTCAACCCGACCCGGTCCGTGTTGACCCGACCCCTTTAAGTAAAGTGCCAATCTTTGTTAATAAAAGTGTTAATCTTTATGAACAAAAGTGCCAATCTTATAAATAAAAATTCATACGTAATTTGTATGTATGTAGTAATTTTAAAATTACTTTATAGGGTTCATATATCAATTTAGGGTTTTATAATTATTGTATTTAACTTGAATTTTATAATGTTGAATATGGATTATAAATTGAAACTTAGGATATATAATTCTCCGGCAAAAGTGACAATCTTAATGAATAAAAGTGTCAATTGTTCTGAATGAAAGTGCCAATCTATTTGATATCGAAAATTTTATATTTTTTTTATCGACTTGTTATTATAATGTTTTGATATTATGGTTTATATTTTTATTATTATATATATATATAGATATATACATATTATTTATTTCCATAACATGAAATTAATGTTCATTATTAACGTATTTTTCATAAAAGTGCCAATTATTATGAATAAAAGTGTCAATGTTTCAAAAGTGCCAATCTTTGTAAATAAAAGATCTTGAAGTCGTTGGCATTGTATTCATCTTTGTCCTTCTCGACGTATTCTTGCCTAACATGGGCTTCGCGACCTTCGGCGGCTGGAACGTTCACAGATATGGCCTTATTGATCTCGATTGGTCCGTCCTCTATGACTTCCCACATCCGGTCGTGGATGGAGCATAGGAAGCTCTCGACTCGGAAACTCCATGTCTCGTATCCTTCGATAGAGAACTGTGGAAGACTGGATGCACTATATGTAGACATAGCAAACTATCAGCAGTAAATGCAATATGCGTGGGTGAGGTTTTGATGCACTTATGAAATAGGATCCGGTTCAGTGAGACAACGTGAAGCGAGTGGGGACTCGCTTCGGATATGCAAAGCAGAGGCTAGAAAGAACCTGGCTCTGATACCACTTGTTGGTCCCGGTTTGTTATAGGAAAAAATACGTAGAGGGGGGGGGGGGGGGGGGGGGGGGGGGAATACGTATTTTGAAGTTTTTCAACTTCAAATTCCTTAACTCAGAGTATGAAGTAAAGTGCTCGTAGAAATACTAAGACCTAGCCGAGCTAGATCTAAAGCAATCAAGATTCTCTTGACCTAAGCTTCAAGCCTGATCAAGAGTGAGACTTTACTCTTTGTGCGGAATTTGGTGAGCTAATGTTTTTCCTAAGTAATTAAAGTTCCAGATTATGTTTGTTTAGATGCAATATGCAATGTATAATCAAACAAGTAAAGAGTTTAGGGTTAGAGAGATACTACACAGAGATTTATAGTGGTTCGGAGATAACGCTCCTACGTCCACTTGTTGCACTCGGCAACAGTTCTCTTCACTCAAGAACTTGAAGATTACGGGCTCTTCAAAAGCCTTGTCCAGATCGGGCTTCACTCGCCTGGATCCGACGACAGACGTAGTGATTGCGGGTTCACTACACAATCTAAACTGGACTGGAAGCTTCACTTGCTTCAGTCCGAACGACAGACAGGGAGATTGCGGGCTCTCCTTACAGCCTAGCTTCGATCGAGCTTCACACAAACGATGTAAGTGCAAGCTTGGATCTAGACTCTATGATCGAGGCTTCTTCAATCGATGAAAGAAGGGCCTTGGATCGGAAAAACCTAATGACGACGAACACAAAAACCTAACAACAGATTTAGGGTTTTTGGTTTACGACGACACACTATGAAGAGCTCTTTACAATAAGTGCAAAGATGGTTAGAGCTCTTCTTCTAAGCTTGGATATGGAATGGGCTTAGACTCTAAGTGTGAAGATTGTGAAGACGGGTTCCGATGAGACTGGAACTCGGAGAACACTTGGAAACAAAGACTCGAAGATTGCTTAAAAAGCTGGGAGTGTTTGTTTGCAGTAGGCTCGAATGCTCAGGAAGTGTTCTACTTCTCTCCGTCTTCATCCTTCACTATTTATAGGCGGAGGGATGCCGAGATCCGTTGCTTGGTTGGTGGATTTGTCCCTCCTCCTCTCGACAGTACTTGCACAGGCTGGCTGCTTTTCAGACGCCCAGTTTTGGATTTTGCCGGAAATGGCTAAGATCCAATTTCAACAGTAACTGGAGCGACCCAGTACTGTTGCGGCGCCCTGTCGGCCTGGCAGTCAACTCCGCCGCTCCTCTCCGCGTTCGACACGTGGAGATCTCGTAATAAATGCGGAGATCTCCAGTTGACTGGAGTTCAAATTCGGAGCGGGAATTGTGCTGTCGCTTTCTGGTAGGTAGTGGCTCGCTTCGCTTTGAAGTTGTAGCGTCCGCTTAGATTTGAGTCACTTCGTAGTCATTCTGTAGTGAGTCGCTTGGGAAGTAAAGTTCCCTAGTGACAGCTTTGGAAAATATTGACCAGAGTTGACTCGCTTTGACTTTACACTGTAGCGCTCGCTTCGCTTCGCTTTGGCAGACTCGCTTTGAATCTACTGTAGCGCTCGCTTCGCTACGCTATTCTTCGGCACGCTTCATTTCCGCTTGCTAGACTTGCTTCGCTTCGGAAAACACACTCAAGTGAGTGGCCTTCACTTGATCATTTGAAGTCTATATTCTAAGCAAAATAAAGAGTCATCCTAACAGAGTAGGCTTAGAAAAATTCTAACCTATTATCTACATCAAAATGGGTCGCTTGGGAACAGAACGCTTTGGGGTTTTGGGATCAAATCAAAACAATGAAGTGTCCCTTATAGGTTCCCCCTTAACATGTTGTTCTTAACAATTTCCCCCTTTTTGATGATGCCAAAACCCAAAGACTTAAGATTATTGAAATCTAGTCTATCTAACCGTGGAAGGAACTTCAAGCGACTGCTTCCTTTGCAGCTTCGTTTGTATTTTTCTTTTAAGTTCCTTTCCCTTTTTTTTTTCGGTTAAATTGTTTGAGTTAGTAGCAAAAAGTAAAGTCATTCACAAAGCGAGTAAATGACACATTTTGACAGAAATTGAAATTGGAATATATGAACATCAGTTCACAAAATATCAAGGGTCTTGAAACTCAAAGGTTTCCTGCAGCCCCTTCCTTATCTTCCTCCTTCTCCTTTCTCTCCTATTCCTTCTTCTTGTCAGCAATATCATCATAGGCAGATAGGACTCTTGACTCCATAGTACCCACAGTATGGATACTTGGTCTTCTCCATGCACTTTCCAGTCTGAAGGCTTCACTCACCTCCTCATCTATGACTCCTCTGTCTGGAATGTCTGTGCCTGGATGATCAGGCATGGGGAAGTCCTTCAGTGCTGGTATTTTGATGACCAAGGGCATGGGCTCTGCAAGTTCAGCTGTGGTGAAGATCTTCCGTCGCATCTTCTCATCGTACGTGCAGAGAAAGTTACTGAGGGCACTTATCCGAGAGCAACGATCCTGTAGTGGCACTACCTCCCAATAATAGTAAGCTTTGATGAACAAATCCTTGTAGTATAGCCACTGATCACGCAGATCTCTCGGGATGAAGTCCTCTATTTCCCTGGCGTCCGGATGCTCGTTCCTCGTCTTGGCCAACTCTTCTTCCGACCTGCTAGATAACTCAGTCATGACCGCATTGAACTTCCCGACTCGCCGCTCCAGATAGGAAGCTTCTCGTTGAGTCGCTTGCGAATGTAATTCTGTTTCTCCTTGCGAGAGTAGCGACCATAGTCAATCATCTCTTTAGCAGTCACATGGCATGTATCGATCATAGCTTGAGCTTGGCATGCTTCGGACTCCTCCGGCATGAACGAAACAAAGGCACTTTGAACTAAGGCGAACTGGATGAGTCTCACTTCATTGTAGTGTTCCTCAATCCGGCCGTCAATGACTTGAAGTCGCTTTGCCTTTATTCTCCTCTCCTTCTCGGCTTCATCCTTTCCTTCTTCTCCTCTCTTCCTCCATCTCTCCTCCTTCTCTGCCCTTGAAGCAACTGCCTGCTTGACCTTTTGGCGCTTGGCCACGGGGTCATCTCCTTTCGTTTCTGGAGCAGTTCGCTTCACTGTTTGCTTCGGTGGTGGGGGAGGCGGCATATCCTTCTTCGTGGTTGCACTCGGAGGGACAACTGCAGATGAAGTGACTCCTGCAGTTGCTGAAGTGAGTGCGGCAGTTGAAGCGGGCGCGGCGGCTGAAGCGGGCGCTTTGGAACCTGAAGCACCTGCAAGTGTTAGCCTTTTTAAATCAAACTGGCGCTCCAACTCCCGAGCCATGGCCGCATCCTCCTCCATTTGCTTCCACGTTTCCTCCTTGGTTAGCACCGTAACTGGAGGATGTCGTGCGATTGAGGCGCCAAGAACTTTCTCTTCGTTTGGCCTGCGGGGCTCTTCAGGCTTCTTCATTAGCTCCTCCTCTGTGAGCTTTACTTTGCCCTTCTTCGCACGTAAGGCCCTCTCTTCATCATCTAACTCCTCCTCTGCACCTTCAGCACCACTCCTTCCTCCTTCGATCAACTCCATTTCAACTCTACTTCCTCCGGCACCTCCAACTCCTCCTACCTTCACCTGTCCTTCTCCTTTTTTGGCATCATCACTGCCGGGGGTTGGGGTGATTGTTTTTCCAGAAAGGGATTGGTTAAGCTCCTCGAATTTGTTGAACAGGGCGTGAAGCATTTTTTCAGCCCGTGTAGCGAAGACATGCTCTTCAGATAGTACAAGTTCTGCTGTTTTTGCACTGATTTCTTCGAGCAAGTACTCGCACTGCTTCTCCCTTTCAACAACAAACACCATCAACCTCTCCAATGGCTCCACTTTTCTGAAGCGAGCGTCCAGCTCTGCTTCAATCTCATCCTTCATCCTCTTCCTTTCCTCCTGCAGATTGAAGTACCAGAAATTCTGGGCCGCTTCAAGTTCTGCCTTCATCGTTTCAAGCGACCTCTCTCTCTGATTCAAAGATTGGTGAAATTCAACTCCTGCAGCAACCTTCTCAGTGTAAGCTTCTCCCAGTTCTTTGACTTTCTGTAGTAGGATAGACAGTTCAGCACTCTGCAGATCAAGAGCCTGCGCACTCCTCCTTCGACTCTCCAGTTCTTTCTTGTCTATCTCACTCTCTTGTTTGAGTTCCTTCATCTCATTTCTGAGAGTGTCGAGAGTTTTCTTGGTGCTGAGCAGCTCACTCCCCTTCCTTATCAACTCTTCATCCCTCTTCTCAACTGCCTCCTTCAGTTTCTTCACCTCTTTCTCCAAATCCTTCTTCTCTTTGCCAATTGAGACAAGCTTGGCATTAACCTCCCTCAAGCGGCTTCTTTCCGCGTCAAGCGAGCCCTTGAGTTCGGTGATGGTTTTTGACTGGTCTCCCACCAGCTTCACTTGCGCCTCCAGCTCCTTTTCCTTTTCTTCCAGTAACCTTCCCTTCTCCTCCACCTTTGCCTCCAGTTCTCCCTTCTTCCTGTCAAAGTCTTCACGAAGACTCTTGACCTCCAGCACCCTCCGGTTCACCTCTTCCTCCTTCTTGGAGATCTCGCTTTGGAGATTTGAGATCTCCACCTCCTTCGCCTCCATCTCCTCTGAATGAGCATTGATCAACCGCTGCTCACGAGGGGTTGGCTCTCGCTTGGGAATCACAGCATCTGGGTATTCTTGTTTTATCTTGGCGTCCAGCTTGTCCTAGAAGCTGGTCCCATCAAGAAAGTTGTGGAAGCCGTCCACGCCAATGAAATTGAGCAGCTTGGCCTCCAGCTGAATCAACTCTTCTTTCTTGAAGGCCTGCATGAGGTTATAGACCTTGTAGTACTCCGTTCCGCGGTACGTAATGTACGTCAGGAAGTCGACGGTCTGAGTGTAGAACACGTCGGTCCACGGATCGTTGGAGTAGCGAAGAGCAATGGTCTCTGCAGCTTGCTCTCGATCCTTGAGGTAGCGGTCGATCGCCTGCATTTCTGCAGAGACGGTGGGAGGGATGAATTGTGGGATGATGGTGAGTTCACCGGTAGTATGGGCGGTATCGGCTGTAGCTGCCGATGTCGAAGAGGATGGGGAAGATAATGTGACTTCGGGGGTTTCAGAGATTTGAATGGCTTCAGTGGGTGGTGGTTGTGTTTGCTGGGTTTGGAAGGGCTGGAAAGTGGTGTAGGCTTCGACTGGATCAATATGGAGTAGAGGGATTTCGGGTATCTGGAAAGAAGAACCAGTTTCTTCTTCATGTGGGGATAGGGGTGATTTTTGGGATTGATGTTGGGCAGTGGAAGATGTTTGGGTTTCAGGTAGTGGCTGGGTTTGGGTTTGAAGTGTTTGAATTTGGACTTGGGGTTGGGGAGATTGGATTTTGATTGGTGAGGATTGGGGTTGAGTCACTTCAACGTCCTCAAGCGGCTTCTCCACCGCCTCGCTTTCTTGAACGAGTGAAATGACTCGCTTCATTTTCTTCTTGCCTCGCTTGGGCGCAGCTCGCTTCCCGGGTGAAGCAGCTCGCTTTGCTTGGCTCACTTCAGCTTGCCTTTCGGCAACTGGTATAGCAGCGGGCACTTCTACATCTAGAAGTCCCAAATCAATCGGAATCTTGGTCTTCCTCCACTTGTCATAGAAAACCGATTGTTTGTTGTAGACAGCCACGTCGGAATCCGGCCATACCTTGTCGGGGTAGCGCTCCTCCAGTGCAACTGAGAGTCTGGAGAAAAACTTCAGTTTCCCCTTGCGGAGAATCTATCTGCGCTTCCTTTCACGAACGCGAAGTCGTCTGCAGCTTCGTGAAGTTGGTTGAGAAAGCAACCATGCCAATTGAATCTGGTTCCGGTGAGGCTGTCGACAATGATGGTGGTGGCGAACAGCTTCGTTTCAGACAGCGTGTCCAGAGTTCCGACATAGCACGCGACGCTCTTCGAGAAGAGCTCGCAAATATGGTTGAAAGGGGCCTTCAAGTTTGAACGGATACTGGCCTCTTTGAAATTTGGTTCAGCTCCGGAGATGGCAAATCGACCATACTCTATTCCGGCCGAAAATCCCAACTCCAACAGGGAGTTTCCACCTTCCTTCGGCAAGTTGAATACGCCGATGAGCTCACTCAAATCCACCTCCACCGGCTTTCTGGTCTGTGGATCTGTGAATGAAGATGTGTTCTGCTCCTTTCTCAGATTCAGAAGAAGCTCTCCCACGGCTTTGGCCAATACCTTCTTAGGCACCGTCGTCACAAATTTCCATAGGCTGGCCGTGTTCACTGCCCTACGGAGAAATCCATTCTCTTCTACGACGACAGGGTCGAGATGAGGCTCGACGTTGATGTGTTTGTCAACTTCGGTGAGGAATTGCTCCATCGTCTCGGTGTTTAACTTCTTTCCCATGGTGAAAAATGAGAGGGTTTGAATCGGAGATTTATCGACGAAAAACTGGGGATTTTTAGGACTCGTGAGTTGCAGAGAGTTTTTGCACAAGAATGGCAAGGATTGAGAGTTGTGAAAATTTTTCAGTTCTGCACAGCGTCCTTAAATAGAAGTAGGGTTTGGCTGACGTGGCAAAGGACAGGACAGTAAAATCGGCGAAGATCCTAGGTAGGCGGCGGACGTGCGGTGATGGATCTGATGTGTCCGGCGTCATCACAGTAAAAGTGAACCGCCAACTTGCACGTCGTCTCCACGTGGCCTGTTGTGATTGGTTTGTCTTATACGGCGTCAATCCAACTGCTACAGATTGGGGACTGTTAGGATTCAACGGCTGGATCTTCTCCGTCTTTTCCCTCTTCGAATTCAAAGTGTGAACCACGCGCCCGTTATTTTCGCCAGTACGTGAACCTGCATTAAATGCACGGCAGAAAGTAAAATTGCACTCGAGTGCAGACAGCTCATACTCGCTTCGTACCCGCTCGCTTCGAGTTGGGCCGCTACGGCTTGACTCGCTTGAGAGGCATTCGCTTGAGTGACTGTTCTGCACTCGCTTGCGATGGCTAGCTTTGAGTGACGAAGCACTCGCTTGGCCATCTGAAGCGACTGGAATGAGAAATTGAATTTCTTTGCTTAATTTAAAATGTTTCTGACTTACATACTTCGAGGATAAACAAGAGTGTTTTCCTCTTTGTATTTGTGTCAGATTCATTTCATATTTTCCACATAGTGAGTGAAGGTTTCTAGCACGCTTCAGCTCATTTAGTGTACTTAAAATTGAAACACTTACCAGTCAATCTCACTTCGTAGGAGATTGATACCACTTATTGAAGACTCCATTTTGAGGATTTGGATAGCACTTGATGAATCCAATTGTTGATATTGCTTTGAAGCTTGTTGATACCACCTGTAGAGTACTTCATCTTCTTGGCATTCATCTTCATGGCATTCATCTTCCTCTACGAATTAGAGAGTCCTCCATCGAAGTGAATGGGGGAGAAAATGAATATAGTACATAAGCTTGCTACAACCCAGAGGGGAGCTTCACGTAAGTGTACATATTCACGACGAATGGGGGATGAGTACAAGTCCTTATCTCAGAGCAGAAATGGACAGGATGACAATGAGAATGCTCTGACAAGACAATCTCGTATTTTACGCAGAAGCATGTCACCAGCCCTGCAACCTTTTGTAGAAAAAGGAAAACCTTCAAGCTTCCTCCTATAAGCTACAGAATGAACTTGCAATCGACCCAAGCTCGGGCAAATTGAAGCGATGCAAAATTCAAAGTGGGGGAGGAATGGATAGACATCCGGCAGCTCAACTGAATGAAGAGTGAGTAAGAAATGGACATTTATCCACGATGAAGGAGATGAGAAGACTTGCTCCTCTTCGGCGGAAAGATGGGAAGAGGTCACAAGGTCTAGGTGTCAGCCCTGCCTAAGCTTTCACCATTTTTACGTGGGAAGGCCCGATACAAGACCCCACAACAGTTACTAGAAATGGCACTTGCGAGTGTTTATACCCACTCGCTAGGAATCCTAGGCTAGATAGCAGCTTTCCTTGCTCGCTTTGGAAGTAGCTTGCTCCGAGAGCAAACAATAGTTCCCCCTTAACCAATGGCTTAACAATTCCTGTAAGCGGGTAGGGAACGTCTTCCAACACTCCACCTTACTCCACCTTATTTCTCCTTCTTCAAGCGAGTGGAATTTTGAAGTGGCTCGTTTGAGTTGGTGTAGATCCGAAGCGAGTGACGCTACGAAAAACTAGCGACCACTCCTTCGTGCATCCTGAATCTAGCATTCTTCACCAGGGTCTAACAACCCTAACTCCATGCATAGCTGATTGAAACGAGATTCATCTAGAGGCTTGGTGAGGATATCTGCTCGCTGGAGATCAGTATGGATTTTCTCGAGCTTGATATCCTTCTTCTCGACATGATCACGAATGAAGTGATGTCGGATTTCCACGTGCTTGCATCTGGTGTGAAGCACTGGATTTTGAGAGATGCAGATCGCGCTGTTGTTGTCAAAGAATATAGGAATTTCATTTGCTTCAACATTGTAGTCCTTCAACTGCTGACGAAGCCATAGAATTTGAGATCAGCTTGCTTCCCAAGAACTGACAAGTGCCCGAAGTTGATTTCCTATCAATTCGGCACCCTCCATAGTCAGCATCTGAATATCCAGTGAGCTCCAAATTATCCACCGTTGGATACCACAGCCCCATATTGATAGTGCCCTTCAAATATCGAAGAATTCTCTTGGCAGCTTCAAGATGGCTGTGCTTGGGATTGCTTTGGAAGCGAGCACAGACTCCAACTGCAAAAGCTATATCTGGCCTACTTGCAGTGAGATATAGAATGGATCCGATCAAAGCTCGGTAGTCTGTAGCATCCACAGACTTCCCATCTATGTCTGCCTCCATCTTCCAGTTCGTGTTCATTGGAATCTTCACAGCTTTAGCATGCTGAACACCGAACTTGGCAAGCATATCTCTTGTATACTTAGCTTGATTGATGAAGATGCCATCATCCTGCTGCTTCACATGAAGACCTAGAAAGCAGCTCATCAAGCCAATCATTGACATCTCATATTTGGTCTTCATAAGCTCTCCAAACTTCTCGCTAAGCGACTGGTTTGGTGACCCAAATATGATGTCGTCCACGTAGATCTGAACCCATAGCATATCATCTCCATGATTGATGGTGAATAGGTTTCGATCTATCTTTCCTTTGTGGAATCCATTATCCACTAAGAATTGAGAAAGGGTATCATACCAAGCTCTGGGAGCTTGCTTCAATCCATATAGGGCTTTCTTCAATCGATACACCTTATCTCCTTGCTCGAAACCCGGTGGCTGCTCCACATGGACTTCTTCCTTCAATTCACCGTTGAGGAACGCGCTCTTCACATCCATCTGATATACTTTGAATTTCTTGGCCGCTGCATAGGCTAGAAATAGTCTGATCGCTTCAAGCCGTGCCACTGGAGCGAAGGTCTCATCAAAATCGATTCCTTCCTCTTGGCAGTAGCCCTTGGCGACGAGACGCGCCTTGTTCCTCACAACGTTGTGGTCCTCGTCCGTCTTGTTCTTGAACACCCACTTGGTGCCAATCACATGCTGAAATTTGGGACGATCCACGAGGTACCATACGTCGTTTCTGGTGAACTGATTCAGCTCTTCTTACATGGCGATCACCCAATTTGAATCGGCTAGGGCTTCCTCTACGCATGACGGCTCAATATTTGAGAGAAAGCAACTGAACATGGCACTTTCTCCAGACACTTGACTTCTGGTCACTACACCCTTGGATGGATCTCCAATGATTTGGCTTGGTGAGTGATTCTTGAGCCATGCACGCTTGGATCCGCCAGCTTTATCTTCATCTTCTTCTTGGTCGCTCGCTTCACCTTCTGTAGCGACTGGATTGGATGCTTGGCCTGCACTCGCTTCAGGAATCTTGGGGGCAGCTTCAACTTTTCCTTGGACATTCTGCTCGCTTGAGCCCTTGATTTCTTCATCATCCTCAAGCATGTCCCAAGTTAATGAATTGATGGGTTCCTCGCTTGTCTTTCCTTCCTTAGATTGAACCTGTTCCTGTGGAAGACTCAAAGAAGACTCATCAAATACGACATGGGGTGATTCCTCCACGATTAGGGTTTTACAGTTGAACACCCTATAAGCTTTGCTTGATGTAGAATATCCTAAGAATATTCCTTCATCAGCTTTGCTTTCAAAGGCTTTCAACTGCGACTTCCCATTGTCATGGATGAAGACCCTACAACCAAAGATATGGAAATAAGATATGTTCAGAATTCTCCCTGTCCATATTTCATATGGTGTTTTGTCGTGCCGTTTGCAGAGAAGCGTTCGATTCTGCGTGTAGCATGCTGTATTGGCAGCTTCAGCCCAATACTTCATTGGAAGCTTCGAGTCTGCAATCATGGTTCGAACGGCTTCTTTGATGATTCGATTCCTTCTTTCAGCAACTCCATTCTGCTGAGGTGTGCGTGATGAGGAAGTATGATGTGCTATGCCATGCTCCGTGCAGTAAGCTTCAATGGTAGAGTTCAGGAACTCTGTGCCTTTGTCGGAGCGGATGGTCACAATCGCTTGATTCTTTTCCACAGCCAATCGCTTGAGCAGTTGTGGTAGCTTGGTCAGTGTCTCCTTCTTGCTGAAGAGAAATACAACCCAAGTGTAGCGAGAGAAGTCGTCGACTACAACTAGAGTGTACTTCCTTCCATTTACACTAACTGGAGTGACTGGACCAAACAGATCCATATGAAGCAGCTCGAGCACTAGCTTTGATGAAGCTTCTTCGAGACTGGCGAAGTGCTTCTTCGTCTGCTTCCCTCGTTGGCATGGTGAGCATGGATGGTCTTTGATAAAGACTTCATTTGGTATGCCTTGCACCAAACCTTTTCGAGCTAAGCGGTTTATGGCTTTGAAGTTGAGATGATTCAAGCGTCTGTGCCATAGCCATCCTATTTCTGTAGCACTCCTTGCTACTAAGCACGTCTCCTCTTTGCAGCTGTCCCATTGTGCTATATAGACGTTCCTTTGTCTGACTCCAGTGAGCACAATCTGGGACGTGAGTTTGTTCTTCACAATGCACTTATTTGAAATAAATTCCACCTTGTATCCTTTGTCACAGAATTGTGAAATGGATAGCAAGTTGTGCTTGAGTCCTTCCACGTAGGAGACTTGTTCAATCGTGAGCTTTCCGACTTTCAGTGCGCCGTACACTTTGGTGCTTCCTCGAGAGTTATCACCAAAAGTGACGTGTGGACCCTTCTTCTCTATGTAGTCATGAAGTAGAGCTCTCATGCCGGTCATGTGTCTCGAACATCCACTGTCCAAATACCAGATTTGTTGACCCTCACTTGGCATGGGATCCACGGCACTCACCTGCAATTGGACAGATTTTGGTACCCAAATCAGTTTGGGTCCTTGCAGGTTAGTTCCCTTAGGTACCCACACTTGCTTTACTTTCTTTTGAAAGGTAGCTTGTGCTTTGGGTTTCTCGACCTTTGAAAACTGTGACTTCTGCCTTAAAGCAGCTTCACACGTGCAGCAGTGTGTGCAAGAGGGGTAGCGGCTCGCTTGAGGCTTACCTATGCTCTTACCTGCTTGCTTGTATCTTGAAGCGGCTTGCTTCGGATTAGCTACAGGCTTAGAGACTGACGTAGGGTTTACAGTCTTTCGAAGCGGCTCGCTAGGTTTTCTTGAAGCGGTCCAACTAGGGTTTTGACCCCGACTCGCTTGAGTAACCTTGGGAGTTCGAAGCGGCCTCTTTGGTGCTTCGAATTCTTCCCCCTCAACGTTAGTCCGGTTAGACCATCTCCAGTCCGGATAACGTGACACATAGACATTACTCATTTTCTTAAAAGGGAGATCCTTTGTCTCTGGTGTCTTGGCCTGAGACTTAGAAGCTACAACTGGTTTCCCTCTACCTTTGGATTGGTAAGTTTTAGCATTGTAAGTGCTAGGGACAGTTGGTCTTTGCTTGCCCATAGTTTCCGCCCTTGAAGATATAGACATCTTCATTGGCTTCTTCTTAGGGTTCTCAGCCATTTGGCATTTATCTTTGTTGGTGGTCTCTTTGGATGCAGTGGGCAATTCCAAAGTGACTGATGGTGTTGTGTTTGAAGCACCAACAAAGACAGTTGGCTTGGAAGGTCCACCCTCATATCCGAGTCCACCCTTTCTACCAAAAGGTAGAAGTGAGCTCTCTAGTGCGTGCCTAGCATATGAAGCTTTGTTCAAGTTGGCAACTAGAGCGGACTGGGTTTCATACCTTCCTTCCAAGCTTTGATGTCTCGCGAAGAGATCCTCGAACTTACTAGTCATAGCCCTTAAGTTAAGTTTGACTTGGTCAAGCTCAGTGGCTAGCTTTCGGTTCTCCTTCTCGCTTTGAGACAAAGCTTGTTTCAACACTTCGTGGTCGCTTGACAATTTAATGTGCTTGTCTAGCAACTCACTCCATGTCGAGGAATTTGCTTCCTCTTGGTGAGTGTGTGCGAGTGTAATTGAACTAGGTGAGGGATAGATGAATACCTCTCCTGTTTCCTCGTCGGTGAGCGCCATGAGTCCAAGATCCTCTCCCTCACTGGAGTTGGGATCTGTGAATGCATCCGAGTCGCTTGAGACTTCTTCAGTTGAAGCGGCCGGCATTTCACTCGCTACAAGCGCTCGCCTCGGAGCATCCCTCTTTGCTCTCAGTTCCTCTCGCTCTTTTGCACTCAACTTCGGGCAATCGGATTTGTAGTGGCCCATTTTGTGGCAATGGTAGCATTCCACTTCCATCATGTCCCTTGAGATCGGCTTAGTCGTCTCTTCTCTCTTCCCTTTTCCTTCTCGAGCATCAGTGTTCCTCCCTTTGTACTGCTTGTAGAATCTTTTGTACTTGCCCACTCGAGAATTCATTTTGTTGAAGTTCTTGGATAAGAACGCAACATGTTCTTCCAACTCTTCCCTCGTCATCTTGGCTAGCAACTGGTCACTTGGCCCTTCTGCAGCTTTGAAAGCTACACCTTTTGACGTCGTGGGAGCTTCATCCTCTTCGTCGAGGTTCATTCGATTCAGATCGAATTCATGAGCTTTGAGTTCGGAGAACAGAATCTCCGGTGTGAGCTTCGATAGATCTTTGGTAGCTAGGTACAACTCCTTCATTGTCTGCCACTTCCTCGTGAGAGCTCGGACAATCTTCAGGTTGACTTCCTTATCTGTGAGTTCCTTCCCAAGTGAGTTGAGAGTTGCAATGATGTTGGTGACTCTCAGCTCGAAGGCGTCGATGGACTCTCCTGGCTTCATTATCAGACTTTCAAACTCCCGCATTTGTACGGCGAGCTTGTTCTCTTTGATCTTGTCCGTTCCTTGTGAAATGAGGGCTAGGGTTTCCCACATTTCCTTCGCCGTCGCACACTTCCTGATCCCAGGAAGGTAGGCATCCGATACGGTGCTCTGCATTGTGTGACGTGCGATTTTATCAAGGTTGGCGATCTTGAAGTCGTTGGCATTGTATTCATCTTTGTCCTTCTCAACGTATTCTTGCCTAACATGGGCTTCGCGACCTTCGGCGGCTGGAACGTTCACAGATATATGGCCTTCTTGATCTCGATTGGTCCGACCTCTATGACTTCCCACATCCGGTCGTGGATGGAGCATAGGAAGCTCTCGACTCGGAAACTCCATGTCTCGTATCCTTCGATAGAGAACTGTGGAAGACTGGATGCACTATATGTAGACATAGCAAACTATCAGCAGTAAATGCAATATGCGTGGGTGAGGTTTTGATGCACTTAGGAAATAGGATCCGGTTCAGTGAGACAACGTGAAGCGAGTGGGGACTCGCTTCGGATATGCAAAGCAGAGGCTCGAAAGAACCTGGCTCTGATACCACTTGTTGGTCCTGATTTGTTATAGGAAAAAATACGAGGGGGGGGGGGGGAGGTGAATACGTATTTTGAAGTTTTTCAACTTCAAATTCCTTAACTCAGAGTATGAAGTAAAGTGCTCGTAGAAATACTAAGACCTAGCCGAGAGCTAGATCTAAAGCAATCAAGATTCTCTTGACCTAAGCTTCAAGCCTGATCAAGAGTGAGACTTTACTCTTTGTGCGGAATTTGGTGAGCTAATGTTTTTCCTAAGTAATTAAAGTTCCAGATTATGTTTGTTTAGATGCAATATGCAATGTATAATCAAACAAGTAAAGAGTTTAGGGTTAGAGAGATACGACACAGAGATTTATAGTGGTTCGGAGATAACGCTCCTACGTCCACTTGTTGCACTCGGCAACAGTTCTCTTCACTCAAGAACTTGAAGATTACGGGCTCTTCAAAAGCCTTGTCCAGATCGGGCTTCACTCGCCTGGATCCGACGACAGACGTAGTGATTGCGGGTTCACTACACAAATCTAAACTGGACTGGAAGCTTCACTTGCTTCAGTCCGAACGACAGACAGGGAGATTGCGGGCTCTCCTTACAGCCTAGCTTCGATCGAGCTTCACACAAACGATGTAAGTGCAAGCTTGGATCTAGACTCTATGATCGAGGCTTCTTCAATCGATGAAAGAAGGGCCTTGGATCGGAAAAACCTAACGACGACGAACACAAAAACCTAACAACAGATTTAGGGTTTTTGGTTTACGACGACACACTATGAAGAGCTCTTTACAATAAGTGCAAAGATGGCTAGAGCTCTTCTTCTAAGCTTGGATATGGAATGGGCTTAGACTCTAAGTGTGAAGATTGTGAAGACGGGTTCCGATGAGACTGGAACTCGGAGAACACTTGGAAACAAAGACTCGAAGATTGCTTAAAAAGCTGGGAGTGTTTGTTTGCAGTAGGCTCGAATGCTCAGGAAGTGTTCTACTTCTCTCCGTCTTCATCCTTCACTATTTATAGGCGGAGGGATGCCGAGATCCGTTGCTTGGTTGGTGGATTTGTCCCTCCTCCTCTCGACAGTACTTGCACAGGCTGGCTGCTTTTCAGACGCCCAGTTTTGGATTTTGCCGGAAATGGCTAAGATCCAATTTCAACAGTAACTGGAGCGACCCAGTACTGTTGCGGCGCCCTGTCGGCCTGGCAGTCAACTCCGCTGCTCCTCTCCGCGTACGACACGTGGAGATCTCGTAATAAATGCGGAGATCTCCAGTTGACTGGAGTTCAAATTCGGAGCGGGAATTGTGCTGTCGCTTTCTGGTAGGTAGTGGCTCGCTTCGCTTTGAAGTTGTAGCGTCCGCTTAGATTTGAGTCACTTCGTAGTCATTCTGTAGTGAGTCGCTTGGGAAGTAAAGTTCCCTAGTGACAGCTTTGGAAAATATTGACCAGAGTTGACTCGCTTTGACTTTACACTGTAGCGCTCGCTTCGCTTCGCTTTGGCAGACTCGCTTTGAATCTATTGTAGCGCTCGCTTCGCTACGCTATTCTTCGGCACGCTTCATTTCCGCTTGCTAGACTTGCTTCGCTTCGGAAAACACACTCAAGTGAGTGGCCTTCACTTGATCATTTGAAGTCTATATTTTAAGCAAAATAAAGAGCCATCCTAACAGAGTAGGCTTAGAAAAATTCTAACCTATTATCTACATCAAAATGGGTCGCTTGGGAACATAACGCTTTGGGGTTTTGGGATCAAATCAAAACAATGAAGTGTCCCTTATAGGTTCCCCCTTAACATGTTGTTCTTAACAATTCCCAACAATTTATTATGAAAATTTTTATTTATCATGTCTTCAAAGAAATTGATATAGCATTTGGCAAAGTTCTTCCCGTGCATCGCACGCGGTATATACCAAAAAATCAACCTATAAATTTAAACAAATTGAAGAGAGAATTTTTTATGTCTATTGTAGTGCAAATGAAGGGGATAAAACAGAAAATGTGAGAAAAGATGAGAAATAAGAATTATTTTAAAGGTGATTTTTTTTCCCTCATTTTCTTTCGCATTAAAATAACGCAATCTAAATGTAAAATTGATAAAGCAAAATTATATTTAAAATTAAAAAAAGACAGCTCCATCCCATTCTTCATGTGGTTGGGCTCCATGAATAAACAGGGCCCAGTTTACTCCTTCTGGTGGCCCAATAATTTAATAATTTAATTTTGTTATCAAACATGTTTTCTTCTCGATAAAAGTTTTAAAGAAAAAAATGAAGTTCGATCAATGAAAATTAAGCCCAATCTTACTCCTCTACATGGCTTCGAAGCCCATTATTTTTCTTCCCCATATTAGAAGAGAAACTTTTGTTTACTAACATGTTTATGAGAAGTTGGAGAATTCATTTATTTCAATGTATAAAAATCGAATCGGAGGTCGAATCTGCGAGGCATTTGGTTCATAGTTTTTTCAGTTGGTTGAACTGTACAAAATCGAAAAAATAGGAAACAATCATTAACTGAAATTATGACCGGTTCATAGTTCAGCCGATTTAACTGCCGATTCGGCCCGATTTTAAAATACTGATTTATTTAGTAAACTTTCACATTGTCGTGATTGTATTGGATTATTTAGCCGCATGCATAAATTTGGAATACATTGTACTCAAGAAAAATCATCTCGTCACATCTAAAACATTATCCATGATCATTCTTGAAAAAACGGGCCCTTAAAAAATGATGGAAAACATTTAAATTTCATATTAAACGACGAAATGAAACGGATGTAGTAATGGTCATATGATGGATGTGGGAAACAAAATACAATAAATATTGAAAAGTTGTTTATGTTTAAAATCACAAATAAAAAAATGTTCAATTATATATATATATATATATATATATATAGAGGAGAGATCAAATAAAAAACCATATTCCTGTGTAAAATAAGAAATGATCTGAGCTGTTTATTTTAACTAATCTACGGTCAGTTTTACTTGGTTAATTTCTATTACTATATTACCTAATATAATAAGTGAAAGGGCATTATTGTATTTTTCTTTTTTAAAAGAACGGTTATTAGATTAATTTTGCATTCTCTCTCCTTAATCTCTCTCTCAAATTCTCTTTTCAGTTATCTTTCTATAATTTCATCTCTCACCTCCTCCATTCTTATAGCCGAAGAGCAAATCCTCTCAAAGTTCATCAATGTTTTTTTTTTTTTTTTTTTTAATTAATATACTAATTATGTCATAATGTATATAAACTTTTTTTTATATATAATAATAAATAAAGTTTACGTTGTTCTTGAACTAATAAAATGCATTATGAACTGTATGACAATGCATTATTATGTACAACAAAATATATGAAAATAATTTTTTTCCAACAAAAATAAATAAATTAAACCATGATAAAACCTATGGAAGAATAATGCATATAGCATATCGTAATGCACCTTTTTTTATATATTTTTTTTTTATTAAAGACTAATTTGTTTTTGAATTAATGCATTATAAATTTTATGACACTGCATTATATTTATAATGCAAATCTAAATGCATTATGAAAATGAATTTTTCGGGGAAAAAAATTTAACAAATGACAAAACCAAAATTAAATTGTTCTTGATTAATGCATTATAAATTGTATGGCAATGCATTATAATTATAATTATAATGCAAATCTAAGTGCATTATGAAAATGAATTATTCGGGATTTTTTTATAATAAATGACAGTTTTTAGATAATTTGACATTTTTTTTTTAGTTTTGATTTTGTGCATTATAATGACACAACAAATGCATTAGAAAATAGCAATTGATGCATCATGTATTAGCATCGTGCATTTGGAGTTTGACAAAGTGCATTTTCGTCTTACGCGTTTTGCATAAGATATGGACGAGTTTCTCCTAGAATTAGGGATTTAGATTGCTTTTCTCGAACAATTATAATTTAACAATTGTTATGCTGAATTTAAATAGTTTGGATAATAAAAATAAGAACAACTCATTTTTTTATTATTATTTTTTTTATCAATCCGGATGCATTATAGTAACTCGTTGAATGCATTTTTAATTTGTGGCAAACCATTATTTAATTTTTACAAACCTGTAAGTGAATAACATGTAGAAAAACAGTGATATATATATAAATTAGTATAATGCATTAATACGATCAATTGCAATGCATCATAAAAACAATTATAATGCATACTATATTGATGCATTAAACAAATATGCCACTAGTAATGCATATGCTTTTAGTATATCCTTCCTTTCGATTATATTTGAATTTTAGATCTTTGTTAAGATTTTGATTTTTCATAAATAAGCAATGCATTCAACGAGTTATTCTCTCTTCCAAATCTCCTTAATTTTTGGCGGATTATGAACCATGCATAAAAATATATACTACTAATTTTACTTCTTTACCCTTTTTAATTTCAAAATCTAATGGTTTCAAAATATTAGTAACAGCCAAAATTAATTTAGAGTAGATCTAGACCGTTGATTTTGGATTAATCAAGGGTCTAAAATGCTTCTTATTTCTTATCAAAAATGAGTTTTTTATGGGATCTCATCCCTATATATATATATATATATATATATGAGGGGAAAAATAAAATACCCAATAAAGTATAAGAAAATCAAATTAAGGATACACATTTAAAAAACACAAAAAATACCCATTTTTTATGCGCAAGGACACAAATACCCTTACTAATAGACTTTGACTTTTACTAGTCAACACCACTCTTCTCTCCTCCCCCTCCTTCTCCCTTTTCCACGTGTCTCTTCTCTCCTCATTATTTTCCCTTTTTAAAAAAAAAAAAAAAAAATTATTTTCGAGTTTTCGAATTTCAGTTTTTTTTTTTTTTTTTTTTTTTTTTTTTTTTTTTTTTTTTTACTACTGTAGTTGTGATATTCGTATAACTTTAAGGAGGTACGAAATATAAAGAATTCGTACCGGTTATATATAAGAATTACGAAATACATATTTGAGTATGCAATTATGCAGTTATTGGTACGAATACATTCACTTCGTACTAAAGCAACTATGTATTGGTACGAATAAGATTCACTTCGTACTAAATCAACTATGTATTGGTACGAAATAGATTCACTTCGTACTAACGTCTACTGAGGAATTAAACCCTGAAACTAAAAATTAAACCTTAAAAAACATTTTAATATTAACAAAATCTGTGCAATACATAACCAATACTCGCTCCGTTCCGCGCCCATTTGACCTATATAGTGAATAGATGTGAGGTATAAAATAATAGAGCAAGCCAAATAGAGTGGAACGGAGGGAGTGTAAACAAACTTCATTGTTTATAATAAAAATCACAGCACATGCAGCATGAACTAGATCATTTCGAACCAGCAAATCTTAAAAAACACTTTAATACTAACAAAATCTGTGCAATACATAACCAATATGAACAAACTTCATAGTTTATAACAAAAAACACAACATATGCAGTACGAATTAGATCATTTCGAACCAGCAAATCTTAAAAAACACTTTAATACTAACAAAATTTGTGCAATACATAACCAATATAAACAAATTTCACAGTTTATAACAAAAAAAACAACATATGCAGTACGAATTAGATCATTTCGAACCAGCAAGTCTTAAAAAACACTTTAATATAATACTAACAAAATCTGTTCAAAACATAACCAATATGAACAAACTTCACAAATTTTAACCAAAACACAACACGTGCAGTACGAATTAGATCATTTCGAACCCAAAAATCTGAAAAAACAGTACAGTATTAACAAAATCTGTGCAAAACAGAACCAATATCAACATATTTCACATATTTTAACCAAAACACGGCATATTCAGTATATAGAGATCATTTCGAACAATAAAATCTGAAAAAGCACTCCAATATTAACAAAATCAGTTCAAAACAGAACCAATACCAACATATTTCACAAATTTTAACCAAAATCAGTGCAACACATAGTAAAATCAGTGCGAAAAACAAATTAATGTTAAATCGGTACGAAATATGGTTATTCGTAACAATATATAGTTAAGGAAGTACGAAATAAACAAGTCGTTACATTAATAATGACACAAACGGGTACGAACTAATATATTCATACTATCAATCACAAAGTTATTCAAAATCAGACACACATGGAGAATTCCACAATTTACAAAAAAATATTCAATCAATAAACGATTTTACTATTGTTTTCGTAAGGTTTTACGGCCCATTTAAACTCATCCAACCGTACAATAATATAATATACATTACCAACAAGCTCGATTTCAAAAATCACCTTGTTTGGAGCACAAACATTCATTCAGAGATTTCATCGAACACCTGGAGTGCACAGAAAATCTGCCTCTTCCTTACCTTAAAACCAGCCATTGAGGCATTTCATCGAACATATGTTGTGCGCCTCAACAACTGAGTTTTCACCCCAAAATCCCAATTTCCACCTTCTAATCAACAAGCAATAACGATTGGTTAATCGAACACCTCAACTAAAATCTCAAACCTAGGTCTAGCAATAACGATTGGTTGAGGTCGAATTCGAATAAACGATTATAGAATCTACTATAGTCCTAGAAAGCACAGCCGAGAGCTGAAGGTGAAGGGAGAGGGAAAGTTTACCCTATTCTGCGAGTGCCACCGGTGACTAGGGCGGTCATTCCGGCCAGCGACCACCTCGGATTGCTAACCCCAATTCCCACAACAGCTTCAGTTTGCTCTAAATCACTTCACTCAAGCCATATACAAACGCAATTCAACAATATAACAGAGATAACATTCGAAAATTTTGTTTGATTATCGGAGCGTCGCCGGTGGAGGATTCCGCCGACCAGATCTCGATGAACTCGTCGGGGCGGAGGATGATGGCATCGTAGTTGCTGCCTCCGCTGTAGTTCTCTTCCTCTTCCCCCGCAAACAGATCCACCACCGCGTTCGCTTCCTCCTCCTCCGCCGTCGTCATCCGCTTCCTCTCCCTCCGCCGCCGCCGTTCGCTTCTTCCTCCACCGCTGCCGCCGTCGTTCACATATAGGATAGAGTTTAGAGAGAGAAATAGAGAGAGAACGAGGGACCGCGGAATGAGAGCACGAAATTGAGATAGAGAAAAATAGGTTTTAATGAAAAATTGAGGGTATTTGTATCCTTTCGCATCAATTTTGAGTATAATTTGAGTTTTTTAAGTGAGTGTCCTTATATTGATTTTGTTATCCCATTTGGGGTAGTTTATTATATTAACTCTATATATATATATTTTCTATATAAAAGAATGAGTGTATTAGTATTAAATTGAAGTGAATTTAGAGTGTTTAGTGAGGTGCAATATATAAAAAGAAAGAATATTGGTACTCCAGCCATTCATGCAGGCAATCCAGCCATTCTTGAATGGGACTTTTTCTCAACCATCGATCCTAAATTCTTGAGTCTTGAGTTTGAATGAGTTGAAAGCAAAATCAATTTTCTATACGTTATACATCTAAGTATATGCTCTCTCTCTCTCTCTCTCTCTCTCTCTATCTGCCGTCGATCGCGGAGGCTGCATGGGGCCGGCTGGGGCCGGCTGTTCATCCTTAAATATTTCTACTACTACAATTATTGTTTTCTTCTGCCTCTTTTTTTCCCTTCATGTTTGCATATCTCTCTCTACATAATTTATTATGCAAACATGGAGTATATTTTATCGGTCTCATTAATACTGAATTTATTATATGTAGCTGACTCGTTATCAAATGGACACGTTAGACGTTATGCTAGCATTGCTACCGTGTTGTTATAGTAATAAATTTGGATAGATGAATATCAATTTAGTAAAAGGAAAAGAGATGAGATTATTTGTTTCCACTTTTATTGGTAAAGACTCATTTATTATGAATCTTTTTAAATATTGATTTTGTTGTGAAGTAGTATTTGCTAAGCGAAATATAATGAATAATGTAGTATTATCCAATTAATTAATTAGATTATTTACAACGAAGAACATTTACAAGGTTGGACGTCGTTGCTTCTTAATTTTAAATATGAACCATAGTACAGTATATGATTGAATACTATTCATTTCTTTTTGTCCAGAGCATTATATGAACTTTCTTACATATAAATATGAACTTTCTTTTGAAAGAATAAATAACACATGCAATGTGTATTTAATTAATACTACGAATTTTTGTTCTAAGAATAAAAAAGGAAATAAAGAAATAGTCAATCAATCAATAAATTAAATAATTATGGCTGTTTCGCATGATTCTCTATCCTATGTGAGTCGCAACTAGGGATGTCAATTGAGCCCGAAACCCGTGGGTTGGCCCGAGTAACCCGAGCAAAAGGCGGGTTAGGGTCGAATATTTTTAGCCCGAATTTATTTTTCAACCCGAATGGCCCGAACCGAATAACCCGACACCCGATAGGGTTGGCCCGACAAGTTGGCGGGTTGACCCGATAACCCGAAAAACTATCATTACCTAGTTGTTGAAGTTCAACTTTTGTTTAAATATTGTAGTTAATGTCTTAATTTAAATACTTGTGAAAAATATTATAAATTTCTATGCTATGTTGTACACATAATAGAAAAAAATGGTTATTACAATCATTAAATGAAAAATATCTTCACATTTTTATATCTCAAGTAATTATTTATTGTATATTATGTAAGTTGGACTCAAATAATACAAGACAAAATTTCTTAGAGCTTATAACATGACTTATTTATTTATTTTAAAATTAAGACCTGTAAAAATATACATTTATTTTTCTATTTTCGTCAACCTTTTGGCCCGACGGGCTAGCCCGAGCCCCGGAAGTTTAGGGTTAGGGTCAAGATTTTCTAGCCCGAAAAAAAACCAACCCGATTGAACCCGGACCGATTAACCCGCAGCCCGAAAGGGCCAACCCGAACCCGCTCGGGTTGGCCCGATTGACATCCCTAGTCGCAACCGAAGGCACCATAAAATGATAGGGCCGCGTAAAACAAAACTTAAATTATTACACCTAACCCAGCAAGGTTTACTAATTAAATACGGCAGATTAGCTGTTTTAATTTATACTCCCTCCGTCTCAGTTCACTTGTCCACTTTCTTTTCGACACGAGATTTTATGAGCAGTGTTAAATTGAAAAAGTAAGGGGTCCAGATCAAAAATAAGGGTTAATTTTTGTCTTTTAAAGAAAGTGGACTAAGGGTATGGGACAGACCAAAATAGTATAGTGGACTAGTGAAGTGAGACGTAGGGTAGAGAGTAGGGTAGAGAGTAATACTAATAGTAAAGGATATATTTGTTTGATGTGGATGTATTTTATCCACTTTTGATAGTGACAAAATTCATATACTCACAATACTTAAATAGTACACAATTGATAAATTTTGCTTGTTCGAGGTGTGTCATAATTGTCGAAGTAAAAAGTATTACTCCCTCCGTCCTCCATTTAGTGACGGAGGGAGTATGAGCACGGGATTTTTTGCATTTTATAGTATAATAATAAATTAATGTGTTAAAGTGTTAAAGTGGAATAATTGTGGGTCTATTTGAATTGTTTAATAGTATTAAAATGATAAAATAATAAAAAATAGATGTATAAAGTGATAAAGTGTTAAAGTGATTGTGGGGTCTACGTCCTAAAACGGAAATTGTCAGTAAATGGAGGACGTCCCAATATAGTATTAACGTCACTAAATCGAGGACGGAGGGAGTACTAAAACGTCCATAACTACTAGGGCTGCAAACGAGCCGAGCTATTCGGGACTTACTCGGTGTTCGATTCGGTAAAAGCTCGTTCGAGCTCGAATTCGTTAACAAACGAGCCGAACTCGAGCCCGAATTCGAGCTCGGTTAACTTAACTAGCCGAACTCGAGCAGTAAGGTATTCGACTCGTTTTGCTCGCGAACATGTTCGGCTCGTATATTAACCGAGCATATTCGCGAGCCTGTTTCACGAACTCTTAATCGAATCTCTAATCGAGCCTGTAAACGAGCTTTAGCATTTATGTATAAAACTTATAGGTTAAAAAAATGGAATGTTAAAAAAAAAAAATATGCTTAAATAATATTTTTTAAACGAGTTCGAACTCGAGCTTTTCACGAGCGAAATTCGAGCTCAAAAACGAACCGAACTCGAGCCGACCTCGAACTCAAAAATTTTAACTCGAGCCGAGCTCGAGCCCGAATTTAAAGCTCGAGTCGAACTCGAACCCGAGCCCGAACATGTAAAATACTAAACGAGCCGAATCCGAGCCCGAACATGTAAAATACTAAACGAGCCGAATCCGAGCCCGAACATGTAAAATACTAAACGAGCCGAACCCGAGCAGACCAAAACTCGATCAGGTTCGCCTCGTTTGCAGCCCTAATAACTACTATACATTTCACCTTGTAGTGGACTGTAGACACATTAAGAATGCTCACATTGAATAACAAATTATTGTTCATATTTGAAATACCTTAGAAAGTTTTATTAAGTGATTTACATTGTTTTTTCCGAACAAATTCGTAAGAGGGTCAACAATGGTTTCCCGTCTCGAACCCCCAACCTTTTAATTTGGAGACGGAACGTCTTACCACTAGACTGTTCCTCCAAACGTTAAGAGATTGTAACTCCAAACATTTTGTTACGGGTACTTTTGCACTGTAATGATAACACTCGTAAGGTTTTTATGTTTATGTGGTTATTTTGAGGGGCTAACGTCTCCAAACATTTCGTTTGAAGTATCTCTTCTCCAAATTATTAAGGTTCAAAGTGTTTTTACCGAAGTTTCCCAAAATAGTTAGAAATAAATGAATGAGTTAAAGATCAATGTTATAAAAAGCCAAATCAAAAGTT
Source organism: Thymus mandschuricus (assembly GCA_029379335.1). Classification (NCBI taxonomy): domain Eukaryota; kingdom Viridiplantae; phylum Streptophyta; class Magnoliopsida; order Lamiales; family Lamiaceae; genus Thymus; species Thymus mandschuricus. Next base: position 2,940,357 of record CM057081.1, on the reverse strand, counting down.
GAACCAACGAGATTTATAATTTCCGATATTTTTCAATTAAATTGTAATCAAACCCGTCAAAATTTTAAAAATAGCATAAAAGAAATTACAAAGTTTGAACAAAACCGGTTCATGGTTCATGATTTATTCGGTTCAACTATCAACCGATTGGTTTTTAAAACATTGATAAAGAGGGTTACCAAACGAGAGAAAAAGAAAGGAAGAGTAAAAATGGGAAGAATAGCGCGGCCCACCCGTGTAGGGCCCACTGCTCATTCCAGCCTGTTCCGCATTCCTCCTTCTCTGTTCCCACCACTGCATTATCCACGCGCTCTTCTCCTCACGTGCTCTTCACTCGTCCTACCTTTTTTCACACATTTTTTCAATTCCTTTTCACATGCATATTTGTTTCTCTTTTTGCAATCCCTTTTTCCGATTTTCGGTTTAATGCTCTAGTTGTTGCAAATAAATTACAAGTACATATAAACGTGGGTTTAAGTTTACCAATAATTCTTTCGTCCCATTTCAATAATTCTGTATGATACTATATCACGACATCTCACTTGTCTCGTTTTCATAAGTCGATTAACTTTTACACTTTCCTTACTTTATAAAGAAATAAGAAAAAAAAATGTACAAATCTATATTACACTATTAGGAAAAATAAGCAATAATACTATTCACCCAAAAAGGAAACTAAATAAACTTAGAGAAATATGCTAAATTGAAAACTTGATCGAAAGTTTTAACATTTCACCACAAGTAACAGCTAAATACGAGTAAAAAATAACGAATCCAACATTTACGTGGTTCGACAATGGATCTACATCTATAGAGGTTGTCGGCTTACACAACTTGCAAATTCGTCAATTTGAAATCCACCGATTTTACTTAAAGGAGAAATCCTTCTTCATGCACAATCTCACCCTAACAAAACTCTATTTTCCAAACCCTCACGAGACTCATTTTTCTCCTGCATTGTTTTATTGGGATAAAATAAATAGCAATTTAATCGAGCTAGTTTGAGTTGATTGACTCCATTATTTGTACATCCATAAATTCTGCCAAATTTTATCATCGAATTTAAATGGATGCAAATTCCAGACGAGACTCAGTCCTCAAATTTATATTCCAATTGTGTACCTAAGTCAAAATTGCGTATTTTTGTTTTGATATTTTTAACTGCCGCAAATTGAACAATTTATTAAACAATCAAAACTACGTAGTTTTGACGTGAGTACACAATTGGAACACAGATTCGGGGATAGATGATCTCATTTGTGCAAATTCATATCGAATTATTTCAAGAAAATAGAATTGAATAAGATGACGTCATAGAATTATCTAAAAATGATAGTAAATGAGAAGTATTTGCAGTGTTGGGTAGTGACGTAAATCTTAATATATTTATTAATTAAACTACTAAATTTGGAGCTAATTACGGATTGAATTAGTAATTAAAAATATTTAAGACGCGTTGGAAATAATCATTAGCTGTATCTTTACCCTCACAGAATAGGAATATTATATATTACTGTATACATTTCCTTTTCATACGTATTAAAAAAAAAACAATTCCTTTCCAAAAAAAAAAAAAACAATTAAATTCAATTAAAATAATATTCCCAGCAGCATTTTATCTTGACTAGAAGCTTTCAAATTTACCCCCAAAAAGAAAATTATAATTATAAAAAAAATCACCGAAAAAAAGCAAAACCAACCCCACTTTCTTCATCCCTTGCATAATTTCCAACGACTACATTACACTCAATGTTTTAAAAACCGAACCGGAGGTCGAACCGGTGATACTTTCGGGTCATGGTTCAATTGGTTGAACCGGTTAAATCATGGTTGAACCGTTATATAATTAAATTAATTATTAAATAATATTAATTATAAAAACTACATGAAATACATAAAAATATAAATAAATTTATAAGTTATATGACAAAAAATACATTAAAGTTATAACAAATAAATTTATTCTCAATATAAATTTAGATATCATGTTTTAAATATATTTTTACAATGAAAACTTATTGGTTATATTTAATTTTGTATTTCTAACAACTATATAAAGATTAAAAATATGTACAATTATTTTATTATCATAAAACATTATGGTAGGTCATTTCGGAGAAAATTAAGTGAAAAATTATTGAAATTAAAAAGATAGAGTTAAAATAGACATTCATATAAAAATAATACTTTATTATGTCAATTGCAATTAATAGATTTACTTATCTTATTAAGTACAATTGATTATTGTAGCTTAGTTGGTAAAATTGATGGTCTTTTACCCAATAGGTCATAGGTTCGAATCTCTTTAAACACAAAATATTTTTTTTTATTAGAAAAAAAAAAAAAAAAAAAAAAGGAGTTGAACCGCCCGGTTCGCCGGTTCTCACCGGTTCTGGCCGGTTCCCACCGGTTCGAACGGTTCAACTCCGGTTCGATCAGACCTCCGGTTTTATGGTCCAAACCGGACCGATATCTGGCCGGTTCCCGGTCGAACCGGCCGGTCCGGTCCGGTCCGGTTTTTAAAACATTGATTACACTCAACTCTCTCTCTCTCTAGATTTTTGGTCAGAGATAGGGAAGGGAAGCTATACATGTAGCCAAAGATTTTTCAATTTTTCCAGTAAATTTAGACTGATTCTTCGTTGATTCCATTACTTTTCGGAGGTTAATTGGGTAAAGGGTTTCCGAGAATGTCGTCGCCGGCGCCGGGCTCTGCTCCTCCTCCCTCCACGCCTCCTTCTACTAACACCACCGCCCCGCCGCCTGCCACACCGGCTGCTCCGCCGCCTGCCACGCCTGCCGCTCCTCCGCCTGCCACGCCGGCTTCTCCACCGCCTTCGACACCCACACCCGTTCCTCCAACTACCGCGCCGCCTCCGGCCGCCGCCTCCTCCCCACCGCCGCCGCTCCCGGGAGCTCCTCCTACGACTACTCCTTCCACTCCGGGAACCCCGCCCCCTACCACCAGTCCATCGCCGCCGGCCCCTACTGTACCGTCTGGATCTCCAGTCCCTCCGTCTCCGCCGGCGCCAACCGGCGGCGGCGCGTCTCCTTCGCCGCCGAGTAGGGGAACGCCGCCGGCTCCGCCGGCCAGAGGCGGCTCGCCTCCCAGTCCCAGCTCATCCGGGTCGCCGCCGTCTTCTAATGAATCCGGCGGAATTTCGACGGGAACGGTAGTTGGGATTGCTGTGGGCGGTGTTGCGTTGTTGGTGGTGCTGAGCTTGATGTTCATCTGCTGTAAGAAGAAGAAAAGACGAGCGCAGCCGGAGTACTACGTTCCTCCTCCTCCTCCGCCTCCCGGTTATAAAGGTGATGACATTTTTTTAAATCCATTCTTAGAATTTCAGATCGGATTTTCCCAGTTCCCCCCTTTCGGAATTAATTTCTCATTCAGAATTCGTTATGGTCGTTCTGTTCATGAGAGAGAAAGAGTAGAGAGAGAGAGAGAGTAGTGTGACGAAATCATGACATACACGCCCTAATTTCGTGGCGTTTAGAATTCATCATTTCCAGAATGGTAATGGAAAACACTTTATCCGTGAAAGAAAGGGAGAAAACATTGCTGCTTTTGAATTATTTTTGCTTTTTATCGCACGAGGTTGGTGAACACTGCACCTTTCTTCTTTAGATCAGTAATGGCTATAGTTGCAGAGATATTCTGGAATTTATTTACAGTTCTCGGTGAAATTCTGTTGATTCTTGATTAAATTGATCGGATTTTTCTCCCAGTTGCTGACATTTAAATGTCAAATTTGTTTTCCAGCTGATTCCTACGGTGGCCAAGTACAAAACTGGCAACAGAATGTGCCGCCGCCGCCTCATCATGTCGTTGCAATGCCACCTAAGCCTTCTCCTCCACCAGGTGGTGCATCGAGACCTCCTCACTCACCGGCTCGCGCTCCTTCACCTCAACCTCCGCCTCCTCTTCCTTACATGAGCAGCAGTGGAGGCTCTGGATCCAATTATTCGGGCCCTGAAACTCCTCTTCCACCTCTTTCTCCGGGCATGTCTTTAGGGTTTTCTAAGAGCACGTTCACGTACGAAGAGCTTGCGATGGCAACTGATGGATTCTCAGATGCTAACCTTCTTGGGCAAGGTGGGTTCGGTTACGTGCATAGGGGTGTCCTTCCGAATGGGAAAGAGGTAGCAGTTAAGCAGCTGAAAGCCGGAAGTGGACAGGGGGAGCGTGAGTTCCAGGCTGAGGTTGAGATCATTAGTCGAGTGCATCACAAGCATCTTGTGTCGTTAGTTGGATACTGCATGGCAGGAGCTCAGAGGATGCTCGTGTACGAGTTTGTTACAAACAATACTTTGGAATTCCACCTTCATGGTAAGTTGTCGCTTTGATGTTCAAACTTTGTTGAAAAGTAACATAAAAGTAGGGGAGCCTTTCCGTGCAATGTATATTCGGGAAATCTTACAATTTGGCATAATTCAGGTAAGGGAAGACCCGTAATGGATTGGCCGACAAGATTGAAGATTGCTCTAGGTTCAGCAAAAGGACTTGCATATCTACACGAGGATTGTAAGTATATTTTGGTGCATAAGTAGTGGTCGGCCTTTTTCAATACGAAATGCGTGGAAGAGAGATACTCTGTTTCTATTTCGTTTTAAAATGTTCTCTTTTATCAGGTCATCCAAAGATTATCCATAGGGATATCAAGGCTTCTAATATTCTTCTGGACTTCAACTTTGAAGCAAAGGTAATATCTTCAAGCACTTGTGGGATTTTCTTGAAAGTCTGCCAATTTGATTTCCTCCTTTATTATATCATGGGATTGGAACTCGTTTTGAGCTCTTGTTGCTAAAATGGGATCTTTCATAGTTTTGGTAAACATCAAATCAGTTGGGCTTTTAACGTGTGCTGATATACTTAATTTTACGTTGCAGGTTGCAGATTTTGGTCTTGCAAAGTTTACTTCCGATGCCAACACTCATGTCTCTACAAGAGTTATGGGAACCTTTGGGTATGGAATGCTTCTTTTCGTTTCCTTTTAATTTACTTCAGTTCATTTGAAGATTCATTTGGCATGTAGCTTGGTAAGATATGGTAAATCATTTTCCCAAATGCTAACGCTTCTGTGTAACAGGTATCTGGCTCCAGAGTACGCTGCCTCGGGAAAGCTTACTGACAAGTCCGATGTATTTTCTTACGGTGTTATGCTTTTGGAGTTGATTACTGGACGCAGGCCTGTTGACTCCAATCAAACTTACATGGACGATAGTTTAGTTGATTGGGTGAGTAGGAATTAATTTGGTTAAAGAACCCGTTTCTTTCAACTCGAGTGGGCTATCATCCGATCCACCTGTATCATTGCACGTGAGCAGTTAGTTATGTACTCGTATAACCATAGATGCTTATGTATGAAGCAATTTTGATACAGGCAAGGCCGTTGCTGACTCGCGCCCTTGATGATGGGAACTTTGATACTCTTATTGATAGAAGACTGGGAACTGATTACAATCAGAACGAGATGGCTCGTTTGGTGGCCTGTGCTGCTGCTTGTGTACGTCATTCTGCAAGGCGCCGCCCGAGAATGAGCCAGGTATGCTGATTTTAATTTGTTATTTTATTTCTGTTGTTAAAGGTCAAAATCTTAGCTAATCATGTAAGTGTATATGCTGATTGAAAATGGTTTTTCGAAAAGATTGGTTCCCATAAATTAGGTGATGCTTGGAGCTCTAAAAAGCATCAATTGACTGTACAAACTTGATTTCTTGTGAATTTATTTGCTTCAATGACTGAAGAAAGTTGACGGCTTAAATTTCCGTTCAATTGGATTATGTTCTTACCTTGTCTGTAAACTGGGGCAGGTCGTGAGGGCCTTAGAAGGAGACGTATCACTATCCGATCTGAACGAAGGAATCAGACCCGGACACAGCTCCGTATACAGCTCCCATGGAAGCTCAGACTACGACACTGCACAATACAACGAGGACATGGTAAAGTTCAGGAAAATGGCTTTGGGCAGCCAAGAATACGGAAGCACTGGCCAGTTCAGCAATCCCACAAGCGAATACGGGTTGAACCCTTCGGGATCAAGCAGCGAAGGCCAACAGACGAGAGAAATGGAGATGGCGAGGAAGAAGAAAGACAGTCAAGGTTTCAGCAGTGGTGGTCTTTGACACACACCAATTCTCTTCATCCTTCACCATCTAATTTTCTTAACATCAACTGTATTTTCATGCTAAATTTCAAGGATGGCATGCTTTCTTTCTTTCTTTTTTCTTTCTTTTTCTTTTTCTTTTTTAAAAAAAAATTCATTCTTGATTCTTGAGATTCTTCTTTCTTTTCAGGGTACTAAAATTGTATTTATTAATGGGTTAATATTTGTTCATACATACAAACTCAATTCTTTTGTATTTGATTTTTATAATGATGGTTAAGCCGTTTTGGCTTTGTTTTAAGAGCTTTTTTCTAATTTGTGTAAAAATTGGAAGTTTATGTATATTTGGAATCTAATGCTGGCTAAATGCCAAAATTTATACAGCTACTATTTGTCTATATTATACTACTAATATAAAATTAGTCCAATCTGACTTTTGTGGAGAATCCACCACTAGTCAAGGATAATTTCTTTTTTAATCAAAAGATTTGGTGTGATCCAGGTGTAATAAATACCCCATCCGTCTCATTCTACATAACTCGTTTCTTTTTGCCACGTAAATTTAGAAGTGTTTAGTTTGAAATCTGTAATTGTTAATAAATAAAAGAGTTGTTATGAGTCATTTCGAGTGAGACGATTTAAAAAATAAAACTAGTGATTTTGAATGGAACGAACGATACATTTAATAAAAATGATGTTGAGTTTGGATGAAGGGGGATATTTGTCCTTTAATTCTTTAATTCATAAAGAAAAAGTAATGTGCAAGTGGGAGCAGGCTGGATTGGGATTTGGTCAAAATTAATTTGGATTAAAAAATAAATACTAGTGGTAATATTTTAGATATAAACCGGGTGTTAGATTGAATTGAAATGGTATTGGGCACCTAAGGTGGTGGCCACATGCAACAAATTTGGATGTTTCCTTGCAAGCAAATGAGTCATTAGTATTCCCTCAAACTCACATGCACCCATCAACTTTGGTGGATAAAAAGGCATGTGCCACCAAATTCAAATCATTCCTCCTCTTCTTATTGCACATGGCCTCCAAATTCATATTCATTATGTTCCATTAATACACGATAAGTTTCATTTTCATTCATTCTACTGATATAAGTATATTTTTTTAAATGACAAGATATAGAGAGATTACTTAAAATGACAAAATTTTCATCCAATAATAAAAAATAAATAAAATATTTAATGTTCTCCATTTGCTTTCTTCGTTAGAATCACGTCTCATACGATTAATGAATAAAAAATAAATAAAATATTTACTCTTACTATTATGGACAACTATCGATCCATATTAATATAATATTGTGCGCTTTGGATCTAAGCCCATACGATTTTGCTTTTCGGGCTCCATCCCCAAAGGCCTCATAATAATGTAATGATATTCTCCTTTATATATATAAGGTCCGTCTACCTTATATTTTCGATGTGAACTTGATGTTTTTCACAACATTTATCTATCTTAAAAAGTAAACCATATCATATCCATATCAGTAGTGAACACGTTAAGAGTGTTCACAGATAGGGGAGCGTCTTGAATGCACTAGTGGTACTTTTTAAGAAAAGGGGTCATAACCATAATTTCAAAACCATGATTTTTTTTTCAACATTTAGGCCTCGTTTGTAGGGGTGATTAGCCAAGATAAAGATTTTTATCTTGGCTAATCACCCGTTTGGTATCCAAGTTACGTAATATCGGGGGCCCGTGATTTTAGTTAGGCCCGGGTTACTTTTACTATTCCTCTTTAGTGGACTAATCTTGGACATTTGGCCAAGATACATATCTTGGTATGAATAGTAAAACAAGATTACATGTGAAAATACAATTATACCCTCATTTATGTGTGAATTATATTATTTAAATTTAATTATTTCTTGGTCAATTTTGGAATTGGAAAGTTGTACACGGAAATTTCACAATTATTTGAACAAAGAAAATGGAAATGAGACAATTAATATATATTATGTAGATTTAATTATTTCTTTTTTTTTTTGAAAGAAAATTTTAATTATTTCTAGGTTCAAGAAAATGGAAATGAGGTAATATATATACTTGTGTTTTAGGGTTTGTATAGTGGTAAAAGCATAGAGGGGTATGGATGTCATTTTACTCTATCATGACAATTTTAACTTCTCTACCAAACAATTGAAGTCAGATTAGTGCTAATCTAATCTGTCAAACCAAACGACGTTGTGCCGATTGCTACTCACGAAAATCAAGTTACGTATCTGAATTTTATTTTCGGGCCCTATATCCTATCACCCCTACCAAACGAGGCCTTAGGGGAATAATGGGTAAATTGGTTGTTGGGAACCCTTTGCAGTTAATTTTGATGATGTTTTCTCAAAACCACACTTAGGCTTATTCTACATTTTATGGAGTTAAGGTTGATAGAGTTAACAAGCTAAGGCTGTTCTAGGAAGGCCGTTCTCCAGGAAGGTCGTTCTTCAGGAAGGCCATTCTCCAGGCAGGAAGGTCGTTCTTCAGGAAGGCCGTTCTCCAGGAAGGTCGTTCTTCAGGAAGGCCGTTCTCCAGGAAGGTCGTTCTTCAGGAAGGCTGTTACATCAGGCCGTATCAACCTGCTCTCTAGGTACTCCAGCTTGTTTTCAAGTTCAAGACATCAAGATGCTGGAAGATACCTCAGGCCGATGACCTACCTCCATGGGTCAACCTGCCACCTAAGCTGCCACGTCAGATGCCAGCTAGGACAAATCCCAACGGGAAGTGATGAGTCAGCACCAACGGCTAGTTGACACGTCAGCAAGCTCCAACGGCTAGTTGCCACGTCAGCAAGCTCCAACGGCTAGTTGCCACGTCAGCACCAACGGCTAGTTGCCACGTCAGCTGCCAAGTCAGCGCAGACTCCAACGGCTAGTTTTCAAACTATGCCTATATAAAGACTTCCCACTTCAATGGAACTGTACGGGAAATTCATTATTCAAAAGCTAAAGTGCTGTAGAAATTCTCTCTCTAGTTCTATCCATTCAACACTCGAAAACCCTAGATATTTCCCAAGTGTTGGAAAAGAGAATTTCTCCATTGAAGAACACCGCAAGCTTGAAGCGTTTACTGCCGCATCAAGCTCGCACTCCAAACAACCTCCTCCCCCATCAGTTAGATAGGTTGAGGCCGTTGTAAAGCTGGTTGTATTGCTAGTTGCAAAGTGTATGAAACTGATACTCAGTCAGTATAAATAAGAGAGGTGTATGAAACTGATACTCAGTCAGTATAAATAAGAGAGAAGGTGGATCCAAAAGAAAAGGGATTCTCAGGTCGAGTCGACCTGACGTGGATGTAGGAGGGTTTCTCCGAACCACGCTAAATCACGGTGTCTCTCTCTCTCTTTATTTATCGCCCTTACATTATATTATCTAACTGACGAGCATCAACCTGCATATCGCATCAACCTGCATATCGCATCAACCTGCATATTGCATCAACCTGCATATTGCATCAACCTGCATATCGCATCAACCTGCATATTGCATCAACCTGCATATCGCATCAACCTGCATATTGCATCAACCTGCATATCGCATCAACCTGCATATCGCATCAACCTGCATATTGCATCAACTTGCATATCGCATCAACCTGCATATCGCATCAACCTGCAACTGTTCACCAGCCTTGAGATTTTTCAAAGAGTAAATCAACCTCCACCAACTTCCGCATAAGCACAGTTTGATAAATCAAGCTTGTTCCCAAACGAGCTTGATAGATCAACCTGTCTCTGATAAGGATCGACCTTGACACTCGACCTTAGATCGACCTGATTTTATAAAACTTTAAAAAGTCGAAAAAAGGTTGGTTATTGGTGTATTCCCCCCCCCCCCCCCATACACCAATTACTCTTTCCCAGGGACCAACAAGTGGTATCAGAGCAGTGGTTCTTTTGACCGCTGCTTTGCATACTAAAAGTTTTTATGAAGCTTTTGGTCATTTTGAACCGATCCTATTTTGAAAAATCTTTTCATACACGCATATCATTTTTTTTTTTTTTGCAATGGAAGCTTCTCTTCTCAGGTTATGTGAAGACTTCTCAGTCCAAGGATATGAAGATTGGAGCTTCCGGATAAGGATGTGTCTTCAAGCGCATCACATTCTAATGTGGGATGTGATCGAGAATGGTCCAACACGAATCTATGAAGCCACTCCCGAAATCGAAGGGACTGATCCAGGAAAAGTCACTTATGTCAAAAAGCTCAAAAGTCCCCGTGATTTTACAACGGAGGAAAGAATAGAGGCAAGTCTTGATAGCTATGCTATGGGTCTCATTTCTAGCACTGTTAATGGCGTCTACCTTGCCAAAATTCGCAATCTTGACACTGCAAAAGAAATGTGGGATACCCTTAAGACTATCAGCCTATGTTCCGAAGAAGAAGCAACAAAAGCTCATTTCTCCGACAGCTCGTCGAGTGATGATGAAGAAGAGTGCTTCGTCGGAGAACTCCCTCTCACCGACGAACAACCTCAGGTAGTTGCTCTACTCCTTCCATTTTCTTTATCTGACAATGAAAGTGCAGATGAGGAAGATAAAGACCTATCCAAGGCCGTGTCCCTGGAAGAGGTCAAGAAGCAACTGAAGGAATATGCCGAACTCGCTGAGTTATTCAAGGAGGTCGTTGAAGATAATGCCGAGCTAATGGATCAAAATGAAAAACTCAAGCTGGCATTAGAAGAAAGAGTATCTCCCTACAATGAAGAAAAGGAAAGGGAGATAGAAACCCTAAAGTCAAAGGTTGAAAAGTTGACTTTAAGGGAGAAGGAGCTTGAAGAACAAGCTCAGGCATCTGCCTCACGGGAACAAGCTCTGCCTGACAAGGTTGTCAAGCTGAAGAACCCAGCTCGTCAGCCTCAGGCCATTCTCATAAAGCAGCATAGGAAGAAGAACCTTTTTGAGAAGGAACAGCCTGTTCCTAAGAAGGAGGCACGACCTGTCCAAAAGAGGCAGCAGCGTCGACCTGCCTCAAAACCTCAAGATCAGGCTGCTCAACAAAGGAAGTATCAAGGCCGATATGATCCAAGGCCTTACCAACCTCAGGTCTTCTATCAGCTTGCTTATCAAGGCTGTTACTGCTATCAACCTCAGCAACCTTATTTTCAAAGAAGGCAGTATCAACCTTATCAACCTGGATATTATGAAGAGCCGTTCTATCAACCTCAACATCCTCGCTCTCATAAGAAGGCTCCCAAGCCCAAGACCGCCACTGCCTTGTCAGCCTCGAATAAAAGCAGACCGGCGAAACAAGTTTGGGTCCCAAAGGCCGTTCCCGCAACCGATGCAGCACCCAATCTCAAATGGGTTGCTAGGTTTAATTAATTGCAGGTCGGGAAGGCTCAGAGAAGGAGCCAAACAGCTCGTGGAGCTGTGTGAATCGTTGATAGTGGATGCTCCAAGCACATGATGTGTAACAAGATGCTACTATCAAATTATGTAGAACGAGTCGGACCTCAAGTAACATACGAAGGCAACTCTAAAGGCCGTACTCAAGGTCAGGGCGACTTAAATGTTGGTAAAACCTCTACTCATAATGTCTCTTATGTTGAAGGTTTTAATCATAATTTATTCTCTGTGTCGCAATTCTGCTCGAATGGTAAACGAGTAGAATTCACCGCTAACAAATGTCTTGTGAGAAATGAGGAAGGAAAAATACTCCTTACCAGAATAGTGCAGGACAAACTTTACAGTCAAATTGACTGATAAAAGAGAGACCTGCCTGGGCATGAAAACTGACTCCGAGACAAGCTGGCTATGGCACAAGAGGTTAAGCCATTTGAATTCCAAGGCCATCAACAAATCGGCATGTCGCTTAACCTTTTGCTCACCCCGAGTTCGATGAACCAATCAATGAACCCGAGCCAATTCTCTCAAGAAGAAATATCTCGACGGAGATGATCGGACGATAATCATCTGTAGGAGCTCATTGTTGGGAACCCGAACCAAGGAGTGCGCACTCGAAGGGCGATTGGTAAAAGTGCGTTGCTTAGCTGCCCTTGTATTGACCCCAAGGTCGATATGCAGTCAAGGTCGATAATCAACCTTGATGATCAGCATTTGAATCAACCTTGTATAAAGTTCCTCGTACTAAGGGGGAACACAGGCCGTCACTCAATCGTCAGTCAACAGGCCGCTAATCAGTCAACAACTCGTTCTCAGAACAATCCTACAGAGTGATCTATCAGACTGATGTGAGCCATCCAAATCCGATACTATCGATCTTAGATCGACCTGTATTCCTCAAATTGAGGGGGAACACTTGAACAAATGTTTCACCAATTGAGGGGGAACAAAGGCCGATCCTTGACCAAGGCCGATGCAAGTCAAGGTCGTGATCAGCCTTGATGCTATCAAGCTTGATGCTATCAACCTTGATGCTATCAACCTTGATGCTATCAACCTCTAGTTCACAAAGGGGGAATCAAAGGGATTGTATCACCCTTTGTCTTTTCTTTAACTTCTTCAATATGCTAATATTTCTTCAATTATTAATACTTATTGCTCCAAGTATTGCATATATATTAATGCCTACCTTTTGTAGGTAATAAGAGCAAAAATGGGTAATCAAGAAGCCATGAAGGCTGATATAATGATCTTGAAGAAAGAGGTCTCGTCTCTTCGGTCCTTAGTTCAAAACCTTTCTGATGATGCCAAAAAGGGGGAAGGACAGAAGAAGAAATCTCCGAGACCAACCTGCCTTATTATGTTGATTCCTTATACTGTTTTAACTGTGTAGTTAGAACAAGCTTGTAATATTCTTTATCTTTCTAGGAATCTCATTTGTGAAGTGTTGGTTTTGACATCATCAAAAAGGGGGAAATTGTTGGGAACCCTTTGCAGTTAATTTTGATGATGTTTTCTCAAAACCACACTTAGGCTTATTCTACATTTTATGGAGTTAAGGTTGATAGAGTTAACAAGCTAAGGCTGTTCTAGGAAGGCCGTTCTCCAGGAAGGTCGTTCTTCAGGAAGGCCATTCTCCAGGCAGGAAGGTCGTTCTTCAGGAAGGCCGTTCTCCAGGAAGGTCGTTCTTCAGGAAGGCCGTTCTCCAGGAAGGTCGTTCTTCAGGAAGGCTGTTACATCAGGCCGTATCAACCTGCTCTCTAGGTACTCCAGCTTGTTTTCAAGTTCAAGACATCAAGATGCTGGAAGATACCTCAGGCCGATGACCTACCTCCATGGGTCAACCTGCCACCTAAGCTGCCACGTCAGATGCCAGCTAGGACAAATCCCAACGGGAAGTGATGAGTCAGCACCAACGGCTAGTTGACACGTCAGCAAGCTCCAACGGCTAGTTGCCACGTCAGCAAGCTCCAACGGCTAGTTGCCACGTCAGCACCAACGGCTAGTTGCCACGTCAGCTGCCAAGTCAGCGCAGACTCCAACGGCTAGTTTTCAAACTATGCCTATATAAAGACTTCCCACTTCAATGGAACTGTACGGGAAATTCATTATTCAAAAGCTAAAGTGCTGTAGAAATTCTCTCTCTAGTTCTATCCATTCAACACTCGAAAACCCTAGATATTTCCCAAGTGTTGGAAAAGAGAATTTCTCCATTGAAGAACACCGCAAGCTTGAAGCGTTTACTGCCGCATCAAGCTCGCACTCCAAACAACCTCCTCCCCCATCAGTTAGATAGGTTGAGGCCGTTGTAAAGCTGGTTGTATTGCTAGTTGCAAAGTGTATGAAACTGATACTCAGTCAGTATAAATAAGAGAGGTGTATGAAACTGATACTCAGTCAGTATAAATAAGAGAGAAGGTGGATCCAAAAGAAAAGGGATTCTCAGGTCGAGTCGACCTGACGTGGATGTAGGAGGGTTTCTCCGAACCACGCTAAATCACGGTGTCTCTCTCTCTCTTTATTTATCGCCCTTACATTATATTATCTAACTGACGAGCATCAACCTGCATATCGCATCAACCTGCATATCGCATCAACCTGCATATTGCATCAACCTGCATATTGCATCAACCTGCATATCGCATCAACCTGCATATTGCATCAACCTGCATATCGCATCAACCTGCATATTGCATCAACCTGCATATCGCATCAACCTGCATATCGCATCAACCTGCATATTGCATCAACTTGCATATCGCATCAACCTGCATATCGCATCAACCTGCAACTGTTCACCAGCCTTGAGATTTTTCAAAGAGTAAATCAACCTCCACCAACTTCCGCATAAGCACAGTTTGATAAATCAAGCTTGTTCCCAAACGAGCTTGATAGATCAACCTGTCTCTGATAAGGATCGACCTTGACACTCGACCTTAGATCGACCTGATTTTATAAAACTTTAAAAAGTCGAAAAAAGGTTGGTTATTGGTGTATTCCCCCCCCCCCCCCCCCCCCCCATACACCAATTACTCTTTCCCAGGGACCAACAAGTGGTATCAGAGCAGTGGTTCTTTTGACCGCTGCTTTGCATACTAAAAGTTTTTATGAAGCTTTTGGTCATTTTGAACCGATCCTATTTTGAAAAATCTTTTCATACACGCATATCATTTTTTTTTTTTTTGCAATGGAAGCTTCTCTTCTCAGGTTATGTGAAGACTTCTCAGTCCAAGGATATGAAGATTGGAGCTTCCGGATAAGGATGTGTCTTCAAGCGCATCACATTCTAATGTGGGATGTGATCGAGAATGGTCCAACACGAATCTATGAAGCCACTCCCGAAATCGAAGGGACTGATCCAGGAAAAGTCACTTATGTCAAAAAGCTCAAAAGTCCCCGTGATTTTACAACGGAGGAAAGAATAGAGGCAAGTCTTGATAGCTATGCTATGGGTCTCATTTCTAGCACTGTTAATGGCGTCTACCTTGCCAAAATTCGCAATCTTGACACTGCAAAAGAAATGTGGGATACCCTTAAGACTATCAGCCTATGTTCCGAAGAAGAAGCAACAAAAGCTCATTTCTCCGACAGCTCGTCGAGTGATGATGAAGAAGAGTGCTTCGTCGGAGAACTCCCTCTCACCGACGAACAACCTCAGGTAGTTGCTCTACTCCTTCCATTTTCTTTATCTGACAATGAAAGTGCAGATGAGGAAGATAAAGACCTATCCAAGGCCGTGTCCCTGGAAGAGGTCAAGAAGCAACTGAAGGAATATGCCGAACTCGCTGAGTTATTCAAGGAGGTCGTTGAAGATAATGCCGAGCTAATGGATCAAAATGAAAAACTCAAGCTGGCATTAGAAGAAAGAGTATCTCCCTACAATGAAGAAAAGGAAAGGGAGATAGAAACCCTAAAGTCAAAGGTTGAAAAGTTGACTTTAAGGGAGAAGGAGCTTGAAGAACAAGCTCAGGCATCTGCCTCACGGGAACAAGCTCTGCCTGACAAGGTTGTCAAGCTGAAGAACCCAGCTCGTCAGCCTCAGGCCATTCTCATAAAGCAGCATAGGAAGAAGAACCTTTTTGAGAAGGAACAGCCTGTTCCTAAGAATGAGGCACGACCTGTCCAAAAGAGGCAGCAGCGTCGACCTGCCTCAAAACCTCAAGATCAGGCTGCTCAACAAAGGAAGTATCAAGGCCGATATGATCCAAGGCCTTACCAACCTCAGGTCTTCTATCAGCTTGCTTATCAAGGCTGTTACTGCTATCAACCTCAGCAACCTTATTTTCAAAGAAGGCAGTATCAACCTTATCAACCTGGATATTATGAAGAGCCGTTCTATCAACCTCAACATCCTCGCTCTCATAAGAAGGCTCCCAAGCCCAAGACCGCCACTGCCTTGTCAGCCTCGAATAAAAGCAGACCGGCGAAACAAGTTTGGGTCCCAAAGGCCGTTCCCGCAACCGATGCAGCACCCAATCTCAAATGGGTTGCTAGGTTTAATTAATTGCAGGTCGGGAAGGCTCAGAGAAGGAGCCAAACAGCTCGTGGAGCTGTGTGAATCGTTGATAGTGGATGCTCCAAGCACATGATGTGTAACAAGATGCTACTATCAAATTATGTAGAACGAGTCGGACCTCAAGTAACATACGAAGGCAACTCTAAAGGCCGTACTCAAGGTCAGGGCGACTTAAATGTTGGTAAAACCTCTACTCATAATGTCTCTTATGTTGAAGGTTTTAATCATAATTTATTCTCTGTGTCGCAATTCTGCTCGAATGGTAAACGAGTAGAATTCACCGCTAACAAATGTCTTGTGAGAAATGAGGAAGGAAAAATACTCCTTACCAGAATAGTGCAGGACAAACTTTACAGTCAAATTGACTGATAAAAGAGAGACCTGCCTGGGCATGAAAACTGACTCCGAGACAAGCTGGCTATGGCACAAGAGGTTAAGCCATTTGAATTCCAAGGCCATCAACAAATCGGCATGTCGCTTAACCTTTTGCTCACCCCGAGTTCGATGAACCAATCAATGAACCCGAGCCAATTCTCTCAAGAAGAAATATCTCGACGGAGATGATCGGACGATAATCATCTGTAGGAGCTCATTGTTGGGAACCCGAACCAAGGAGTGCGCACTCGAAGGGCGATTGGTAAAAGTGCGTTGCTTAGCTGCCCTTGTATTGACCCCAAGGTCGATATGCAGTCAAGGTCGATAATCAACCTTGATGATCAGCATTTGAATCAACCTTGTATAAAGTTCCTCGTACTAAGGGGGAACACAGGCCGTCACTCAATCGTCAGTCAACAGGCCGCTAATCAGTCAACAACTCGTTCTCAGAACAATCCTACAGAGTGATCTATCAGACTGATGTGAGCCATCCAAATCCGATACTATCGATCTTAGATCGACCTGTATTCCTCAAATTGAGGGGGAACACTTGAACAAATGTTTCACCAATTGAGGGGGAACAAAGGCCGATCCTTGACCAAGGCCGATGCAAGTCAAGGTCGTGATCAGCCTTGATGCTATCAAGCTTGATGCTATCAACCTTGATGCTATCAACCTTGATGCTATCAACCTCTAGTTCACAAAGGGGGAATCAAAGGGATTGTATCACCCTTTGTCTTTTCTTTAACTTCTTCAATATGCTAATATTTCTTCAATTATTAATACTTATTGCTCCAAGTATTGCATATATATTAATGCCTACCTTTTGTAGGTAATAAGAGCAAAAATGGGTAATCAAGAAGCCATGAAGGCTGATATAATGATCTTGAAGAAAGAGGTCTCGTCTCTTCGGTCCTTAGTTCAAAACCTTTCTGATGATGCCAAAAAGGGGGAAGGACAGAAGAAGAAATCTCCGAGACCAACCTGCCTTATTATGTTGATTCCTTATACTGTTTTAACTGTGTAGTTAGAACAAGCTTGTAATATTCTTTATCTTTCTAGGAATCTCATTTGTGAAGTGTTGGTTTTGACATCATCAAAAAGGGGGAAATTGTTGGGAACCCTTTGCAGTTAATTTTGATGATGTTTTCTCAAAACCACACTTAGGCTTATTCTACATTTTATGGAGTTAAGGTTGATAGAGTTAACAAGCTAAGGCTGTTCTAGGAAGGCCGTTCTCCAGGAAGGTCGTTCTTCAGGAAGGCCATTCTCCAGGCAGGAAGGTCGTTCTTCAGGAAGGCCGTTCTCCAGGAAGGTCGTTCTTCAGGAAGGCCGTTCTCCAGGAAGGTCGTTCTTCAGGAAGGCTGTTACATCAGGCCGTATCAACCTGCTCTCTAGGTACTCCAGCTTGTTTTCAAGTTCAAGACATCAAGATGCTGGAAGATACCTCAGGCCGATGACCTACCTCCATGGGTCAACCTGCCACCTAAGCTGCCACGTCAGATGCCAGCTAGGACAAATCCCAACGGGAAGTGATGAGTCAGCACCAACGGCTAGTTGACACGTCAGCAAGCTCCAACGGCTAGTTGCCACGTCAGCAAGCTCCAACGGCTAGTTGCCACGTCAGCACCAACGGCTAGTTGCCACGTCAGCTGCCAAGTCAGCGCAGACTCCAACGGCTAGTTTTCAAACTATGCCTATATAAAGACTTCCCACTTCAATGGAACTGTACGGGAAATTCATTATTCAAAAGCTAAAGTGCTGTAGAAATTCTCTCTCTAGTTCTATCCATTCAACACTCGAAAACCCTAGATATTTCCCAAGTGTTGGAAAAGAGAATTTCTCCATTGAAGAACACCGCAAGCTTGAAGCGTTTACTGCCGCATCAAGCTCGCACTCCAAACAACCTCCTCCCCCATCAGTTAGATAGGTTGAGGCCGTTGTAAAGCTGGTTGTATTGCTAGTTGCAAAGTGTATGAAACTGATACTCAGTCAGTATAAATAAGAGAGGTGTATGAAACTGATACTCAGTCAGTATAAATAAGAGAGAAGGTGGATCCAAAAGAAAAGGGATTCTCAGGTCGAGTCGACCTGACGTGGATGTAGGAGGGTTTCTCCGAACCACGCTAAATCACGGTGTCTCTCTCTCTCTTTATTTATCGCCCTTACATTATATTATCTAACTGACGAGCATCAACCTGCATATCGCATCAACCTGCATATCGCATCAACCTGCATATTGCATCAACCTGCATATCGCATCAACCTGCATATTGCATCAACCTGCATATCGCATCAACCTGCATATTGCATCAACCTGCATATCGCATCAACCTGCATATCGCATCAACCTGCATATTGCATCAACTTGCATATCGCATCAACCTGCATATCGCATCAACCTGCAACTGTTCACCAGCCTTGAGATTTTTCAAAGAGTAAATCAACCTCCACCAACTTCCGCATAAGCACAGTTTGATAAATCAAGCTTGTTCCCAAACGAGCTTGATAGATCAACCTGTCTCTGATAAGGATCGACCTTGACACTCGACCTTAGATCGACCTGATTTTATAAAACTTTAAAAAGTCGAAAAAAGGTTGGTTATTGGTGTATTCCCCCCCCCCCCCCCCATACACCAATTACTCTTTCCCAGGGACCAACATTGGTATTAATTCGTATTGAATGGGTAAAATGTTTATTACTATGTGTGAGGATTACACATATTTATACAATTAATGAAATAGGGTACAAGAAAGGATCTACTGATATGGTACTAATCAAAATTAATTTCTAGAATATTTTATAGTGTCACATAATAAAATGCAAAAGCACAAACTATGTTACCCTTATTTTAGTTCATTTTAAATGAAAATTATGAAATGAAATAAATAAGTGTTTGAAAGTTGCAATAACCTATAATTCCAAGAGAAACAACTCTTTTTATGAGCTTCTAGAAGCTACTCACCACCAATTTTAAAATATTTATACTTCAATATTGGGTGCGTGGCTCAATATCTAATTGTTTCTAAACTAGTGCAGTACCCGTCGAAATTCGACGGGTTTCAAATTATTTTGTAATTACAAATAAAAGTTTTAATAAAAATTAAATAATTTTTTATATTAATTATTCCAAGTAGCCCGTTACTCGTAGTAAATATGAAAATTGATTAAGAAATTAACATTTTTACGATAGATATGTTTTATATTTTATCTCGTCAAATTTTAACATGAAAATGTTACTTTAAAACAAAATTTATAATAAAATAAAAATATATTATGCCTCCCGTTGTTTATTTTATCTAAACAACCTTCAGATGGATCTTTTTTGAAGGAATAAAAAGGGTTAACATTTCTTAAAGAACTATATGATTTAAGTCACGTCAAAATTCGATTTGAATCACTTAATAAGAATCTCCATAATTAATATCAATTTTCGACGGGATTTAATTTATTTTGCAATCGTGCATAAAATTTTTAATCTAAATACATAATTATCTATATTAATTATTGTAATCCGCCCGTTACTTGTAACAATAAAAAAAATGTTAAAACGTAATATTATAATCTCATGTTAGCCCGTTATTCGACGTAACTTTAGCATAAATAGTGCAAATCTGCCCGTTAATTTCGTTAGCCCGTTCGATATAACGTTAGCATCTATATTTAATTATTGCAATCCGCCCGTTACTTGTAACAATAAAAAAATACGCTAAAGCGTAATATTGTAATATCCTGTTAGCCTGTTGTTCAGCATAATGTTATCATAATTAGTGCAAATCTACTCGTTAATTTTTCTGTTAGCCCATTCGAGGCTTTTTAGAATTTTTCATTTTTGAGATTTCTACATTAATATAATGTAGTTTCTCAAATCAAGTATGATTTTGATTAACACATATAATCTATTTATATATGTACTTTGTCACTAAGTTCTTGTGAAAATTCGATGTGGGACGGGAATCCTTGTTATAATATAATTGAAGTAAATTATCGATGAATATTGATTTTTCGTTTGTAGGGATAACATTTGAAGATAAAATATATATTTTTATTTATTTGAGGGCATATAGAATAATCGTAATGTTAATGTATATCAATTAATGTATGTGATATGTTTAATTAAATTTTAATCGTTAATAAGCCAAATCAATGAGAATATTGGAAAATATTCATAAAAATCATACGTGATTAAATGTTAAAAAATAAAAATTAACGGGTATATTTACTCAAATAAAATATGGATTTTGATGGAGATACATGATCTATTTATATAGGAATTTTGTTGCTAAGTTCTTTTAAAAATTCGATGTGGGACGAAAATCCTAATTATAATGATTTTAATCTTTAATGAGCCAAATCAATGAGAATATTGAAAAATATTCATAAAAATCACACACGATGCCACGTAGGACGAAGATCCGTAACGGTATTATATATATATTGATAATGTAGTTTTCAAGATTTCGATTAATTTTAAATTTATTTTTATAGTGCAATTTCTCCATGTTTAATAGAATTTATATTGACAAAAACTATTTCTTCTACTCCATTTAAATATATTTTATTTTCTTATGCGTCCGTTTAAAATAATGTTGTTTCATTTTGTTTTCAAGTTTATCTTTAGGATAGTATTTCTACTTTCATTACTCTCTTTTCAATTTTGGTGTCGATATACTTTGAACTTGTATATTCGAGTATCCAAAATTAGTTGGAGATACATTTGTAAATTCAAAAACGGGAAGAATATCATCACCCGGCAGGTACAATATTGGGATGTTCTAATTAATTGGCTCATTGCAATATTTGAATTTCATTTGAATTATATCCCTTTTCATTCTATTCATAGTAAAAAAAAAATACTTAATACCCATTATTCTCAACGTCTCATGCTATTTCTCGGATTTTTCATTTGTAATTGGATCGTAATAAAATGTGAGGGCTAAATATTTACAGTTATACAAGAAACAAGATAAGTAGTATGAAATAATTCAATAAAAACTCTATAATACAAGTAGAGTGAGAAGGAGGGGGTATGATACTCATAAATGTTTTTTGTAAATCGAAGAAAATAGCGTTATCATATTGTGCTCGTTTTGTTCAGTTGGGTAAACAGAAAGGGAATGAAAACAAGTTTAGTAAGGGAATAGAACCAATGCGAATTATTTTTATTGAGTTTGGTTTAATGAGATAGAAAATGAATTACTTATGAGAAAGGATTCTCCTTTCCCTTGTTTCACCTCTTTCCCGATGAGTAACAACTTGGGGGTTGAATTATCCCAAATAATAGAATTTTTTACCTAATATTCGAACCAAATAACAAATAATGAATTCAGTTAATCGTTTTTATTTCCCTGTCAAACGAGAACTTAGAGTTTAGCTGCTCAAATATCCTTTTGTCCTCTCTACTCCACCAACCGCCCCTTCTACGATAGACGATAGACGTCAACTTTCGCACGAGACTTGGAAGACATAAATTACAAAGAAAAAGGTAAGAACATTCATTCACACGTCACCTGCCTTTAATCACAGTCAATACAATTTTTTCTTTAAATGGACGTAAATGTACTACAATTACTTAAACATGCGATTATTATATTAGTATATTTATTAATATAATAAGTACATGTGAGGAGTAAATATAGACCGTGTAGTACTGTCATGTTAAGCCCAATGTAAAATTACCCCTCAACATGAGATTGCGACACGTGGCTTAGCATGATAGGACACATGGGTTTTTTTCCCCTTTACTTTTTATTTATTGATAATATATAGACGTCTATCCACAATAACAAAAATCAAATTATGTAAACTTTATAAAATACACACAAAATTTGTCAAAGTTGAGATTTTTGGAACAAAATACACCTTCCCTTACCAAGGAGAATTTTGACCTACGACCCCTGTCGGCATCATCGGCCTCCCCAAGCTCAAGATTTCCTTAGTTCCATACCCATCCCTTCTCTCTCTCTCTCTCTCTCTCTCTCTCTCTCTCTCTCTCTTCGCCGGAAATCAGTCCATCGCCGGAAGTTCAGTCCGTCGCTGGAAGTCCAAGTTTGTCTCTGAGATCGGTTTTTGGGACCCCCTCTTAGCTCGTTTGTCGGCCTTTCTCTCTATCCCTTCGCCGGAAGTCCAAATCGTCGCTGGAAGTCCAAATCGTCGCCGGAAGTTCAGTTCGTCTGAAATTCTTAATTGAGCTTCACATCGATTCAAGGTATGAAACACAATTTTAAGATACGATACGTCAGAAATCATATGCGTTTTTTCATATGTTTGTTGCATTTTACTACGATGAATGCCTTAATAGCTGTTGATTTGATGAATTTGAAGTTTCAAACCTTGATGAAGAACTGTATGTTCAGTATAGTTATTCTTTGTCACTGGAGGCACGATTAGTATCAACAGAACCATGTTTTATATCCCAAACATGGTTATATTAGTACCATTAGTTATATGTTCGCTAAATGTTCCATTATGCTGATAAACCAACGTTCGATGATATTTGTCCACGGAGGTGATTGGTCTGACAACGACAAGTATAACGGCGGCCGAATAGAGCTCATTCCTATGCGCGAGTTTGATATGAATTATAAAATTTGTTAAGCAAGATTGAAATACGTTGAAGAAGCCGAAGGCTGGGTACTTGTATGATATAGATGCATTGGTTATCTCCCACAACTAACCAAAAGATTAGAATGAAGATCACCGATGATTGCGTGTTGGCCTTTTTGATGGCATCAGCCGTGACTCCCGTGTTGTACATAACTACAACACCAGTTAATACTGATTCTGAATTAATAAGTTTAGTGTTGCGGCAAAACCGGGTGGTTCCAACTCCAACAAGAATAATGAATTCGTCGATAAGAAATTCAGACAAGGTTTCTTGATCGAGAGATTGAGCATGAGAGGGAGCATGAAGTATTTGAAGATGTTGATAATGATCATGTTGAGGACGAACATCTTCATGATGAAACTGATTCTCATGATGAAACTGATCCCCCCCGACCTGAATCAGATTGTAAGAGAAAATACTTCTATTGTTCGACAATGGACTATTCCGGGTGCTTCCTTCCATGCCTCAGTTCCCGTGGAAGAGTTTGGAGGAGGTCGATATGAGATGATTGATGATTGCAGAATGAACACACTTGAAAAGGATTTCATTTTCACCAATAAAGCCAGTTTGATAGCATTATGTGGTTTGTATCGTCTTGTAAACCACTTTCAGTTTGTTACTAAGCGCTCCTCCAAAACAAAATATCACGTTGTGTGCAAGCATAATGCAGATACGTGTGCATTCGTCTTATAAGCGACAACTATGTGAATTGCTTGGATTATTGATGAATGGATGACTCACACATGCGAGAAAGATCTCAGATATCATTCGGATCCGGCAGTATATTCTAAAGTTTTAGCTGAATACTTTGGCCCTAGTTTCATGGTAAAGGGCGTTGTGCTTAGGCTGAGGGACATGATGGCACATGTACAAAGGTTATTCGGTGTGAAAATAAAATACTCACTCGCTTTGTCAGCAAGGAATCAAAACTTGACTTTGACTTATAGTGAGTCAAGCAAGTCATTTCATATGCTTCCCTCATATTTATATATGTTAGAGCATGCAAACCATGGTTCCATCGTTGATTTGTTGACCGATGGTACTGATGGTACTTTTATGTACTGCTACATGGTTGTTGCTGCATGCATTAGAGCCTTCAAGGCTTGTCGTCCCGTTATTGTTGTTGATGGTACACATTAAAAAATACAAGGGTGTTATGTTCGTTGCTGCTACGAAGGATGCTAACGAACAGGTTGTGCCCTTAGCATTTGGGTTGGGAGACAAGGAATCCGATGCATCACGGACCAGGTATTTTCAACAGTTGCGGCGTACTTTTGGGTACCCTGAAAATTTGTTGATTGTTTCTGACCAACATCTCAGTATCAAGAATGCTATGGATATTGTATATCCAGAGATACCTCACGGCCTATGTACAAACCATCTGTTTAGTGTCATTTTGTTAGGTTTTAGTCGTTATTTGTTATTCGTATTTGTGTTGTTTTTATGTCGTTTTGCGTTTTTGTTACTATGATATGGGTGTTTGTAGTGTTTTGATAGTAAGAGGTGAGGAGGTCGAGAAGGAGAAGAAAGAATGAAGAAAGAAGTGAAAAAAAAGGGAGTCAAAGATGGAGAATTGCGTATGTGGTGTGGAGCGCTCGCTCGAATTATCAAGATCAAGAAGAGGAAAGGGAGAGTGTCATTTGGAGCGCCCGCTCTATGCTTTTCGAGCGCTCGCTTGCTGTCAAGATCAAGAGGAAAAGACATAGCTAACCCGGAACGCTCGCTCTCAATTGATGGAGCGCTCGCTCGTAACCTGTCGAATTTTATTTTATATTTCCTTGTTAGAATCAAACTCTTACCTTGTTATATATATATATATATATATATATATATATATATATATATATATATATATATATATGCCATTAGGGCATGAAGAAGAGACATCTTTATATTTCATTTTCAGTTTCGAATACTCTAGTTTTAGTTTTTATTGCTTTCAATTTGTTCTGGATCAGATTCTACAAGTTCTTATTCAAGTTCCTTTCGTTCGTTCGTGTTCTTCGTTCTCATTTTAATTCATAAGTTATTTATTGCTTTCTTTTCGTTTAACTAATTGCGTTCTTAGTTTATTAGATTTAATTTCTTAAGTTCTTCGTTTAATTCTTTTGTTCAATCTTGAGTTCGTAGTTTAGATTCATTTTTCCAAAGTTTATTTTATTTCGTTTTTTTAAGTTCTTAAAGTTAGATTTATTTTTCCAGATTTTCAGATTTAATTTATTCATGTCTAGATTCGTTTTCGTTTCCTTCGTTGCTTTCGTTCTTGTTTTCTCTACGATTTTTGCCTAGGTAGTTTAATTGCTTTTATTTAATTCCTTAGATTAATTAGTTTAGATTATTTCTTTGCTTTCTAGATTAGATTATTTATTTGCTTTGATTTAATTGTTTTGATTTATTTTATTGCCTAAGATTTAAAAATAAAAAACCTAAAAATTCTCTTTACTTGTTTTCTTAGATTTAGGCTAGATTAGGATTGTTTGCTACACACGATTATTTGCCCTTAAGTTTTTCTTGAGATTCGACTTAGGATTTTACTTGTTAGTGCTACGATAGATTTCGTTCTATTGCAAACACTTTTTGGTGAAACAAATTTTGGCGCCGTTGCCGGGGATCGAACCCGGGTCACCCGCGTGACAGGTGGGAATACTTACCACTATACTACAACGACCATGGGTGAAATAACAAATAAGCTATCATGGGTGAAAGTTACGAGGATCATTACGATCCCAAGAAGGCTGAGTAGAAGAAGAAGAAGGATGAAAATTAGTATACCTCGAAAGGTGGCGCTTGATGTCATAGACTCGATCCTCAACTCCCTGGACTTGTGTCCCCATGTTCTGCACCTGAAGTCCCAAGTTCTCCATATTAGTCGTCATCGACTGAAATAGAGTAGCATGGGAGTCCAATCTCTCGAACAACTCGATCTGGAAAGTGTTGAACCCCTGCTGATATTCCTGAAAGTAAGACGGGGGTTCCTCGGATTGAGCTCGACGTCGACCATGTCGGGGTGCCGGTGCAGCTCCAGCTCCAACATCCATGTCTTCTTCCTGATCTTCTCCCTGATCGGCCGGTGCTCCATGGATAGCAATGTACACCTTCACCGCACTCCTTAAATGTCATGGTTTGAACTGAGTAGGAGAAGACAAGTATTGGCCGTTGATGAGCTCAGCTGGAGTGATCTCATGGCTTGGGACTAATGACATCGGAGGGTTGGGATAAAACGGGACCGCCATAAAACGAGTTATCGCCGTAGCGATCTGGGAAAGGGCTGGATGAGCATTGTGCCTCGACTGGTTGCCGATAATCTGGTTCCATGTAAAGTGCGAGATGCTGACCTGCACATTATTTTTAGCGGCCCATAACATGTAGCATTCTGGGCCACTAACCTTACTTCCTTCGACTTTCCCTATTACATTGAATGCTAGAAAACGATGCAACACAAGTAGAGAATTATCACGAATAAATGAAGCAAGAACACCCTTAGTCCCCCCAGTTATCACAACCAGTTAAATCCTTCCAAGCAGCAAAGTAATTAAACTCAGGAGGCACAAATTGTACAGCATCATCAGAATAATGAAAACCAAAAATTTCATGCATACGAGAACAAGAAACCTCACAAAAGACACCACCTAAATTACATAGCAAAATTGTCTCATCCTCATACCCTTCATCGGTGTTCTTCTCTAAACGAGCAGTACACAACATCTCTAAACATAGTATATCATGCCCCTCCCATCGCCGATTAAAGTATTGAGATAACTATAGAATTTCTAGATATTGAGCAAGAGAATCTCCTAGACGTAACTCCTCAAGAAAAGTCTGTGAAAAATGACGAGGAGGTAACAATTCCTAATTTTTGAGAGGAAGATATCGATTTGTTACCTGTGATAATTCTCTACTTCTGTTGCATCGTTTTCTAGCATTCAATGTAACAAGGAAAGTCGAAGGAAGTAAGGTTAGTGGCCCAGAATGCTACATGTTATGGGCCGCTAAAAATAATGTGCAGGTCAGCATCTCGCACTTCATATGGAACCAGATTATCGGCAACCAGTCGAGGCACAATGTTCATCCAGCCCTTTCCCAGATCGCTACGGCGATAGCTCATTTTATGGCGGTCCCGTTTTATCCCAGCCCTCCGATGTCCTTAGTCCCAAGCCGTGAGATCACTCCAGCTGAGCTCATAAACGGCCAGTACTTGTCTTCCCCTAATCAGTTCAAGCCATGGCATTTAAGGAGTGCGGTGAAGGTGTACGTTGCTATCCATGGAGCACCGGCCGATCAGGGAGAAGATCAGGAAGAAGCATGGATGTTGGAGCTGGAGCTGCACCGGCACCCCGACGTGGTCGGCGTCGAGCTCAACCCGAGGAACCCCGGGCTTACTTTCAGGAATATCAGCAGGGGTTCAACACTTTCCAGACCGAGTTGTTCGAAAGATTGGACTCCCATGCTACTCTTTTTCAGTCGATGACGACTAATATGGAGAACTTGGGACATCTGGTACAGAACATGGGGACACGAGTCCAGGGAGTTGATAATCGAGTCTATGACATCGAGCGCCACCTTTCGAGGTATACTGATTTTCATCCTTCTTCTTCTTCTTCTTGGGATCCTAATTATCCAAATGATCCTCGTAACTTTCACCCATGATAGCTTATTTGTTATTTTTATTTTTATTTTTATTTTTATTTTTGTTATATTTGTCGTTTTAGGAGATATTATGCTTGTTTGATATTTTTGTCTTTGTTTTGTATATTGCAATTCTTGGGATTGATTAAGGTTCCGATTTTTGTGCCGAGTGTGGTCGTCAAAAGCGATAAGTTTTCTTGTTCCCTTCTTGTTTATTTTCTTGCAATGGGACATTGCATGATTTTAAGTGTGGGGTGGGGGTGTGTGTGAAAATTATCACTTTTTATTTGTTAGTTGATTTTGTATTTTTGTGTCTTTGTTTTCCCCACTTAGAAATTTGTTTGTATTCAAGCTTATAAGCATGTGACTTAGGATTGATTTGAATAATTTGATGATGGAATATTTAGTTGTTGGAATTGATAACTTGAATTAGGATGGTTTAGTCTTGAGTTGTGAACGATTATGATTTGATGAACTGTGGGGCATGATCGAATTGAGTTGTGAGGTAATGATTAATGATTTTGGATTATGAGTGATAAATCTTGATTGTTGCAATTTTGGATTTTTAGTTTACTTCCCCATTGTGTCAATAAAAAAAAAAAAATCATCGTTGAATTGTGCTTATTTGTGAATCAATGAGTTGATAGGATTCTACTCCTCTTACTTGTAACGTATGAAAATACTAGAGTAATGAGCATGGGAAACCACGTGAAAAGGCTTCGAGAAACCCTTGAATGATTATATTTCACGAAGCTATATCCTAGATGATACTCGTTTTAAAAAAAATAAAAATGAGTTGAGTTATGAATTGTTCGTGGGCATTCTACTCCGCTTATTCATAGAATAATGAGTATGGGAAACCGCGTTAGGATACTCGATGTGAACCATCGATGGGTAAACCTAACGAATTATATGCTAATACGATCAAATATGTGTGGTGTTTAATAAAAGAGGAAGTAGGCTAGACGTCTAAGTTTGTGACGATTTTGGATATTTGTGAGATGTGTGTATATCGTTGATTGGATCCTCATACTTGGATTGATTTATAAGCCACATGGATCATTGATGTTTCATTGTTCGTAATTTGGAATTAAGGTAACTTCGTCCGTTGCTTGTCGATTCCGGTGATTAAATGTTCTATGATTTGGATTGTTTGAATTGAGTCTAAGTTGTGTGATTATGTTGCTTGAGGACAAGCAAATGTCTAAGTGTGGGGGATTTGTTTAGTGTCATTTTGTTAGGTTTTAGTCGTTATTTGTTATTCGTATTTGTATTGTTTTTATGTCGTTTTGCGTTTTTGTTGCTATGATATGGGTGTTTGTTGTGTTTTGATAGTAAGAGGCGAGGAAGTCGAGAAGGAGAAGAAAGAATGAAGAAAGATGTGAAAAAAAAAGGGAGTCAAAGATGGAGAATTGCGTATAGGGTGTGGAGCGCTCGCTCGCTTGTGCGAGCGCTTGCTCGAATTATCAAGATCAAGAAGAGGAAAGGGCGAGTGTCATTTGGAGCGCCCGCTCTATGCTTTTGGAGCGCTCGCTCGCTGTCAAGATCAAGAGGAAAAGACGTAGCTAACCTGGAGCGCTCGCTCGTAACCTGTCGAGTTTTATTTTATATTTCCTTGTTAGAATCAAACTCTTACCTTGTTATATATATATGCCATTAGGGCATGAAGAGGAGACATCTTTATCTTCCGTTTTCAGTTTCGAATACTCTAGTTTTAGTTTTTATTGCTTTCAATTTGTTCCGGATCAGATTCTACAAGTTTTTATTCAAGTTCATTTCGTTCGTTCGTGTTCTTCGTTCTCGTTTTAATTCGTAAGTTATTTATTGCTTTCTTTTCGTTTAATTAATTGCGTTCTTAGTTTCTTAGATTTAATTTCTTAAGTTCTTCGTTTAATTCTTTTGTTCAATCTTGGGTTCGTAGTTTAGATTCGTTTTTCCAAAGTTTATTTTATTTCTTTTTTTTAAGTTCTTAAAGTTAGATTTATTTTTCCAGATTTTCAGATTTAATTATTCATGTCTAGATTCGTTTTCGTTTCCTTCGTTGCTTTCGTTCTTGTTTTCTCTACGATTTTTGCCTAGGTAGTTTAATTGCTTTTATTTAATTTCTTTGATTAATTAGTTTAGATTTTTTTTTTTTTGCTTTCTAGATTAGATTATTTATTTGCTTTGATTTAATTGTTTTGATTTATTTTATTGCCTTGGATTTAAAAATCAAAAACCCAAAAATTCTCTTTACTTGCTTTCTTAGATTTAGGCTAGATTAGGATTGTTTGCTACACGATTATTTGCCCTTAAGTTTTCCTTGAGATTCGACTTAGGGTTTTACTTGTTAGTGCTACGATAGATTTCGTTCTATTGCGAACACTTTTTGGTGAAACACCATCTACAAGGCAACATCATAAGATGGGGGAGTCATGCAATTGAAATGTTCAAATAAGCTGTCAGTGCATATATGTTTAGTGACTTTGTGCGCGCATGCAAAACCTACAAGCCTTTTCACCCGGCGCACATGATAAGTTAATGGATGTTGATCCTGTTAAGTGGGCTCGTTCCAAATGTCATGTTCGACGATATTCTCAACTTCTAATGCTGCTGAGTGCTTGAATAGTCGACTTCGTTGGGCGTGAGGCTACTCGTATGTACTCTATTCGAGTGTGTCCGCACTATGATCGGACATTGGTTTGCGGAGCGTCGTGCTTTGGCCATGGCTAGAACTGAAGAGTTAACTGCATACGGAGAAGCTAGATTGAATCGAGCAAATGAGCCGGCTCGCAACATGGTTGTTGAGGACATTACTCCAACCAAGTACAAGGTATCAAATGGAACCACGCATCACATCGTCGACATTCGGAGCAGAGAGTGCGTTTATCTCATATATAACATGAACCTTATTCCGTTCTCTCAACTAACTATAAGATGGTACTAAAGATACAAACATTAGTACCACTATATACAAACCACATACACTCCATTGCATAATTAATTGTTATTATGTGTTTTATAGTTGATATTGGTTGGTATAAAATTATGCATTTTGAGTCTCATCTAATGTTTGTATATAATTATGCATATCGATTGTGCATGTGGTTTGTATATAGTGGTACTAATCTTTGTGTCTTTAGTACCATCTTATAGTTAATATGATATTTATGTATTTTTTTACAGTTGATATTGATGTACCACTTCAATGCGCACTGGGCTGTGTGTGTGTTGCACATGAGTAAGAAAGGGGACGTGATGGTGCTATGGGATACAAACCAGACAAAGTTTACAGATCATGTGCTAATGCTCAAACGGCAGTCCTTCAGACCGTTAGGCCGCATCCTTCCACAACTGCTGAAGCACATCCAATACAACAAGGGTAAGTCCATTAGGTACACCGAGTGGAATTTGGAGATCGAACCGATGGCACCCAACAAGATTCTTCAGGCAGACAATTTTAGTTGCGGCCCATTAGCATTGGAGGTCATGGAGAACCGTCTTTGCGACAAGCATGATGTTCTCATGCCCATGGAAAAGGTGGCGGAGTGGAGGACCAACGTAGCCGAGACAATCTATGAATACAGGACCGACGAGAGTACACTCCATTTCTTGGGGGGGGGGGGGGGGGGGGGTTAAACATTATCAGTGAAGTTGGAAGTATCAAACACACTATATTATTTTGTTTTTTTACTTTATAATTTATTTTCGATGATTGACTGGGTGTCAAAAACAATATTAGTACTAAGCAGGTAAAGCAGGTATGTGTATGGTATTAGCTAGGGGACCAAAATTATTTGGTCTCACTTGTTTATAAATGAATGTTTATGATGTTGTAAGTAGCATGGTCATATCACATTCTTTTTTACGAGTTGTATGTGCTGTGTGGAGAAGGTTGACAAATGTGCTAGTAGAAACATTAGTATCAAATTAGTACAAGTGTACTATTAAGACTAACAGTAACATTAGTACCAAATTAAAGCAAATGTACTATTAACACTAGCAGTAACATTAGTACCAAGATAGAGAATGTACCACTAACATCATTAGAAACGTTAGTAACAAGATATAGAATGTACTACTAACACCGTTAGTAACACTAACACCAACATAGAGATTACGTCAAATTCATGTTGCTGATACAAGTGCTACATACAAACCCCGGAATCTTAACATCAAGTAAAAAGGAATGTGAAATATTAACAGGAATCTTAAGATCCAGAAAAATAGCTATAAAATCCGACTCTTGTCAAGAATTAGGACAGAGACTAAGCTCCATCAACAAGTGAGGTTGAAAACAACAGAATGTGAAACTTTGAAGGCTATGTTAGAGGAGGTTGTCAAAGGGAATCATAGTTGAAAGAATCTGAATTAGGTTGTGCTCACCAAGATAGTGATACCTCTCAAGTTTTTGATGTTAGCAGTGATAGCATTTGTAAGGACGGTGGAACACGTTCTGAGGCAGCAAGCACGAACAGAGACAACACGAACAGAGGTAAAGTCGAGTCGAGTAGGAACTCTCCCCGCAAGAAGCTGTACGCCCCGGTAGTGCTCACGGAACAGGCGTAGCTTCCCAAAAGGTGAAACGACTTTCGTCTCGGAGGTAGCAGCACCGCAAACCACCGAGCCCCGGCGAACTGGATGAAGACGAGGACTGAACTCGTGTGAAATGATCAAGGAAAAGAAATGCAGAGAAATGATTGTTGTGTGTCCTAATGGCCAAGAAGGCCTCTATTTATAGGCATCAGCCCATGGGAGGAGTAAATGGACACCATTAAGGCCCACGTCAGTTACTGGCAGCCCATTATGTCCATTAAGTTGGTGGACGAGAGTTACAAACGTTTGAACGTTTGAATTCGGTTCATTGAACCTGGACGAACCAGATCAACGAATCTGGACAGATCTTGCGGGCTGGGCTTTCTCGTATTGGGCCTGAATCTAGGCCCAATCCCATTTGTTTTTCTGGCCCAAAAAGATAATACATGGAGGCCCAAGCCCAAGCCCACTCACAGGTCCAAGGAACAGCCCAAAGTACCAATTGCCAAGATCCAAGTCCACGGCCACGACCCCGGCCCCGAGCCCCGAGCCCGAGCCCGAGCCCGAGCCCGAGCCCGGCCCGGCCGGCCGGCCGGACGGACGGACGGCGGCGGCGCGCGCGCGTGTGTGTTTGTGTGCGCGCGAGAGCCCGTCACTCACTCTCTGGCCCACTTGATTAATTAGCCCATTAGTATAGTTAGTTAAATACTCAACTAATTAATGTTCTTTAATCAATGTGTGACAAATTTATTACAAGAGTCTATCCACCTTGTAATAACTCCACCAACTCTCAATCTTTGATATATTATATCTCACTCACCAGAATTCGGATTTGAGCATATCAATATACCACGATCATCTACTCTCGGAGTAGATTAATAATTTTTCATTTAATTTAATAAATTAAATATAAATTATTATTCACTTATTTGGTCAAAGCCAAATTCCAACAATCCCCCCCATGAGCGAGATAGCCTTATGCAAATGTATGCAAATGCAAAGCTCAGTCCTCAAGAGACTTTATTGTGTTAGGATAGGTGGTTTTTTGCCTTGAACCTCTCCATAGTCAACCTCATCGAGTATACCGGCGACCTAGTGGACATGATGCCTTGAACTAGTTCTCCTTGGTGTATACCAAGACAACGACGTTAACACAATATCGTCTCAATCTCATCCGTTCTCACGTTTGTGTCCATTTCAGGCCCTGGATCACCCCTTTTGATTCATAAGTATATCATCGAAGCGGCCTTTACTTCTTACTTATATAGGTGATTCTTATACATAGCATTCTGCTTTGCTAAAACCCCTCCAAGGTTTCTCCCAAGAATCATTAAAAGTCTTATCGACTTATCCTCACCACATGCAGACAAACACTCATAGCTTTCTTTAAGGAATGTACACACAGTTCGAGTGTTTCCAACTCGAAGTATTGTAGCTTAGTTGTCCCTTTGAACCATATTATGGATACTTCCAAATTATATGGTAGGGTTACCACTACAATCCTTCATATTGTGGATTTTAGCCCCATTCCCTTAACTAGCTTATGCAATTGATCTCGATTTATTGCTTTCGTTAGCGGATCCGCTAGGTTATCGGTTGATCTAATAAAACTCAACGAGATAACACCACTTGAGATCAAATGTCTAACAGTATTATGGCGTCGACGTATGTGTCGAGACTTGCCATTATACATACTATTCTGTGCTCGTCCTATAGCCGCTTGGCTATCTGAGTGAATCATCACCGACGACACAGGCTTCGACCAACTCGGAATATCCTCGAGGAAATTTCTAAGCCATTCGGCTTCTTCACCAGCTTTGTCCAAAGCTATGAATTCCGATTCCATGGTCGATCGTGCTATACACGTCTGTTTTGAGGATTTCCACGACACAGCCCCTCCCCCAATAGTGAACACGTAGCCGCTCGTTGAAAACGAGTCTTTCGCATCGGATATCCAGTTCGCATCACTATACCCTTCAAGTATAGGAGGTTCCCTCGTGAAGTGAATTCCAAAATTTTGAGTATATTTAAGATACCTCAAAACCCTTACAAGAGCTTTCCAGTGATCATCACTCGGATTACTTGTAAATCTACTCAACTTGTTCACAGAACACGCTAGATCTGGCCTTGTACAATTTGTGATATACATCAAACTGCCAATAATCTTAGCATACTCCTCTTGAGCAACAGAATCTCCTCGATTCTTGTTCAAGTGAACACTAGGATCCATAGGAGTCTTAGCTGGTGAATACTCAAAAGCGTTGAATTTTCTGAGCACTTTCTCAACATAGTGAGATTGAGTCAGAACAATTCCGTCCGGCTTTCTTAGAATTCTTATTCCAAGTATCACGTCGGCTAAACCCAAATCCTTCATGCTAAAGTTTCTACTTAGCATTCTCTTTGTTTCTAAAATTATACGAGTGTTACTACCCATGATTAACATGTCATCTACATATAGACAAACTATAACATAACCGTTATTAGTCGTCTTTATGTATACACACTTGTCACACTCGTTAATTTTGAAACCGTTTGACAACATTGTTTTGTCGAATTTTAAGTGCCACTGTAGAGGCGCTTGTTTCAATCCATACAAAGACCTTTTTAGTTTGCATACTAGGTGTTCTTTCCCTTGTACTACAAACCCTTCCGGTTGCTTCATATAGATTTCATCATCTAACTCACCATTTAGAAACGCAGTCTTCACATTCATTTGATGAATCTCAAGATTGTGCAAAGCAGCAATAGCGAGAAGCACTCTAATAGATGTATGTCTCGTTACAGGTGAGTAAGTGTCAAAGAAATCATATCCTTCTCTTTGTCTAAAGCCTTGGACTACAAGTCTAGCTTTATACTTATCAACAGTACCATCGGCGTTATACTTTCTCTTTAAGATCCATTTACATCCTAAAGACTTACTTCCTTGAGGAAGTTCGGTTAACACCCAAGTATTGTTTTCCATAATGGAATCAATTTCACTGTTGATAGCTTCTTTCCAAAGATCTCCATCTGATCTAGACAGAGCCTCCTTGATCGTTCTTGGTTCGTCATCTAACATCATCACAACATAGTCCGGACCAAAGCTTTTTGGAGTCTTTTTCCGATCACTACGTCTTGGTTCTATATCCAAAGGATTAGACCTTGGCCGTTTACGACTAGTTGATTCCTCAACTCTCGGCTCAGAATTTGAGTTTTCTTCCACTTGTCTATAACTAGTAGATTCTAACTCAACATTCTCGTTAGACGAAACCCGACCATTATCCTTGCTAGGATAAATATTTTCGAAGAATATTGCATTTCTTGACTCTATCGTTGTTCCCTCATGTATATCAGGTATCTCCGATTTATGCACAAGAAAACGATAGGCGCTACTGTTTAGTGCATATCCAATAAAGATACAATCAACCGTTTTAGGTCCAATTGCAACTCGCTTTGGAAATGGCACTTCAACTTTAGCCAAACAACCCCACACCTTAAGGTATTTGTAAGAAGGTTTTCTTCCTTTCCATAGTTCATATGGAGTCACATCTTTACCTTTGAGTGGGATTTTGTTCAAGATATAATTAGCCGTTAAGACAGCTTCCCCCCACAAATTTTGGGGTAATCCTGAACTGATCAACAAAGCATTCATCATGTCTTTAAGAGTTTGATTCTTGCGTTCTGCAACACCATTAGATTGTGGTGAATATGGGGCTGTCGTTTGATGAATTATACCACTTTCGTTGCACAATTCTTCAAACGGAGCTACATATTCTCCACCTCTATCACTTCGAATCATCTTAATGCGACAGCCAAGTTGATTTTCGACTTCATTTTTGAAGTGTTTGAACGCTTCAATTGCTTCATCTTTTCCTCTTAATAGGTAAAGATAACTGTACTTTGTACTATCATCGATGAAAGTAATAAAGTACTTTTTCCCACCCCTCGTTTGTACAAACTTCAAATCACATACGTCTGTATGGATTAACTCGAGAGGTGTAGTGTTCCGTTCTACCGACTTAAAAGGTAGTTTCGTCATTTTTGCTTCAACACAAACTTCACACTTATCATGTGAATTTATGTTCTCAACATTTAGTAAGTTCATATTTACTAGTCTCTTTATAGCATTTAGATTCACATGTCCTAATCTACAATGCCATAAATTGGAACACTCAAGCAAGTAAGCAGAAGTAGAAGCATTCTCATTATTTCCCTTCTTGGGAGCACGGGTTACAACAACAGCAGTGCTAAGCTTGAAAAGCCCATCAATCATGTGACCACGACCAAGGGGCTTTCCCTTCTTACTAATAGTAACACTATCAGCATCAAACACTAGCCTAAACTTATTCTTAACAAGAATAGAACCAGATACAAGATTTTTGCGTATGTCCGGAACATGAAGAACATTGCGCAGGAGCAGCTGTTGACCCGAAGTCAGCTTCAAAGCCACGTTGCCAATCCCAACAACTTTGGAGGTGTTGGAGTTGCCCATGTGGATCTTCTTGTCCGCACTAGCCTCCTTGTAGGTGGAAAACGCATTCTTGTCCGAGCACACGTGCACGGTCGCAGCAGTGTCCACATACCAAGCCTTCGGGCTATCAACGTGGTTAGCTTCGAACACGACAGCAGCAAGGTCATCCTCATCCCACTCGTCTTCATTGTCGACAGCGTTGGCATGAGCTTTGGCCTTCTTCTTTTTCGGCTTAGTGCAGTCCGCAGCCTTGTGACCCGGCTTGTCACAATTGTAGCACACCCCCCCAAACTTAGGGGTAGGTCCCTTTTTAGAAGGGCCCGGACGAGAACGTTGGAAGAGCCTCCGGACTTGTCCGTCTTTTCCGTTAGGTTGGCTCGAGCTTCCATAGGAGCTTTCCCTTTCGTCTTCCTAACTTCTCTCAAGTGTGCCTCCACTTGAAGCTTTTTCACCAAGATTTGCTCGGTGATCTCCTTGCTCTTGTGCTTCAATTGCTCTTGAAAATCACACCAACTTGGAGGGAGTTTCTCGATAATGACAGCCACAGTTAGAGCATCGGGCAAGGTGATTCCCTCGGACTGAACGGCATGAGCGAGAGTTTGAAACTCGGCCACTTGTTCCATCACTGGGCGGGAATCCACCATCTCATACTTAAGCCATCGAGACACTATGAACTTGCGGGTACTCGCCTCGTCGAGAAGGTACTTGTCCTCGAGAGCAGCCCACAATTCCTTAGCTGTCTTGATTTGGCAGTAGACACCATACAGGCCCTTATCGATGTAAGACAGAAGGGTGTTCTTACAAAGATAGTCGCCTTGATACCAACTGTCGGAGCGAACCCGAACTAAGAAGTCCGTTTCCTCCTCGTGTGGCATCTCCGGTTTGTCCTCAGACAGATACTGAAGCAGCCCAACCGTAGTTAGGTAAAACATCATCTTTTGCTGCCAATGACGGAAGTCTTGGCCCGAGAAGACAGGAGGTTTCTGAGCAAGCCCCTTCATGGAGGAAGTCTGAAGAGGGGCCATGGTTGAGTTCTGTTGACCTCCAGTTCCGTTGTTGTTGTTGACGTTGTTGTTGTTGTTCACGTTGTTGTTGCCATTGGAGAACATCGCTGCAGCAACAAAGGAAGAGTTGACTCCGATGGTTGTCATCTTGCTAGGCAGAACGTGAGGTACAGCTTCTTGCGATTGTAAGGACGGTGGAACACGTTCTGAGGCAGCAAGCACGAACAGAGACAGCACGAACAGAGGTAAAGTCGAGTCGAGTAGGAACTCTCCCCGCAAGAAGCTGTACGCCCCGGTAGTGCTCACGGAACAGGCGTAGCTTCCCAAAAGGTGAAACGACCTTCGTCTCGGAGGTAGTAGCAGCACCGCAAACCACCGAGCCCCGGCGAACTGGATGAAGACGAGGACTGAACTCGT
Source organism: Thymus mandschuricus (assembly GCA_029379335.1). Classification (NCBI taxonomy): domain Eukaryota; kingdom Viridiplantae; phylum Streptophyta; class Magnoliopsida; order Lamiales; family Lamiaceae; genus Thymus; species Thymus mandschuricus. The sequence goes on along the minus strand of CM057081.1, from coordinate 2,902,383 downwards.
GTGAAATGATCAAGGAAAAGAAATGCAGAGAAATGATTGTTGTGTGTCCTAATGGCCAAGAAGGCCTCTATTTATAGGCATCAGCCCATGGAAGGAGTAAATGGACACCATTAAGGCCCACGTCAGTTACTGGCAGCCCATTATGTCCATTAAGTTGGTGGACGAGAGTTACAAACGTTTGAACGTTTGAATTCGGTTCATTGAACCTGGACGAACCAGATCAACGAATCTGGACAGATCTTGCGGGCTGGGCTTTCTCGTATTGGGCCTGAATCTAGGCCCAATCCCATTTGCTTTTCTGGCCCAAAAAGATAATACATGGAGGCCCAAGCCCAAGCCCAAGGAACAGCCCAAAGGACCACCTAAAGGACCAATTGCCAAGATCCAAGTCCACGGCCACGACCCCGGCCCCGAGCCCGAGCCCGAGCCCGGCCCGGCTGGCCGGCCGGACGGACGGACGGCGGCGGCGCGCGCGCGCGCGTGTGTGCGCGCGAGAGCCCGTCACTCACTCTCTGGCCCACTTGATTAATTAGCCCATTAGTATAGTTAGTTAAATACTCAACTAATTAATGTTCTTTAATCAATGTGGGACAAATTTATTACAAGAGTCTATCCACCTTGTAATAACTCCACCAACTCTCAATCTTTGATATATTATATCTCACTCACCGGAATTCGGATTTGAGCATATCAATATACCACGATCATCTACTCTCGGAGTAGATTAATAATTTATCATTTAATTTAATAAATTAAATATAAATTATTATTCATTTATTTGGTCAAAGCCAAATTCCAACAGCATTTACCTAGTAACTTATCTATATTTTATGTTTTTGACTTGTATGATCAATTATATGATTGAATCTATAATTTCAATCCAAAGCATATCTATATTATGTACTCCCTCCGTCCCACTGGGATAGGGACCTTTTTTTTTCGATGCGGGAATTAAGACGAGAATGATGATAGTGGGATAAAGTGAAAGGTAGTGGGTTAAAGTGATGTGTCAGAATTTTATTGGGTTATAATTTTCCATTTTGGGAAAGGTCCCTATATCAGTGGGACATCCCGAAAAGGAAAAGGTCCATATATCAGTGGGACAGAGGGAGTATATTTTACACTACTGGTACTAATAAAGCGTCACCGGATCATAGGGAAGCAGAAGGCGGCGGTCTTTCCATAACCAGTCTGCACACACACAATCAAATCTCTGCCGATCATTGGCCGCCAGGATAGCGTGGTTGAATAGGCATCGGATTCACGTACTTGCAGCGCCACTTGTAGTCGGTCAAGGCCTTTGACAAGAACTGCATCTCCTTGAACGACGTTGGCTGGGGAATGTCCTCCCCTTCAACTAGCACTGACACAATTTCTTAGGCGTTGCCGTCGTCGTCAGCATCTTGTTCTTTGAACTTCTCCAATAAGTCTAAAGTGTCCGAACAGGGCGGCACCAATCCTCCACAGGTGAGGTTGTGGGCAGAGATGCAGCAGTACCCAATCTAATTGAGAATGTTGTCAAAAAAATAAAAATAATTAATTTGAACCTTTTAATTTGAGGGTAAATTGGTATATTCCCACTTAATTTGGTGTTACTGTGCAAACCCATGAGATGAAACGGGGCCAAAGATGGCTGATACCATCTCTAAAGGGGAACAGTAAATTGTCACGGGCCTAACCAAAATAACAGGCCCCCAAGATATGCCATCATAGATACTAGACACTTAAGGCTACATTTATCCACAACCCCAACTTGGGGTTGTTCATATAAGACAAAGGATTTGTAAAAAAAGAAAATTCAAAAGGAGTAAATCTAACGACAACCGGGTTGTTTGAAGAACTAGTTCATCAACCTTGGTGCTCCAATAGAGAAGTGCCACATGTCATCCCCTTTTTTCCTTTAATATGTTATTTACTTTCATTAATTGCAATATGTATAGAAAGGGATTTAATGATTTCTACCCATTTTGAAAACTTCAACCCCAAAACTAACCATTTTTCTTTCCCTCATTTTAATATACCCATTTACCCAAAATGTCCTTTATCCTTGTCTATTTGCAACCCCAAAATTGCTATAGATAAAAGTTTCTTTGTTTGAAGTATTTATCCAAAATAATTTGTAAAAATGGGATGAAAATCTTGTTTTCGCCAATTATAATCCAACGCTTCTAAAATGGTATCAGAGCCCTAGGTTTATTTGGGAATTATATTTATTACTCCCTCTGTCTCTTCCTAAGTGACTCATTTCCTTTTTGACTTTTTCGGCACGCATTTCCACCGAGACGTAGTACGGGTTTTACGATATAATTTTGAAATATTATTTCTTTTACGGGATACTACGAGTGTCGTAGTATCCCGTAAAAGAAATAATATTTCAAAATTATATCGTAAAACCCGTACTACGTCTCGGTGGAAATGCGTGCCGAAAAAGTCAAAAAGGAAATGAGTCACTTAGGAAGAGACGGAGGGAGTACATAATTGATTATTAACTAACGGAGGAGACACCAAGTTAAATGGAACCAGACAATTGTCTGAGTTACGAGAATTACAGAGTATACCTCAATTTATTGAGGGATCAGAAGGAGTTCGAACTTACAGAGTATACCCCAAGGTTGAGAAGTAATCCTATCTCCCTAGAATGATAATCTTCCAGAATGTAGTCTAAGACTTTGATCATGTCTTATAACCATCCTATCTTGAATTTGAATATCCACGTCCCTTAGTCGTGGAATTTCAACTCTATCAGGGCAAATTGTCGTTGTCACCTTCTTGAAGATATCTGGTATCTCAATGAATTGTTTTCTCAAGAATAACTCAGTATGATGTGAGTTAGAAAGCGCATATGATACCTGATATGTGATGGAATAAGGTCTATTTCCTTCTTCCAACAATTCCTTTCTTTTGAAGTCCTGATACAACGTCAGGGCTTTGCTGAAGTTGGTGTCATTGAGATTGTAAGCAATCTTTGGATATATAATCCCCACCACTTGTCCAGCACATAGATTTCCCGCGATGGTTCCCATCACAGAATCTTGAAGGTTTCGCACCCGCTTATCACATATTGCAACGTCGATTGGTGAATCGACTCCTGCGAATAATGCTGATTTGAGCACGAGTTGAATTGCTCCGATGTGGATCCAATTCACCTTCTCAGCAACCTCCGGTTTCATCTTTGATAGATCTTCCCGGATATCACTTGCCGGAATCAATTGCATCTCCACTTGATTCCCCGTGAGCTCGATTGGTAGCGTCATTTCTCGTCTTGTGATTCCATAGACAATATGGTGCCTCCGACTCTTTAGACTGAAGCTCTTTAGAACTTGGTCGATGTTTCCGGCTGAAAAACCTTGATATCTTTGAATACTCAGGTTTTTCTTCATGATTTTATCAATCTGGCTTTGTGAGATAATCGTCCGGCTAGAATATCCGGTTCTATCTTCACATTCCTGATGATGTACCTCTTCTTCAGCTGGATTCTGAATCAATGGATCCATGCGATTCAGCTTCGCTGCTAGAACCTTTTTCCGCTTCGTATATACTCTCATCAGAGGGTATATCTCGAACTGGTAAACTTGTACCAAGTCTTTGAAATAGATCGCGTCTTCAATGTCAGGTGTTGACTCGAATCTATTCATCCTCCTGTTTTCTGGGCAATTGGTTGAGATATGCCCAAGTGCACCGCACGTCCAACAGTTGCAATCTTTAAAACTTTCACTTGCTCTGGCATGAGCCTTTCTGAAAGTTCTCTTGGTTGCATACTTTCCCCGAGACTGGTCTGTTCCTCTGGGTTGGGATCCGCTTCTGGAAGGACCGCTCCTTTGCCCATATTTATATGATCCGGCCTTCTGTCCGGACCACATGGTTCTTGGTTTCCATGATTTCCTCCTAGATTTTCCTTCTTTCGAATAGGGTTGGAACCTATTCTTCTTGTACCTTCGCCTCTCTGAAGGTTCTTCTCCAATGACCGTTAGTAGGTCACTGCCTTCGCAGTTGAGGGTAGTGGTTTTGTTGATCCTTCTCAACTTCTTCATGCTCTTTTGTGCTGCGGCTTGTTGACACCATTCCATCAGCTTGGCATGCACATAAGACATCCTCTTGGAAACACTATCATGGATACTTGGGGTATATCCACGAATGAGCATTTCTCTCCATGGGCTTGGAAATTTTAGGAAGAAAATTTCCCTGGCCTTTTCTTCATCAATCCTGGATTGATGCTGATACAAGGTGAATAGCTTTAAGAACTTGTTAAGCGACTTCTGCTCCAAGACCATGAGTCTCAAATTGTAGAACGCCATCAAGTATTTCTTTCTTTTCTCCTCGTCGTATCCCTTGAAATAGCCTTCCCCCAAGAAATGGAGTTTAAGCCAATTTGCCATAGCAGGAGCCATGTTTTGATAATCTCCTTTTAAGCATAAATCTCTTGTTTCTCGGCTCATTCCTTCCCAAGGGATCTTGGCAACTCCCATGAGGCTTAACTCGAGAGTTTTTGCAAAACTATCTTGACTCATATCAAGAGTGGCCGCTGCAATAATCATGGAATTCTTCCATTCTTCGATGGCATCCTCCCTCTCGTTGAAGTTGACATCGTCGAGATTGAGATGAATTCCGTATGGATGGATAGGTTCCATCGTTGCCTTCCCCACAGGTGTGTCCTGCATTTTGGAGGGCTTCCACCTTGCATTTCGCGTATTGATTCTGTGAGCTTTGTAACTCACATCTTCAAGTTGCTCATGGAACGAAGATCCTGCTTGGACTCCGAGCTTTTGCTCCGGTACTTCTTCGTTCACCTTTAGATCCACTACTCTGAGGTCAGCAAATGATTCTGCTAACTCCTGTAGGTCCTCCAAACCAATTCTTTCAAGATTTGCCATTTTTTCTATCTTGATTCAGTTTGTGTATGAGTTCCCACCCTGGATCCAACTTGCTGGATTCTTTGATAGGCAATACAGTCTGGATACTGCTTGACTCGCCTTTGAAGAAATTCATTTTGAAGGAACTAGAACGGGGTTGTTCTAATTTCTCCACTCGTCGTTGGATATCTTTCAAGATGTTAAGGATTTCATCTTGTTGAGAAGATATCTTTTCAACTTGTTGAGGTACTCCGTACTGGCAGTTGCGTAGTTTTGCACCGTCTTCTGGATCTCCCTTAAATCCTTAGAGATTTTTGATGAATCTAGTTCAATCTCCTGGAAATTAGGGCCGACTCCTCTGGGTGAGTCCGTCATCCGGTATGAATTTGATGAAATAAACTCATGGCTCGTCTTAGAACTCCTTATAGGTAATGATTTACCCAAAGGCGATCCACGTACATCTTCACGACCTCTTCACAGATCTGGATTCGGTCGGGAGTGGCATCTTCTCGAATGGCATCTTCGAGAATTCCTTGTCTTACTCTTAATTGAGTAAGTTCGAACTCCTTCTGATCCCTCAATAAATTGAGGTATACTCTGTAATTCTCGTAACTCAGACAATTGTCTGGTTCCATTTAACTTGGTGTCTCCTCCGTTAGTTAATAATCAATTATGTAATAAATATAATTCCCAAATAAACCTAGGGCTCTGATACCATTTTAGAAGCGTTGGATCATAATTGGCGAAAACAAGATTTTCATCCCATTTTTACAAATTATTTTGGATAAATACTTTAAACAAAGAAACTTTTATCTAAAGCAATTTTGGGGTTACAAATAGACAAGGATAAAGGACATTTTGGGTAAATGGGTATATTAAAATGAGGGAAAGAAAAATGGTTAGTTTTGGGGTTGAGGTTTTCAAAATGGATAGAAATCATTAAATCCCTTTTTTTTATCAATATATATAATCATAATATAAAAATATATTCTATTAAATGTAATAAATTTTAATTATAACAAATCATAATTTTAAAATAATATATAAAAGAAATTATATTTTAACATCGGTTGGGTCATTGATAAAGTATATTAGGTTGTGAAATTAAGTTAGGTTGTAGATTGTGTAGGTGGGAAGAGAGAGAAATTAATATTTTAATTGTAAGTTGGGTTGTTAAAGGTTGTGGATAAAGATAGTCTAAAAAAATCCATATATGAGACCTTATCTTGGCTTGTAAGGTAAGTCACTAAAGAACGGTCCGACACAACATGGCTACTGACGATGGCCGGACTACATTTGTAAGTAGAACTTCTAGGTCCAAACTTTAACTTCTCCCTCAGCGCTATTTTATTGACAAAGGCATTTAAATTGGGTGTAGGGCTTCTTACGGCTAAATTGTTAGACGGAGCAAGAAAATCAAAGGCCTTACTTAGCTTACTTATATGAAATCATGTATTGAACAAAACTTTTTGTCAAAAATATCACTCCAAATGCACGAAACACATGACACGATCTCAGAATTGAAGAAAAAGAAAACTCAGTCCCTTAGATGTTCAAAATAATTGCGATCATTTCCGCAATCATTACAGGTCTGTTGGGCTCATCATTGTTCAAAAACAAATCAAATTGAAGAAGAGTGTAGCTGCCTCGTGTTCATTCTCCAAATGCAAAAGAGAGAAAGCAATGGAGTGACAAATACGAAGCAACACAATTAGTATTGCTTCTAGGGAACGAGTCGAGAGGAAACCATATTATGTCCTTTCAACCAGATAGCGAAGCACCCCCGAGTCCACTTACATTACAACGATTCAATTCAAATTCTCATAAAATCAATAGTCTCAGAGAGTTGCATAATCTGCTCATGGAAGAGGCAAGCTCTTCTCATACAAGAGGTGTCAGAATATTAAGCAACGATCATCATCGATATAAATTCAATTCTTCAAAATAAAAAAAAAATCATGTTAATTCAAAGGGAAAGAGTCATCAGATAGGAGCGAAAGACTCAGGTAATTTATAATCATAAATGAATCATTTGAACTATGCATAACATCATCATATGGCATACCTTCCCCTTTGCCTTTGGATATTAACAAACAAAATTGAGCACCCAAAACAAAAGCAAATCGAAAACAAATACAGCAGCAATTAAATCAGATCTATAGATTGAAGTCGAATTTTATGAAAAAAAAAAAAAAAAAAAAAAAAAAAAAAAAAAAAAAAAAGGCGGTGAAACCTAAGATCCCAAAATAAACCAAAACGGAAATCCAGTTAGAATTGAATTAAAAATGAGGCCTCATAGAGAAGATTAGAAGGATCCACATAGAGAAATTCAGACATATGCTTGTCAAAATAAATTAATCATAGGCCATCATCATCATCCAAAAACGACTAGATTCAACAAAATCAATTTTTTTTTTAAAAAAAAAAACAGTAAAAAAAAAATGAAAGAAAGAAGAAGGCTCAGTTTATGGGTGGTGATATATCAGAATGGTCGGCAAGGCAAATATTAATAAGCCATTACGACGAACGAGACCTATCACAATTGCTCTTCATTGCCCAGTAATTTTGCATTTCCAGAAAGAAACAAAAACATTCAAACTAATTTGTAAACAGAATTGATTTTCTCCTTCTCCTCCTCCTCCTCCTCCTCCTCTGCACTATCAAACAAAGATGGTGATGGTGAATTGCGCTGAGCTTGGATTTATAGGATAAGCGCTAGGGTTTTTTTTTTAAGGGTTTCGCAGTGTGCGGCGTGTAGATTTGTCCCTCTTTTAGGGTTCTCGCTATTTAGATTTATTTATACTCGTGCTCAATTCAATCACGCTTTTCTTTCTTAGATATGGCGTTTTTTTTTCCTCTTTTTTTTTTTTGGATTTATTAGTAGTGCAACAATTGTTTTTTTTTTTTTTTTTATTGGAAAAGTAAATTAGGTTAATACTACCTCCTTCCCATCATACTAGTTCCGTTTTCGTTTTGGGACGTCCCGCTATACTAGTCTCATTTCTATTTATAGTAAAAAAATTATCCTTGTTTTCTGGCCCAATTAACACTAACCCAGCCCAACCCAATTAACCCAACCCACTTGATTAGGGTTTTCCCCCACCCCTCAATTATTGACACTCTCTCACTCTCATTTTTTGTCGACCTCACCTCTCACTCTCTCATTTTCTCCGCTCTCACTCTCTCACTCTCTCATTCTCTCCGCCTCTCCGCCTCACCATTTTCTCCGCTCTCACTCTCTCACTCTCTCATTTTCTCCGCCTCTCACGGCACTCTCCATCTCGCCGCCTCCGTCTCCCTCCGCCTTCCCAGTTTCCCGATGTCTCGCCTGGCGGCGGCTGCCGCGGCGGAGGAAAACCCTAGATCTCCTTCTCCGCCGGCCTCGACGAGGCTAGATCTGCAGAGATCTGGTTCTCCACCGCCCCTTTCACCGCCGCCCCTTTCTCCCCTGCCTCTCGGCGTCCCGCGGCCGGCTTCTGTGGGCCGGGTGGAGGAAAACCCTAGATCTGGGCGGTCCTCGGTCTCCCCGAGTCCAGATCTGACCCAATCTGTTTCGCCGCCACCTCCCGTCGTCTCACGGCCTCCTGCTCAGGCCCCAAGGCCGAGCCGCAACCGCTTTGTTTGGCGCCTTACTCCGAGGCGACCCCAAAATTGGGTCCGGGGCGCCAAGCTCTCCTACGACCTTGTCCACTCCCCCCCCCCGGCGAAGAGATGCTCCTCCACCGCCCGAGCCGCCGCCGCCGCCGCAGCTTTCGGGAGACTCTTCAACGCCGCCGCCGGCCTACTGTGGAGCAGATGAAGAGATGCCGGGAGTCCGCCGCCGCCTCCCCGGTTCCTTCGACCCCAATCCCCTTTAAAGATGAAGCCGGCCGGCAGACGTTTCTGGTTCCTTGGACCTGAATCCCCTTTACAGATGAAGTCTGTAAAGGGGATTCGGGTCAGGAGGGAGGTTGAAGACGACTGAGGCGCGTGAGGATGGATGGAGAAGCCGAGGCCATGCGCTGGAGATTGGAGAGATTAGAACTCGGTGAATTCTAACCTTTTTTGTGTGATCGAATGTGATCCTTTTTTGATGCTCTCTGTAATTATGACTCCTGTGGATATGTTAATTATGTGAATTAACCAATTTTCTGTGATGATCCTTTCTTGTGTGATCTGTTGTGATCTTTTATTGTTGTCGTATCTGAGAATTATGCGATTAATCCTTCTGCATTGATGATACAGGTAATCTGTGGGAAGATGGGCTAATTGAGTAAGCGATGATGAGTTATTCTAAACACTAAATCTGTAATCTTAGAAGTCTCTATGTGAAGTGGTTTCAACTTGCATCAGTTTGTTTGTGTGAGCTTGGGTCTCGTCAAAACACTACATTGTGATCTTATAACATTGAAAAGTGGTTTCAACTGATGGCAAAATGGCCAAATGATGGTTAGCATTGAAAACTTATAACATGGTTCAGTCCTTTACATTGCATCTGCATAATTCAAACAAGATTTTTAAATCAAAAAATTATGTTTCCTGCACAAAAAATCTGTCTTCTTCTTCTGTTCTTTCAATCAAAAGTTAAGGTCCAGCACTCCTTCTCCATTCTGAGGTGGGATGATTCCTACTTCAGCCATTAGTTCCTCAAGTCCTTCTGTTGCTTCTTCTCTGATAAGTTCTTCTATACTTTCTATAACTAGATGCCTAGGAATTTGAAGATTAGTAGGCAACATACCCTGCCTAATTAACATGTCCTTCCCCATATGTGGTGGATTGAAGTTGTTCTTTCCTTGATGTTCCAAAATCTTGATCATCACACACTGCAGGCTTAAGAAACCTTGTTGAGAGTCATTGGTTCAACTGCATTGAAGCTGTCTTCAACTACCTTGATGAGTTCATCTGAATTCTTGCACTTCTTCCTTTGTTGAAGGCTTTGAATAGCATTGAAAAAGCCTAAGTCTAGAGCATTGCACAGTGGTGAGTTAGGTGGTTGTTGTACCAACTTCATGTGAAATCCATCTGTATTTGCAGCTGCATTGAATTCTACATCTGTGCCTTTGATGTGTGGCCTTGCATTGTCTTGTTGAATGGTGATATTCTTGCTAAGAAAGGTTGGTCATTTCTCTTTAATTGTTGGGACTATCTGTCAGTGTATTAATAACACAGTTTCCATGCATTAAATGAAATTTCTGGTAGCAATAAATGTAACAGTTTTTTAATGATTGGAGCTGAAACATGTTACATGTTTGATTAGGCAGTCTCTGATCACATCCCTATTGATTTTCTGTATTGGTTTCAACTCTTTGGTGCCTCTTTTCCTGTTAATATTGTCCCTCTTTGCTGTGACCTCTTCTGTAAATGGCCAGATGCCTAATTTACCATCAAAAAGTACACTGCCATCTTCTCCAATCACTGACATACTCACTGCACACATGAACATGACTTTGGGGATGAAATTCTTTGACTTGCATACTCTTAGAGGCTCTGGTTCTGTAGGAGTGAGGTAGTATCTGCATGTATCTCTTGTTAACAGAAACCACTTCTCATCAATATGAATGGTGTTCTCCATTGGCTTGAATCTGAACTCACCCTTCATTGCATCATAGTGTATGGCTTGTAGACTAAAGCTCACTCTCTCTTGCATGTTAGAAGCTGTCAGTAGAGACCTAATTCATATTGTTTGTGTGAGCTCTGAGCTTCTGCCCCTCATTTGCCCATCTTCCCAGTGTGCTCTTTGAGATCTTCAACTTATCTGACAAGTTCTGCAGTGTACCTCTTTCTTCTACTGGAATGGCTTCAATCTCTTCATAGTTTGGTTCATGTTTTTTCTTCCTAATTCTGTTTGCTCTAATGGAAGAAACATTTACAAACTCACCTTTGCTCCTTTGTTCTTTTGCAGTATTTCAGAGTCTTGTTATTGTCTTCCTGCTGACTTTGAAAGCTGTCACAGCCTCACCAATGGCTCCATGGGCAGGCTTTCCATCGGACTGCATCTTGCTGGCCAACATAAACTGAATGATCTGCATCCTTGTGCGTTCCGGAACGTCCTTCGCCATCTTCAAAAGAGAAGAAGCAGAGCAGAAAGTAGAAGAAGAAGCAGAGCAGAAAGTAGAAGAAGAAGCAGATGAGAGCAGAAGGTGGAAGAGAAGAAGAAGAAGTTGGTGGGATTCTGCATGATTATGCCCTTATAGGCAGCAAACTAGAAAATTTTTGGTGTCAAAATCATTTTGGCACCAAAACTGTAAAATTTGAAAATTTTCGATTATTTCTGTATTTTTTATTACATGAACAGTTAAATGAAAAACAGTAAAACGCGCTACAGTGTTTTTTCTACAGTAATATTTCAGCTTAATTACCCTTAATTATTCTGATTAATTGTGGGTTTGACCAAATATTGGTTTGTGTGCAAGTCCAATTGGGACTACTATGATGGGAAGGAGGTAGTATTTTGCTCTTATTTTCTCTTTTTGGCAAATATTTTTCGTTATTTTTTCACCAAAAAAAAAAGGTAAAAAAAGGAAACTAACTCATTTTAAAACATGCATGATTCGACCGAAATACTTGTGTATTCGAGTGAAAATTAGTGTTGGTTTATACAATTTGAGAAAGATCAAATGGGTTTGATCAAATGTATGGCCTAATTTCTTCTATATATACATAGTGGGTTTTTGATCACATTGTATTTCCATAAGGGAATGATTAACAAACCAATTTCCATAAAATTTGACGAGATCACTATATGCTGCGTTTTTCGATAAGTCTTGTGTTGATTCGATATAATAGAAGGATGAGTAAGTGAAGTTAGGATTTTTCAAGCAATTATACGCCATTTAAAAATCGTGATTAAAAAAATATGTTAAAAGAGATAAACATATGCTTTGTAATTATATAATAGGATCGTTGTAGAGGGTAATTATACAATTGAATTGGATCTGATTGACATTTGGCAGTCGCCAACTGATGGAGAGCTTGAGAGAGCTTTGGAGGAGGAGTCTGTTATCGATTGGGAGTTATAAATGTGTGAGATTTTGTGTCTTTTGACCTAGTAGTCGAGAGCTTATATTGGACGGCTTATCCAACTATGGTTTTCCATTTCAACCCTAATATGCCTTTGTTTGTTGAGATCGTGGAAACCTCGTTACGACGACTCGCTCCATCCGTTGTATAGGATGATATCATCTTAATTCAGTTGGTTGGACCCCTAGCCTACTGTAAATTGGCCCAATAAGGCATGGGGCCTTATAATTCAAATTGATAAATATTCAAGAGCCTAAAATGAAAAAAAAGTAAAATAATTATTATATTTACCCGTAGCTAGGGGTGAGCATAAAAAACCGAACCACCCGACAAACCGAACTGAAACCAAACCAAAACGTGGTTAATCAAATCGGCGGTTACGATTTTATTTTCTAACTTTAAAAATCCCAGTTTTTAGTTTTGACTCTCGAAAACCGATGGTTAATCGAACCGACTGGTTTATATATTATAAATTGTTAAAATTATATTCAGTGGTTATATATCATTTAATTTTTATGCATTTAATTATATTTTGTTTTACCATTCTTTAACTTTACTTAAAATCGTTAATCTACATTGTGTCGATGACTCACATTTCTCTCGTAATTGCACTCGTTTCAAAGTTCAAAGTATTCATCAACTAGAGAAATAAAGGCTATATCTAGATAATATAGTCATAATTCATGGCAATTCAAAATAATGGAGGCTCTATTTTCCCTATACTTTATTTCTAGATGAAGTAGGTACATATTCAACGTAACAATATGCCACGACACCCATGCCATTACTATATAATAATTCACAATACCAATTAAACTTAATTGCAAAAAATCAAAATAAATAATCAAAACTTGTTGATATGGAAAAATTCATGTGTGATAAGAGGGTAAACAATGTATGCTTTCCCGGGCTTTTTGGCCATGCTTAAAAATGTACATCCATTCATTCATTCTCTCTCTCTCTCTCCCCTTAATTTTCACTAACATTCATTCTTCCCTTTCTTTTTCTTTTTTTCGTTGGAGAAATTTCACAAACCTTCTGTTAATCACATTCTCCATTTCCATCCATCTCACAAAAACAGAAGGTGAAATTTATAATATAAAAAAAACCAAAAAAAAAAAAAAGAACTAATTCGATCTAACACAATACATATTTCTAGATTTCAAATTAGGAGAGAGAGAGAGAGAAGAGGATGCAAGCTTATAGTAGTAGTCAGGAAGAAGGAGATCATGGAGAGGCTGTTGAATCTGTGGAGGCAGAAGCTAATGTTTCTGCGAAGGAGAGCACTGATAGTAAGAGCTCCTCCTCCTCCTCCTCGTCCGCAGCCGCCGTCAACAATGGCGGAAGCCAGCAACCAAAGAAGAAGCAAGTTACAGGTGTTGCTCGCATTCTTCCTACACCCGTTCTTTCGACATAAAGTAAGGGACCAAACACCGAATGAGAATGATGATCTGACGTTGCTTCCGTTTTTTGGTCCAGAAATGGACATGATGAAGGAGAGATTCGCCAAGCTTCTCCTCGGCGAGGACATGTCCGGAGGCGGCAAGGGCGTCTCCTCCGCCCTCGCCCTCTCCAACGCCCTCACCAACCTCGCCGGTAATTCATTCAATCTCCATCTCCTCTTCATTTCATTGCCTTTTGATTTTTTTAAGAAAAACAATAGTTGATATAGTTTTGAACTTGGATTGAACTCATCAGCCTCCGTTTTCGGGGAGCAATCGAAGCTGGAGCCGATGGACGAAGAGAGGAAGGCTCGGTGGAAGAGAGAAGTGGGATGGTTGGTTTCTGTTACTGATTACATTGTTGAATTCGTTGCTTCTGAACAGAAGGGGAAAGATGGTTCAAACATGGAGGTTAGCTTTCTTCTTTTCTTCTTTTTTTAATTTTTTTATTTTTTTTTAAATGCGATGAACTTTTTATTTACCATTACCAAATCGAAATATTTGTTTTGGTTTTTTTTTCCGATCTTTGCAAGATAATGGTGACTCAGCAAAGAAAAGACCTGTTGATGAACATCCCGGCCTTGCGCAAGCTAGATACTATGCTCATTGTAAGAACAAGAAACACAGATGTTTTATTAATTTTATGTGTTCAGACATGAAAGTAATAATGGGTGATTTGCCTTTTAGGATACTCTAGATAACTTCAAGAATGAGCAAGAGTATTGGTATGTTTCGAAAGATGCCGAGGAGTCGGAGAAGGGGGTTCAGAGAGGAGATAAGTGGTGGCTGCCGACGATTAAGGTTCCACCAAATGGTCTATCAGAGGAATCCCGCCTCTTCTTGCAGAAGCAGAAGGAGCCGGTGGTTCAAGTTCTCAAAGCATCGATGGCGATCAATGCTCAGATACTATCCGATATGGATGTCCCCGAAAGCTACATGGAAACTCTTCCCAAGGTTTGATGAAATATAAAAAGGATGTTGCAAGAAGAGTTCATCGATCACCAAACACTATTGAGCTAAAATGTATGTGCATGTCTTCTTGTAGAATGGTAAATCAAGCCTGGGTGAAGCTATCTACAGAAGCATAACAGATGAGGTCTTCGATCCTCACCAGTTTCTCTCGACACTGGACTTATCAACGGAGCTCAAAGTAGTCGACCTCAAGAACAGAATCGAGGCATCCATGGTTATATGGAAACGAAAAATGAATCACAAGGATGCCAAGTCGTCATGGGGATTGGCCGTGAGCCAAGAGAAGAGAGAGATGTTCGAGGAAAGACTAGAGACGATCTTGCTCCTCCTGAAGCATCAGTTCCCCGGCCTTCCTCAATCTTCACTCGACATAACCAAGATCCAATACAACAAAGTATAGTACAACAAACAAGACTTCTCTTTCCCTTAATTTTTACGATTGAGACTTACTCTGTTTTTTGGTAGGATGTAGGCCTAGCGATCCTCGAGAGCTATTCAAGAGTGCTGGAAACCTTAGCTAATACAGTCCTCTCACGTATAGAGGACGTTATATACGCTGATCTGAAGGCTCAAGAAGCAGCTACGGCGACGGCCAAGACCCCCACGTCGACTTCTCCAGCAGAGAACAGTATACAGAGCAGCGGAGAAGAGCCGGACAAGTTGACCTGTGCTGCGAATACTCCTACGTCGAGAACACTTCTGGATTTCATGGGGTGGGGTGTGGATCCTCATGAGGCGCAGGTCAAATAGAAGATGTTGTTAGCATAGATTTTTGATGTTGAGAATGGGATGTTTAGTTAGTGTATGTATATGTTAGATTCTCATTTCTTCATTTGCAGAGGTGAAGCAAATGATGATGTATGAGGAGATTTTGATTTTGATTTTTTTCTAGGAATATATGCTTTGTACATATAATTTGCTGTAAAGATGATTCATGAAGAAAAAGAACAGAAAAATACTACATATTAAAGGGCATGGAATTTTTTCTTGTCATCTAATTTCGGGTCGAACGAAGTCCTTGTTTAACACGGTAAGATGAAAGATAATCGAAAGCTATCAATAATGTAAAAGTGAGATACTATTGAGGTACTGGAAACAACATACCCTGGTTTGTGAAGCAAATAAGAGACACCGTTTGCATCAATCTCATGGTCTTTTGTCTTTCCGAATCCTATTTCAGCTTATTCAAAAAACAATAAAGCGTGGAAACAGTGCACAAAATATAGCTCGATAACCGATTGTTCTATGCAGCTTTGGTAACAGCAGCATGTATAGCATCTGCTAGATGAGGAACTGTCCTTGAACTGAGGCCTGCCATGCTAATTCTCCTGCAAACAGAGAGATGCGGGAGTTAGAGAGTAACTTATGCCCGAGCATCATAGATACTGATACGGAATTATAGTTAATTCTCAGCAATCAAGATGAATATTATTCAAGCACTTTTGTATGGACTCTCTCCCTGTGCATTAATGCTTTTATAATACTTAGAACTATAATGTTATCAAGTTAAGGCCCACAAACTTTGATTACCTCGAGGATACTGATTACTGACCCAATATCCAGCTATTATATTAACGTGAAAAAAAATTGGCAGGTTGGTCCCTGAACACGGACCAAGTAAAATTCAAATGAAAATTTTGGAATGGATTCAACCATTCAACTATGTCGTAAGAGATCTGAATAAACTTGATACGAAGAGACTGCCTTCTTATGATTCATCTGTTCCCTGACCTCTCGATAGTATTCATTTGAGGAATCAGGAATATATATAGATGCAAAAATAGTGGTCACTGCAGTTTCCAGAGAGTTTGTGCAAGTTAGGATGATAAGACCGTATGAAACATAAATTCATAATGCATGAGACACGTGTTAAGGGTTTCCTTCTTTAGTGTTCACATATAAAGTTTTGATAGGCGATATTTATTTAAGTTAAATAATGATGCTAACATCAATACTTGCACCATAGCAGCTTTTCACACACAACTTACAGCCGGTCAGGGCCAAAATTGTATGAAATGCCAACGAACAGGTGTAGATCAAGAGTATGATTTCCTTACCCATCAGATGTCATGTAAATATGGTACTCCTTTGTCATGAAAGCAACTTGATCACTGTTCAATCCAGTAAACGTGAACATCCCTATTTGTTTGATGATATGGCTCCAGTCACCCGGTGTTCCTGCCATTACCATAGAGCACTACTTGTGTTAGCCTTGAAACCACCAATGGTATGAAAAGGGGGAAATGAAAACATCAAGGTGCATAAATATTTGAATCCATATTATAGGGTTCCTGTACCAACAAACATCTGGATCGTAAGAACTTATTAACAATAGGACATAAAAATCTGAGATGGTGATTTTTATAAAAGATTTTTTTTTTTTTTATGATGCGTACATATAAGTAAGGATAAGTCAATCGATTTCATGTTTATCCCTCTCCAGCTTGACAATGATTGCATATAAGTCATAATATGTTGCTCAGTCCAGCTATTATAAACAATGTACATAATCTTACCCTTGGCTTGTAAAGCCTCAAAAAGCTGATGGCGCATGCTGATAATCCTATCAGCCATGGCTTTCAGCTCAACAGTCCATTCAGTGTACATGTCCCTGCATGTATTTTCAAGAGCTTTAAGATGTCAGGAACTCAAGTTACAACATCGTTTTGATGTTATCGTTTGGTTAGTGTATAAAGACAACATGCATTTTCCTTCTAATACTATGGATGATCAAGAAACATACCCATCCTTGAGAATAGCAGCCACAATCGATGCACCATGAATAGGGGGATTAGAATACATTGGCCTGATGACCATCTTTAACTGGCTTTCAACCCTAGATGCGACGTCTGCACTTTTGCATACCTGTGGACCAAAATGAGGCTTCTTCATCAATTGAATAATGAGTGGAACAAATCTAAGTGAATTTAGTAGGAAATTCATTGCATCATAACCTTCAGTGTCTCAACTTGTATGTCTTAAGTGAATTTAGCAGGAAATTCATTGCATCATAACCTTCAGTGTCTCAACTTGTATGTCTTATTATGATTACACTACAGATTTCTAGAGCAGGGCTGAACTTAATAGTCAAAGATCTATTAAGACTTCATAACAAGTTTTATGTTCAAGGATACTTGCGTACTTACAGATCAAATTTAATCGTATAGTGGTACAAGCAAACAAAAAGTAATGAGAATATCAAGAGATTAGCTAATTATTTGGTCCTCCCTAAGCATCTTTTCCTATTTAATGAACTACAAACTCTCACTCTCTCTAAGCACACCAAGGACCATGCATGCAACAACCCTGTTTCGTACAGAATAAATTACAAACTTTAACTCATTACATTTTCAGGTTTTCATTAGGTAATTATTCTCAGCAAAAAAATAATGACAATTTTGTAATCCAAGGCATGATAAAATCACGGTGTCAGCAATTTTCAGTGCGGGACTCACAATACTAAGTGCACCAACTCTTTCACCATAAAGTCCCATGTTTTTAGCATAGCTCTGAGCGGCAAGACATTCACCCCCATCGGCAACAAACATCCGAACAGATGCCGCATCTGCATCAAGGCTCCCACTAGCAAAGCCCTATGAAACAAACTAATTAAGTCAAAGGCATGCACATTTACAGAAATTATTTGGAGCTCCAGCTTCTAGCTACACCATCAATGCCTACCTGGTATGCACTGTCGAAAAAAGGTAGCAATGCTTTTGATCGCATCAATTTCCTTATTTGTTCCCACTGATCAGAAGTTGGATCTACACCTGTTGGGTTATGAGCACATGCATGAAGAAGAACTATTGCTCCAGATGGTGCATTTCCAAGGTCTTCCAACAGTCCTGTGTAGCAAGATGTGTGTAAATTTATATTAGTCATAACTACCATCTAGCAAAATTTAAACGAAACAAATTATGAGTATCTTTATTTTTCAAATTAAGAATTTCCTTACTTCCACAATGTATTCCAACTATCATGCACATTAGTTTTAAGAAGAATATTATAGGCCTCAAGATGAGGAAAGGTCAGAACCTGAAAAGTCCAGGCCTCGTGTATTTGGATCATAGTATCGATAAGTCTTCACTGACAATCCTGCTAATGTGAAAACCTTGGGATGATTTCCCCATGTTGGCAATGGAATGTATATCGTTTTCTGGCAGCAAAATTTATTAATAATCCAATCAATATGCCATTATATTTAAAATATTTAAAATTTGACTGAAGAATAAATTAGAGTAAGCCACTTACCTCATGATAATGTCTAGCCAGAAACTCTCCTCCAACCCTCAATGAGCCAGTTCCAGACAAACACTGGACGGTGGTCACCCGATTTTCCTGAATGGCAGGACTGTATTCACAGTAGAAAAGATTAAGAAAATTAATCGATAGAAAGAAAAGTAGCTTCAGAAGGTTTCTGCATAAATAAGCTTCACAAGGGAGTTAGTTGAGCATAGCAGATGGTCATTATATTAACTAGAAATAACATTAGATAGATAAGTGATAGTATGTTATTAAAGGTAAACTGTACAACAACACAAAAAAACTACTATGATATTTGCTTCCAGAAGAAGGATGAACAAGCCGTCAGAGTGAAACATAGGGATTCAAAATTTATCACAAGTTACTGATACCAGTTCGAATTCTTTATAATGAATTTGAATAAAAGAAATCATACAATCCGTTGAGTATATTTATCAGTATTCTACATGCTAAAACAACATCAAAACTGTTTGACTGAAAACTTTTAGCATCTCAACAACACAATTGCAATTCCTCTCTACAAAAAATACGAAGGTCCAAAACAATCTAAAGAATTGCTAGGCTCAACTAGAATATGCAATCCATTTTTGGTTCAACAAAATGTGTAAGTGCAACTAAATTCCAGCTTCCATTACCTGTCAGCTCCAAAAATGAGCTTGGCACTCAATTTGTTGAAATCTGCCACTCCAGTAATTGGAAGATATTCTTTCACTCGAGATCTGTATAACATAAAAACCGAAGCATTACAGTTGCGTATCCCAGCCTATAAAAAAATTATAAGCATCGATAAACTTACGGATCATTCACAAGCATTTGCTCAGCCTTCCTCACTACATTGAGAACAAGAGGTTTCCCTTGCTGTCATTCACCAATTAATTACGAAGCCAAAAATTACACCTCCATATCAGAATCGTTCAGTAATTTTCAGCACAAAATTCTGCTTATTACTACAAAATGTTTGATATCGTGTACAGAAAAGAAGAACAGACCTCAGTTCGATAAGCTCCGACGCCTAAATTCACCTTAACCGGGCTCTGATCCTTGTTAAAAGCAACAGTTACCTGTTTCAACCACGATCAAAGATCAGAACACTTAAAGCTCGAATAAACACCAAAAAAACAAAACTAATCATCATAAAACACTTTTCACGCTCAATCAACTGCATGAAATCGGAATGAAAGGGATCAGAAAGGGACGAAAACACACTCAATCCAACTCGGATCATTCCAATACAAAAGTCATGTATAAAACAAAATAAAAATGCATCCAAATAGATTGAGAAAACAGTAAGAGAGAGATTACCCCTAGAATCGGATCTTCAGGAGCCTGAACTATGGCGGCGAAAACTGAGTCGGACATTTTCGTCGGAATTTGTGGAAGCTGAGAGGAATACAGTGATGGAGAGATGTTTTATGGTTTTTGAAGAAAATAGAGGAAACGGTGCGCGGGGGTGGGGACTGAGGGAAGTGGGGTAGCGTGATGAAGGGGAAAGGGAAGGTAAACTGTGGGCTACGGGGAATTAATACTGGGGGTTACCTCTCTCTTTCTTCCTTTTAAGACTCGCCGCTGCTTGTCTATTTTTCAATAATTTATGTTTCTACCGTTACCATAGCAGTTATAATCACCCAAAATGAGTAATCATGCGTGTCCAAATCCAATATATTCCCCTGTGCATCTACAAAATCAATTATGTAAGAATACTCTATTTCTCAGTGTACCATCAAACTATACTAGTACTCCCCGTTTATGGTTATAAGTTGAACGGACACATGAATCAAGGAAGAAGAAAATATGTAGTTGTGATTATACTAAGGAGAGAGAGAGTTAATTGTGACTAAGTATTTTTTGTCATTTTAGAAAATGAGATTAATAAGTGGAACGAACGGAAATGACAAATAAGACTAATAACAAGGGATATAAGTGGTATAATATTGTTTGAGTCAAGTCGGCACCAATTTCATTTCTGGACTCCTTCCCAAAATAGCTCAAACTAATGTAGTGATGCTCTCATAGTATATAAATTGTAACTTCCGTATATTTTTAATTTAGACTTATTATTTGAATAAAAAATTTTCATGTGTATACTTCTTTATACCAAATCCATTATCACGTGTGTGTGCTGGCTTAGCGGTAGGAGTTAAGATTAACGTATCAGACATAGAAGGTCTCGAGTTCAAGTCATTCATGGTAACTCACTATGTGTGTTCGTATGAGTAACGTAACTAGTAACAAAAAACGTAACAGTATCAAACACTCAAATGGTAACCCAGTTCGGTGCAATAACACTTACGTCTGGGTTCACTCCTCACTCAACTACATTCTTCTCAAGAAGACTTGAAAATAAACTTTCACCTAGTCTACCAAATCACTCAATCGCAATTGGGTCCCCAACTTGAGTTCATAACTACTCAAGATTACAAACACACTCACCGATCTATTCTATCCACGAGTAGAAAAAGACAGCTAAAGCTAAAACAACGTTCACGAATAGAAAAAAGAAGGGGTGAGCATAAGCCGGTTCGACCGGTTTTTGGCCGAAACCAATATAACCGATAGGCCGAAAAAAATTAGAATTTGTAACCAAACCAGCCAAAGTGAGTGTACTCAACCAGCCAAAAGCCGGCCAAAAACCGATAATTGATTTTGGTTCGGTTGGCCAAACCGAATTATCGACGTAGAATGTTTTTATTCCCAATTTTCATCTAATTTTCATATTTCTCGTTTATTCATTTACATACAATGTAGTGACTAACTAAGATTTAAAAAAAAAAAAAAAAAAAAAAAAAAAAAAAAAAAAAAAAAAGAAAAAGTTGACAAAAAATCTAGTTAATGAATATCGAGTCATCATATTTTTGCTCAACAATATAAATTGACCATACAATAAAACCCTACATGCTTTTAGTTATAAACTTATAATGGTTTTAAAATATAAAATTAAATGGTACTTATTATATATAGTTCGGTTGGTGGCACCGAAACTATAAACTAAAGAACCGATACCGACCGATTTGAAGTTCGGTTCTTCATTCACCAACCAATACCGAACCATTAATATTTGTTGGCCGACCAAAGCCGGCCGAAATAGTCCAGTTCGGTTCGGTTGTTCTGTTCTGGTATGATTATGCTCAACCGTAGAAAAAAAGGCAGCTAAAGCTAAAACAGCGTTTACAAAACACGCGCAAAAAGTTGTAAAACTCTCTCAATGAAGTATAATAATCTCTCGACGCGCAACAACTTCTTCGATCTATAGCTCATATATATATGACCCGTATCTTGCCCTCCAATATACAAACCCCAAGAGATCTTCATAAATATCACATATACATATCCTTCCTTATCAATAATCTTCAATATAAGACTGGATAAGATAAGGTACAATATAAGATAAACATAAGATTGAGTTATAGACAAAGAAAGTTGTTTGATTTGCAAGATTATGTTAGATAAAAATTGAAAATGATGTTTGGTGTGCAAGATTGTATTGTGCTAGATTATAGGGTATTTACTAATATACCCTTAACTAGTTTAGTTTACAATATTGCTAGTTTAATTAAACTTATCAAATTCAAATATTAATGCATATTTGAATTAGAAGAATCTCAATTTAGACTTTCGATTAATTCTTGTATCAACTTCAAACTATGATTAAAATAAATAAATAAATAAAATAAAATAAAATAAAATTGAAATCTAACGTAATTAGAAGTAAATGGGCACCATAATTTGATATTAGAAAGACAACACCAATCTTATGGAAAATAAATGATCAAATAAAGGTAAAGGGCTGACTGCATGTGACGCTTGCAAAAGGGCAAGGATAAAATGGTCTTATTCTCACATATTTGTGTGAGATAATTTTAATCGGACGGGGTAGGGTTCGATCAAAAAAAGGAGGATTTAGTAGAGGGCCAACTAATTTTGAGATTGAGTATTGGGCCCCCAAGATTGGAAGTCCTGTAAACCAAACGTAAGATTAGGAGGGTGTTTGGCTAAGCTTATAAGCTAGCTTATAAGATGTTTGACTGCTTATAAGTTGTTTGACTGCTTATAAGCACTCTAAATGTGTTTGGTAAAAGAGAAAATATACCCCTTTGTCTAACTAGCATAAGAGAAACAAATATTTGTCTCAAACTTAACAAAACACAAATTCTATCTAAGTTTCAAGTGAGTGGACCAAAAGACCCCTAACCACTATTCACCTTTCTTCCAACATATGCATCTCTCTCTCCCTTCTCTCACTTCTCTCTCTCTTCTCTCCTCTCTCTCTCTCTTTTTCTCTCCTCTCTCTGCTCTCTTTCTAGAGAGAGAAACCATGAAGATTCGGCGGCGACGGTGGACTGAGACGGCGGCGACGGTGGCGGAGACGGTGGAGAGAAGATTGCAGCGGCGGAGGGTGAGTTTGGAGCGGAGGCGGAGCGGCGGCGACCGGGAGGAGTAGAGAGGATTGCAGCGGCGGAGGTGGTGGAGGAGATTCAGCTGCAGCGATGCCATGGTCATCTCTTTCTACAGCTGATTTCTTTTTTTCTTTTCTTTTATTGAATATGGGCTGTTCCCCTACATCCTACCATCTCTTCACTTCTATCCTCACTACCTATACTTTCTCTTTTAACAGAGAATTCGAAGCTCGAAGGGATGAAATGGGGCAATCAAGCCTTAGATTATGGTGCAATTTTCTGCCTTTTTTAATTTTTTTAATTTTTTGGAGTTGAAGGGTTCTGCCTGCTGATCCATCCTACAAGCTTCCTGCTGTATTCTCTCTCTCTCTCTCTCTCTCTCTCTCTCTCTCTCTTCCCTCTCTCTCCGTTTTTAGTTTTTGTTGTTTCTTTTTTCTTTTTCTTTTTTTTTTTCCTTGTCTTTGTCTTGGTATATGTTGACATTTTTTCCCAAAATCTTTGTTAGATGTTTGGCTTCTTCTAGGTGAATTCATTGGCTTTGCTAGCTGAATTACATTAGTAGAAGGTTATTTGGACAATTGATCGGAATTTTCCTTGAGTAGTTATTTCTAGCATTGGGATGGTTAGAATTTGGTACTCATACTGATGTGAATTATGCAGCAACATGAAACCGGGTACCAAAAACTGAGCCGAGAGCGAAGCTGGATGGAAGACATTCCGCCTCATGTGTTGGAGGCTCCTGTCGCTGCAAATAAGGCCCGGGATCAGATTGTTTCGATGCTGCGTTGGTGGAGGAGATGAAGATTCCGGCAGCTGATAAAGGGATGAAGGAGGTGCTCGGAATCGCGCTCCGGTGCATTCGATCGGTGTCGGAGAGGCTCGGGATCAAGACCGTGTATGAAGATCTGTCGTCGATTTAGGTGTTCGGTTAGTTTTTCTTTATCCTAGTGAAGAAGAAGATGATATGAAGTGGGAATGAAATATCTTATTTTGGCTCCATTTTGGTTTTCGGTAGTTGGAGTAGAAGAAAGCTAGCGTGTTTTTTTTGTAATTTTTTTGCAAGAATTGTTGTATATTGGGACGTATCTTGATGTATACCAGCTTCTTTTTTTTGATGATTCCGACGGTTCGTCGGAAAAAATTCCGGTGGTCGGTGAATTCACGATTGTAACGTAGGAAAGTTGTTATTTCTAACGGGTGGACTTAATGTCTGGTTAGAATGTATGAGTTCTTACTTATTACGACAGGAAAATGGTTAGAATATCTTAAATTCGTATATATAACAAATATGGGTAAGAAATTCTATGATATTTAGTAAGTTGTATCAAAAATAATAATACTTAAATTCGTATATTTAACAAATTACGGATTCTCAACAACAATTAATTCAAATTATATGCAACATGTACATCGCAACCAGAAATGGTTGATTATAATGTGTTAACTCTTACTAACTATAGACAGAGTATTGTAAGAAAGTTGGTATTTTCTAACGGGTGGAGTGAACCTGTTGGGAATGCCACGACAAAAGGTTAGAATATACTAAATTCTAACTCGGGATATGCGATTGTAACGTAGGAAAATTGGAATTTCTAACGGGGGGGACTGAACCTGTTGGGAATGCCACGACATTGGTTAGAAAATAATAAATTCTAACTCGCGATATGCGATCATAACGTAAGAAATTTGGTATTTCGTGACCATATACCTATATTATTTAATAAAGTGGGTGGAATAAATAAGAGAAAATATACCAACCTATCTAAGTAGCTTAAGAGAAACTAATCGAATCAAAACTTAACAAAACACAATTTCTATCCAAGTTTCATGTGTTGAGACAAAAATACCCCTAACTACTATTCACCTTTCTTTCCCCTCCCCTCGACATATGCATCTCTCTCTCCCTTCTATCTCTTCTCTCTCTTTTTCTATTCTCTCCTCTCTCTCTCTCTCTCTATCTCTTTCTATCTCTTCTATCTCTTCTTTCTCTTTCTATCTCTTTGTGTTGCTCTTGTTTCTTCTCAATCAAAGGTTAGAAAATAATATATTCTAACTCGCGATATGCGATCATAACGTAAGAAATTTGGTATTTCTAACGGGTGGATTGAACCTGTTGGGAATGCCACGACTAAGGTTAGAATATACTAAATTCTAACCATTGATATACGATTATAACGTAGGAAATTTGATATTTTCTAACGGGGTGGACTGAACCTGTTGGGAATGTCACGACACAGGTTATAATATACTACATTCTAACTCACGATATGCGATTATAACGTATTAAAGTTGGTATTTCAAACGGGTGGACCGAACCTGTTGGGAATGCCACGACACAGGTTAGAATATACTACATTCTAACTCACGATATGCGATCACAACGTAAGAAATTTTGTATTTCTAACGGGTGGATTGTACGTGTTGGGAATGCAACGACTAAGGTTAGAATATACTAAATTCTAACCATTGATATGCGATTATAACGTAGGAAAGTTGGTATTTTCAAACGGGTGGACTGAACCTGTTGGGAATGTCACGACACAGGTTAGAATATAGTATATTCTAACTTGGGATATACGATTATAACGTAGGAAAGTTGGTATTTCTAACGGGTGGACTGAACCTGTTGGGAATGTCACGACTAAGGTTAGAAAATAATAAATTATAACTCGCTATATGCGATCATAACGTAAGAAAGTTGGCATTTCTAACGGGTGGACTGAACCTGTTGGGAATGCCACGATTAAGGTTAGAAAATAATAAATTCTAACACGCGATATGCGATCATAACGTTAGAAAGTTGGTATTTCTAACGGGTGGATTGAAACTGTTGAGAATGCCACGACTAAGGCTAGAATATACTAAATTTTAACCATTGATATGCGATTATAACGTAAGAAGGTTGGTATTTCTAACGGTTGGACTGAACCTGTTGGGAATGCCACGACTAAGGTTAGAATATACTACATTCTAACTCACGATATTTAGTAAGTTGTATCAAAAATAATAATAATAAAATAAAAAATCGAATTAAAAGAATAAAATGAAAATGGAAAATTAAAAAAAATATTTTTGTCAATTTAGTTTTTTTTTTTTAATATTTTTTAATAAATGAATTTGAAAAGTTGAATAAAATAAAAATGGAAAATTAAAAAAAAAAATTTGTCAATTTAGTTTTTTTTTTTTTTTTTAAATGAATGTGAAAATTTGAATTCAAAATTCAAAATAAAGGAAAGGACAAGTGCACATGGGGTGGGGTGGGGTGGGGTGGGGTGGGGGGGTGGTGTTGGGGGGCAATTTGGGTAGTTCACTTCAAAATTGGATACATTTTGTGTTTTGTTAAGTTTCCAACAACTATTTGTTTCTACTAAGCTACTTAGACACCATATTTTTTGCCTCAAAAGAGCTTATAAGATGCAAAAATAAGCAAAAAATACTTATAAACACTCCAAAAAATAAGCTCCTCCACCCCAACTTATTTTTTTTTAATTTCGCTTATTTGCCACTATAATTCTATTTTATTTTTATATTTATATTATATACACTTCCATTTGATGTTACAACATTAAGATTTTAAAAAAATTATTTTTTTTATAATTTTTTTTATAATTTTCAATTTTTTTTTTTTTTTTTTATTATCTCCTCAAGCTTATAAGCTCTTTTATCCAAACACTTCGACAACTTATAAACTCTCCCTCATACATCTTATAAGCTCTTAAATATCTTATAAGCACTTAGATCTTATAAACATTTTGAAATAAGCTTAGCCAATCGGGCCCTAAGTCCAATCTAGATATAGTTGGTACCGCCATGTATAGATATACTCCCTCCGTCCCCTAATAAGTGTCCCGAGCCGTCAAAACGCAATAATTAAGAAAGTGTATAATTTTACCATATTAGCCCCTAATCATTACATAGAAAATTGAAAAAGTAAAAAAAGTGTAATGATAGTAGGAGTAAAATTGGTAGTTTAGCTAAATTTTTACATTGAAATATGTGATAGGACACTTATTATGGGACAAAAATTTTGGCGGCTCGGGACACTTATTAGGGGACGGAGGGAGTATATTACTCCCTTCGTCCCACTCTTTTAGTCCCATTTGCTTTCGGCACATGGACCAAGTGAGTGGAGAATATGTGGTTGTAATTAATCCTGAGCAGAGAGAGTGAATTGTGGCCAAGTATTCTTTGTCATTTTAGGGAATGAGACTAATAAGTGGGACAAACTAAAATGGCAAATGAGACTAATAGATTGGGACAGAGGTAGTATATTAGTATTATATACATTTTGATATGGGCTTTATTTTGTTTCTATTTTCAGCTGGGGATTTTAAACATAGCCAAGTTTTCTCTTCACATAGCCCCCTACACAAATAAAATAAAAAAATAAATTCAAAATTACTATTACATCCTTATATAATCATAGCCCCACACCTTAAATTCTACTTCCAATAGAATTCTAAATCCTTATAACCTCCGCAAGAAATTTTTCACCACTTCATTGCACCTTGTTCATCACCATCTTTCTAGCTGCGAATTATAGCATTCAATTCGAAATTGCTTCGGAATTACTTAATTTCATATACCCACATATCAGATTTTGCACACTTCTCCATTGAAATTGCCAAGTTTTTCCATGTCAGCCTCTACACCAATCTCTTTCTCATTCAGCCCCTTAAGATAACATGTAAGTAATAAATCAAAATCAACTCCATCCGGTTTAAAAAGTGCAACGGCATTGTTTCAATCCCTTCTTATGCATCGACGGAACTCAACCTCCCAACACTATAACAATCCAAGTATGTAAAATTCTCATGAAAGCAAAAAAGCCTCATTGTCCCTTCACATATATCTCGATGAGAAAAGAGACTTCGTCGGCATTAATTGAGGTCAAGAATTTGGATGTCGGGTTTGTTCGATTCCGGCGATCGAGGGTTTCTACGGAGCGTGAAGATTGAACATGGGAAGAAAGAATATAGGCTTGCAGATTTTTCTTCCGACGAGAATTGCCGCTTGAGAAATTCGCCGTCTCCACATCGCTCTCGTCTATCGCCGCGGGAAAATCTTCATGCGCCAGTTTATTTTAATGGGGGCTGTACAATTTAGGGGATATATATTTAGTTATATTGAAGGGTAATCAATCGAAGCTATTGTTTGGGATTTATTAAACAAGGATATGATAGTAATTTTGAATTTTTTTATCTATTTTATTTGTGTAGGGGGCTATAAATAGAGAAAACTTGGCTATGTTTAAAATCCCCCTTTCAGCTATTAATAGAAGCCCACGAACCACAGTCCAGATTATTGAGCCCATAGTGGGATCAAGACTGAGGATCCAACCATTATTTTTGTATGTCAAATATTTATTTTAATTAGATTTGTGCATTTTTTTTAAGAAAACAATTATTTATTTGTATGATTTAATTTAAAATTTTAATTATTTTAAGTGTTCAATCAATCAATTAGGATTTTTATTCATTCTTTGGGATTTGATTAAACTTTTACCGGTTAAAATCATACGGTATAGAAGTCTCGACAGTTTGAAGTGTTACGAGTGTATTAATGAAAATATGGGGGATAATTTTATGAAATATCACTGAACTATACTCACTGTTACAAATTTATCACTGAACTTTAATTTGTTTCAAAATTATCAGTGAACTAATATTTTGATTCATTAACACTTTTATGTTCAATTTTTTTCTTACGTGGCAACCGAAATTCCACGTAGGCTAATCAAAAGATTGTCACGTCATAGTTCAATTTAAAAACTAAAATACCTCCACCTCCTGGCTCGGCTACCACGCCTTCCTGCACGGCCTCTCCTCCACCGCCTCCGCTATCGTCCTCTCCGTCGACTACCGCCTCGCCCCGGAGTACAAGCTCCCCGCAGCCTACGACGACTGCTACGCTGCCCTCGAATGGTTGGCCTCCTCCCCCGCCCCAACCCATGGCTAACAAACGTCTACCTCGCCGGCGACAGCGCCGGCGGAAGCATAGCCCACCATGTGTCTTTGAAATTCGCCGGAGCTAACATCCCCGACGTCTCGATCAGAGGGCTGCTGCCGATCCATCCGTTTTTCGGCAGCGAGGCGCTGGCGGAGGGATATTTTATTTTTAAATTGAAAAATGACGTGACAATCTTTCGATTAGCCTACGTGGAATTCCGGTTGCCACGTAAGAAAAAATTGAACGGAAAAGTGTTAATGAAACAAAATATAGTTCAGTGATAATTTTAAAACAAATAAAAGTTCAGTGATAAATTTGTAATAGTGAGTATAGTTCGGTGATATTTCATAAAATTATCCCGAAAATATGGCTATGATATTTCAATATTTTCGAAAATGTTATGTTGAATGACAGTAACTACTTTTTAGACTATATTTAAATATATAATTTGTATTGTAATCAGCTAACATTATATATATTTGTAATGTAAATAGTCTTATACAGTAATACTACCGACACAGCTCCCCTAAAGGAGAAGAAAAATAATACCCCATACAATAATGACTTATTTTTTAATTAGCCAATATATAACTCACTCACAAACACATAATCAAGATGATTCAAACTCTTAATCTCCTTGACATCTTAGTCGGAGAGAAAGAGAAACATCTTACCAATTACACTGTGTTACGTGTTTCGTCATCATGGCCAATATTTAACATTCTTACTAATAATTTCTAAATCATCAAATCTTACATCATAAAATTGTCCAAGTTGACAGCCCAAATGAAAAGGCATGCCCCAACATTTAAGGGTGTTTGCCTAACTTTATTTAATAAATTTGTAAGTAGGAAGACTTTATAAGATAATATGATTGCTAGAGTTTATAGTTGTAAAAATGCTTGGATAAAAACACTTATCATTATGCGTGTATTGGCCTAGTGATGAGGGGTTAAGTTTCGAGGTCAAAAGTCTCGAATTCGAGTTCTAGTTTTTCGTAATACGGTCATTAAATTTTATGTTAATTGTTTCTAAAAATAGCAGGTACACAACTGTTTATTTTTAAAATAACTTTAAATTTATAGCAAGTCAAACACTTAGAAATTGTATATTTTTTTTTTTTATAAAAAATTACTCCCCTATTCCACATTTTTTTTTCGTTTATTTCATTTATTAATTTATATTTTTTTTAAAAATATACAATTTAATATACAAAAACATCTTTTAAAATCCGCTTGTCACACCATTTATTGGTTATTGTTTCGCGTCCGAATGAGATTGACATAATAAAAGGACGGAGTATAAGCTTTGACCAACATCTCTAACTAACCATTTGTTTTTTTGAAGAGGATGGACGTTATTTTCTATCATGGAACTTTAGACATGTGTCTCTCACCGTCCATGTGTATTCTGTTCAAACCTAACAAATATTGAGTACATATATTGGGATATTCATCAATATTTTACATAATTTTCTTGAATCTAAATACTCGATTTGTAATTTGACATTTATTCTATCTTCTATTGACTTCAACTTTGAACTAACCAAACCCAACTCGGGGGTTTAATGATAAGTAGGAATTTTCGGATCGAAATATTTACTTACACGCGAAATCGAATCTTCAATTTATCCGTAAAGATATTGAAAATGATCGATTTCGCCGGGATAGAGAGTATTTATGACGGGCTTAATCTTTAAAGCAGGTCATCATAATTACAATTAATTAGCATACCCATTATACGCCATTAGAAAATCGGCTATACAACTACTGTACTACCATATTATAAAAAGAAAAGGAAAAAAAGAAGAAGCAAAAATCATTAAATGCATCACACATTTAAGTGAAATTGCATGTTTATCTCAATGTTTTCAGTAGAAAGTAAGAATGAGTCGATGTGTGCGTGTTAGCCTAATAATAGAGATTTAATTGTCATGACTAAAGATTTCGAGTATGAGTTTTTCGTGATATAACTTTTTAATTTCTCGTTGATCTTAAAAAAAATAGTCAAATGAAATTACCATCAAATTACATGTTGAATTTCCGACTAATTTCACTCTTATTTGATGAAAAAAGTCAATCGAGTGTGATTCTCACTCTCGTAGACCACATATTATTTGCTAAAGAAGGGAAGAATTCCGTTGAAATTTCCTTAGAAACTTTTTCGATGTTAAAAATTGTTAGGTTATGTTTCTTCATATCTTCCCCCTTTCGTCTAAGGTTTTATTTGTTCCCCCCTATTCTTGACTATTTTGAAGTTGTTACATCGTGTTTTTGTTTGGACATATTTATTACTCCCCTTCTTTCGCAAGATGACAGGTTTTATTTTGTTAATTTCTGGTAAATTTTTTCACGCTTCTTGATGATATGTCTTAAATTAGATTTTTGAAGAGTTTTTCTTTTACTAGATACTATGATAGCATATTATCACGCAAAAGAAAAAATTCTTCAAAAATCCATTTTAAAACTCATGATCAAGAAGCATAAAGAAACGTGCAAAAAAATGATAAAAAGAAACGTATCATCCTGCAAGAGAAGAAGAGAGTACTTATTAATATGTTTAAGATTATTTCATTATCCTGAGTGTAATCGAAAACGTTTTCCCATCCATCGTATATACATTAATTATGTTTAACGTAGTTAATACTGTCAAGTCAATTATTTTCTTATTTAAAACTTAATTCTATTAGTAAAATTTAATTTTCCATTAAATATAGTCATGACTCATAGTGTGAGCACAAGAACATTTTTCACAAAACAACCGTTGACTGGATTTCATTTTGATAATCAAGAAATACAATTTAAATTGAATTGACAATGAAGATTCTAATATCTTCTCCATCCCATTTCAAATTGTCATGTTTTTTTGGATACAAGATTTTAAATACGGTATAAAAGTGAAAAATTACCTGATTATGTAAAAAATTAATTCTTTCCATTTAAAAGGCAAGACAATTAAAGTACAATTCGATTAGGAAAACGAGATAATTGAAGTGAGATCGAGCGTACGATTTAAAAAATAAATTTGAAGGAAGAATCATATTAGATCTTATATAGAATAAAATGATTAACTAATTCTGTTTCCCGGTTGTTATAATAGTAGTAACAAAAATAAAAGAATTAAATTACAGTAACCGGCGACCGGTGGTGGGGTCAACAGAGTGGGCGGCGCTCCCTTCCTCTCCGTTTCAGTTCAATTTTACCAACTCTCCCTCTCTCTCTCTCTCTCTCTCTCTCTCTATTCCTATCTGTAGCCATTATTGAACGCCAAACCCCCTCTATATAAACCCTCCATCGCTTCATCGCTTTGTTACTGCTTTTTTCACCATTCGTCTCTGCAATTTCTCTTTTTCCGTTGATCCCGAGGAAGAGCACGCAGGAATGGCTAGAGCTAGAGTTCTCATGGAGGTCGGCAACGACGGCGTTGCGATCATCACCATCTCCAATCCTCCCGTTAATGCTCTTGCTCTTACCAGTAAGCTTCGCGTGACTTCACACTCGGAAATGGAGCTATGAACTGTTTTTCTGTTTCTGATCGATTTTTTTTTTTTTTTTTATTCTGTTTTTTGGTAGTTTTTCCTCAATTGAAGGAGAAGTTTGGTGAGGCTATGAGGAGAGATGATGTGAAAGCTGTTGTTCTTACTGGTAATTCTTCGTCTTGTTAGTTTGTTTGTTGATTGTTTGTTTGTTTTGACTTTAATAGTTCGCTTCGCTGCTGATTGAACTGATGTCTCAGTTAATGATTTCAGTTCATTTTTTAATGTATTGTGATTTTTTTTTTTAATAGTCATGATGCTTTTTTATTCTTTGGAATTTATGGTTGCAACTAATCATATTAGACTAATCATGTGCTATTTTGAACTGATGACCATGGTTGTGATGAGCTTTTTTCTCGTTTGGAGGTTGTTTTGGGTCTTGGTTGAGGTGATGACTGATTTTGGGATTGTTGCCAACTTCTAGGTGAGGGTGGAAAATTCTCAGGCGGATTCGACATAAATGTGTTTGAGAGGGTGCATAAGACAGGTATATATGTACTGACATCTTTACGCCCTTCTCTTTTATGCTATAACATCTACCTCTCGTCCGAGAATAAATTTGGATTTCTGTTTTGCAGGAGATAGTTCCTTCATACCTGAGACGTCTATTGATGTTGCGGTCAATGTAATAGAAGGTCCTCCACTAATTTGTCATTTTTTGGATATTGGAATTAATTTTGAGCTCTTATGAAGTTGCTTTATATTTTTGTTTGATGCTTAATGTTGTTTTCAATTAGATGCACGGAAGCCTACTGTTGCTGCCTTGCAGGGACTTGCACTTGGGGGTGGACTTGAACTAGCTTTGGTTTGTCATCTTCTCTAAATATGCTCAAATGTGTCCAAAGTTAATGTCCTTTTACTATGATACTATGTTGTAAAGTTTATTTCCAGTCAATCATACTTGTAAGTATTTTTCAGGCTTGTCATGCTCGACTTGCTGCGCCAAAGACACTACTTGGTTTGCCAGAACTTACTCTTGGAGTTATTCCTGGCTCAGGAGGTATAAACTCCTGCGATTTTGCATATTTTATTAATTGGTCAGTATCTCACTGCAGATAATCCATTAGTTTTCCCTAATTGACCACTATCTTGATCATGGTATTATACAAGGCACACAGCGTCTCCCAAGGCTTGTTGGGCTGCCTAAAGCACTTGAACTTATGCTGGTAGGTCTCCTCTCCTTAAGCTTTCAAAAACTGTATGTTGGTGCTTAACATGTTTAACATATTACGAGTTTTTAAAAGATTTGTTGTTTGTCTTTGTTTATGTACCTATTTGTTGTTACTCTAATCCTATTGTCATTTGGTAATGTTAAACCATGCGAGATCAACTATATAAACAAATGCTTGAAATCCATTATATTTTAGCTATATGATATGCTTCGAGTATCTCATTTCAGTAGATACAACTTTCTATGCTTGCTCTTTGTTGCAGCCATTTGTATCTCTTACGTTCCTATATTTACATGTCTTAATAGTCCAACTTCAACCCTATGATATTAAAATACTGTTATACATTCATTTAATTTCTTGTCCTTAGCCCCTTTGTTATAAAGATTTTTTCTAAATAGAATATAGCGCTTACTTAAGAATTCTTTCTCCTCCATGTCCTTCAGACATGTCCACTTGAAGCACATGTGTTGTCTGTGTAATGATCTTGTATGTATTCAGGAGAAATATACATAACTATACATTAATAATAGTGAATTTATATATATTGATGGAATGATGGTTAAAGTTAATATATGTAGATATAGCTTTTCTTCCCAATCATTCTTGAGAGCAATGTGCATGTCTTCAAGCAATGTGATAACAATTAATTGCCACCGGTTTAATGTTCTGTGCTTGATGTTACTGGTTACAGTATTCTAAATCAGTAACTTCAGAAGAAGGAAAAAATATAGGCCTTGTTGATGCTGTTGTTCCTTCTGATGAGTTGTTAAAAGCATCCCGCCAATGGGCACTAGACATCATAGAGAGGCGCAAACCATGGATACGCTCTCTTCACAGGGTAGACAAGCTTGGTTCCCTGCCAGAAGTTATTGATATTATAAAAACAGCAAGACAGCAGGCCAAACAGACTTTTAAAAATGTGCCTCAGCACCAGGCATGTCTTGATGTAATTGAGGAAGGAATCATTCACGGTGGTTATCAAGGACTTTTGAAGGTAATCTTACTTTTTTGGATTGTCAAAGTTATCTCACACAATTTTGTTTATACTTCTCTCGGAATGGGTTTTACTTGTTTAGCCATTATCTAATTCAGGATATATTTATTGAGACTCCTTGCAGCTAAGCAAGTTACCAGCATTACATGTTTTCTGCAGGAGTCGAGGGTATTTAAAGATTTAATCTCTACAGACGCGTCAAAAGGTCTAGTGCATGCCTTTTTTGCTCAAAGGGCAACAAGCAAGGTATGATGCCCAGACAATTACCTTCTTTTAACCTACTTCTGCTGTATGTTTTTAGCATATAGGAATGACAAATATATTAGCTGCTTCATGATGAGGTTTAATTTGAGAAATTGCTCCGATAAATGCTAGTACGTGCAAGTTCACGGTTCAAACCTTTATATTCTTGGAAGATATACATTATCTTTCCTTAAGTCTCTTTTGTCAAGGGTTGCTGGCTATGACAATTGTTATCTCAAACGTAAAACATCAAAGAAAGGGGGAAAATCTTCTTCTCATTAACTGAACAAGAGCACATATATATACACAAATGTCGGGCCTAATAAGATGGGCCTAATAACCCTAACACAAACTACCATATATATCATAACACTCCCCCTCAAGCTGGAGCATAGATGTTAACTATGCCAAGCTTGTTACAAAGATAATCAATCCTAACCCCATTCAAAGCTTTTGTGAACAAATCTCCTAACTGATCTTCAGTCTTCATATGACCAGTAGTAATCACCCCATTCTTAATCTTCTCACGAACAAAGTGGCAGTCTATCTCAATATGCTTGGTTCGCTCGTGAAAGACAGAGTTAGAAGCAATATGAAGAGCAGATTTGTTATCACACCACAACTTAGCTGGCATTGAGACTTTTACTCCTACCTCATTCAGAAATTTATGAACAGACAAAATCTCACATGTCGACTTAGCCATTGCTCTATACTCAGATTCTGCACTTGAGAGTGAAACTACCTTCTGCTTCTTGCTCTTCCATGAGATCAAATTTCCACCAAAGAACACACAATATCCTGAAGTAGATCTCCTATCATCTTTTGCTCCTGCCCAATCTGCATCACAAAAGCTCTCAATTCTATCATGGCCATGATCACCATACACAATCCCACGTCCTGGTGCTCCCTTCAAATAACACAAAATCTGTTTTACCGCCCTCCAATGGTCAACAGTAGGAGACGCCATATACTGACTTACCACACTAACTGAAAACGCAATATCAGGACGCGTTACCCTCAAATAATTCAACTTACCAACCAATCTCCTGTATCTCTCAGGATCTTCAAATGGCACACCGTCTTTGGTAAGCCGCATATTAGGAATCATTGGAGTGCTACATGGCTTAGCACCCAAATTACCTGTTTCAGATAGCAAGTCAAGAACATATTTCCTTTGAGACAAGAATATACCCTTCTTGCTTCTAAGCACTTCAACACCAAGAAAGTACTTGAGTTCACCCAAATCCTTAGTATTGAATCGAGTAGGCAGAAAAGCTCGCAAAGATGCAATCCCTCCAGAATCACTGCCAGTAATCACAATATCATCAACATACACCACCAATAAAATAAGACCACTATCAGAACGCTTGTAGAAAACAGAATCATCAGATACTGATTGCTTCAAGCCAAACGCCTCAGCTGCACGAGCAAATGTGCCAAACCACGCACGAGGACTTTGCTTCAAACCATATAATGACTTACGAAGGTGACACACCTTATGAGACTCCCCCTGAGCAACAAATCCCGGCGGTTGCTCCATATAGATTGTGTCACTGAGATCGCCATGAAGAAAAGCATTCTTCACATCCAACTGATATAAAGGCCAGTGATGGCTCGCTGCTAAGGATATCACAAGGCGAATAGAAGTAAGTCTAGCAACTGGAGAAAACGTCTCAGAATAGTCAACACCATGTGTCTGAGCATATCCTTTGGCCACAAGACGAGCTTTTAAGCGAGCAACAGAGCCATCAGGATTAACTTTAACAGTAAACACCCATTTGCAACCAATCGAGCGCTTACCAATAGGAAGATCTACCAACTCCCATGTACCATTCGCCTCTAAAGCTTGCATTTCCTCGATCATAGCAGCTCGCCAACCAGAATGAGCTAAGGCTTCGGGGACAGATTTAGGGACAGACTCAAGTGTGGAAACAAAAGCTCTAGATGAAGGAGATAAACGATCATATGACACAAACGAAGAAATGGGATAAGTACATGAACGTTTACCTTTACGGAGGGCAATAGGAAGATCATCGGTCGGTGCAGGATCAGACGATGAAGCTATTGGCGCAGAAGGACCCGAATCAGGCGAAGTACGAACCACGGTATCAGTAGCAGGTGCAATTGCAGGAGTGGGATGACGACGTGTATACTGGTGTATAATAGGAGGACGAGGTGTAGCGGAGCGAGATGGAGACTCAATGTAGACTAAGAACTCCAAGTTCGTTTCCTCAACCGTAGGTAGAGTACCCGAATCCGGAGTGAAAGGTGTATGTTCAAGAAAAGCGACATCCCTAGACACCAAATACTTATTCAAACTTGGACAGAAACACCGATACCCCTTTTGAACCCGAGAATATCCCAAGAATATACACTTAATAGATTTCGGATCAAGCTTAGTGACCTGAGGCCGAACATCACGAACAAAACAAGTGCTACCAAACACCTTGGGATCAATAGGGAACAAAGACTTAGACGGAAACAAAACGTGGAAAGGAGTCAAATCAGAGAGGACAGACGATGGCATACGGTTAATGAGAAAACAAGCAGTAGACACAGCATCAGCCTAAAAATGTTTAGGGACTTTCATGGTGAACAATAAGGCTCTGGCTGTTTCAAGGAGGTGCCGATTCTTTCTTTCGGCCACTCCATTTTGAGCCGGTGTGTCAACACAAGAAGTTTGATGAAGGATGCCATTAGTAACCATATAAGATCGAAAGGTATCAGATAAATACTCCTTAGCATTATCACTTTTAAGAATTTGGACAGGCACACGAAACTGAGTTTGAATTTCAGCACAGAAGACAGAAAAGTGAGAAAATAACTCAGAGCGATTTTTCATAAAGTAAAGCCATGTCATACGAGAATGATCGTCGACAAACGTAACAAAATACCTATAACCACCCTTAGAAGTAATGGTACAAGGACCCCAAACATCGGAATGAACTAACTCAAACGGAGCATCAGCTCGCTTATTGACTCGAGGACTAAGACTAACACGCTGATGTTTAGCAAAATGACAAGACTCACAATCCAAAGAAGACAACTCAGAAAACTGCGGACACAGTTTCTTCAACAAAGAGAGAGATGGATGACCTAACCGACAATGTGCTTCCATCGGAGTGACGATGCCCGCACATGCTACTGAAGACGGTGATGGCGTATCAAGAATGTATAGACCGCCTGATTCATGCCCTTTACCAATAATCTGCTTCGTCGTTAGATCCTGAAACAAACAATAACCAGGGAAAAAAGAGGCACTACAATTCAACTGACGAGTAAGTTTACTAACAGATATCAGGTTATACGAGAGATTGGGAAGGTGAAGAACAGAAGACAAGGATAACGAAGGTGTAGGCTGGACAGTGCCCGATCCACGAACAAAAGACTGTGAACCATCAGCTAGGGTAACTGAATGAGTGTGACGATGTGACTCATATGTGGAAAATAAACTACGATTACCTGTCATGTGATCTGTAGCACCCGAATCAATTACCCATTTGGTTGACGAGGAGACAACGCAGGAAATAGAATCAGCCAAGGCCGTAACCACATCCACAAATTTACCCTCCTCAGACATGCTAAACCAAGATCAAAGATCGAAACAATATGCAAGAACACGAATTCGAAATCTGTACCCAAACTGATCTCACACCGTCACTCGATGCAGACCGAAACCACCCTAGAGATGAAGAGGAGACCGAGACGAGTCCAACGGTGTTGACCGGAAAATTTTCCGGCGATGGATGCGCCGGAACAGTCGCCGGAACCGAAACTGTGCAGATTCACTTCGCCGGCGCGTGGGACCCACACGCGCGGCCGCCGGACGTGAAACTTCCGGCGAATGTGCGCCGGACGATGGCGCTCCGATGTGTACAGGCGGTGTCGACCGGCGGCTGCTGGAAATCGAATGGGCGGCGCCGCCGTTTTCCAGCCCAAAAAACCCAAAAAACCCTAATTTTTTTTTTTTTTTTTAATATACGAAATCAGCCCCCCCAAAAATCGAAAACCCTAGAACCTAGAGCTCATGATACCATGTTATCTCAAACGTAAAACATCAAAGAAAGGGGGAAAATCTTCTTCTCATTAACTGAACAAGAGCACATATATATACACAAATGTCGGGCCTAATAAGATGGGCCTAATAACCCTAACACAAACTACCATATATATCATAACAACAATAAATTGAAAGTAATTCATATTTTGGACTTGATTTCTACTAAAATATATAGCTGGTCAGCTTTTACATATTAAAACTAGGGAACATTGATTATAAAATTCCAAAATTGCAGCTGATAGTACCTCTTATAGTTTCCGTGAGAGATTATAAATCAAGCTCGTGAGATTTTCTGGTTACATCATTTTTAACTTCTATCTGCAAAGAGAGTGTTTCAGGGATCAGAGAAACATTGATCTTGTTGGAATTGAAATAAAAAAATTGGTTTGATAGAATTGAAACCCGAATATAGTATGTCATTGAAAGTTTTCATAAAAGGGTTGTCTTGCTGTGCTGCACCTTATCATTGCTTAACATTAAAGCCCTTACTTTGAAACTTCTGCATCTTTTTAACTCTGTTGATCAAGTCTCGTGAATCAGCATTGTGGCTTGCTTAATAGAAAGGTAAATTTATTGGTATAGGTACCAAATGTTACTGATATTGGACTTAAACCAAGAAAAATAAAGAAAGTTGCTGTTATTGGTGGAGGGTTAATGGGCTCTGGCATAGCTACAGCACTAATATTGGGTGATATTTACGTCATTCTCAAAGAAATCAGTTCTGAGTATCTTCAGAAGGGGATAAAAGCAATTGAAGGTTAGTCGAGACTTAGCTCTCAACAAATTTTCAAATTCCCAAGTCTGTTACATCCGATCAACAGAATTAGTTTTGACAATGAGATGTTTATCTATCTGACTACAAACATGGCGAGATGTTATTTTGCTTATGTTTTTTGAGTTTTCATTTCTCTGTATGCAAGGTAATGTGCAAGGTTTGGTATCAAGAAAAAGGTTGGCCAAGGATAAAGCAGAGAAAGCCCTTTTGATGCTTAAAGGCACTTTAGACTACTCGGATTTCAAGGATGTGGATATGGTTATCGAGGTAAATTGAAAAGATGCTGCAATTTGTCTTCCTAATGTAGGTGGTTACTTGTCAGATTTGAGGTTTGAGATTTTAGATGTCAGCACTAGTCTTTCCCTATTGCACTTTTGAGCTATTTTTATATATACTATATCCAGGTCTGGTAATTACCTGATCAAATTTCTCCAAGTCACTGTCTTCAATGGATAATATAGACTTCAAATCTTAATTTGTATCTAATCTCCAGGATCGATTACATAAAAATCGAGATACACTCACATAACAGAGTTGATTTACTCTTGATTGCTTCATTTGTATGGCTTATCATTTATGCTGTAGCTATTTAGTCCTGCAATTTTTCTGACACATGTCTTATTTCAGGCTGTTATTGAAAACGTTCCTCTAAAGCAGAATATTTTTGCTGATATTGAGAAGGCATGCCCACCTCACTGCATTTTGGCTTCAAATACTTCTACAATTGATCTCAATATTATTGGAGAAAAAACCAAATCACAAGATCGGATCATCGGTGCTCATTTTTTCAGGTGAACTAACTTTTTCATGAAAGATATAGAACTTGTTTTGCATTTTTTTGTGTGAGATTATTGAGCCAGAAAGTAAATAAAGCTGGTAGGAAATTTGACAGCAATGGTACACTAAATTAGTTTATTGAATAAACTTAAAAGGAATGTTTGCCACATTTTTTAAATTTAACAATGCCAGTAAAAGGACTGCAATTCATTAAAATTTCATACGTGGACCCTAACTTTGTGAGAATTAAATTAGATCTATCCTAAGTCTCTTTGTTGGGATTGTAATAAAAAATCTTGACATGCCTGCTAGTGCACCTCATATTGATATGTCTAATATTGGATCTATTTAACTTTGGTTTTCACATAGTTTAGGGGATGTGCATGAAATTGAACTGCTTACTTTCTAGATATGATTAAGTTGCAAAGAGAGTTGAATATCCTAATATATATTGCAGCAAACACTTTATGAACATCTGGTTTATTGATATGGATAAGAAGGAGAATAACATATTTACTGTTCAATGAATTGGATACTACACTGTTGTAGGGTGCTTTAACTTGATATCATTACTTTCGGTCTGTAAAACATATATGAAACATCTCGCTATCATCAAATCATATTAATGAAAACTTAATTGGAATGATATTTCTGGTAAACCTACAAACCTCAAGATCTATTAACAGGATTAGATCTGTTTAAGGGTATCTGTTGCCTATAGATGATACGGATTACGGAAATTCAAAATCATCTTGACTGATTGGTCAATGTTGAACCATTTAAAACTGTCTGGCAGAACAAATTAAAACAACCACGATGTGAGATGTTCAATTTGGATGCTTATTTATCTTTTCACCACAAGTAAGACATTATGTAATTTGGAAGTGTGTGCTGCCACCTTCTTCTATCATGAATTGTTTCAACTTCTTATTGAGATGCAATTGATGACAGTCCTGCGCACGTGATGCCTCTCTTGGAAATCGTACGGACAGAGAAGACTTCTGCACAAGCAATTCTTGATTTAATGAGTGTTGGGAAGATCATAAAGAAAGTTCCTGTGGTAGTTGGGAACTGCACTGGCTTTGCAGTCAACAGAACCTTCTTCCCATACTCTCAAAGTGCACATCTTCTATTAAACTTGGGGGTTGATCTTTTTAGAATTGATCAGCTTATCAGCAACTTTGGCCTTCCAATGGGCCCATTCCAGTAAGTATTCTTTCCTTTCAATACGTATACATCCTTTAAATCTTCAAATTTCTTTTCGTGGACAAGGTTGACAATTTTCTCAGTAATGGAGATTCATGGGCTCATATTTACGTTTTATACTCGACGAGTGTTCCAAAAAAAAAAAAGAATTTAATCACCCCCTTTATAATTCATATGGCACTTGATAGCAAATTGTTGATGAATGTGATTCCTGTTCTCTGCAGGCTTCAGGATGTTGCAGGATATGGAGTAGCTGTTGCAACGACAAAAATATTCGGTTTAGATTTTCCTGACCGGACATTTGAATCTCCATTGCTCGGGCTTCTTATGAAGACTGGCAGAAATGGTAGTTATATAATTTTCTCGTTTGTTTTTTTATATAAAATAATTTCATCAATAAATCACTCTTACATATAGAGATCACTCTGTTACAGGTAAAAATAATGGAAAAGGATATTATATCTATGAGAAGGGCAGCAAACCCAAACCTGATATTTCTGTCCTCCCGATAATAGAGGAATCTAGAAGAACTACAAATATTATGCCTGGTGGCAAGGTACATAGCAGATTATATTAATTCCCCAGCAGGACATATACATAAAATATGCTTCCCATTAATACTTTCTTCTGGAATCGTCCATGCAGCCTATAAATGTTACCGATGAGGAAATAGTTGAGATGATAATGTTTCCAGTGGTGAATGAGGCTTGCCGTGTGTTAGATGATGGGGTGGTTGTCCGAGCATCAGATCTTGATACTGCTTCTGTTCTTGGCATGAGTTTCCCGTCTTACCGGTTTGTTGTTCATCCCACTTTTCAAATTGCAAATTTCAGATATACTATCTTTTGTGTGGTTCATTTATCTATTACTGTAGAGCTTAGTTGAATTATACGATCTCTTTGAGTTTCTTGATACATGTTGGGAAATACCAAGAATCTTATTTTGCAAATTCTGTTGAGATGTGCAAGAAGCTAGATGATCTAGTTTCCTCTCAGGAAGGAAGGAACAAATAATCGCGAACCGACAATGAATTATGTTAACTTCTTCTGATTTCTTTTATTTGTCTGCTGCTCTGTTGCTGTTTGATACGGGAAGACAAAAACCGTGCATGCAAAAATTTATTTGCAATTACTTATGGATATAATTTTCAAGATGCCGGCTACGATGTGGCCATTTAACAAGACTGTGTTACATTTCCAAACAGGATTTCCATGAAAAAAATCTAATATTGCTAGTTATGTTAGAAAAAAATATTACGTTGACGATCACTCATCTTCTATGCAGCGGTGGTATTGTTTTCTGGGCAGACACCATTGGAGCAGATCGCATATACAAAAGTCTAAAGAAGTGGTCTGAATTGTACGGCAACTTCTTCAAACCATCGAGATATCTGGAAGAAAGAGCAAACAGAGGCATTCCATTGGTAATTATTATTTTAAGCTTTTGTCATGTTATTCTGCTTCCAATTCAGTTATCTCCAAAATTCTTTGTCCATAAGAAGAAAAAAAATATTACTTGCATCATGGTAGTTTACAGGCTATGAATTTAACACCTGGCATTGACAAGAAAGTGCGATATCTGAATCTTCATCATGAAAACTAGTTGATACAAATCGTGTATCAGCAAAAATAATTTGCTTTAGCATGTGTTTTCTTAACTATATAGCTATTTGAACCTTCATCTTGAAAGATCATGAGCATTAGTTTGAAACGAATTATTTAGTAATCCGATGCATCCACTTACACGTGTAACAAATTATCTCATTTTTATCTAAAAACTGTGAATTACACAATTCTCATATGCTTAAGTATCTGAAACTTATTTTTGCCCTTGTCATCGCATGCTAACTTATTATCCTGTTCATGATTAGTTTCTTCATCATTGTTATAATCTAATCTATAATTCTCTGCTCCCCTTTGCATATGGTAGCTTTTAATGGTTTCATATAATCTCAGTTGCATTCAAACAGAGGACAGATAATCACGTAACAAGTAGCTAACTAAATCTTCTTACGACATCTCTCTACTTGCTCAATTCTTTTGTGACCTTATTCCTGTCCATTTAGTGTTTGCCGGAGATAGAAGATAATCAAGTGCGTGCGTGTGTGTTTTCTTAGTAACAAATATATTGACTCAAAATTGTTCTTTTTATG
The DNA here is from genome assembly GCA_029379335.1 of Thymus mandschuricus. Classification (NCBI taxonomy): domain Eukaryota; kingdom Viridiplantae; phylum Streptophyta; class Magnoliopsida; order Lamiales; family Lamiaceae; genus Thymus; species Thymus mandschuricus. The sequence continues at coordinate 2,858,600 of CM057081.1, read as the reverse complement.
CAGAGTGCACCTTCCTCAACGTCTTCTGCTACAAAGGCGCGCCTATAATTATTTTGCTGGATTTTATATATAACTTTACTTTATTCAGGGTGAGGTTGGATAATATAATTATTTTGCTTCGACATGGTTTAGTAAGATTTGACGTCGGAGCTCTCAAACAGCACCCCGTTCCAACCCTCCCCCTTTCCAAAGGGAAAATAAAGAACGAAAGATATAGTTTGTTTTGGTAGAGGTGATGTACTAAAATAAATATTACTTGTTTTTCGATGGTGTTTGAAGTTATATTCATGTTGGTTTAGAAACTCACAAACTTATTGGTCACCGGATTGAATATATTACTCCGTCTGTCAACGAAATGTGTCGAAAAATTCTATGTGATGTTCACGATATATGTGTTACTTCCTCTATTAAGGAAATTATTACCTTAAACTAGTATTTCACTTCAATATCCATCGTTTTATTTACAAAATAACCCAATAGGGTCCATTTTATTCTTTCTCAACTATGTCTTAATAACTTTATTATTTATTCACTGTAAACAACTTTATTATTCAAATCATTTTAATTTATTTTTCTGTTGGATGAAATTCAACACACATTTTGTTAACGAAGGGAAGTATTACGAATGATTTGTCGAAATATTTTCAAAAATGTTGGTTAGAATCACCTGGTGGGAAAGGCACAAAACAGAGGGAAAGTATTTTATGTCCATTTCAACTGAGTATTCGTATCGAAATTTCTGAAATTTGAGCTCCCTGATTCTGCCAACGCACGGTCGAAACTTTCTCAGATGTGTAATCGAGACTATTTTCAGCCTTTGATATGATAATTCACGAGTTATTTAGTATGCTTTTGTTGATATCATCAACCATTTTGAATGTGACAACACAAGTAGTAGCTACTGATTGAAATAGAATAAACTACGTACAATTTTTTATATCTCAAATGAATGGAGCTAAAAAATAATAATAACAATAATAATTTGCATAACATTAGAATCGGTTTTCTAAGAATGGCTTCTATATGTAGCTATTGCTGCAACATCGAAGAAAAGCCGAATTTCAACAATGGCCTAATATTACAACTGATGCAGCAGCATATCTAATCCTACACACATATTACAACTGTGATTCGGGTTTCGTTTTTACATCCCCGTTCCCGGCATTCCTTATTTTCTGACTAGCTACATTATTGGCTGCATCCTGCGATAGGGTCTCGACCAGAGAAGTTCTCTGTGGAGGAGCAGCAGGTATGGAAACACCGTTGCTTATAAGTTGTTGACTCCTAGAAATGCTCTCATTTGAAATGCTACTGCTACTCGTTAGGTCCTTTTCTACACCTGATTGTATTCGTGCCAACGAGGAATACTTTGTCTCTGTATATTGAACAGCAGGGGTTAGAGTAGCTCACGTAAAGAAGGCGCAAATATTTAAGGTAATCAACGTAAAGCAAATATATCATGGAAAAAAGTTTGAATTGTTTAAATTACAGTTAAAAGTTTAATGTAACATTGGCATACCATGCAAAATAATAAAAGCAGCAGCACGGCAGAAGACTAGTAGCACAACGGCAAAGATAAGGTAAAATATATCAAATGTCGTGTAGTTTAAACCACAACATAACATCCAATCAATGTTAAGACAACTTATGCCTCGGACGATGATCCATTCTAAGTTTTACAGGAAAACTACTCCACATGTAATGACATAATGACATGAAGTAATGCACTGAAATTCATAATTTTGCTTCAAGCCCAGATGAAAAATAAGTATATAAGCATGTATCTTAAAAGTTCGACTTAATAGATAATCCAAAGGAAAGATGATGAAAATTACCTTTTATTTCCCCCAATGTGATGAGCCTGTTGAGACATTCTCGGAACTTTGTCAAAACAATTCTTTCTTGTTCAGCATAAGCCTCATTTGATCCTGGCTCAGTCGGCAACTGTGATGGTTCGTTACATTCCACAAAACCACTCGAGGAAGCAACTGAAGTAAACATTGTATCTCCCTCATCACACATTAGAGCTAAAGTACTAGGAGACATTGGCCTTCCCTTTGGAGCATCTGCTCCATCTGAACCGGACTCCTCTGGTTTGGTCCTCTCTATCTGGCTGTCCAACGAAGGATCTTTAGCTTGAGCACTCTCAGGCCTTTGGCTTTGAGACTGATCTTGTGCTGAAGAAACCAACGAGCTTTCTCTCAAATCTTCTGCTTGCTTTTCTGCTTCATTATTTTTTAGTTCAGTTAACACGAGATTGTTGTAGATTGACAAGTGAAACGGTCGATCAAGCATGAACTTCTCATCGTCCATAAAATCTATTTTTAAGCATCTTACGCAGTCTCATATTTATTACCTTAAACGTGGTGATTTTTTTCTGGAATTGTCCGTTAGCTACGTAGTCCAATTCTATGAAACAATATAGGATGACTCTGAGTTTTATATCTTGTTAAAAGTTTGGTAAAGTCAACACTGAACACATATTACCCAGAAAAGACCTCTCATTTGCACAGTTCACTTTTGTAACTATTCAGAACATGATTCTTAAGCTATATGCTTTCATCCAATGCAAACTTTTATGAAAATGCAGAAAACTAGATGAAAATAGCATGCCCGTTCATACCTGCAAGCATTCGTGCAGCTTCTCCTGAATATACAACAAGCACTGAACAGAGCTCCTTCAGATCTTGGGGCTGAATGATGTCACCTAACAAAGACCTTCAATACAATGCAATAGGATTAGTTGTCTGAAGAAATACTCAAAAATAGTGAGAGGAAGGAATGAAACCTGTAAGTAAACTTTGACGGGTTTATGACTGACGAATTACCAGCTCCAGAAATTGAAGGCAGTAAGGAGGAAGATGCAGGAGCCTTAATTTGATTCACCTGTCATTCGCAAATGTGCTCTATCAAATGTCAACAGCACGATTCAAAAAACAACATAGAATGACTACCCTCCAAGGCTCATCTATAAAAAATATTGATAAGGAAGAAAGGTAGAATAAATAAGATGCAACTGAATCTGGAAGCAAAATAAGTCTCAACACTTCTCCGAAGTTTAGATTTTTAACTATTGGATTGGTATCGTCAATGATTCAGGCTTTTGTTGAACAATATACTCAAGATTATCAGATTTACTACTTGCCTTGAAACTGGCTGAAAGCTTGCCACTTTTAAGGATAAGAAGAGAATTGTACCTGTGGTAACTGTCCAAGCCGGAGTCCAGGATCTTTCATTGATGATCCGAATAAGAGGTCTTGACTTTTCCTTTTCTTATTCAATGGAGGAGACCCATAACCCGAAGATCCTATAGCGCCCGTAATGGCAGCATTTGCTGCCTGCTGGATATACACAATGTTATTGGCATGATCTCCATGAAAGAGAGCCTGTCTTTCTTCACTTCCTTCATAGTTTTTGCAGTCCATGCATTTACAATTTTCCGAACAAAGAATATTTGCTTGAAAGCACTCGCAATACTTTTTAAGACATCCTGATTTCTTACAATGACATCCTTTGTTATGCTTTCCAGAAATTAAAACTTCCCCAGCTTCTTCCTACATATGTATAGAGTATTCTAAATCAAATACTTCGAAAACAATGACCCAAACAACAAAGAGCAAGTATTTTGAAGGTTTTCTAGAAGCATTTGCAATAATTATGATCCTCGCAAAAAAATTATATGGTTCATAAAGTTTCAAGCAAATCAAAGGTCTTTATTAAACCAATGCAGTTAAGCACGCGGTATAAAGGGCCAACTATAGGCATCTGAAAGCAACATAGTTTGTATTTGAGCATACAAAAAGAGCCAAGTAAATTACTTACTATCAAATTTAAACTATGAAATTGAAAAGTATGTATCTTCAACATCAAAAGAATAAAAATTAAGACAAAGATTATCACCCGCAAATCACGAGATCCGTGTGGACTGCTAGCAATTTTTGGTCTAAAAGCAGTTGGATTGCGCTCCAATGTTGCCTCAACTGCTTCTCTTCTAGCTGCTTCATTTTCGACATTGTTATGACAATTTACACAGTTGCAACCATCACAATACACTCCGGAAGCAAAGCATTCACAATACCTAACCAACCATAAAATTGTGAAATATGTGTTATGTTCAAAGTGAACAATCAAACATTATTACATATAACATATGAAGAATTTCATAAGGAAAACCATTGAAATCACGTCTTATGATTTTACATGTTCTACAACCCTTGATTTAGAAACTGCTTTAAAATTCATACTTGAATGAATGAAAAATATAAACTAATACTAGTTATTAAACAAAAACAAAAATATGAAGTGCGACAACTGCTTACAACTTCAAACAACGCGAGTGTTTGCAATTACACTGCTTTTGCTTCTTTGGAGTCCCATCTTTTACTTCAGCTGCATTTTGTCTTGTCCGTGTTCTTGGGGATTCAGGTTTCCTAAGAGCAGCATTAAATCATTAAATACAATAAACCAAAAGACTACCATAAATGCATTTAGTGAGCAACTCAACACCAATTCTATTTACTATCAAAACAGCTAGTCGAGAAAACACAAAATCGTGATTTAATCCCTACACAAACGTCACGCTAATTTGACAAACATAAACACTGTCAACAATATCACATGATTCTTACAATCCTCTAAATTACTTCCATGTAAACTGCAGTAGCTAACACCAAATATTCGATTAAAAACTCAATAATAGCCAAAGATTTAATATTTCGGCAGCATAAACAAGTTAACGAATTTCAACGCAGAACACTCGAAATCAACTGCCCCATCCCACCTGCTAAAATTTGAACATCAAAAATCTCGTGGACAAAAAAAAAAAAAATCATCACTCCAAAAACCTAAATGCTACCAGCAATCCCAAATTACAGAACAGAACAATACTCACAACACGGAACGTATGGAATGCTGAGCCGGGGGAACAGCTGGTGGCGGAGGTTGTTGCATCGTCATCAACACCATCTGCGGCGGCTGCGCCAACTGTGGCTGCTGCGCCGCCGGCTGCCTCAGCTGCGGATTTTCAACACTTGATGCGGCACCGCCAGTGAAATCCAGCTGCCTCACAAGCTTCCTCGCCGGCAAATCCGCTGCCGCCGGAGAAGAAGCTTCTGATTGAGGAGGCGGCGGCGGCTGCTTATTATCAGAAGGGAGATTCTCTTCCTCTCTTTGGTCCATACCGAAATTCGAATTCGAATTGAAACGAAAGCTATCACACGAGCCAAAGCATGACAGCAAATCCACCAAACTCCTCCGAAAATTGAAAATCCAAAGCATACAAAACTAATTCCACTGAATTCCCTTCCACAGATTATGCTAATTCTACACTGATTCTACAGTCGGAGCCCCAGAATTAAGATGAACGGATACACAAAATTCAAAATTCAAAACTCCAAATAATTTATAAACGAACTCAGATTCAAACAAAAAAAGAAGAAGAAAATCAACACAGCCAGTAATCGCGGCCGTTACTCAGCTTCAAATTAGATGAATAATCAATCTTTAAACATACAGAGATTATGCGATGAATGCATAAATCGGGGAAAAAAAAAAAATTAATGGTGGAATTTTGCGAAGGGAGGGTGCCTCTCCTCTCCTCCCTCTCTAGCTTAGCTTTTGAAATTCAATTTTTCTCAAAGGATATAATTTCACTTTACTCCCCACTATTTTTTGTAATATCATTTTAGCCCCTATTCTTTTTTTTTTTTATCTTTTTCATTCACTCCAAAAAAATTTTATAAATTGACATGCTATATTTCGACAATTTTCTGAATTATATTACATGCTATTTTGACTCAATAAATATAGCTACTTTGTTCCAAAAAAAAATTCAACTTCCGATTTTCCATAAATACCCCTGTAATAACTTATCTTTCCTTTCCTGTTTGAATATTTGTAGTATTTAATATTTTTTCTTACAGTATTATATAAAGTCATATTCACACTCACATATTCGAAATAACTCGAAACTCAACATATCTAAACTCAACACGGTTATTTCTCTCAAAACAGGCTTTAATTTGTGTACATTATATCGTGTAAACAAAAACAAAACAAGAACCAAATTTCGCCAACGCGGGTCCCACCACCATGATCCCGCCACCTATACTCATATGTAGGGGTGGTTCGGTACGGCATACCGTAAAATTTTCGTCATACCGTATACCGTACCGTTAGTTGCGGTATGAGATTTTTCATACCGTTGTCGTACCGTACCTTTCGGTATACCAATATTCGGTATATCAGGAATTCGGTATGGAAAAAATTCATACCGTTATCGTACCGTCGTTTCGGCACACCGTACCGTACTTCGGTATGGTACGGTATACCGTATACCAAAACACATACAATTATCCATAGAATTAAAAATTCATAAACTAATAAAATCCATACAATAAAATGCATAAGAAATTACAATTCATTAATAAAAAGTTTGATTAATCCATAATTATTTAAAATACATACATATTTCATGAATCAACATTTATACATTTCACTAATATTTTTCGATATATTTACTTTAAAAACTAAAATATTCAGATATTACGCTAGTATGCCTTAAATTTAAATCAAACTAATATTGAAAGAATACTATTTGTAGTATTTTACTTAGATAATATAACTTATATAACATATAAGTTATTTACATTCAATTTTTATTTTTAACTAGTATGTCTTAACTTAATTAAACTATTAACATAAGTTATCATGTTCATACACTCACATACAATCATACTTTTAAAGTTTTAATGCGTAAATATTAACATATAATATATGCTAGGTGTATTCATTAATCATTATAAATCTTGAGATAATTATTGTGACATGCACGTAAATTCGGTATATATATACCACGGTACGGTATTCATTGGTATACCGCGGTATTGTAATTTTGGATACCGTTACCGTACCGAAGCTTATCGGTACGGTATCATACCGTACCGAAAAAACGGTATGCCGTCTCTTTCGGTATTTTCGGTATTTTTTCAGCGCGGTATGCTCGGTATTTCGGCGTAACGGTATCCGACCCACCCCTACTCATATGTTCTAAATTTCTAACTAACAAATGTATTGTAATCTATCCATCCTACTTAATCGTTATGTCCGTTTCGATATAAAATTTTAAACATAGTGTTAAAAGTGAAAAGTAGTGGATTCATATTAAAAAAATAAGGATTAATCTTTCCATTTAAAAAAATAGTACAATTTTCGATTAGGAAAAATATGACAGCTTAACTGGAATGGAGAAAGTATCAGTTTTTTTTTTTTTTTTTTTTTTTTTTTTTTTTTTTTTTTTTTTTTTTAGTCGGGCAAATGTTAGATTAGATGTTAGTACGCCTAGCTCCCAAACACTCTAAGAATATCTCCAAGTCACCTTATATCTCCCTAATTCGCTCCAAGAATATCTCCAAGTCACCATGTATCTCCCTAATTCGCTCCCACCAGGGATCGAACCCGGGTCACTCCTTCAAAGGAGGAGCCCGGTGGCCAGGTGCGCTAAGAAGACACCTGGTTAGTATCAATGTTTCTTTTTTTTTTTTTTTTTTCTATTTTGAAATGGAAACGGAAGTTTGGAAACTGGGAGATATCTTTTGAGGTTTCTGATGATAATTCCACCTACCTCAGCTCAACTTTTCATTAAAAAAAAAAAAAAAAAAAAAAAAAAAAAAAAACTAAACCACCTGATAGGAAACAACCCATCTTCCTAAGCCCAAAACCACTACCTCGGCACAAGCCCAACTAGGCACAAGCCCAGTCAAGGCAGTCCGGCCCATCACCAGCTCGGCCCAGCCCATATCAAATACAGGCCTAGGGAGTTGAGCCCTAACCACCAATACATGGAGTGATGGAGAGAAAGGCGGAACAGAAAACCACCCATGATCCCCACGTTCTCACTCCAACAACCGGCATCAACATCAACTATAAATATATAGGAGAACCATTTGTATTGTACACACTCATGCTATTTTGAATACATAAACTCCCTCTTTCTCCCCGTGGACGTGGATCTTACGATCGAACCACATAATTCTTGCGTTCTTTACTATTTCCGCACACAAACTTCACACAAATAATTAATCTCACCGAGCAACAAATCGAGGGTTCATCACTGGCGCCGTCTGTGGAAAGTGAAATTTGTGTTTGAATTCTTGTTTTGCTGCTCACATTCACCATCTATGGCACCTGGAAGCCGATCATTGCTAGGGACTCCACGACGCCGACGAAGCCGCCGGAGGCAACCAGAAGAACCTGCCGCAGCGGCAGGTCATGAGGAACAGCCGCACCTCGACGTCCCCGTCGACAACCAGGCTGAAGCTGGAGAGATCTCGGAGATCCCTCATCCCGGCGAACAGAACGTTGGAGGAGGCACAGTGGCACCGCCTTCCCCGCAAGCACAACCAACCCAGACACGCCGAGGTCCCGTGAGCTCGCGCCTAGGACCTCGGGCTCATCAATCAACACCGGAGGGCCATGTCGAAGACCTCACCTCGGACCGTGAACGTGAGCTGTTCGAGCCAGAAGTAGCCCGACGTCCGTCCCCGGTCATCCGACGTCCCTCTCCGGTTATCCGACCGAACCTGGCAGCCCCGCCACCTCCTATACCTCCTGGAATTGAGGAGCTACTGAGAAACTATCTCACCACCGCTCCGGGACGCGAATTCCTTAATCAATATACCGGGGCACAGGGAGCCTCTCATCTCGGTCCCGACATCCGAACTGGACCATATGGGATGCCCAGAGGACAGGACTTGCGGCACCATCTCCAGCAGATCCGAGGTCAGCCCCATGCGATGCCTCCGCCGCACTAGGTCGCAGCACCACCCCACGGTGCGCCCCTCCAAGGGCACCTAGCTGGGGGCGCACAGATTTTCGATCTATTCGGTAGGATCGTGAGTCCGCTCTCCAAGGATATTCTCAATACGCCCATGCCTTTTGGGTACAAGGTGCCAAATATCAAGCCATACAACGGGATAGGGAATCCTAGCAACTTCCCAAATCAATTCAAGTACAGCATGCTAAACCAGAACCTGGGAAGTGTTCACATGTGCAATCTATTCCCCGAACTGTTGATTGATAACGCGCGGGAATGGTTCGATAGCTTACCGGTCGGGTCAATCAGGTCGTATGCCGATCTGATGAACGTGTTCGCTCGAAGTTTCTCCCAGCGTGCCGAAGTGAGGCACACCCCAGCCCACCTGCTCACTGTGAAGCAGAACCGGGGTGAATCCCTCCAGGTCTTCATGACCCGATTCGACAGAGAGTGCTTACAAACTCGTTGCACCAATGATCTTCTCATCATCTCGGCATTTCAGAATGCCATCAGTTCGGACCTCCTTTACAAGGAGATTTTGGCAAAAGAACTACAAACTACCACCGAGTTGTGGGCAATCGCAGACAAGTTTGCCAAGATTGATGAGGCGACCAGGCGACGAAGAGAAGTAGACCGAGGAGAGACCTCGAAAAAGAAAGAAGACGTACCTAGGAAGAACGTGATGGAGCGCATTCAACGCGGTCCACTGGAGTCACGCCTCGGACCTCGGCAAAACCCGGCGCAGCCCCAGCGAGGTCAACCCATGCCACCTCCGGCTCAAAGGCAAGCGCCACAGTTCACTCCGCTGACAAAGCCGAGGACCGAGATCCTAGAACTACATGCCAACTTGTTCGAGAAACCCAGGCCGATGAGAGAGGACGGCAAGCCGAGGTCGAAGAACAAGTTCTGCCAGTTCCATGATGACTATGGACATGAGACAGAGAACTGCAGGAATCTGGCTTATGACATCGAAAGCCTAGTCCGCAGTGGCCCACTCCAGAAGTACCAAGACCGAAGTGCGGGAGTCAATCAGGTAGACGCCCCCCGAGGACAGAAGAAGAAAAGGCAATACCGAGGTGGTAGTTGCAGTGCAGAAGCCGAGAAGAAGGTGAAGTATAATGACGATGATGCTCACGAGGAGGGAGATTACCAATATGACGGCGTTGTTGCTACCATCTCCGCACTCGCCAAGGGACAGACGAAATCCTCTCTCAAGAATGGAGCACGGAACCTCCCGAGCAAGGAACCAGCCAATAAGCGATTTAAGAGAGAGGAGGCAGTAACCTTTTCTGCCGAAGACCCGGTGCCCCCCATGATCCCGCACTCCGATGCCATCGTCGTCGAGGCTGTCGTAGCCAACAAGCTTATTAGGATGATACACATCGACACAGGAGCATCCGTGAACATCATGTTCAAACATTGCTTCGACAATATGGGAATAGAAAAATCAAAGGTGATGCCGACCACCCGGCCTCTGCGTAGTTTTGCCCAAGAAGAAACACACCCGTGGGAACAATTGAACTCCCAGTTACCATAGGGAAGGGACCGAGAAGCTCCACCGATGTGACAGAATTCATCGTAGTAGAGGCCAAGTCTCCCTACAACATCATCCTAGGTCGTACTTGGCTGAATGCAGTAAGAGCAATATGCTCCACCTACCACCTAGCCCTAAAAATTCCGACTAAGGGAGGAGTGGCCTTGATCCGAGGAGATCAAAAGACAGCAAGGGAATGCTTACACGTAGCGCTCAAAGGGCAGGGGGCTCCACCCCAACTGCCCCAGGCCTAGCAATTACAGAACCCCGAAGAGCCAAAGAAGACGTCGCATGCCGAAGACAGCTCGGTGAAAGAAATAGGGTTATACGAGGACGACCCTGCTAAGGTCGTCAAAGTGGGCTTTACCGAGCTCCCACATCTTCGCGGTCAGGTTATTCGGCTCTTGAAGGAGTATAGAGACGTCTTCACATGGTCCCCACTGGACATGACAAGAGTGTCACCCCGGCTAATCACACATCGGCTCAACATCGACCCCGAGGTCAGGCCCATCAAGCAAAAACAACGGTCTTTTGCCGCGGAGCGAAATGAAGTTATAAGGACCGAGGTGACACAACTGCTGAACGTCGGGATCCTATTTGAAGTTACGTACCCGACTTGGATAGCGAATCCGGTGATGGTCAAGAAAGCTGGGGAAGGGTGGAGAATGTGTATAGATTACACCGACCTCAACAAGCATTGCCCGAAGGACTGTTACCCCCTACCCGACATAGATAAGAAGGTGGATTCTCTAGTCGGCCATAAGATTTTCAGCTTTCTCGATTTATACAAAGGGTATCACCAAGTTCTGATGGACGCCAAGGACGCAGCCAAGACAGCGTTCATTACGGACTTCGGCATCTTTGCCTACCGCAAGATGTCATTCGGATTGAAGAATGCAGGAGCTACCTACCAGAGGATGGTGGACAAGGTATTTAAAGAACACATTGGGAAGGAAGTTGAAGTCTATGTCGATGACATAGTAGTTAAAAGCAAAGAAGAAGGCACCAGCATTGCCGATCTCCGAACTGTGCTCTCTCTACTCCGCGAAGTCAACCTAAAACTCAACCCCCAAAAATGCACCTTCGCTGTGACTTCGGGTAAGTTTTTAGGTTGTTGGATCTCCCGAGAAGGGTTGAGGGCAAATCCATCAAAGGTCAAAGCTGTGTTGGAGATGAAGGTCCCGAAGTCAATCAACGATGTGCATAAGCTCACTGGGTGCCTTGCTGCACTGAGCAGGTTCCTCTCCAAGGCTGCAGAAAAACAACTACCCTTCTTCAAAATTTTGAAGAAGGCACCCAAATTCAGCTGGAGCTCGGAACATTATCTCGCACTCAATCAGCTGAGGGAGTATCTCAACAACCTGCCAACCTTGTCGGTGCCAAAGAAGGGGAGGTATTATTCTTGTACTTAGCCACCTCGGAGGAGGCAATTAGCGCGGTGCTCGTACGAGAAGAAGCGGGGCGCCAACTCCCTGTGTATTTCATAAGTAGGTCTCTTAAGGGACCCGAGGTGCGGTATCAACCACTAGAGAAGCTTGCCTTGGCATTAGTTAATGCCGATAGACGCTTGCGCCCATACTTTCATGCGCACCCTATCCGGGTCCGAACAGACTCCCCACTTCGGCAAGTGCTGACAAAAACCCGAAGCATCGGGTCGAATAACGAAGTGGGCCATCGCGTTGGGAGAGCATGATGTAACCTACGTTCCTCTTCAGGCCAAAAAGGGGCAAGCCCTAGCGGACTTCCTAGTTGAGACCTCCATACCCGAAACCCCGAATCCCACGTCGGAGCCAACAACAATCCCAGCTCATACAAAAGCAAAGGAACCACCGGATTGTTGGCACATGTATGTCGACGGAGCTTCTGGGAAGACGGGAAGCGGAGCTGGAATACTCCTCATCAGTCCAGAAAAAAAGGAATTCACCTATGCACTCCGTTTTCAGTTCGCAACGACTAACAACGAGGTGGAGTATGAAGCACTACTGGTCGGACTCCGAATTGCCAAAAACCTGACGGCCGCCGCCATCAAAGTACATAGTGATTCCCAAGTAGTAGTGAATCACATGTTGGGAAAGTACGAAGCGAAGGGAGAAAGGATGAAGAGATATTTAGCTAAGGCACGGGGTATGCAGGAAGCCTTCGCATACTTCCAGCTTGAACGCATACCCCGAACTCAGAATTCCCGAGCTGACGTTCTCAATAAATTGGCGGCGGTACCCGGCTCTTCGCCGGTTGAAGATGTCCAGCACAGGAGCATAAAAGAGGCCGAGGTTAACGATTTAGACGAGGAACAACAACCGACATGGATGACACCTCTACTCGCCTACTTAGTGAGGGGAGAGTTGCCCGAAGACAAAACGGAGGCAAGAAGGATATTGTCAAAGTCGTTGAGATACGTTGTTCTGGACAACGTCCTTTACAAGAAATCGTACCTCCAGCCCCTGCTCAAGTGCGTTGGTCCAACCTCGGCAGATTATGTCATGCGCGAGGTGCATGAGGGGTCTTGCGGAAGCCATATCGGACCTCAGGCCCTAGCCAAGAAAATCATGAGATGGGGGTATTTCTGGCCCACGATGCTCAAAGATTGCACCGAACTGGTGCAGAAGTGTGAGAAATGCCAATTACATGCAAATGTAACAAGGCTGCCCCAGAGCGAGTTAGCAACAATGCAAAGTCCTTGGCCATTTGCGCAGTGGGGAATAGACATTGTGGGTCCATTCGATAAGGCACCTGGCCAACTGCGGCATCTCATAGTCGCAATAGATTATTTCACGAAGTGGGTTGAAGCAGAGCCTCTAGCTACGATCACAAGTAAGAATGCTCGCAACTTCGTATGGAAGAACATAGTGTGCCGTTTCGGAATACCTCATATTCTAGTATCCGATAACGGGACCCAGTTCACAGACAAGGTCTTCAGAGAGTGGTGTGACGAACTGCGAATCCAACAGCACTTCACCTCGGTGGCTCACCTTCAGGCAGGCCAAGCCGAAGTGACAAATAGGACGCTCGTCAAAGGCCTTAAAACCCGATTAGAGAAAGCAAAAGGGATGTGGGTAGAGAACCTTCCCAATGTTTTGTGGTCTTACCGGACTACACCTCGATCCACAAATGGAGAAACACCGTACAACCTGGCTTATGGAACATAAGCTGTTATCCCAGTCGAAATCGGACTGCCAAGTCCGTGCATGACTCATTTCATCTCCGAGGCGAATGACGAGAACCGATGTGCGGATCTCGTCTATTAGAAGAGAAGCGGGATACTGCTTACATCAAAGAAGCCCGGTACAAGCAACTCATGGCCCGATATTACAATCGGCGAGTGAGAGGCCGGCAATTCTGTGTAGGAGACTTAGTCCTACGGAACAACGAGGTCAGCAAGGCTTGCAAGCTCGGCAAGCTGGAAGCCACATGGGAAGGCCCCTACCGAATTGACGAGGTCCTTGGTAAAGGTGCCTATAGACTTTCCAGCTTGTCCGGAGAGCCCATACATCGGTCGTGGAATGTTATCCATTTGAAGAGGTATTATGCATAGGAGTGGAGTATCATATAAGATAGAGTCTTGTTCTTTAGTCATTCGTCGTTCAAGTATTTAGTCTGTCTTTCAGTTCGGTTCTTTTTCAAGTTCGAGTCTGTCTTTCAAATATTTCTAAAGTTCAATGAAAATTCGCAATTTTTATTTTTATATATGTTCGCATTGTCTTGCATTACTCCACTTGTATGCGCATTACCCTTACTTTTTCAACATAATCCTGACGAGGATATGCGTTAATCACAAAAATAATATCGTACAAATAGGGGACCACCCCTCCCGACCTAGTCGGCAAACCAGGAACCCGATGAGACCCAAGTGTCACCTCAGCCACGGATAATAGGCTCTGGCCATCCCAAGGCCGAGGAAAGACCCAAGTGTCACTTCGGAAGCCGAAGTTAGACCCCCGGGTCACTTCGGAAGACCCATTGATCGACCCGTGTCACTCGGTTGCCAATGATGGCTACTAACCATCCCGAGCCCGAGCTGAAACTCTGGTGTCACTTCGGAAGCTGAAGTAGGCCTCGGTGCCACTTCGGAAGAATGGCCTAAGCGCCGAATACAAATGATATAAGCTTTAAGCCGAATTCGGCCAAGAATAAGCAAATATTAAATAAAAATCTATGCAAAAGAAATTTTTTATTTTATTGTGCAGGTTTACATTGTAAAGATCAGCTAGAGGGACCACTCTCGTCCGGCCTCTTACTACAATAAAAATAGCTAGCCAACCCGCTAGTCACTCACTGAACAACAAATCGAGGGTTCATCACTCACCGAACAACAAATCCAGGGTTCATCACCACCCCTACGTTGGTGTATCCATTCTATGCATATCGGAGTCGATGCTTTAATATTTATGTAATTTTTGTATTTGATTAGATAATCTTGTTGATTTAAAAGAATCGTGCTACAATCCGAAGAAATCTCAATATTCACTGAATATTTAAAAAACATCGTATGTTACGTATGTTGACTTAATGATAGAGTTAATATTTGAAATATTTCCAAATGTTTCAAATTTGTATTTTTTGTAATACGATTTTGAAGTTATATACTTCCTCCATCTCATATAAGTAGTCCCATTTGGAATAGGCACAAGAGCCAATAAAGGAGGAAATATGTGGCTGTAATTGATCCTGAAGAGAGAGAGTTAATTTTAGCCAAGTATTCTTTACCATTTTAGGAAATGAGACTAATAGATGAGGGACGAAAATGACAAATGAGACTACTTATATGAGATGGAGGTAGTAATTATTTTGTAAAAAAAATGGCAACCTTATGTTGACTTAATAATAGAGTTAATATTTGAAATATTTCCAAATGTTTCAAATTTGTATTTTTGGTAATACGATTTTGAAACTATATAATTATTTTGTAAAAAAAATGGCAACCTTATTACATACGGTTTTGCAAAATTCTTCTCCAATCACAAGTGTCGATAATACATAATATAAAATTGCAACAAAAAAAGGAGAGTTAAAACATACTCCCTCCGTCCATGATTTAGTGACACTTTTTTTCACAGTTTTTTTTTTTTGCATTTTGATGGTGTAGTAATAAATTAATGTGTTAAAGTATTAAAGTGGAATAATTGTGGGTCCATTTGAATTAAGTGTTAAAGTGATTGGGGGTCTACGTCCTAAAACGGAAAGTATCAGTAAATGGTGGACGTCCCAATATAATATTTGTGTCAGTAAATGGTGGACGGAGGTAGTACTAGTTTTTCTAGATTTTTTTTTTTAAATGTCAATAACACATGGATTTGACAATAACACATAACGTCGAGCGATTAAAATTGTCCTCAGTTCACAAACTCGAAATCCAATTCCCTGATCGCCCACCCCTTATTTATTCAATCAATTCTTCTTGTCTACTATATTGGTTTCATATTCAATCAATACTTGATCTACTATTTTTTTTTTTTTTTTTAATTGACTTGATCTACTATTATCGGCCTCATTTTTTCATTTGGAATGTTCCACAATAACTATCTCATTTTTTTAAACGAAAATGTGTATTTCATGCTTGACTCTGCATGTATTGTGCAAAAATTCAATTGAGAGACTTTTTTAGTACTAAGATTATTTCAATAATGAATGTTAGTATAGTCTAGTCAAATCGAACCGAATACACATTACCAAAAACTCCAACAATAAACAAGAATTGGATTGGGTGTGCAAAGATCCTCTTCTCATGAAATATTATTGCTCGAATTAGAATTAGACTTTGATTTAGATTTAGAATAAGAGGAGTTGCATTCTTTTACTCTTCAAAAAATCAAATTACTGCAAGGAGTACGCCTCTCGTTTCCACCGAATAAGCTGTCATTTACACTCACAGAAATTAAAGAAATAAAGCTTATTCGTTATGACTTCGAGCAACTCTTTTACCATCTTATACTTTCCTTCCTCACTCCCTTCCTCGAAAGTCGAAACATCTAAATGAAATTGGCCCAAAGCAATATCACAAACTTATACTCTACATCTTAAATTAAATCAATCATTTCATTATTATAATAGATCCATTTGAATAAAAAATGGAACGTTCGGTTTCGTACAAAGGGAGTAGAAAATAATAAAAACACACACTTTACAACTTACAACATAATCAAAAGAAGCAAACTGAAACTGCAACAATATTGTACTGTGTTTAATTCACTCCTTTGAATATTCATCTTAACACTTTTCATTTACACATCCACTGCACCACCCTATATTGCAGTTTCTTTTTTTTTTGGAAAAGAAGAAGAAAACTTATTGAGTAATTCAGCTAAAGCAGGAATAATACAGCATTTGAAGGAAATACTTAAAACCAATATTATGAATTACAATGTGATTCGCCTCCCTTCACTTGCCATATCATTCATTATTCTCTGTATCATTCAATCGTCTCCGGACAAAGCGCCTCCTCTGTCGAGGACTTCTGCCACTGTCCGAAGTTTCATTCTCTTCTTCAACTGAATCTGCTGCTTCCCCTTCGTAGCTCTCACCCCAAAGCCTCAACGATCTTCGCACCGCTACTTGAGCACGACTTCTTGGGGTGCTAGATCGAGTTGAGGAGTTCCCTGGACGTATAAACCGGACGAGGAAAAAGACAGTGAGCCAACCACCCTCATCGACAGTGAGGGTACTTTCTCCGTTCCTTTCTTCTCCAAGAGAAGATTGCAGAGTGCTAATCAAATCTCCTAAATCTCTCTGGCGTTCTAATCTCCTCCAGTTATCTTGCCTCTCCGGATCAGCATCTGCTGGCCTGACAAGGGGATGGACAGCTCTTGCATGCTTCCTGAGATCTTTGTACGTGCCACTAAAATCACACGTCTCACTAGCACAATTTCTTGATTTCGAGTTCATGAAATCACGAGCTGAGTCAACAACAGTCCAACCATTTATTTGGCCTCTGCACAGAGGACAGAGCAGCTCTAGCTTCACTGGCTTTTCTGAAGGTTCTACAACTGTGTCTAAATTTCTCTCACCTTCCAATTCAGGCAAAACAGTTTCCGATACAGTTGGAGGGGCAGACAACAGTGGAGACATCAAGTCCTGTACATCTTGATCTCTTAGTGCTCCTACTGAAGCATCACTGAAGGATTTTCGAAACTGGTCAAAGCAATTTGAGTGGCGGTAGCTTGTGTCGCACATAAAAGGGCGACAACCTTTGTCATGTGCTGAGCACAATAGTAAAATAGCATTGTGTGGATGTTCCATACAAACTGGACATCGAGCCTCTTCCCAATCTTTCATATTCTTCTCATCCTCTAGAGGGTTTATTGGCAAAGAACAACTGGAGCTGCAAGGAAAAGGGGATAACCTTGATCTATCTAGGGACAAAGAACGCTCTCTTCTATGTTTAGGCATGTTAGCTGATGACAACAGCAAGCAACTTTTACTTGTGAGCAGCTATAAACAAAATGGATCAGTTAGAGACATATTTCAGAATAATTACTCTTTACACATCCAATAAAAGCATATCATGGGATGAATTAGCAGGATTTGCAAGAGAAAAACATTTATAATTGAAGTGCAGATCACAAAATAAATAGATACACTTCAGACAAATGAAATTCATTTATTTGTTAAAAATAGATTGCTCTTACAGCTAAGACTAATGTCCATTTTTTTTCCACATAATGCATACACACAGGTCATATCATATGCTTTCAACACATTATAAATGTAGTATGCAACTATTGAGACATGAATATTACAAAATATTACAGCAAATATAGCTGAAAGAAGATCAGATGCAAATGAATGTGCTGGAGAGAAAGGTAGAACAAGGCTGGTAATTGAAATTATACATCCAGTCCTCTAAATCAGCCAACCACAATCAAGTCACTTAAATGAGCCAACGACAATCGTTATAACACTGGAATTCTAACATGTTATCCCTGGAACCGAGGAACCGGTATAATCAGTTATCAGTAACAAAAAAAAGGGCCAACTTTAGGAAAATATATAGCTGCAACAAATTACAGAAATCATGTCAATTGTTCCTCTTCTTCAACATGAGGCTAAGGTAGAGATACACATAGGTTCCACTGTAGATTCCCAGGTATACAGAAAAATGACACCAATCAATACATCCAGACCTTTGATCCCAAAAACAAAAATACGATCATCACCCAAAACACTAAACAGGAGACCAAACTTATCAAATAATGACCAGGTCGAAAAGGCAGTCCTTTTCAGAATCACACACAGAGCCACAATTGAGGCATGAATCCAGATTCAAATCTTATACTTTCAACTTAATAAATCCAGATCGATAAAATCGTCAAAAACACCACCCCATTAAAAGTCTAGAAAATTACTTTACGTCCATAAGAATCCATACACAGAACTCTCAGGATAGAGCAGAACTGACGAATTCAAGCAATCGTCACCATAGAAAACCCTAATCTCACACCATCAAGCATACCAAACACCTCAATTTTGAATCCAAACTGAAAATCCAACATCTCAATTCAAATAAAAAAGCGATATGTACAGTACCTCCGGGGCTGACTGAGAAACGAAACAAAATCCAAGCCTCGATCAATTCCAGGCGGCGGATTCAGTCCGATCGGATTATATACAAAGCTATGGCGGCGGCCGCGAGGCTGAGGCGGTGGATGGCGGCCCGTTTGACTCCGGGCCGGGCGGAGGCTAGGGTTTGCTAAAATTCTAATAAAATTGGGCGGAATTTGTTTTTATAAAGAGGGCCGATTCCCCGATGCTGACGTGGAGTACGGCGGTTGGCTGGCGCATCCAGTAATAATTTTTTTATATATAATTATTTTTCGTTTTGATTCTTTCTGCAACCTACCTGTTGCCAGTTCTTTTAAATTGCTACGACCCGACCCGTTTAGCAAATCGGACTTTGGGTTGGGCCCATTGGATATCTTCCGTATTAGCACTGACACATAAGCGATAGACCGATACTATGTGGCACGGTGGATAAAGAAGCATTTCTATCATTAGAGAATGTCGAGGGGTTGGGTCTCGAAACAAAATTGATGCATAGTTTGTAATTTATTGTAGAACGATATACATGCACACTCACACATTCACACGCAATTGACGTGTCGACTTACTGATAAGAAAGAAAATATATTATCGATTGAAGTGTAGTTCGCTATCAAAATGATATTTTAACATCTTCATTATAGTGATGCCAACTTTTTATTTTTATTTTTTATAATTAGCAGGAAATTTAAAGATTGTGTCATGAAAAAATGAAACTTGTGATATTTGGTCTTTAAGTACTAATATTCTACCACTAAATCGACACACACAATTTTTAACTAGTGTCTTTGATGAGTATGCTCAAATTGCGATCATTCAAAATGTCAAGGCCGATTTGATATGCATAGAGGACCTTTGTGTGAATAAAAGTTTGGGCCTATATATTGGATTGGGCCGTTATAGGGCTTACTAAAATTAGTAATCTGATTTTCAATATAGCAGTAAGCTAGTAAGCTATAAAGTCGATATTACACCTGACTATTAAAGAGTTTCTAGCATAATTATATCGAAAGTGAGAATTTAAATTAATTAGATTTTGCACCCGTGCAATGCACGGATAGAAATATGTTAAAGTACACTTCAATTATCATGTCGAAATTATATTAATATATACTCCCTCTGTTCTATTAGATTATTCCAATTAGAATATTATATACCACATATGAATTTTCAATTAATCCAATTAAAATATTATATACTCACAGATGAATTTTCAATAAGACTAATTTAATGGAACAGATGGAGTAATGTATAGTGATCTAATATCTTAAATAGTTTAAAGAGCATAACAAAATAATTTAGGGTTCCCTCTGTTACATAAATCAATATGTTTATTACCCGGGGAAATTCTTATGTGGGTGTAAGTGTATACACTCACCCCTCACATTATGATTAAAATAATAATATAATTTATCACTAATTATATTAATATAATAATAAAATGTGAGGGGTGAGTGTAGTACACCCACACCCATTGAAGAATAGATCACTTATTACCCGTTCGAAATCTCTTAAATTAGTATGGTTTTCCAAAATAATTATATTTACTCAAAATAATTTTTTCACTTGATATTTATATTATTTACAATGTTTTTTATCTACCGAATCCTAGAATTTCTAAATTTTTCTACATTACATTTTTCTTTTTCCACAGTCGCGTACTACTTTTACCTTCTTCTTCTTCTTCTTCTTCTTCTTCTTCTTCTTCTTCTTCTTCTTCTTTTTAATAAAAAATACGTGTCGCTCCTATTTTCATACTACAGTGAGGGGTTATAATATTTTAGAAGACATTTTTATTAATTGTTGTACATATATCTCACAACAAAAAATGTCTATTGTCGATTTGAAGCCATTAAACTTAAAATATAATCCTAGAAAATACATTATTTAGAAGTTAACTTTGTATTTAACACCATTATTTAGAAAGAAAAGAAAATAATTGCAAATGAAAAAAAATCCCTAATATAATTAATCTGTTATCATTCTATTTCTAAATTTGTAAAATATTTAAAATACATTGTGGAAGTTGTTAACTCATAAACGTGTGATTGTGTGTAATTAGAATTAAAACACATCACCATGTTTTATTATATATTCATAATTTATAATTGGGATTAGGGATGACAATTTTACCCACAAACCCGATTACCCGCGGGTACCCGCCCCTATTGGGACGGGTTTGGGTATGAAATCATGTACCCGGATCGGGTTCGGGGCGGGGGGCGGGGGCGGGTTTGATGGTCCCCACCGCGTACCCGCCCCGATAATAAATTCAATATTAAAAATTTTAAATTATATTTAAAATTTTAAAAATTTTAATATTTTGTTATTAATCTTTATTAAAAAAAATATATTTATGAATATTAAATTAATTAATGAACTATTTTTTAATTATAAATTAATTTTAACATTAAATTAATTATTATTATGTTAAAAAAAATCAAAATTTTAAATAAATAAATCAATTTTTTAAATAAAAAAAATTGTAATCGGGTACCCGACGGGTATCCTTCTCCCGCCGGATAATTCCCGCCCCGTACCCGCATTGATTTAATCGGAGGCGGGTATGAGGGTGGGGAAGCTATAACCGGCCCCGCCCCGCCCCGTTGCCATCCCTAATTGGGATTTAGGATAAATAAAATTTAATATCAAAATTTTAATTTATAAATTTATAGACTATTTTTATTTATTTATTATTATTTTTTTTTACCGAATAAAACCGTCCACTAATTTTGTTCCCCCTAGATTCCTAATAAAATTAAACACAACCTATCAATTTCCTAAATTTGTGGAGTTTAGTTTTCAAGGCATCTAATTAGAAAAAGAAAAAAAAAATAGAAAAAAACTAACCATGTTGTTTTACATTAATTACGAAATTGCCATCAATAACTAATTTGCAATTGATTTCTCAATTTCAAACTCCCTCTTATAATTTACGAATATTAATAAAACTTTATTGTTCTCAATTAATATGTTAAAATATGTCGTTTATTTATAGGGGTATGTCGGTATGGTACACCTTAACCTTTTCTTCATACCTTATACCGTATAAATTACGCTATGCAAAATATACCTACATTTACCTTACCATATATTTCAATATAACTTAGTTTCAGTATTGAGCAAACTTCATACATTTACCTTATTGTACATGTCGGTATACCTTATCATAGTACGGCATAACAATATACCTTTGTTATACCTTATATTTTGTAAATCGAAAATATATTTTTATACCACATATTTTCACATCAAAAAATTATTATTATTATTATTATTATTATTATTATTATTATTATTATTATTATTATTATTATATATATTTTTTTTAAAATTTTATTATTATTATTTTTTTTTTGATACACCATTTCTTGTAATCTTAATACACGACATCTAAAAAAATGTAATTGAAAACCATGTCTAATTTATCATTTGTACATTAGATAATCATATTTTAAATATGTCATGTTTAATGTAATAATCATATTTTAAATTAATTGAATTGTTAAGAAAAAAAAGTTTAAAATATCATATTGAATTACATTAAAATTATGGATCAATGAGAGTCTAACGATTTTCCCAAATTTTTGGATTATGAATTTCATCATAAACATTTATAAATTTTCTCTCCAATCTTTGAAATGAATTTAATTTATTCATATCTACTCTATTTTCAATACAATATAAAGATCCTTTTATACTCCTTAACTGAAGATGCGTGTTATACATTTTATTTTATATCCAAATTGCAAAAATATTACAATAAAAAAAATTAAAGAACAAAAGTTACAAAGAAAGGAAATAGAAATAGTACTTTTTTCATAACCGCCGTAGCACATGATGAGAAAATTGATATTTCCTCTATTTTTTTTAGAATAATATTTCCTATTTTTTTAACCTTGGAAAGATTTACAAAATCGTCATTTTAAAATTGATTTTCAATTTTAAACTCCCTCTTTTTATATATAATAGATATAGATTAAAAGAAACGTGAGATTTATATTCATCTATTTTGCAACCATTTTTTATTTTATATTTATGACTAAATACACATCTATAAAATTAAATCTAAAATATTGTTTAAAAAGGTAAGTATTGACTCCATAAAATAAATTATTAATAAAATCACATCATATTATATTATAGATTATTTTCTCCAAATTTACTTTATTTCACTCCATATTAATTAAATGCAATTTGTTACTCCCTCCGTCTCTTTCTAAATGATCATTTTTATTATTATATACTTCAAATATGAATATAAAAGGGGTAACTTAGGAAGATACGGAGTGAATGTTAAATATGCTAATCCATTGTACGAATTTGTTGTCCTATTTGAAAGAAATGTGGTTAAAAAATTAGAAGAAATCCAATTAAAAGAAACGTGGTCTAAAAATTCTAATTACAAAATTAAAAGAAAACCAATTAAAAGAAACGGGTTTTAAAAAAAAAAATCTAATTACAAAATTGTCACCCATCTCTAATTACAAAATTGCCATTGGTAACTAATTTTCAATTGAAAACTGGCTCTTTATATATATATATAGATTATATATATGTAAAGCTACTTTTGTACATTGTCAACGTGTGAGATGACTGTTTTTACACTCGACCTGGCATCGAAAACTGAATTTTGTATGACTTTTATGATACTTATTTTTGAATTTTTTAAACACTTTCCGTTTCTTTTATACATGCAATTTTATTCATATTTACTCATTTCGTACAATAATTCCATAAATTTCAAAATTAATGGATCGGAGCATTGAATTTACATGAAACACTCTTTGTTAATGTCTTCAATTATAGAGTTGTCTATGAATTGTTCTTACAAAAATTATTGTAGCATAGGTTGAATTGTTATCAATTGGAGAAATAATAATACTCTCTCGTCTATTTTATCATGACATTTTACTATATAATCTATGTTTTATCTAACATGAGTGTCATGATAAAATAGAAATAGACGGAAGAAGTGATATTTATTACGAATTAAATAATAGTGAAATAATTTGGAGGATACTCCGTAGGAGAAAATATCGAGCCCACCAATCTTGATTCTTGACGCATGCAATTCATCGATAGTCAATCACAAAAAGATCAATTATGAGTATTCATTTTTTATAATTAAATTCATAAAAGTTCAATTTACAATGAATTACTACCGTTTTAGTTAGAACAAATGTTTTTTAATAAATAAATAAATAAATAACACTATATTTTACTTTTTTTATTAAAAAATATGTGCGATTGATTAGAAATATTGATGAGTTGATGAATTTGATTTTAAAATAAGAGTTAATTGTTAGAAATACCCATAAATATAAATTGTAGTAGTTCTATACCCAACATTTAAGAAACATACTTTAAATACCCATTTACCAAAAATGCCCCTTATCCTTGTCTATTTGCAACCTCAAAATGGCTATGGACAAGATTTCCTTTGTTTGAAGTATTTATCCACCAAAATAATTTGTAAAAATATGATGAAAATCGTGTTTTCACCGATTATGATCCTACGCTTCTAAAATGGTATCAGAGCTCATGGTTTATTTGGGAATTATATTTATTTATTATATATTTGATTATTTACTAACGGAGGAGACACCAAGTTAAAATGGATCGACCGGATTATTGTCCGAGTTGCGAGTGTTACAGAGAATATCTCCAATTTTTGGGGAATCGAAAGGCGTATGAACTTTCTCAATTAAGAGAAAGCAAAAGAATTCTCCGAGACGTTCGAGAGTATGCTACTCCCGACCAAATTCGGACCGGAGAAGGAGTGGTGCAGAGTTACTTAGATCGCCTTTGGATAAATTTTTATCTTGAAGGAGTTCTAAGGCGAGCTATGAGGAGGTTTCACCAAACTCATACTCATCCCAGATGACGGAGTCAACCGGAGGAGTTGGCCCTAATTTCCTAGAGATTGAACCTGATTCATCAAAAATCTCTAAGGATTTAAGGAAGATCCAGAAGACGGTGCAAAACTACGGCAACTGCCAGTACGGAGTACCACAACAAGTTGAAAAGATATCTTCTCAACAAGATGAAATCCTTAACATCTTGAAAGATATCCAACAACGAGTGGAGAAATTGGAACAACCCCGTTCCAGTTCCTTTAGAAGAAATTTCGTCTTTAAAGGCGAATCGAGCAGTCCCCAGACGGTACTGCCCATTAAGGATCCTAACCTGAAGGATCCAAAACAAGAATTCATAAACAGACTGATTCGAGATGGCAAATCTTGAAAGGATCGGTTTGGAAGATCTACAGGAGTTGGCAGAATCATTTGCTGACCTCAGAATGGTGGATCTAAAGGTAAACGAGAGAGAACCGGAGCAAAAGCCATTTGTTGAAGCCGGATCTTCGTTCCATGAGCATTTTGAGGATAGGAGTTATGAAGCTCACAGAATCAACATGCGTAATTCAAGGTGGAAGCCCTCCAAAACACAGGATACTCCTGTAGGAAAGGCAACAATGGAACCCATCCATCCATATGGAATTCATCTCAACCTCGACGATGTCAACTTCAACGAGAGAGAGGAAGCCATCGAGGAATGGAAAAATTCCATGACTATTGCAGCAGCCACTCTTGATATGAGTCAAGATAGCTTTGCAAAAACTCTCGAGGTGAGCCTCGTGGGTGTGGTCAGGATTGCTTGGGAAGGAATGAGCCAAGATACAAGAGACAAGTGCCTAAAGGGAGACTATCAAAACATGGCTCCTTCCATGGCGGATGTTTTGAAGCATCATTTCCTAGGGGAAGGATACTTCAAGGGATATGATGAAGAGAAAAAGAAGAAATACTTATTGGCGTTCTACAATCTGAGGCTCGTGGTCTTGGAGCAGAAGACGCTCAACAAGTTTTTAAAACTCTTCACCTTATATCAACATCAATCTAGGATTGATGAAGAAAAGGCCAGGGAAATTTTCTTCCTAAAATTTCCAAGCCCTTGGAGAGAAATGCTTATTCGTGGATATACCCCAGGTATTCATGACAGCGTTGCTAAAAGGATGTCCTATGTGCATGCCAAGTTGATGGAATGGTGTCAACAAGCTACTGCACAAAAGAACGTGAAGAAGTTGAGGAGAATGAACAAAACCACCCTCAACTGTGAAGGCAGTGATCTACCAACGGTCATTGGAGAAGAACCTTCGGTGAAACGAAGATATAAGAAGAATAGGTTCCAGCCCTATTCAAAAGAAGGAAAATCCAGGAGAAAATCTTGGAAGCCAAGAACTATGTGGTCCAGACAGAAGGCCGGATCATATAAGTATGGACAGAGAAGCGGTCCATCCAGGAGCAGATTTCAACCCAGAAAGACGGAACAGAAGACGGACCAGTCTCGGGGAAAATTTGCAGGCAAGAAAACTTTCAGAAAAGCTCATGCTAGAGCCAATGAAAGTTTCAAAGATTGCAACTGCTGGACGTGCGGTGCACTTGGGCATATCTCAACCAATTGCCCAGAAAACAGGAGGATGAATAGATTCGAGTCAACACCCGACATTGAAGACGCGATCTATTTCAAAGATCTGATACAAGTTTATCAGTTCGAGGATATACCCTCTGATGAGAGTATATATGAAGCCGAAGAGGACTTCGACAGTGAAGATTCTGATGGATCCAGTGATTCAGAATCCAACTGAAGAAGAGGTACATCATCAGGAATGTGAAGATAGAACCGGATATTCTAGCCGGACGATTATCTCACAAAGCCAGATTGATAAGATCATGAAGAAGAACCTGAGTATACAAAGATACCAGGGTTTTTCAGCCGGGAACATAGACCAAGTTCTAAGGAACTTCAGTCTAAAAAGTCGAAAGCACCATATTGTCTATGGAATCACGAGACGAGAAATGGCGCAACCAATCGAGCTCACGGGGAATCAAGTTGAGATGCAGTTGATTCCAGCGAGCGATATCCGGGAAGATCTTTCAAAGATGAAACCGGAGGTTGCGGAAAAGATGAATTGGATCCACATTGGAGCAATTCAACTCGTGCTTAAATCAGCCTTGTTCGTAGGAGTCGATTCACCAATCGACATTGCCATATGCGACAGGCGAGTACGAAACCTGCAAGATTCGGTGATGGGAACCATCGCAGGAAACCTATGTGCTGGACAAGTGGTGGGGATTATCTATCCAAAGATTGCTTACAATCTTAACGACACCAGCTTCAGCAAAGCCCTGACGTTGTATCAGGACTTCAAAAGAAAGGATTTGGTGGAAGAAGGAAATAGACCTTATTCCATCACATACCAGGTATCCTATGCGCTTTCCAACTCCCATCATACTGAGTTGTTTTTAGGAAAGCAATTCATTGAGATACCAGATATCTTCAAGAAGGTGACAACGGCAATTTGTCCCGATAGAGTTGAGATTCCACGACTGAGAGACGTGGATATCCAAATTCAAGACAGGGTAGTCATAAGACATGATCAAAGTCTTAGATTACATTCTGGAAGATTATCATTTCAGGGAGACAGGATTACTTCTCAACCTTTGGGAAGGAGTCTGAGTCTGAGACAACCTGCCCAACCAAGGTTGTTGGACTTCAACAAGACGGTTATTACCATCAAATGTCCAGAAGGATGGAGAGGAGTAACCACCAGATTTGATACTACAAGATGGGAAAATAATTTTCCTTGTAATATCTTGTATTATCTGGAACAACCGGAGATCCATCACTACAAGGCCATGATCGAGATGGGTGGATGGAAGGTTGAAGTCAAAGGCCGAGCAGGGAGAGAAGAAGATATTCTTATCCTCGGTCTAGATTTCCTCGAGAAATACAAGCCCTGGAGAAGCAGGGAAGGAGGAATGGAGATAACGATCAATGAGAGAAAGCTGTTGATCGGATGACAAGTCCATTCTCAATCTACATTCCTATTGGAGTGTTGTATGAGAAATATAAGGCAGAATACTTTGCTGCTTATATTGATTCAGGTGCAGGGATATGCACAGCAAGACGTGAAATCTTCCCAGCAGAAATAGAGGAAGAACTACCACGGATTGCAGGACGAGATTTTTCCAAAAGAGTCCTGATTCTATCAAAAGGAATCAAGGCTGTGGAAATCCTAATTGGGGGAGCAGGTCAGACGCCTTGGTATAAGGTTAAAACCCCTCCAATTTATTTTCATGATACTGGTGCAGATATCTTGCTCGGTAACAATTTCTTGCAGATGTTCAAAAGATATATGCAGGATAATGAGAGGCAGAGATTAGTGTTCACAACGAAGTGTGACCACAAAATCATTGTTCAAAGATTGAGAGGAGCATTTAATCGACAAATGCCAATCAATTTTCGCAGCAAGCGTGGTGATGAAGGACTACTTCAGAACCCGAAAATGAAGGACCAACGACGATTCAACGAAGCGTTGTTGGATTATAGGATCAAAGGGAAACTTAGCAAGAACGATGAGGAAAACGTTGCTAAGATCCAGATCCTAAAGGTATCTTTAATTTGTAAAGATATAGAAACTGATACACAGGTATCATTGGAAGATGTCAAAAGGAAAATTGTACGTTGTTACAATGAGAATCCTTTGGCATGGTGGGAAAAGAATCAACTCAGAGCAACCTTGAAGGTCAAACCTGACAAGGTTCATGAGTTTGTTCGATACAGGCCGATCTTGATGAATATCAAAGATCAAGAGGACATGAAGGGCATCATCAAGGAGCACCTTGACATGAAGCTGATCGAACCAGGAAACTCACCATACAGTAGCCCAGGCTTCTTGGTAAGAAATCATGGTGAGATTAAAAGAAATAAACCTCGACTTGTTATTAATTACAAAGGTATTAATGACATTTTGGAATTCGATGGTTATTTCATACCAAGTAGAGAACACCTTATTAACTGCATTAGAAATGCAAAGGTTTTCTCAAAGTTTGATTGCAAGTCAGGTTTCTACCAGATTCGCATGGAAGAAGGGAGTAAGAAGTTCACAGCTTTTTCTACTCCACAAGGACATTACGTTTGGAACGTGATGCCAATGGGGCTAGCTAATGCACCCCAAATATTTCAGAGGAAGATGGATAATTTATTTAAAGATTATTCATCGTTTATGTTCGTTTATATTGATGACATTCTTATAACATCAAAAGATATGAATGAAACAATAAACATCTTGAGATCTTTGCAGATGTTTGTTACAGAGAAGGGCTAGTACTGTCTGAGAAAAAGGCAGTTATAGCAACCCGGAAAATGGAATTTCTGGGAATCGAGATCGATGAGACGGGGATTATTTTGCAGGATCATATCGTGCAAAAGGTGAAAGATTTCCCAGAAGATCTCAAGGAGAAGAAGCAACTTCAAAGCTTCTTAGGAGTTGTTAATTTTGCAGGAGCATTTATTAAGAATCTTGCAAAATACAGGAAGGTCTTTAGTCCACTTCTAAAGAAGGATGTTCCATTCATCTGGACTGAAGAACACAAAGAAGGAATGAGAGTATTGAAAGGAGTATGTGGGAACCTCCCCAAACTTTCAATGCCACAGGACGAAGATGATTTAGTCCTGTATACCGATGCAAGTGATCATTGGTGGGCAGCAGTCCTTACAAAGATCACACCAAATGGAGAAGAACCATGCAGATACTGTAGTGGTTTGTTCCAAGCAAATGAGGCCATCAGATGGCACATTAACGAGAAGGAATTCTTTGCAGTTCGAAAGGCGTTTAAAAAATGGCCTTTATTTTTATTAGCAAAGAAATTTACTTTGAAAGTCGATAACACACAGGTTAAGGCTTTCTTAAAAAACAAGATAGAATCTAAACCTGAAAAGGCTAGATTACTAAGATGGCAAGCTGAATGTCAATATTTTGTTTTTGACATTGTTATTGTGAAGTCTCATGAGAATGTTCTTGCAGATTTCTTGACAAGAGATGGAGCCAACTAAATGTAGCTCTATCATGATTGCCCAGAAGCATCTCCGAGAGAACCTCGAGATGTTATCAAAAGAATGGGACGAGTGTGTCTTGAGGGCTGAACAAGCCGGAAAGATACAAGCTGTCGACAAGACGAAAGTCACCGACAGGATACAAGCTTGCAGGATGGCACAAACCCAGTGCTGGAATGCAGTACAAGCGCCACTCCTTCGGGCGTCCTCTAAGGAAAAAGAAGTGATTCGGTTGCCGGCCCCTATAACGGTAGCAGAGGATTCAAATACCTCTAGCACAAGTCCTAAGTTGGTGGTATCTACAGATCCATCGGCCCAAGGAAAAGATGAGGTTCAGGTGTCCAAACCTGGATTATCATGTCA
Organism: Thymus mandschuricus; assembly: GCA_029379335.1. Taxonomy (NCBI): domain Eukaryota; kingdom Viridiplantae; phylum Streptophyta; class Magnoliopsida; order Lamiales; family Lamiaceae; genus Thymus; species Thymus mandschuricus. The sequence continues at coordinate 2,828,463 of CM057081.1, read as the reverse complement.
ACCCAGCACCTCTGGGGTTAAAGAGGGAGAGATCAATCTTAGGCCAATGACTGGTAAATCTAAGGTTGATACTAACCAAGTTATTCAAGTTTCTCCATTTTGGCAGGCATATCAAGCTAGCTGGGAGAAGCTTCTCACAAGAAGGGGATTGAATCCAAACCATTGTATTATTGACGGTTCAGGAAAATATCCCAGGGTGTGGATGAAACCAGGTGCAAATCCACATGATGTCAAGCAATGGTATGATTTTGGAGCTCTTGCTTCAGTTTCAACCATATCACCGACGTTCGCAGAGACCAAGAATCTACCTAGGTGGATTCAAGAAGCTGTGTACGATTCATGGGCTAATAACGATCAACTTAGCCGAGGTGATGTTCTGGAGTTATACTTTATAAGTGCAGCTCCCGAACCAGCAGGAAAAGGGAATCACGAGGCCTTCCACTACATAAGGCTAAGGAGACCCGACGAGAGAGCCTTAAACAGTGTTAAGGCAATGGATGGAGATGCTCCACTCGTCTCCACCATCTCAGAAGATGAAATCTCAACTCGACGAGCTTGGGGTTTATGGGTCTGTCTCACAGAGATGGACAAAGTCAAATACCAGTTCAAATTTTATCAGAACTCGGTAAACGGATCTTTCCTGTTAAACACTATAACAGGAAAAACCACAAGATTCGCAGAGGAAGCTTTCGAGAGGAAAAGGACTCTGCTATGGGAGAACAAGCTGGTGGTGAGCAAAGAGACTCATCGCAAATACTGCAACATGGCTCATTTCGGTCATTGGGATGAACGCATTTGTTCGTCATGCCAAAACCAGAAGGAGCTGGAGTTCGGGAAAGGATTCAGGCCAAGAGCAGGCCGAGCCCGAGCCACCGACAAGAAGGAGTCCCAGGCGGTTCCAGACAAACGAACGCCAAGGGCCCCGGGGAAAGGCTTTCCCAACAAAAGATAGTGGAGTCATGTGACTCTACTCAACAGGAGCCCCACTCAAAAAGAAGACGACAAGAGTGGGTTGCAGGAGAGTGACATTCCACCAACAACTTCGGTGGAATTCAAAAATGGAGGTCCCAGACTCCATTCATTAAGTTGCATTATTAACACCTTTCGGTGGAGATAACGACAGATCAACCTCACCGGATGAATTATTATAACTTTCGGTGGATTGATTAATAAACTGGCCCTCACCACTACCGAAATTTGCGGTGAAGGAGAAAGATGCCAACGACTTTAGCATCCGAGGCAATAATGCAAGATTTGGTAGATGCAATCCAGCATCTATATAAAGAGAAGAATGAAGGAGGAGAAGATCATCGAACATTTTCTTCAGCTTTTTCAAAATAAACCCTGTAATAGTTTTCCAGTTTTTAGTTTATGAGTGTTCTTACTTCCGCTACCATAGGTAGCTAAACAAGTTTGTCTCCTCCCAAAAGGAGATAATCTATATGTAATAAATAGTTTATAATTCCCCAATAAAAGTTTGAGCTTTTGTTCATCACCTTTTGCCGAATTTTAATTTTTTATATACCAACCAAATACTCTACGCCCCGGGTAGAAAACGAACGAGGGCTGTGCTGTTTGCTGCTGAAGGAATTCGTGGCTGGAACCATCCGGTGCTCCGCGTGGTTGGACTGCGTTTGCCGTAAAACCCAGACGGATTGGACCCGGCAGCAACTCGGTCGAAAAGGTATGAAGTTGGTTTTATGAAAAATTTTAATTTTACGGAAGAGTGATGGGCCTGATGAAATTATGCATGGCTAGGAGTGTAAATATACAAAAACAAAGAGAAATTTTGATATAAAGGGCATAAATGACTTTTTAATGCATAATGGGTATAGAAGTTATATTTTTAAATGGTGGGTATAGAAGTACTACTTCTTATAAAAATGGGTATTTTCAAACTTGACCCTTAAAATAATATTGATTAGTTAAATCACAAAAAAAAAAAAAAAAAAAAAAAAACAATATTGATAGTTAAAAAATATTAAAAAAATTTGGACAAGAAAATTTGAGAAACGGCGACGGCGGTGTCGGTGACATTAAAACGTGTAAGTGTAGTGTAATGCAACTGGTGTTTAAGAGAGAGAGAGAGAGTTGGGTCCAGTTTGGCAAATAGTATCAAACCGCCTCTAACCACCATATCAATATCTACTCACTCTTTCTAACATTCATTTCTTTTTTCATGTTCAAATTATTATTGTTACTAAATGCAAACAGCTCAAAAGCTTTCACAATAACTACTCAATTTTATATACTATGGTTGATGATAGTTTTTGCTCAAACTTGTGGAATCCCCATCTTCTATAACCATCCACCCTGTAATAGATAATACTCCCTCCGCCTACGAAAAGTGTGAACGGAGAGTTTCAGTACGTTTTTTATGTGATTTGATATAAATAAAGAAAAATTAGTAATGAATGAATAGTTTTTGTTTTTGAAAAAAATATTTTTTTTGATGTGGAGCCCAAGGTTAAAAATGGAAAATATTAGTACGTTTTTTTATGGACGGACGAAAATGACAAAATGTCCATATTTTTCGTGGACAGAGGGAGTATCTTAATTCTTACTAGATTTCGAGGATTGTGTTATACAGTAGTAGTTATCAGTTGTCTATTACCGAATCTCTTGCAAGGCGATACAAAGCTCAAGTCCTACAAATTTTTATTTTTATGACCGTTTCACTTCTTTAGAGATGTATGGGTATCGAAAAATTCTAATTGCCATCAAATTCGATGCACATAGACACGTATAAACGCCGTTTGACATTTAAGATGAGACGGAGTACCGAGATTTTTTCATAGATTGAATTCACGAGGGATGAAAATGTAATAATTAATTTTCAGTGGCATATTATAAATGAAACAAATATTGAGAAATGTGTATGTCACACTATTGATAAATACCTCATGAAATAAGTAAATGGATTGTCCACTATGAACTTCATTTTCGTCCATATATTATCATGCATGATTTTGGAACAAGTATACTTGATTTATTTCATTTGTTATTATTATTATCAAACCCTAATTATATCAACTAGTGATGTAATCATGCATGTAAATAAATAAATAAACTAAGCATGGTCCAAATGGGATCATTCGGCTCAAAAAGACCTAGTAAACACTCAATAAAGTTCACATTATTTTTAGTTTATAATAAGGGAAACAATGATTTCATTGGGAGTTAAAAAAATTAAAATAGTAATGTAATCAGATGAAACGAGAAGAGTATTATTTTGAGTTACGATAACATAGAGAAAGAATTAATATCCATGCTAGATACTAAAATATGTAATTGGCCGGCGCATGATAGAGATTAGCCAATAAATTTTTGAATAATTGATGGAAGGGAATATAGCTTTTTTAACCTCCACCAACATCAAAAGGTAAAAGCCAAATTTCAATTCGATCGAAAAAAGTAGTGTTGGAATTTTATTTTAATTTTTCTCCCTCAAAAAGGCAAATTCTTTCTCTTCAACAATATTCTTTTATTGAGTTGAAATAGCATCCTTCTATTGATTCACTATTATAAAGTCGACAAGGGAATCTCAACCTTTGACATGCCTAAGGAAGGGTGCTTTTTATAAGTTTGTTGTTAACTTTTGTTAATTAAATGATGCTTCCTGCGGTTTTTTTCAAGTTAAGTCGTTTCTTTTGAAAAATCTGGTACGCTTTTTTGCTATTCTTGAAAATGGTTTCTGAAAGGAAGTTCTGATTATTTGTTACTTTTGCTGGATATTATGACAGGACGGAGCTCATAAACTACTAAAACAGAGATAAGGGAGTTCAAATAGCTGGAGGGTATAAAACTAGGGCACAAATTTTGGGTGAAGTTGGTCCTACCGTGCAGTTTGATCAGAAGTAACAATCACAGCGACGAAAACTAACAGTCATTATGAATCGGCGACATTCTTCAAATGAGAATTATCATAGAAAAAAATTATTACTCACTTCGTTCCATTTCGTTAGTCATGATCGCTATTTTGGGTTGTCCCATTTCACTAGTCATATTTCCTAAGATGGAAATAATTAATCCTTCATTTTTAATGTACGTAAACCCCTTACTTTTCACTTTTAACGCATGCATATAAAATCTTATGTCGAAATGAAACACGACTACAAATATAAATAAACTACGTTTACATAATGAATCGTAGTCGCAGCAATAATAAGTGTGCTATCTCACCATCGATCTATAATTACTCATTGCTTTGTTGGATATGGCTTATAAATAAAATATATTAACTTCAATTATTATCAACGCTAAATACCTTCTAGGTCTCTAATAAACTACACTTATTATGTACATACTTACATAGAGATTTTCCTATTTCGTTAAAATCATACAAACGAATCTCTTCGTTCATTTATACCGAGCTATTTTTATTCTAGTCGAACTTATCTCTAATAGGATGGACTAACGGAGTACGATTTGAAAAGCCAAGATACTTAAACGGATAAAAAAAAATTGCAAGAACGGGACATTTTAGTTCAAGATAGTCTCGACTCAAGAAATTTTTCATATACTCTTGTTGAATAAACATCAACATGTCCGTATCCGCTAATGTTACATTTCTATTATACATATAAATTAAGAACACATAGTACTGATCTTTTCATGTTTACAAACATATAATTATGTATTGAGCCTTGTCATAAAAAAAATAATATATACTAATGTGTATTGAGCAAAGTAAATCATGAAACTTGCTACAAAAGTCACGTATAGTATATATATTATTAAGCACAAAGTCGCATACTTATATTATATCGAAATTAAATGAGTACATATTAATATAATCACCCTTAGACCATTACCCTGCTCTACTCATGCCATTTATTTTATTTTCAATTTCATACTCTTTTCCTCCAGATGATTCATTTAATTTTAACACGGAAATTGTGGGTGAAATAGAAATTTTAAATGTATGTATGCAATTATAATATTATTTTAATCATTTACGTTTTACTTCTTTTTTTTGAGCTTACATGTGAAATCTATTATATTGGTAAGCACGATATAACTCAAATACATTAATTGAGTAATTTGTAGTATATATTATTTATACTAATTTGATTGTTCAATGCTTAACTTGTTTAATGATTGAGTGTTTAAATGTTTAATTATTTTCCGAAAAGAAAATGAGTCATCTATAGTAGAACAGAGGTAGTATTTCGTATTTCTCTCTCCATCTCCTGTATTAGTGTGATAGACTAAAATAAAAAGATCATCCAAGCAAAATGACTTATTTACCCTGTGTTCTCTTTGGTGCGAAAAAAAAAATGAGATAAAAGAGAAAATCACTCTTTAAATCTCACTCTTTTCGTCACCTTTTCTTACCTTTTATGATTGAGGAATAATTTTGCTTATTAAATTGAAGATAACATTTACAACACCAAATTGAAAGGATAATATTTCATTTTCATTGTAGTGCAAATGAAGGGGAAATAGAGCAAATGTGAGAAAATTTGAGAAATAAGGAAGATTTAAAAGGTGAATACTCCCTCCGTCCCATAGCAATTGTCCATGTTGCCTTATTGGGACGTCCTATTTAATTGTCTATTTACCTAAAGTGGAAACATTACACTCTCACAACCAATATAATATAAAATCTCTTATCTCTTATGGCATTGGTTATTGTGTCATTTTCATAGTGGACAATTGTCATGTGACAGAGAGAGTATATTTTTTTCTTTCACATAAAAGAGAATGCAACCTTAATATCCTAAAAAAATTGGCTTACTATCAATCAAATGAGGCCCTTTCTCCACTACTACCTACTTTTCTTCACTTTTACCTATTAGTATTTTATTAAAACTTGTCTCGATTATCTCTCAACGCTAATATATGAGTCCGAAAGAAGTATTTCTTATTTTTATTTTAAATTTCATTCAAATACTACTCCCTCCGAGCCTTCCGATTAGTCCCATTTGTTTTTGGAATATGAACCAAATAAAGGTGGAATATGTGGTAGTAATTAATTATGAGAAGAGAGAGTGAATTGTGACCAAATATTTTTATCATTTTAGAAAATGAAACTAGTAAATGGGAAAAATAAAAATGACAAATGGAACTAATGAGCAGGGATGAAGGGAGTATTTTCCGTCTCTAGTTGGTTGTGCAGTTTGATCGGCATTTCTGTAATTTAGTGCACTTGCATTAATTCATTAGATGTCCATCGACATGACATTTGACACCCACACCTTATTCCAACTAACAAACAAATCCTATTCAGTACTCTCCCCATTTTCTTCATTTTCTAATATTCGCCCAAATAAATAAACATCTACTCCCTCCGTCCTCCATTTAGTGACGGAGGGAGTATGGGCATGGGTTTTTTCGCATTTTATGGTATAATAATAAATTAATGTGTTAAAGTATTAAAGTGGAATAATTGTGGGTCCATTTGAATTGTTTAATAGTATAAAATGATAAAATAATAAAAAGTAGATGTATAAAGTGATAAAGTGTTAAAGTGATTGTGGGGTCTACGTCCTAAAACGAAAATTGTCAGTAAATGGAGGACGTCCCAATATAGTATTAACGTCACTAAATGGAGGACGAAGGGAGTATATATTTTTGTTTTTAAAAAAAAAAGAAAGACAAAAACTAATCCAATTATCTCAATTATTTAAAAATAGAATAAAATAAAAACAATGTCCCATTCAGCCACAAAACGCCACCGGGAAGTCGACGGAGTTGGACGCGTTTAATATACCACAATTTCCAGTTGGCCGGCGTAACGCCGCCGTCACGCCTAATACTTTGCATATTCTTCTTCCCCCATTATTTTGAATCTTCCTCTACATTTAATTAATCTAAATTAATTATTGTAGTAGTCGTTAAAGTTTAGTTAACTTGCCACGTAGGTCACTATTTGAATACCCAAAAAAAAGTATACCCCATGCCATACTATTAAACCATAAATTAATTACAAACTTTTGTAGGAGTATTATTTCTTTGTACAGTTTAGTAATAATATACGCGTTTGGTGCCTTTATAGGAATAAAAAAAGAAATTGAATTATTTTTGTGGGCATTATTCGAAACTTTAGCGGAAGAGGAGCGCGTTGAACATAAATGTGTTAGTTCGAAAAGAATAAAGAGAGAGAGAGGAGAGAGAGAGAGAGTGTGGTGGGCTTTGAGCTGTGATTTAGCTGTATTTTTATTATTTTCTCTTTCTCTCTCATCACACACACTTCACTCACATTCACACAACAAAATCCCTAACTCGAAAAACAATAGAAAAGCACCCAAACCAAAACCCTTCTTCTCTCTCTCTCTCCTCTCAAAGACCACAGCCACCCAAATCTTCAAAGCTCAAATCTCAATTCTCCTCCTCCTTTCCCCTCCCTTATTTTCGGCCGGATCTCCGCCGCATTCCGCGGGGATTGACGAAAACAGGGCGAAGAAAGCCGAATCTCAGCTGGAGATAGATGTCTGGTGTGAGATGAAGCAACCGAATTGCTGTTGCCGTCGCTCCTGGAGCAGTTCCCCGCTGCTGCTGCTGCTGTTTTTAGCTGTGTTGTTCTCTTCTTCTTCCTGTTCGGTTGCTGAAGCTTCCGAGGTTCGAATCGGCGGCAATGGCGGCCCCCTCACCGACGCTGAAGTTCACTACATCGCGAAGAGGCAGCTTCTCTACTACATAGACGAGTTCGGCGACAGAGGCGAGAGCGTCGCCGTCGATCCGTCGCTCGTATTCGAGAATCCTCGCCTCCGAGATGCCTACATTGCGCTCCAGGCTTGGAAGAAGGCTATTCTCTCAGATCCATTCAATCTCACCGGCGATTGGGTCGGATCTGACGTCTGCGGCTACTCGTACGTGTTCTGTGCGCCGGCGCCGGACAACAAGACGATACGCACCGTCGCCGGAATCGACCTCAACCACGGCGATATCGCTGGCTACCTGCCGGAGGAGCTCGGCCTCCTCAGGGATCTAGGCATTTTCCACATTAATTCCAACCGTTTCTGCGGCACCGTTCCGAAGAAGTTTAAGAACTTGAAGGTGCTGTTCGAGCTGGACTTGAGCAACAACAGGTTCGCCGGTAAGTTTCCTCATGTGGTTCTGAGCTTGCCGAAGTTGATCTACTTGGATATTCGGTTCAACGAGTTCGAAGGAACTGTGCCGCCGGAGCTCTTCGACAAGCCGTTGGATGCTATCTTCATCAATCACAATAGGTTCGCCTTCGAATTGCCGGATAACTTCGGCAATTCGCCGGTTTCCGTGATTGTGCTCGCCAACAATAAATTCCACGGCTGTGTTCCGGCGAGTCTCGGCAACATGAGCAGGTTGAATGAGATTATATTGATGAACAATGGGCTGAGGTCGTGCCTGCCGCCGGAGATTGGGTTGCTGAAGAATTTGACGGTGCTCGATGTGAGCTTCAATGGATTGGTGGGGCCGTTGCCGGATAGTATCGGAGGAATGGAGAGTTTGGAGCAGCTGAATGTGGCTTATAATATTCTCTCCGGCGTTATTCCGCAAAGCATATGCAAACTGCCGCGGTTGGAGAATTTTACGATCACTAACAACTTCTTCACCGGAGAGCCGCCGGTGTGCTTGGCCTTGCCGGAGTTTGATGATCGGCAGAATTGTTTGGCTAATAGGCCGGCGCAGAGATCGGCCGGTCAATGTAAAGCGGTTTTGGCTAAGAAGTTTCATTGCGGTGCATTCCGGTGTCATCGGTTTATTCCTACCCTTCCAGCTCCGCCGCCGCCTGTGGTGGTTCATTCACCTCCTCCGCCGTCTCCAGTGTTTTCTCCGCCCCCACCTCCCCCAGTTTCCTCTCCACCGCCACCTCCACCAGTTTTCTCCCCGCCGCCTCCTCCTCCACCAGTTTACTCTCCACCGCCTCCGCCACCTCCAGTTTTCTCTCCACCTCCGCCAGTTTATTCACCTCCACCGCCGCCGCCCCCACCACCACCACCACCTCCCCCATCGCCTCCGCCGCCTTCTCCCCCTCCGCCATCACCTCCACCTCCAGTGTACTCGCCTCCCCCACCTCCACCCTCCCCTCCACCTCCAGTGTACTCGCCTCCACCACCTCCACCCTCCCCTCCCCCGCCGTCTCCCCCACCTCCATCGCCTCCTCCACCTGTGTACTCTCCGCCACCACCTCCTCCGCCTGTATACTCCCCTCCACCGCCCCCTCCATCGCCTTCTCCTCCGCCTCCACCAGTGTCTCCGGCACCTTATCCTCCTTGCATACGGACCCCACCACCACCGCCGCCACCTCCCGGTTATCCACCACCTCCTCCGCCTGTCCATTCACCTCCACCGCCAGTCCATTCACCTCCACCACCAAGTCCCTATTACTATTACTCACCTCCTCCACCATCACACTCCCCGCCTCCACCACCTCATTCACCGCCACCACCACCGCATTCACCACCTCCACCCCATTCACCACCTCCTCCGCCGCCTATCTACACATACGCATCTCCACCACCTCCGGTACATTATCCCCCTCCACCAACCTTCTCTCCACCACCTCCGCCGCCTTGTATAGAACCACCCCCACCCCCACCACCATGCCAAGAATACTCACCACCTCCACCCTCACCTCCTCCCCCATACATTTACAAACCCCCACCTTCACCTTCACCTCCACCACCATACATCTACAATTCCCCACCACCGCCACCAACTCATCACCAGCACCACTCACCACCACCCCCTTCCCCATCCCCCCCACCCCCATACATCTACAGCTCACCTCCCCCGCCACCACCAACTCCAGTTTACGAAGGTCCGTTACCTCCGGTGACCGGAATCTCGTACGCCTCCCCTCCCCCACCACCCTTTTATTGATTCTTTTCGAGGGTCCTCCTCTAAACCAAACCAATTCAAGAAAAAAGAAACAGGTATCTAAGTTGAGCCCCCATTACTTGTTAGTATTATTATTTAGTCATTATCATTAAGTCTCGGCGCTTGGCATTCATGATTCTCATCCTGGGATGAGCTGAAAACAGCAGTTAAATGAAAGTAAGAGAGAGAATGAGAGAGATCCAATTAGGAATTGGATGAGAGGATTCATGCCCAGAACTGTATAATGTATTGTTGAGGATTCCTTGATATATATTTATTTGAGTTGCCCTTATGAAATCGAAGAAGTAAAGATCGAGGGCGACGAAGAAGAGAGGTTTGAATTGATGAAGCTATATATTTATATTTTGATCGATGGCCATGGGAATTGAGTTGTGGAAATAAAAGTAGTAGTGTAGTAGTAAAGGTATATTTGCAGGGAAGGAAGTGTATGTATATCACAATCATAATCAAGAACTAGAACTGCTGCTTCTGCTGCTGTTGTTGTTCTAGCCTTAGCTTGTTTGATTTTCCTTTTTATTTTTATTATCATACTTTTTTTTGTCCCATTTCTTCTTCTTCTTCTTCTTCTTCATCAGTTCTATAGAATAATGAAATCTTCTTTATTAACTCTTGTATTGAATAGAGCAGAATTCTGCATTCTCTTCTCCATTTTCTTCTGCACTGTTTCTTGCTTGCTCTGTTAGCATGTGATTATGTATGTATGTATAAATCTCTTATTCAACCCGTGTTGGAATTGATTTGATGTAAGAAGATTGAAACTTTTGATTTGGAATTTGGATTGGATTAATATTATATTGAAAGAGGAGCGTGGAAACATTAATTAATGAAAGAATAAAAGAAAAAATGTGATATGCCTAGCTTTGTTTCAAGGATGAAGACGACAGTCACATGATGCAGATGAAGAAGACAAGGAAGGCCAAAATTAAGAAATTCTTGATTTTATAATAATAATTATCCATATATATATAAATTAAAATCACAATGAATCATCCATGAAAATGAAAGAAGAAACAAGAAAATTATAAAAGGACCCCATATGCCAGTTAACGATACTATCCATTTCAGTTGACTGTCTCAACTCTCAAATCTCCCATTTTTCAAATTATCTTATAAACTGACCATTTTGCCCTCCTCCGGGTTTTTTAATCAAGCAGACACAACTCTCATACATACACTTCAAAGTGACTTAGAACGAAGGAGAGCGTCTTACTGCCAGATTACGTTCCATCATCCCTCCTTCCACTTTTCAACTTCTTAACTCGAAAGTTTTTCTTTAATCAGACAAACACAACTCTCATATATACACTTAAAATGACTCAGACTTCAACTTTTTAGTTGGAAGGGGAGTTTCTTACAGACTGCGTTTCGTCGTCCCTCCTTCCACTTTTCAACTTCTTAATTCGAAGGGGAGCGTCTTACTACAAGACTGCGTGCCTCTGTCGTCCCCCCTCCCACTTTTTTTTACTTTTATCTTTTCTTTTTTTAATCTCATGAAAAAAAAATTACTATTAATAAAATAAAAGTCATTAAAAAAATAGAAAGTTGCCGACAAAAAATGTAAGAAGTATTCCATTCCATATGCCTCCCATCATTACACGTCGAGATTAGTCGTGGAAGAAAATAGTAGAATTCTTCTTAATTAATTGTTTATCAAGTTTCAAATTCAAACTCTTAAACTTTTTTATTTGTCTTTGTTTGTCAGATTATTATTATTATTTATAGGTATAAAGTTTGTTTTGTAGCGTTAAATTAAATAAATGGAGGATGTAATGTAAATTATTAATTATGTAATAGGTATGGGACATTACATTATAGTTTTAATGTTTTGGCATTTTTTGATATGCTTTAAAGGCATAAGCTAACAAAGGAGAGAGACATTAAAGAACACAGGCTGTATTGGATTAATTATTGAATGTAAGTAGCAAATTGTTGTTGAAGTTGGAAGTTGTGGGAAAATTACTTCTCCATACCATATTACTACTTTAATTCAACTTTCTTCTACTTTTTAAGAAATTAATAATATATTTTGAATGTTTCTAAACTTGTCCAATATTGAAAAGAAAAGAAAAAAAAAAATCTAACTTGATTCTTGAGTTCCAATCCACCAAAAACATTAACCAAATAAGTAACAATTCTCCTATCCAAATAAGTAACAATTCTCCTATTAAGATTCAAGACTGTACGGTGTTGTTGATGGACTCGTTGAATATTATAATATATTCACTTTAATATGAGTGAGAATTCAAGTGACACATAAATAGTGGCGTAGCCACCTGTACAACTGTACTCCATAGTGGGTTTAAGTTCACCGTACATTTTTTTTTAAGTTTTTATATTTTAGATTTTTATCGAAATTTTTTATTGTAAGTCAATGTTGAATTCGAGAAATAAGAGTAACTCTCGTCTCGTCTATTCCACAGGTCGATCAAGTCCATCCAATTAGAAATTCTAGCTTCGTTGTGTAATCTATCACATGTTACAATAAACAAGTTGATGGAGTCCAAGGTTCGATGAATCAAGATCCTGTTCGTGTTCCCGAAGGGCCGGTGACGAGAGCTCGAGCTAAGAAGTTCAAGGAAGGCTTACAAGGATTGATCCAAGAAGTTTGGGCTCAAGAATTGATGAAGAAGCCCATTGGAGAAGGCGGACCGGACAGCCCGCGAGTTATTAATTTCATCGAGTGCGTTCGGGCTGAAGATTGAAGACTTTATGTTTATTTTCGTGTGTTTTGGTTCAGGCCACGTTTTTTGGTCTTAAAAGACTTGTTTTTGGGTTTTTATTATGTTGGTTAATGGGTTGGGCCATACCTTTGACTTTGGGTCAGTTATTTCCTAGTTAGATTAAGTTTAGATGGTTTTATTTGCCTCCCTATATAAGGGGCTCTTTGTGGACGAAAATTAGTTAGCTTTTGATCATTAATATTATTGTGAGTTTATTCTCTCTTGAGAGTTTTCGAATTCCTCTTGATTATTCCAAGACGAATTCATTATCCGGCGAATCAGCGAGTCAATCATCCCTCGTTGTGTGTCAATCATCGTTCCCGTGTGACTAAGACGATCGCTATTTGGGGTATAGGCTGTTCATAGAACTGACTTATATCATTTATAGGATTCGAGCTTAGGTATATTGGAATATCCATCTTGTTCTTCAATTTCGTTCAATTTAGTTTTAGTCCTTCCGCGTGCGTCTTCAATTCGGTCGTCAAGGATCGTATCATTTTGGTATCAGAGCCAGGTTTACGTCATCCAGGTTTTATCTTTCTTTCGTCTTAGTATTTGTTTCTTCGTGTTCTTGCATTCTGTTCGTGTCAGTCGTTCGTTTGAGTCTTCGTCTATTCGTTTCTGTGTCAAAAAAAAAAAAAAAAAAAAAATATATATATATATATAGGGGATATATCATATAGAAACTAATGTTAAGTTGGAACTTAGAAACCGTCCACAACCGTTGATCTTGAAGATCTAATGGATCAGATTTGATTTCAAATTAACAATTAAATAATCATTTTCGGATTTTTTAATTCATTTAATGTATTATCTAGGGATATTTTAGACATTTTATTATTGTGTAACTGATTTTCCCATAAATATAGGATCTATATTTATTTTTTCCTTATCCGATTTTCTTCTCCTGCGTCTTCTTATTCTTCTGCGTCTTCTTATTCTTCTTCACCTCCTTTTTTCTTTGATTCTTCTTCTTCTTCTCCTCCTTTTTTCGTTGAAAATTGATCGGTGGCGGAGGTTTTATGGAGGGCAACGGTGCTCCTTTTTTTTTTTTTTTTTTTTTTTTTTTTAAGATTGATCGGTGACGAAGGTTTTATGGAGGGCGGCGGCGCTAGGCGGGGGAGCGAAACTCCGGTGGATACTTCTGTTGCCTTCGCGGTTAAGAGAGAGGGTGGTGGATGATCTCGGTTGCCGTGGGTTTCATTGCTGCTACTAATATTATTAATTATTAAAAAAATCTATCGATGTCGACGCCGGTAGGATTTCAAAATTGAATGGTGTTTATTCGTAGCATGCATGTATGAAAATTGGGTTGATTATTAGGTGGTGAAAGCTACCCTTGTTTGTTTATCAAGTCTGCAAATGAAGCAATCTTCTCTAATTAATTGTCACTGTGCATCTCTCTCTAGCTCTCTTTCTTCTGCGTCTTCTTCTTCTTCTTTCTTTCTTTCTTTTTTTTTTTTCTTTTTATTTTTCTTTTTTTTAAAAGATTGATTATTTTGAATTTTGTTGAAGATTGATTATTCAGAATATACGTTTGGCAAAGTACAATAATGGAGAATGAATTTGCAGGAGCATCGCATAATGTAAGCAACCATAACAATTGTTAATTATTCACATGAAACAACTGTGTTATATTGGGTATAATGCATATTATGTCGATTTTGTTGCATTCATGACTTAGTCTGATGCATTTCTATTTCATTTTCATATTTGGCTTCAGTTTATCCTGTTAGGGTTTAGTATCCATATGAGTTAGGGTTTAAGTTTCCCTACAAGTCATGGTATATCTTACCCGAATAGGGTTTTAGCTTCCCCTATGGATTAGTGTTTATCATTCACTACATGTTAGGGTTTACCTTTCCTTACCGGGTTAGGGTTTAGTATTTTTTTACTGGGTTAGGGTTTAGCTTCCCTACTGGGTTTAGCTCCAAGAATAGGCAACAACATTATATATTTTGTGCAACAAAAATACGTATGCAAGTTAGGGTTTATCGTTCCATACACGTTAGGGTTTAGATTTCCCTAGTGTGTTTAGTGTCAAGAATATGCATATTATGCTAATTTTGTTGCATTTCCGATTTCATTTTGATGCATTTTTATTATTCATGCATTTGGTATATAATAAGTTATAAATTGCATATTCTTGTAATTATGATGCATTTTCCTTTCATTTTCTAGGCCTGAATACGTAAATATTTTGGTAGATTATTGTGCATATAACTTTGATGCATATTCTTATCATTTTTGCATTAGGGTTCGGTTTTTCTATTAGGGTTTAACTTTCCCAACAAGTTATGGTTTAATATTCCCTATATGATAGGGTTTAGCTTCCCCTACATGTTAGGGTTTAGCTTTCCCTATTAGGGTTTACTTTTCTCTACAAGTTAGGGTTTAGTTTTTCCTAATAGGTTTAGTTTGAAAATATATGCAACATTAATACATATTTTATGCACCAAAAAAACGTATATTGATCCATAAATCAAATTTTGTAAACGAAAAGAAGATCTATTAATCTTCAACAACTCGTGATCTAAATATATGCTCCAAAACTATTTGGATGTGCGACAATTGTTGAGTAATCACAAACAATTCATTGTAACTCAAATTGATTATCAATGCATATTCTGATCATTTTGATGCATTTCAATCGTTGTTATGAAACATATTAAAATTTGAACTCAAATCTCTATCAAATTAGATGTGACCACCCAGAAACATGTTCTACACTTCAAGATGTTTCCAACGGTAGGTCGCCCATCTGAATCCGATCGCCGATGAGGCCGGAATTGCGTCTGGAAGTTGACGCTGCCGCTAAAGTCGCGATTTCTCTGCTGGTTCGACTTCTTCATCGAATATCTCCTTCGTTTCTCCACCAAAACGAGCAATCCACCCATGAATCTCTTCGTCTCTTCGAGTAGAATAAAACCCGGTCATCCGTTTTACGATTGTCATTAAGATCTGGCCTGAAATCGCATTGATGCAAGAGAAGTGGAGTAGTGTAGGTTGGTTATGGAAAATTCCTATTATTATGGAATGAGATTTTATTTCTTTTTTTTAAATTATTTTTCTGGACGAATTTGTCCTTAATGACACATTATTTTATTTTTTTAATGCATTATTTCATTTAATCTCATCCATTGGATCCTCAAAATCAATGGATATGGTCGGTTTCTAAGTTGCAACTTAAGGTTAGTTTCCATCAGAGTGCTACCCTATATATATATATATATATATATATATAGGGGTTGGTTCTCATGGGAACCTTTCACTTCATGAGAACTAGGAACCAATATAGTCCCTTAGATTATGAGAGATCTATGGACAAGATTAATCCTTACATTAATTAGTAAATTGATTTAAATCTAATTTTAATTATTCAAAAGGGCAGATTAGTCAATAAAAAGCAACACTAATCCACTTACCTTAATTGTAGGATACATTAGATTTGAAGAATATTAAGAATGGCGGACGATTCCAAAAGCAACGACTGGCCGCCGAAACCTGGTTCGCCGGCCTCGGAGCCGGCAAAATGGAGCACCATCCAGCCGTCGTCGAAACCTGGTTCGCAGCCGGCAAAACCTAGTTCGCAACCTACGAATCGAAGCAACAACTATCCTCCGAAAATTGCATCGCCAAAACTTACTTTGCATCCAGCGAAACACTGTAACAAGCCACCAGCCACCGGAATCGAAATCAAAATCGAAATCGAACGACGGTAAAGTTACTATTGATGCTTATTTTTATATGAACAATTTTGATGCTTATTTTTCTTTGACCAACTCATGCCTTTATCTATGGTAGACGGGCATGGCTACGTCTGAGTTAAATTAAAAAGGGCATAGGATCTTGTAAGCAAGCTACCTAACTAGCACGCAGAAATACATTAAAATCAAAGCTAAGGCAACTTTAATTGGATTGGTTGGATCGTCATCATCGAAAGCAACCCCAACTAGCAACTCCTTCGTTTAATTCATAGATAATAGGTGAAAATGGGGTTGATCCGCAAGAAATCTGTTCGTGCGCCTCCCCTAAGTAGAGGAAATAGGTTTCCTAGTCCCTTTTTCATGCTTAAATATTATGTTTATTTTTCTATGAACAATTTTGATGCTTATTTTTGTGTCGTCCATTTTGTGCTTATATTCGTGTCGTCGAATTTATGTTTATTTATTGTCGATTTTATGCTTATTTCTCGTATAAACATTTTATCGAACACATTTGATGCTTAAACTCTTGATACCTGATGCTTATTTTTCAAATAGCTTGAATTTTGATGCTTATTTTTCTATGAACAACTAGTTTCATGCTTAAATATTATGCTTATTTTTCTTTGAACAATTTTTATGCTTATTTCTTTGTCGTCGATTTTATGCTTATTTATTGTGTTGTCGAATTTATGCTTATTTCTTGTCTATTTTATGCTTTTTTTTTTTTTTTTTTTCATAGAAACGTTTTATTTAACACATTTTATGCTTAAATACTTGATACTTGATGCTATTTGTTCACCCAACTTGAATTTTGATGCTAATTTTTCTATGAAACATTTTATCGAACATTTTATGTGCATAGATTAAGCATGAATTTTGTCGAACAATTTTCGTGTAAGATTCGTGCATTCTTACAAACGGTTTCATGCTTAAATATTTGTATTTTTTATGTGGTCGATTTTATGCATTTTTTTCATAGAAACATTTTATCAAACACATTTGATGCTTAAATACTTGATACTCGATGCTATTTTTTTTGCCCAGCTTGAATTTTGATGCTTATTTTTCTATGAAACATTTTATGTGCATTGATTAAGCATTGGTTGCGACTAATTTAAGCATATTTTTCGACGTTTTTTTTTTTAATTATTGATAATTAAGCATGACTCATAACATGTCGATTTTAGTTTAATGCTTTAAATATTTTAATTTATTGCTTAAAATATTGGTAATTTAGTTTCATGCTTAATTTGTATTGTCGGCGATTTTATAGTAATCATGAATTTTGTCGAACGGGAAGGAAGGAACTGGAGCATTGGAGCATGCGAAGAATGACATCAAACTTGATTTAGAGGATGTTAAACATTTTTTCTTTTAGCATATTACCCTTAGTTTTTTTTATTTATTGAGATATTTTATCGAACATATTTCGTGCATTATAACAATTTGATTGATGCTTTATTACAATTTGATTGATTAAATAATTTTGCTTATATTTATAAATTTTAATAATAATTTTGCTTAAATTTCGTGTATTTTCATTCATTATAACAATATTGTATACATTGAAAATCGAGAAAAGTTTATAAAAATAAACAATATTGTTCGTTAATAAACAATTGTATATATATTAAATAAGACAAATACAGATAATAATTAAGCATTGACACAAGTTACACTTAATTCAAAACAACACTATTCATATTTTTTTTCCTATTAATGCTATGAGTAAGAAGCATGAAAAAATATTTTAAAAAGCAATGCTATAACCGATCTAAACCCTATAACCATAAACCATAGACCGTAAAACCCTAAACCCCATAACCCTAAACCTTAAACTCTAAAAAGCTTAAGAACCTTAAACCCTATAACCTAAACCTTAAGCATCAAATATACTATAAAAAGCTTTAAAAATTAAGAAAATAAATATTTGCTTCATAAGCAAAAATAAACTTAATGTGACTTTATTAAAACAATTTCCTATCACTTTTTTATGGGTAATAA
The DNA here is from genome assembly GCA_029379335.1 of Thymus mandschuricus. NCBI lineage: Eukaryota > Viridiplantae > Streptophyta > Magnoliopsida > Lamiales > Lamiaceae > Thymus > Thymus mandschuricus. Next base: position 2,810,207 of record CM057081.1, on the reverse strand, counting down.
GCATCATAAAATATTTTTAAAAGCAGTTCTATAACCCTATAACCCTAAACCATAAACCATAAACTATAAACCCTAAACCCAAAGAAAAACCTAAACCCTAAACCCCGTAAACCATAAACCCTAAACCTAAAGAAAAACCTAAACCCACCCTAAACCCTAAAAGCCTAAACCTTAAACCCCATAACCCTAAACCTTAAACTCTAAAAATATAGTAAGAATCATATGAATGATAATTAAGCATCAAATAAATTGTACAAAGCTGTAAAAAATTAAGAAAACATTATTTGTAACGTTACAAGCACTGATACGACTCATACTTAAGTAAAAATAATTTTTTTTTTCATAAGCAAAAATAAACTTAATGTGACTTTATAAAATAAGTATTATGAATATATCAAATAAGCATTGAATTAAGAGGTAACTCGGTACATGTACGAAATCGTGCTTTTTATGTGTAACACAATGCTTTTTAATAAATCACTTTATGCTTTCTCGAGACTCCACGACAGAACACCGTGATTTCTCTACGTGGCCGCCGGCACCTTCAACAGAGAATTTCACGACTATGTATCTCTTGGAAACGGAGTTTACGTCGCCGGAATGTCGTCGTTCTATCGTGGGATTTTATCTTCCACAGAAATCCCTCTCGTTTTAGCAAAGTCCTGCGATGATACGAACTCAATCAAGATTTTTAGAAACAAAATCGTAATCTACATCGACTACGAATATAATCTAAACAATAATCGACAAAATAAAAGAATTATGGAGATTCACGTTCGGATTCAACAAACTATTACAAAAGAGATGGAAAGGATATAGTTAAGTAAAGAACGGAATTTTAATATCACACAATTTAAGGAAAAAATGATATATTACGTAAATACCCTTATATTTGAAAAAACTGTCGAAATTAACTTAATGACATCTTAAATCCTAGCCGTTAATTCTAATAAAATCAATGGATCAAAATAGTTCCTAGTTCTCATGAAATGAAAGGTTCTCATATGATCTATTCTCTATATATATATATATATATATATATATATATATATATATATATATATATATATATATATATATATATAGAGAATAGATCATATGAGAACCCTTTCATTTGTGAGAACTAGGAACCAATCTCATCCATCCATTTATTTCAAATCTATGGTCATAGATTATTAGCCAAAATTAAGATTTAAAAAAAAAAACTGTCGTATTTAGTGAGTTAGGGGGTAATTTTGTCAACATTTATGTTCTCAACTAACACATTTCCTATAATTATGGAATTAAGTTTGGTAACCATAATTAAATATTATTTTTTTATTTTAAATATGAAAACACGTGCGTGCAACTACTATTTGATTGTATCACATTTATTTAAAATGTTTTAATCGAATAAAAATATCATTAATGCTTTCATTTAGTTAGTTTAGTTTATTATAATTATATTCCTAACATATTTATTTAATTTTTCCCTAATGCTTAATGGGCCGGAACGGAGGGAGTATTAAATAAAGTCACAGTAACTTTATTTTTGCTTATGAAGCAAAATTTTATTGTTATTTAAGCATGATTCGTATCAGTGCTTGTAAGGTTATAGTTAATGTTTTCTTAATTTTTTTAAGCTTTTGATAATTTATTTGATGCTTAATTATCATTCATATTGGTCTTACTTGATGCTCAATTATCAGTGTTGTTTTGATTATAAAAAGGCATGAGAATTATTCAATAAAAAGTCACATTAAGTTTATTTGCTTGTGAAGCATATATTTGTTGTTAATTAAGCATGAGTCGTATCAGTGCTTGTAAGGTTATAGTCATAGATAATATATTATTAACTCTTTTTAGCTTTTTATAATTTATTTGATGCTTAATTATGATTCAAATTTATCTTACTATTTTTTAGGGTTCAGGGTTTAGGTTTATGGGGTTTTAGGGTTTAGGATTATAGGGTGTAGGGATATGGAATTGCTTATAAAAATATTTTTTGATGCTTATTACTTATAGTGGCAATGTTATATGTAAAAATGAACAGTGTTGTTTTAATTATATAAAAATGACAGTTATTCGATAAAAAGTCACATTAAGTTTATTTGCATATGAAGCATATACATATTGTTAATTAAGCATGAATCGTATCAGTGCTTGTAAGATTATAGATAGTATTTTCTTAATTATTTTTAGCTTTTTATAATTTATTTGATGCTTAATTATGATTTATTTGATGCTTAATTATGATTAAGCATATACTATAATGCCGACAAAATAAGTAATTAATCATTTATTAAAGTTAAGAATTTGAGGTTTTACCAATTAATCATTCCATATTTAACTATTTAAGCATCATTATAATGTTACAGTTCATAACCACAATTCAAAAATATGTTTTTTAATATATTAAAATCGTGCTTTGTAATAAATCATTTCATGCTTTTTATTCAATATATTGTGCTTTTTAGTTAAATGAAATTTTCTTACATAAAAGACTTATTGTTTTAGTTTAGTTGACAAAATACAATAGAGTATTTAATTAACAAAAACACTGTAAAATATATAAATAATATGTGTTGAAAATCTCCACATGCATGAAAGCCGTTTTTTTTTTTCTTTTTTTGATGATCCAAATCCCTTAATTATAGGAATTCCCAAATTAGATACAAATTATGGTCAAAACTAACCTTACATATTAAAAAAAATCAGTTATTAATTACTCTTACCTTTAATCTAGGCCGTTAGATTCATGAAAATAAAAGGATGAGATTGGTTCCTAGTTCTCATGATCTAGGTAGTATCCATGAGAACCACCCCCTATATATATATATATATATATATATATATATATATATATATATATATATATATATATATATATATATATATATATATATATATATATATATATATATATATATATATTCGTTCTGCTCATAGAGTCGTATCTGTTCATAGAGTCGTTCTTGGTAGCTTTTGTTTCGTGTCAAGATTCAGATTCGTTTTGATACTCAGTCAAAGTTGTTTTCTTGGTCATTAAGGAGTAGAAGATTTCTTTCCGTACAAGAATAGGAAACATACTCAGAATATAAATCCCATACCTTATATTATATAACACGTCTTAGGTGAGTCTTCTACACGTTGTCGTGACATATTAGGGGCAAAAGTTTCGATAAAAAAAAAAAAAAAATCGAAGCCCTAGTGTGTCACTGTGTTTTCTGAGTTGGTTATTACGTGTTTCTTCATTGGGATATCAGTTATATATTCGTTTCGGTGTGTTTTCATCTTTTTCTCGTGTTTTTCGTCGGCCAGCACTAAAACGGCCATAACTTTTGCATACGAACTCCGATTTTGCTCCATAATACCTTTTCGGAAAGCTCTCGAAAAGATCTATACGGTGGTTCCCACTACGTCGGAATCGGTCCATTATTTTTGCAAAAAAAGGTCGTTTAAAGGGTCAAATCGTCCACCGAAGTTTTCGGTAAAATTTTCGTGTCTTTTTTCGTGTCTCGGTTTAGGGTTGTCTTAGTCCAGTCATCCTCCCTTCCTATTTTCAGTACTCTTGATTCGTTAATAGTGATTTTTGTGGTAGATTAAGGGAATTTGAGCTTCTTAAGAGAGAATTGAGTGGGAAAATGCAAGAGAGGTGAGCTTATTAGAGGGTAAAAGCCATTACTATTGAGCGATACACGAGTGCTGAGTGTGAACCTTATTGAGGGATACACGAGTGATTGTGAGGTGGTGAGGATTCTGTTTTTACTAACTTTCGTTTGTTTCTTTTGAAAAAAAAAAAAAAAAAAAATTGCAGGTATGGCCGGAGAACAAGAGACGTTGGACCCCAAGTTGAAGTTCATGTTTGAGGCATTGAAGTCCGAGTTGGGGAAGGTGATGGAATCCAAACTGGATGGAGTTTATGACAGACTTGGTGAGGTAGAGTCAGCCTCCAAACAGCTTCAACAACATCGAAATGGAAGAGGATTTCGAGGTGGCCGAGGTCATCCAAACAATCGAGACTATGGACCGTTTGAGGAGGAGTTTGATGCCGAAGGAGAAGAGGAATGGGAGGAGCCAAGGAACAGGCCTGACAATAATTTGGGCAACATCAAGCTGAACATTCCGTCATTCCAAGGGAGGAACGATCCAGATGCGTATATTGAGTGGGAGAGGAAGTTTGACCTCATGTTCGACTGTCACAATTACTCCGAGCTGAAGAAGGTGAAGTTGGCAGCGATAGAGTTCTCCGATTACGCTCTCGTTTGGTGGGATCAATTGGAGAAGAGTAGGAGAAGGAATGGGGAGCCTCCGGTTCAGACTTGGAACGAGATGAAGGGGATCATGAGGAAGCGATTTATACCAGCTCACTACTATAGAGAACTACACAATAAGCTCCAAAGCTTGAGACATGGATCTAAGAGCGTGGATGAATACTACAAGGAGATGGAGGTAGCCATGATTCGAGCTAATATTTCGGAGGACAGTGAGGCGACGATGGCGAGATTCTTGGCTGGTCTGAATTGGGAGATTCGGAATGGAGTAGAGTTGCAACATTATGTCGAGATAGAGGACATGGTGCACATGGCTGTAAAGATAGAGAATCAGCTCAAGAGGAGGGGCAACAACGGCTACAATAAGCAGAACCAGTCCAATTGGAAGCAATCTCAGCCTGCTGCTAGTGGTTCCTTTTCGAGAGGGAATCCATGGAAGAAGGAGGAATCGCCGAAAGACGAGAGGAAACCATTCGTGAAGACGCGGCCAGATGTGACGAACTCTAACAACCAAGGCAAACCAGCAGTGCCTGAGGGTCGAAACCGTGATCGTAAGTGTTTCAAGTGTCAAGGATTCAGACATATCATGAGTGACTGCCCGAATCGGAGAGTGATGATCATGAGAGATGATGGAGAAGTCGTGACTGATGATGAAGTTGACCCGGAGATGCCTGGTTTGGAGGAGTCTGAGGACGAAGAAGAAGATATTCAGCCACCTGTAGGACGCATTTGTGTGGCCAGAAGAGCATTAAGCGTACAGAATCACGTGGACGATTTGGTGCAGCGCGAAAACATCTTTCACACGAGATGTCAGGTGAAGGATCAGTTGTGTAGCGTGATTGTTGACGGAGGGAGCTGCACCAACGTTGCTAGCGTGGCCATGGTTCGAAAATTAGGGCTACCTGTGATACAACATCCCACCATACCGGTTGCAATGGCTCAACGAAACTGGTGTTGTCAAAGTAACGAAGCAGGTGAAGGTCCCGTTTAGCATCGGAAAATATGAGGATGAGATATTATGTGATGTGGTACCGATGCAAGTGAGCCATATACTGTTGGGGCGTCCATGGCAGTTCGATAGGAGGGTGACACATGATGGCTTCACCAACAAGTATTCGTTCGAGTACAAGCAGAAGAAGGTGTCGCTTGTTCCTCTTACTCCCAAACAAGTGTATGAGGATCAAGTGTTGCTGCAAAAGGAGGCTGAGCGGCTGAAGTTGGAGGAGCAGAAGGTGGAGAATAAGGAGAAGGGAGATAAGGAGAAGGGTGTAGTACACAAATCGTGCTTTGCAAAGGCGAGCGATCTGAAGTTGGCGGTGCAGGAGGAGAGGGCCTTGATCGTACTTCTGTACAAGGGAAACTTTTTATCTACTAACGATCTCGATTCTCTACCTCCTTCTATCTCTTCTGTTTTGCAGGAATTTGATGATGTCTTTCCCGAGGATACACCAGCTGGCTTACCACCAATTAGGGGGATAGAACATCAAATCGACTTTGTGCCTGGAGCAACACTTCCAAATAGGCCCGCCTATCGCACCAATCCCGAGGAGACGAAAGAGTTGGAGAGGCAGATTGGAGAGTTGTTGGCGAAAGGGCATGTGCGGGAGAGTTTGAGTCCTTGCGCAGTTCCGGTGTTACTCGTACCCAAGAAGGACTCAACTATGAGGATGTGTTGCGATTGTCGAGCCATAAACAACATCACGGTAAAGTATCGACATCCTATTCCTCGTTTAGATGATATGCTTGATGAATTGCATGGCTCTTGTGTGTTTTCGAAAATTGATTTGCGTAGTGGATACCATCAGATTAGGATTAAGGAAGGGGATGAATGGAAAACTGCTTTTAAAACTAAACTTGGTCTGTATGAGTGGCTGGTTATGCCTTTTGGTTTGACTAATGCACCTAGTACATTTATGCGTCTTATGAACCATGTTTTACGAGCTTTTATTGGCATATTTGTAGTTGTCTACTTTGATGATATCCTAGTGTATAGCAAGAGTCATGAAGAGCATGTTGATAATTTGAGGTCTGTTTTAGATGTACTTAGGAAGGAGAGGCTGTTTGCTAACTTAAAGAAGTGCATCTTTTGTACGGACAAGCTTGTGTTTCTTGGATTTGTTGTTAGTGCACAGGGTGTACAGGTTGACGATGAGAAAATACGAGCTATTCAAGAGTGGCCGAGTCCAAAGAGCATTGGAGAAGTTAGAAGTTTCCACGGACTTGCTAGCTTTTATAGGAGATTCGTGCCTCATTTCAGTAGTGTTGCAGCACCATTGACGGCAATCATCAAGAAGAATGTGGAGTTTAATTGGGGAGAAGATCAAGAGAAGGCGTTTCAGCTTTTGAAGTACAAATTGACACACGCCCCGGTATTATCTCTTCCTAACTTTTCTAAGTCTTTTGAGATTGAATGTGATGCTTCTAGTGTTGGAATTGGTGCATTTTTTATGCAAGAAGGCCGGCCGGTGGCGTACTTCAGCGAGAAGCTAAACGGAGCAACGTTGAGCTATCCAACGTATGATAAGGAGCTGTATGCATTGGTGAGGGCCTTGAAAACGTGGCAGCACTACTTGTGGACCAAGGAATTCGTCATTCACACCGATCATGAGTCCTTGAAGCACTTGAAGGGGCAGCACAAGTTGAACAAGAGGCATGCTAGGTGGATGGAGTTCATAGAGACGTTTCCTTACGTCATCAAATACAAGCAAGGTAAAGAGAATGTAGTGGCTGATGCACTTTCACGGAGGTATGTCTTGATCTCTACTCTAGATGCTAAGTTGCTTGGTTTCGAGTGCTTGAAGAGTTTATATGTGGATGATGCTGATTTTGGTGAGATTTATCGAGCATGTGAGAAATCTGGTTTTGAAGAGTACTTTAGGCATGATGATTATTTGTTTAAGAGAAATCGATTGTGTGTTCCTAAGTGTTCTCTTCGTGAATTATTGTTGCTTGAATCTCATGGTGGGGGTTTGATGGGGCATTTCGGTGTTGCTAAGACTTTAACAGTTTTGCATGAACACTTCTTTTGGCATCATATGAAGAGAGATGTTGAACGAATTTGTGGTAGGTGTGTTACTTGTAAACAAGCTAAGTCTAGAGTGAGTTCCCATGGTTTGTACACGCCATTGCCTATTCCTACTGCTCCTTGGATTGATATTTCTATGGATTTCGTGTTAGGGCTGCCTAGGACTAAGCATGGTAGTGATTCTGTGTTTGTCGTGGTTGATAGATTTTCTAAGATGGCGCATTTTATTCCATGTCATAAATCTGATAATGCATCGCATGTTGCTGATTTGTTCTTTCGAGAGATTGTTAGATTGCATGGAATACCTAGGACGTACTATTGTTTCGGATAGGGATGCGAAGTTCTTGAGTTACTTTTGGAAGACTTTGTGGGGTAAGTTGGGTACTAAACTGTTGTTTTCTACTACTTGTCATCCACAAACTGATGGTCAAACTGAAGTAGTCAATAGGACTTTGTCTACATTGCTTAGGGCTATAATTAAGAAGAACATTAAGTCTTGGGAAGAATGTTTGCCACATGTTGAGTTTGCATATAATCGTTCTGTTCATTCTGCTACTAAGTTTTCGCCTTTTGAGATTGTCTATGGGTTTAATCCTTTAACTCCTTTAGATTTATCTCCATTGCCTGAACATGAGCATACTAACCTTGATGGCCAGAAAAAGGCTGATTTTGTGAAACAGATTCATGAGAGGGCAAGGCTGAATATTGAGAGACGAACGGAGCAATACGCCAAGCAAGCCAACAAGGGGAGGCGTCAAGTGGTGTTTGAGCCCGGAGATTGGGTATGGCTGCATATGCGCAAGGAGAGGTTTCCATTGCAAAGGCGTTCGAAGTTGCTACCTCGAGGCGATGGACCTTTTGAAGTGTTGGAGCGCATTAATGATAATGCCTACAAATTGGACTTACCCGGTGAGTATAATGTAAGTGCTACATTCAATGTGGCTGATTTGAGTCCTTTTAATGTAGGTGACGCCTTGGATTTGAGGACAAATCCTCTTCAAGAGGAGGGGAATGATGGAGTCCAAGGTTCGATGAATCAAGATCCTGTTCGTGTTCCCGAAGGGCCGGTGACGAGAGCTCGAGCTAAGAAGTTCAAGGAAGGCTTACAAGGATTGATCCAAGAAGTTTGGGCTCAAAAATTGATGAAGAAGCCCATTGGAGAAGGCGGACCAGACAGCCCGCGAGTTATTAATTTCATCGAGTGCGTTCGGGCTGAAGATTGAAGACTTTATGTTTATTTTCGTGTGTTTTGGTTCAGGCCACGTTTTTTGGTCTTAAAAGACTTGTTTTTGGGTTTTTATTATGTTGGTTAATGGGTTGGGCCATACCTTTGACTTTGGGTCAGTTATTTCCTAGTTAGATTAGGTTTAGATGGTTTTATTTGCCTCCCTATATTAGGGGCTCTTTGTGGACGAAAATTAGTTAGCTTTTGATCATTAATATTATTGTGAGTTTATTCTCTCTTGAGAGTTTCGAATTCCTCTTGATTATTCCAAGACGAATTCATTATCCGGCGAATCAGCGAGTCAATCATCCCTCGTTGTGTGTCAATCATCGTTCCCGTGTGACTAAGACGATCGCTATTTGGGGTATAGGCTGTTCATAGAACTGACTTATATCATTTATAGGATTCGAGCTTAGGTATATTGGAATATCCATCTTGTTCTTCAATTCGTTCAATTTAGTTTTAGTCCTTCCGCGTGCGTCTTCAATTCGGTCGTCAATAATATTAATGATGGAATCCAAGGTTCGATGAATCAAGATCATGTTCGTGTTCCCGAAGGGCCGGTGACGAGAGCTCGAGCTAAGAAGTTCAAGGAAGGCTTACAAGGATTGATCCAAGAAGTTTGGGCTCAAGAATTGATGAAGAAGCCCATTGGAGAAGGCGGACCGGACAGCCCGCGAGTTATTAATTTCATCGAGTGCGTTCGGGCTGAAGATTGAAGACTTTATGTTTATTTCGTGTGTTTTGGTTCAGGCCACGTTTTTGGGTCTTAAAAGACTTGTTTTTGGGTTTTTATTATGTTGGTTAATGGGTTGGGCCATACCTTTGACTTTGGGTCAGTTATTTCCTAGTTAGATTAGGTTTAGATGGTTTTATTTGCCTCCCTATATAAGGGGCTCTTTGTGGACGAAAATTAGTTAGCTTTTGATCATTAATATTATTGTGAGTTTATTCTCTCTTGAGAGTTTTCGAATTCCTCTTGATTATTCCAAGACGAATTCATTATCCGGCTAATCAGCGAGTCAATCATCCCTCGTTGTGTGTCAATCATCGTTCCCGTGTGACTAAGACGATCGCTATTTGGGGTATAGGCTGTTCATAGAACTGACTTATATCATTTATAGGATTCGAGCTTAGGTATATTGGAATATCCATCTTGTTCTTCAATTTCGTTCAATTTAGTTTTAGTCCTTCCGCGTGCGTCTTCAATTCGGTCGTCAATGATCTTATCACAATAGTAAAAGAATATGATTTGTTCAACCATTTAGGGTAAGTGATGTGCAAAAGAGAAAGTAAGAAAAAGAATGGTGTAAAGTGAGAATTACGATTTGACTATTGCGTGGGAAAAAGTGGTTATGGGATGTTGACTATGGCTAAAACAATAGTTTAGTGCAGTAGAAAATTGGTGGAATGCACATACACTTACCTATTATACACATGAAATTTGAAAAAAGGTATAAATTGAAATTGACTAATACTAGTATAGTATATAAACAAAATCCTTGAATAGTGGCACCAAAATCTCGCCTCAATTGATGTTAAATGTTAGTAAATACTTACACCACCACTAATCAATTGGATTTGGATTGGATCTCCCACTTCTTTATTATCCCATCAACCATAATTCCACCACTCAACCCATGTGCACATTCATCTTTGCTTCAACTTCACACCTCTTCTCCCTTCTTCTATAAATTCTACTACTACATTATTCAATCAACTCTTTTATAATGTTGTACTCCCCGTCCCACCGAACTGCGGACGTTTGGTCAATCTCTTTTTGGCTTCGGCCAAATCGCTGGTCGAGCTTTCTACAAAAAAAAAAAAGGCGATGTTGAATATATGTAAGATATAAAATATAGAAACGATTGCAGTTCGGTGGGACGGTAGACGTTTGGTCAACCTTTTTTCGGCTTCGGCCAAATCGCTGGTCGAGCTTTCTGCAAAAAAAAAAACGATGTTGAATATATGTAAGATATAAAATATAGAAACGTCTTCAGTTCGGTGTGACGGTAGAGTACGGAATAGAAATTGAAAGATTATTCTTTCTACCCTTGTGGCCATATTTGATTAATTTTTACTATGTAGCATCTTCTTTTTGAAAATGGGACTAACATCTATGCTACTGAAAATAGGAGTGTCTATGGCCTAGCTATATAGGAGTATAATTGATGGAATAGTAATTAAATAGATAGTAGGATATATATTGGGTGAAACATGAAACATAACATGTTCAAGGGAGGGGCGATCCTAAAGACACTCAAGAGTGTCTTCCATGCCTACCCCTTCCAATCAAGTGACATGTGTCACATTTGTACTTTTGAAAAATATCCCAAAACCCCTTCTATCTATTTTCAATTCAAATGTAGTATTTGAATAATTTATTTTTCAAAAATTCGGTTTATAATTACTTATAATTATTTATTTATTTGTAATTAATTAATTAATTAATTAATTAATTAATTAATTAATTAATTAATTATTCTTCAATTTAGTTTGACTTATTTCATCCTTTTTATTTATCTATTTATAATTGATTAATTTTTATAATTAATTAATTAATTAATTAATTTTTTTTCTAAAAACTAGTAATTAATCACCCTAATTGTCTTTGTCTTTTTTATTGGGGTGACCTGTTTAATTGTACACTGCCTAAAATATAAAATTTATATACTCACAGTCACAACTAATACTCCTTTTGTCTTTTTCAAGTTCAACCATTTATGTAATATCCCGTAAGAGAAAATATTGTTCAAAAATCTATTTTAAAATTTATTATCTAGAAGTGTAGAAAAGCATGTCAGAAATCGCAAAAAGAAATGACTCAACTTGAAAGAGACAGAGGGAGTCTCTCTATCTCTTACTACGTTAGTTACTGTATCAATTTTGTAGTGGACAATTAATGGGACAAACAGAGTTTTTCTATCGCTAACTGCATTGTGAACTGCAATTTTGTAGTTGACAGTTAATGGGACATGGAGAGTTATAAATAATAATTTATTTTATTAAAAAAAACTCGTAAATTGTAATAATTTATTTTTTTCGTTTTCCATTTTTTATATAAAAAACTAAAAATTTACTTTAAAAAACTAGAGGACAATAATGTTTTTTAAAATAAAATTTTAATTATTTTTTTTCAGTTTATAATACCCCTCCACACTTTTCTAGTTGTTTCTCTTCCCTTTTTTTTTTTTTTATAAGAGTTTCTCTTCCCCTTTAAGTTGTTACATTTTTCTTTTTATGAGAATTTTTTTAAATAAATAATGCAATTATGCAATCAGTAAAAAAAAATACTACCCCAATCTCATAAAAGTAGTTTATCTTTCATTTTTTTTGTCCATCTCATACATAGTCCACTTTCTATAAATGACAAATAATACTTTGCCACAATTAATTATTTCTCCTCAAAATTAATTACAACCACAAATTCTCTTTTTCCTTAATTTTTGTATCAAGTCAAACTAAAACTACTTTTATGAAATGGAGGTAGTAGTAGCACTTATCAGTCCACTAAATGAGCCCTTATTTTTTAAACATAAATTTTAGTTTTTATAGTTTTTAGAAAAAAAAAATTAATTAATTATAAAAATGAATCAATTATAAATAAATAAATAAAAGGATGAAATAAGTCAAACTAAATTAAAGAATAATTAATTAATTAATTGATTAATTAATTACAAATAAATAAATAATTATAAGTAATTATAAACTGAATTTTTGAAAAATAAATTATTCAAATACCACCTTTGAATTGAAAATAGATAGAAGGGGTTTTGGGATATTTTTCAAAAGTATAAATGTGACACATGTCACTTAATTAGGAGGGGTAGGCATGGAAGACACTATTTGGTGTCTTTAGGATCGCCTCCCGCCATGTTCAATGATCCATCTTAATTTACACCTTTTTACACCATCTCTCCCATCCTTTTCACCTATTTTAGAGCTCTTGAAAACTTTCCTCCATCACTGCATTTGCTTTCCTCCTCACCAAATTTTGTAATAGTAATTTTTATCGAAATTCCTGTATCGAACTCGGATCAATCTTTGGGTACCCGATGCTCGACTGAGGTATATAAGTCAGATGATCGAGTACCCTAGTACAAAAAAATATAGAATAAAAATGTTAAGTATACTTCCCATATTATTTTTTCGACAATCCTCGTTCACGTTCACACATTTACCGATCCTGAAACTAGGAACGGGGCAAATAATTTAAGAGGCATTAAGCGAGATTAGGTATATGTAAACAGATTCGAACAAGACTACAAATGTATAATAAAACTAAAATACAAAATACAACATAAATATAGTGCAAAGAAAAGTTAATCTAAGTTGTCGCCCAATCTAGCCCACAAACGAAACGGGCCAGATCTGGGCCGGGTTTTGGTAAAAATTAAGCCCAACTGAGGCCCGTATAGTGCAATGCCCACTATGGGCCTAGTCCTGGGCCGGGCCCAGGTATGTAAAAAGCCCATTAGAGAACCATTTCAAAGGGGAAGCCCAGCCCAGCCCAGCCCACATCATCGGCTGAAGGGGGCCGGGTCAAAACGGGCCTGCCCAACCCAGTTGACACCTCTACCTCCGTCCCGTTGAAAAATATCTGGTATTCCAATAAATAAGTTGAAACAATAGAGTGTAAAAATAAAGTGATTGTGATGGATTATTGTGTTGAAAAAAACAAATGAAACAACCTGAACAAAAGGTTAGACATATCCAAATGCATGTCAAAAGGTTTCCTCACACGAATTTTGTGGAAACTTAGTCATATACCCCCCCGTCCCACTGGAATGGGGACCGTTTGTTTTGGTACGAGAATTAAGACAAAAGTGATGCTAGTGTGTTAAATGATACTCCCTCTGTCTCTTTCTAAGTGACTCATTTCCTTTTTGACTTTTTCGGCACGCATTTCCACCGAGACGTAGTACGGGTTTTACGATATAATTTTGAAATATTATTTCTTTTACGGGATACTACGAGTGTCGTAGTATCCCGTAAAAGAAATAATATTTCAAAATTATATCGTAAAACCCGTACTACGTCTCGGTGGAAATGCGTGCCGAAAAAGTCAAAAAGGAAATGAGTCACTTAGGAAGAGACGGAGGGAGTATGTCTTAATTTTATTGAGTTAGAATTTTCTATTTTAAAAAAGGTCCCTATATCAGTAGGACATCCCGAAAAGAAAAATGTCTCTTTATGGAGTATCTATACTACACTTAAAAGTTGAGTTTTTACATTATTCACAACAATACCATTTTCCCTCCAAAGCATACATTGTTTTATCCAAAGGACATACCCTGATATTGACTAATCTAATACGTAATATTCTATGGGTAATGCACAATAACTATATAATATTGTATCCCAAACTAAAAGCCCACAATTTCAAATTTATATATATATCTATCTAAATTTTAAAAATTTGATGTTTTTGTACTGAAGAATCTATTTATTTTTACTATGAATTTTACTCCACCGAAATATTTTGTTACATACTTATTTCTTTATTATTTTTTCTTTTAGCATAATTACATTTCAAGCATATTTACCAATGTCATGTTACATTTCAAGTACTATGTAACTAACTATTTGAATTTATACATTTTATTCAAATAGTAATGATTATATTTTAATTTAGTTTTTACAACACAAAAGTTAAATGTGGAAGTACTTCGTACATTGTCTTAAGGCTAGGATATGTTTTCTAAAACATCTCCAAATGTTAAATAATTGGATTAAGAGATACTAAAAAAGAATAAATAATAATTCGCGTTTATTAAGAATGAACAACAATGAAGGATTTTTTTTTTTTTTTAAATGCGTATTGAAATTACAAAATGAACACATAAAAAAGAGTATTGCAATGGTTTTCTATTAAAACAATTTCGTTTTGTTCCCTTACTAATAATACTAGTTACACCTTTATCTATTTTGTACATGTAAAAAATTGTAAAAAACTCCTAAACATTTATTCATTACTTATTACTCCATCCGTCCTGCGGCAATTGTCCCTTAGGATATTCATATGTGAGGTATATAATAATTATAGGAGACAATTGCCGCAGGACGGAGTGAGTATATCGGTCTCTATTCCATTTGATTCTATTCCATTTGATTAATCTAATTTTTATTATAATTGTAATTGATATAGTATCCGTGCATCGCACGGGTGTGATACTAGTGTATTACCAGTATAAATCAAGGTATTACTTAAAAGAAAACAGTGGTACTAAAAAAAAATAAAAATTATATATTCCTCCTTCAGTTTCCGATTAAAACAACAATCCTTGAGCTAAATTTCTTCTACAACAACAATTAACCACAAAATCAGAGTAACAAAAACGGTTCATTTAACAAGCAATTGTTCAACTAAAAGGTAAAACCTGCCCCTCCTACTTGAAGATACCTTTTACCCTCGACTGGTTCCAGTATCGGCCAAAATCGGACCCAAGTTCGCGTACATAAGTTGAGCCTTTTGAGACCAATACCACTTCTTTTCGACTGAAACCAGTTAGATATCGTTCCTGCATCTCATAATGCACTTCTCCTTAGTATACAGAAGGACACATATTAGTAACATGTAACAGAGACGGAGATGGTTGGTGAAGGACCTTGAGAAACTTTGAATCTGTCGACATCTGAGTGAAATCACATTGATGTTTGAGGATATAGCGTGGCTCACTCAATGAAGAACTTCCTGCGTAACGGAGGAATTGATTTTCCAATTGACTGTTTGATCTCGCAGCTCAGGTCAACTTCCATCAACCGGTGATTTATCTTAGAGCGGCTCATTAAGAAATTAATCATTATCTCATCACCGGAAGTAACATTTGGAGGAGGATGGAGTAGGAACACCTGCATATAATGCAAAGTTACTGTTAATTCCACAATGATACCGAGAAATCAACACATGAAGCGCAGTCTAGAGGTAGATAAAAAGTGATCGACTAGTAAAAGACAAGACGCGGATGAGTATAATACGGTTATATCAGTTTCCGGCCTATTTGATTGAATGTTCAACTTATAATGCAAAAATATCAAACAATCAGAATGCAATGTAAACTAAATCACATTTCAGAACCCTTGTGATATGATTTACTCGACAACTATAACATGGCAGAAACATATGCAATACGACAAGTTTTGCTCATGCCCTCTCTCCCACCAGAATACCAAACCGAAAAAGCATTCTTTCACGATACTTATCTACTAAGATAATCTTTGCCACATTTACTTTTACTAGACGAGGAAGAATATAACTGCTACCAACCTGCTGGCCCCAATGCGTGCCAAATTCTTCATCCGGGGCAGTTGACAACTCAATATCCTTCTGAGCTGGATTCTTGTCGCTACCCTAGATAGTCAATTGAACAAGGAAAATAAGCAGAGTATCATACAACAAAAAATCTTTAGAGTTTCAATCAATAATATCAAAACTTACTCGAAAATGAACATCGAACCATCCAGCAAAGCCACTGAATCTTGCATTTTCTGTGACGGATGATGAAACGCTTGCACAAACATCGCGTATATCATCAACAGTAGTTGTCAAGCAGTCCATCTCCTTAATGATCATAGGTGTTCCAATAACTTGATTCGGATGAAGGTTGTTCCAGAGTGATGTCTAGAAAGATAATAGCAAGAAATATTATTGGCATAATTACTACCTCACTTAAATATGTAGTATCAAGTCTGGGATTAGATATAAGAAACAAAGCCCCTTAAATCACCCAGGAAACTAGACATTTCAATCAGTAGAAGTGCATAAAATAACGAATCTTTCAATGGTTACGATCAACATAAACGGGTCAAGAGTTTTAAAGATAAAGCAACTAATGCTAGGTAAATGAAATAGCAACAGAGACATATTACCGTTCTTTTTTCTACAGATCAAACACACAAATAATATATTACACCCACCTGCAAATAATATTTCTTTTGCTCTTCATTGAATGGTCTTGTCAGAGCACTCATGTCTACACCATAATACGCTTTTGTTTCCTTCATAAAACTCTGCCAGTCCTGCATTGCCCCATCATAATCTCTCATTTTCTGATCTACCAATCCTGACTTGATAGGTGCCATCCAGATCCGAGCATGGCTGGGATACCTGTGAGATTGGAGCTTGTAAATAAAGAACTGTCGATATAATCAAAGATTAATGTCACTAGAACAGCTTATACATTACCAATGTATTGATCAATAATAAAGTTACGAAATCTATTGTCATGCTAAAAGCAGTTGAAACTTACCAACAAAACAATGCAAGCTACTATAAAATATAAACATACTTTTGCATGAACAACAGAAAAGGAAAAAATAAAACTATAGACTTGAAATCTACTTATGAGAAATAGTACTAACATGACTCCATCAGGCTTTAGCCAGCGATCACGGGCGCAGATTACGGAGTCAAACATCGATTCACGTAGAAGAAAGTATCCCATCCATTCCGAAATTATTACATCAACTACACACAAAAGGAAAGAACTTAGAAACAGGAAACAAACGTGCAAGAACTTAACATTTTGAAACTAAAAACACAAACCTTTTTCAGGCAGCACAACATCCTCCATGGACGACTCGATCACTTCAACTACATGCTCGAGGTTGTTAGCTTTGATAAGTTCCCGAGCATGTTCCGACATCTTAGTGGCTTCTACTGCATAAACTTTCCTTGCACCAGCTTGGGCAGACCATATAGCCAGAATTCCACTCCCCGTTCCTACATCCAGCACAACCTATCCCACGCATACAGAAACTATTTCAGCTCATAACATCTCAAATTTCCATCGACAAACAGAATTTCCAGTAATAATAAACTTTCTATATAAGCAGTGTGCAATGTTTGTTCACACGCATACAAGAACATAAATTTTTCTCCATATTTTTCCAAGCGTTATGAATCAACTATCATACACCTATAGCGTACATTTATCAAAGTCCTTGGCATCAACCGTGATTCCTATCAACTTCCAGAACTAAAAACTCACTACATACAGCTTATCTCAAGCAATTATAGACAACAGCAAATGAAGCTTAACTATCCGAAGCAAAATTTCGAAAAAAAAAAAAGTAACAAAAACAACATATCTGAGCATAAGAACAGCGGAAGAACATGGAAATTTCAACATCTTTCGATAGAGAGAGCTGCATACATACCTTTCCCTGAAAATGGTGCTTGTTCTCGAAAACGGCGTTGTAGTAGGCGTCCATCCGAACGCGGTCGCAGAGCATCTCCTTCTGGTGGTAGAGGAAGCCATAGGTGCAGAAGTAGTTGGCGAAGTCGACGCCCTTGTCCACGGCGCCGTCAGTGGTGGCGGCGGCGGCGCTGCTTCCCATATTCAATTTGCGCGGTGGCGGAAAAGCTATAGAGGGAGAGAAATGCGAACGCAAATACTGCCTCTTGCTTTAGGGCAGATGTCAAAAACGGTGACTATTTATAGCTCAGCCCATTGGACCGTTGCATCACGGACCGTTCCGGTTCATCGCACAAGTGCATCATGAACCGGTCCGGTTCAGCTCACAGACCGGACCGGGCCTGGCCCAGCAACTAGGTCTCTCGCTTTACAACTTGTAATTTGGAATATTGTATTGTTGTGGCGTTGCCGACTATATTTTATGTAAAATTAAATATAATTATAAATAAATCAGGTAGTAAGTTATAGTGATGTCTTAGTTCGATTCTCGCTACCGTCATAATATGTGGTGTAGCTTTCTCATCTTGGCATTGTTATGAATTACTCCTTATTTTCAGTTTAATTAGCTTGTTTCATTTTGACACGTAATTTTATGCATAATTAGTATGTAATTTTTTATAAAGTGATTTGTAATCGTTATCTTGGACTGAAATTTATGCAATCTATCTAAAAAATTCCTCTTCTGGGATAATAATAAGATTAATTCACAAATTTATTCATAATTGAATTTCCTTTAAAAAAAAAATTGAATTTCCTTAATACAATTTATTTATTTTATCGATTTTGTTTATTAATGGGGTTGGCTTTGAGCCTTTGACAGTCATAACTCTGCAAAATATAGATAAAAAGTGGGTATATATTGGCTGTGGCACAACGGTTTAAATTTCGGAGCCAAATATCACGAGTTCAAGCCCAAATATCACGAGTTCAAGTCCTCCGTACTATGGTTTTTAAATAATAATAAAAAAATGTATTTCGTAAGTATAAATTGACAATACAACGCAATAGCAAAATTCAAAGTTTCTTGTTACAGCTCTTTTTTTTTTCTTTTTTTTTTTTTAACCTCAAACTTCATCGAAAATTTCAACTTTAGCACCCTTGGAATAAATTTCGGTGTCTGCGGCGATGAAGTGAAATGCATAACTAGCAGTGCCAAACCTTTATGTTTCTGGCGACGGTAGCCAGTCGAGCATTTGACCAGCAAACATGGGAACGATTTCGCCCCAGCCAAACGAAAATGATTCCGGTACCTTCCATGGAGTCTTGCTCAATCTTATCTTCGAGCTGTTCCTGGGCAGACCGTAGAAATCTGGACCATTGAAGCTCGTAAACGCTTCTAGCTTGTCCAGTGCACCAGCCTACATGAACGATGAAATGCATTATAATGGAACTTGGTTTTCAAATTTGATTATTGGAGAAGAGTGGCAGATTTCAAAAGTAACAAGTTATCATACCTCCTCAAATACTTTCGCATATACTGATAAGGCTACGGGAGAATTGTAGATCCCAGCACACCCACAAGTAGCCTCCTTTTTTCTTCTATCGTGAGGAGCACTGTCAGTTCCGAGGAAGAAACGTTTGCTTCCGCTCGTGACAGCTGATGCTATTGCCTTCCCTGAGAATGCAAAATTAATTAGCATAAAACTAGAGAAATTTTTATTGTCCATCAGAATTATTATCTTGTTTTCTCATCTGTTTCTTGCAACTCTACCAAAATATGTGCCCGGAAACAAGTTCAGCTAATCATGCACATTTCTAGAGACACATGGCAAGTGAGGAAACGGGGAACTAAAATAGTGTAATCGATAGATGAGTGAAGGCATACTATGTATCTCTCTCTTCAGTACCGGAAGACAGTAATTGTGGGGCTGCAGTCCTCCTTGAAAAAGGGAATTCCTGTTAAGAACAATATGTTGTGGAGTGACTGTTGCTGCAACAAATCCTACAAAATGCGGAAGAATTCAGGCAACCTTAATGGGCCGGAGACGTCATCATTAAGAATCAAAAGCAACAAAACTTCTGCTTTCAACACAAGAGAACTTACTCTCATCACAAGACATAACAAAATCTACGGCGTCCTTAGTGGTAATGTGTTCCATGACAAGCTTCAATCGAGGGAGTTTCTGGATTAAGGGGCTCAGAACTGTGTCAATGAACACCTTTTCACGATCAAACACATCAATATCTGGACAAGTTACCTCCCCATGGACCTGCAGAAGATTTCATTTGCATGAGGTTTTCTGCTAATTATTTGTTAATCATTGTGAGTGTACTTTAAAGTGTGGTCAATTTATGTAAACATCAAATCTTGCAGACCCATTTCTCAACTTAGATGGTGAAATAACTCTTAGAAGATACTGCAAAAATATCTTATTAAAACTATTTGAGCATGATCCTATTTCTCATAATTGACGGTAAAAGCTTTAAAAATGGGAGCTTTAAAAATACGAATTTAGTGACCACAACATATTACACGTATGTGAGCAAGAATGTAGGATTTGTCACAGCAACAGTCGCCCAACAACTTATATTGTTCTTAACACGAATTCCCTTTGTACCCAACAAAGCATATAATATACAGAAGGGGTGATTGTACTGCATGAACGAAATACTTTTGAGATTAAGCACCAACAGTTATGAAGTAAGGGACTAATAGTAAGGGATAGAGGGTGTAAAAATTATTAATAATAATAAGCTCACCAACAAAGGCATATTCTGCTGAACCATTTCCTCAAGTACAGGTAAACACTTCCCAAATAGATCAGTTACACCATCTTGAGAATTTGTGGTAGCACCAGCAGGATACAGTTTCACGGCGTATACAACTCCACTCTCTCCTGTGATAGCAACTATTTATGTCAAGCTCGAACTTGAGTACGAAGAGACCAAAAAGAAATTCATTCATTAATTCTAATACATCATCTTTCAAGTGACAAAATACAAAACATGAAGCTCAAAGAAAAACTTGAACTCCTGCTGATGCACTCCTTACTTCCATGAAGCTCTCATGCACAATCATATAAAACATGCGGTAGTCAAAAATAAGATCAAACGTAAATAAATTGTAACTCACTTGCTAATTTAATCTCATTAGGTGTGGTAGTGTCCGTCAAATAAAGTGTCATTAAAGGAGTGAAATTGCTATCTTTTGGCAAAGCCTTCAAAATTGATTGTCGATAGTCCATAGCTACAGCAGTGGTGGTGATGGGAGGTCTCAGATTTGGCATGACTATGGCTCTTCCAAAGTGTTGTGAACTGATACAGGTAGTTTCTAGTACATAATTAGGACAAAAATAAGGAATGAAAAACTAAACTCAACATGATTACAGATTACAGTCTACCTAGAATTTGGCAGCATCAAAGAAGAAAATAGTTCAGTTCATTACGAACAGATTAGTAGTGATTCAACCTGTGGGGGATGACTGCTTCCAGAAGCTCCCCATCACGAAGATGGAGATGCCAATCATCCGGGCGTGTGATGGAAAGCTCCATTTTTATCCCAGATGCTTTTAGATGGCTAGGCCTTCTCGCTTTCACAGGTACAGATGAACACTGTGTAGTGGAAACATGGTGAAAGATTAAAAAAACAAGTGTAATCAACTAGATAAAATCAAGATAGTATGCCGAAATCTGAACAGCAGAGATTGATCTTGTGGTGTTAAAAAAATCCAAAAGGAGATAATACGGAATGATTCCAGAAGTTTGGGGAAGACATCCATCAGTCCAAGACTCCAACTAAAAGGAGAATTCCAAAAGGAACCCACTAATGAACATTCAACAGTCACTGGTTTCTAAAAACGCACCTTGAGAGAGAACTTTGAAGGCACACCAAGAGCACTTCCCTAGTAAAAAAGAGAGCATCAATAATAAAATACTATATAATGTAGGGATAGACTTTTTTTGAGGTAGCAAAAAAAGAGATACATATTTACATAAAATGAAACGAATCTCACACTCGACAAGAACAGTGGGACGTCTTCAACATTGCACAGAGAAAGGAACAGCTATAATCCTTTCTTTAGTACTATCTGCCAAAGTGCCAATAATAAGATATGGATATGGAGTTATAAGAACACTTCTGGCAGAAATTTCATGCATACTGCGAGGATGAGATAGAACACACGAGAACAGTCACCATGATGGCATGATAATGATATTTCTGGTTTAAGTTATTGTGCTCTCTATGAGTGGAGATACATTCAAATATTCTCCCTCTCAGAAAAGGTAGTACTATAATACTGTGAAGTCACAAGAATGACAGTGGCACAATATTGTGGAATACAAAAGCAATTCGTACTAGTTGCCAATTGTCTAGAACCAGGTTGAAAAACACTCCTAAAAAATATGAGTTTTAAAACTTAATGTGCAGTCAACTATACATTCCCTTTCCAGATTCGACCAACCAAATGAGTAAAGAGACAATAAATGATCATGGAAAAGTTGCAAGAAATCACCATAGCCGGGGTACTTTTACCAATATACTTGGAAAAAAATGCATCAATATGTGATGAAAGTTCGCAATTCATGTTTGAAAGGGGTTCGATTCTCTATTGACTGAATGTTGGATATATAAAATAATTACATAACAAGAGACAGATGGATATATGGAACCACATCTCTTTAGTTTGGATACATATCACTCAATCAACCTCATTTTAAATCGGAAAGGAAAAGCATAAGAGCTCAACAACAATGACATTTCTAGCAACCGCGATAAATAATAAAGTACTATAGTTCATAGCAGATACAAACTATTAAGCATTACCGAGCATTAACATTAAAGAGATAGTCTCATATTGCAGAAAAACTCATTGCTGTAGAAATCGTATATCTAGATTTGTTACAGATGAGCTCTAATAACAAGAATGCAAGGTTGTAATATCCAAAATCAATCGAATAGATGCATATGAAGCTTGAGAATCATAAAATTCCTTATAGATTCAAAGCTTGAGAATCCACTAATCAATGGTACAGATTCTCACAAATCACAGCCTCATTTTCCTCGAGTTAACCTGAAATTCCATCAATGCAACAGAAACCAAGCTGAAACAAGCAATGAATTTACCCCTGAAAGGTGGTAGAGTAGCTACAAAGAATTTATAATCTGACAAATTAATTTATCGAATACAGTTGCGGCACTAAAACTATGAATTTCTAAGCGCGAATACAGGAGAAAAAAAATCAAAAAACATCAAAAAACATCCATTCGTAAAATTAACGGACCTTCAAAGGAGGAATAATCAATGGTGTCACGTGCGTGACTGCGTCTGGGCAAAATCCGATCTTAATGTGAGTAGTGGACTGTTCTTAAAGGCCCAAAATTGTAAGCCTATTCAGTTTTATTGTGATTTGGCCTTTTATTGTTTACAGTAGGGCTGTCAACCCCCACCAGGTACTGGTTTCCGATACCTATTTATGGACATTTTTAGGTACCGGATACCGTATCGAATATGTATTAATCGGTACCCGATTCAGTCTCGGCATTTCCAAAAGCCTGGTTAAGGTATCGAATATATATTAATTGGTACTAATTGTTGCCAAAATTTTACTAAATTGTCATTTTCCCGCATAAAAGTTAATTGGTTACTCAACTGCTGCTTATTGTCTGAAGTTTAAAGACATGGAGAACTTTGATGAAGCTAGGAGGGCAAGCACAAACTCGAATTCAAAATCAGTTTTGGTTCGGAGCCAACTTGTGTTCTTTTCCTCTATATTATTATAGCAGATAAGCTTATCAAGGGAAATCAGTCCAGTGAAGCAAATTTCTGATGTCAACAACAATCAGCAACAAACATAAAGGAACATGGATTCAATCTGCTGTTAGAAGATTCAATAGATGGAAATTTTCATCCTTAGAGAAACAAATTACTGCATTTATTCGAGCACTCAATTAATTTATTTTGAATGTATAAGGGAAAATGTAAGAACATTTGGCTATCGCAATTCCATTCTAATACTATAACAATTCGAACAATGAAATACGTACCTTTATGGGTTACGATGCAAGCAAGGGATTCTGAATTTTCTGCGAAAAGGAAAATAGAAATGGAGAGCTCGGCGTAAATTGGTGATGCTTGGTCGAGATACCGGCGGAAGACAGCCGAAACAACTGTTTTAGGCCGAGTGATTAGAACTTGGAGAGAGGGACGGCGGCGGCGGCGGCGGCGGCAAGAGGAGGAGGAGAAGAAAAGTTCCCGGGTTAGATAGAAGTTCCGAATTATTAGTAATTTTGAGTGAGCCTACCAATTTTTATTTGGGCTTTGGTTGGTTGAATTAATAATTGTATACTTGTATTGTGGACTACCTCAATTCTCCGAGCCCATGTAGATTTTAAATCGTAAACTTTCTCTGAAATACCGTTTTAACTGTTAACTTTCATTTTTCTCTATAAAATCACAAACTTTTTATGTTGTTCATTTCCCCCGTAATTTTTAATTTTCCGCAAATCGAAACAATTGTGGCGTTGATGTGTCATCCACATAGATTCCACGTAGATTTTAAAAGACACGTGTATATCCACATAATTATTTTTATTCAAATAGTATATGCAATTAACCTTTTCTAGATCAATCTCCTCTCTCTCTCACTGTGCATGTCCCGTCGATGGCTGCGCCGCCGTGCGAAGGTTGAAATTCTTTATGTATAAAATGATGGTTTAAATTTATTCATTTTTACTATGCCTTATAATCGTGTTTGAATTCATTATAGTCACATAGCAAACTAAGCTCGATGGTTCAAATATATTCTTATTTTTCACATAAAGAGTATTTTTATATGAATTAAACTCTCATTTTCTAGTTTAGTCACTTTAATACTTTTGTCCTTAAAGATATGCATTTCAGATGACTTGAACCCGAACAGACATGCATTACTCTTTGGTTTTAGTGATCAAATAACACCTGCTAATTAGGATAATTAGTACATAATATAGTTAAAAGTATGCTTAAGAAAAATCAGTTTTAAATTATCGGTTGTCTAGGGTTAATTCACTGTAAATCCATAAACTTTCAATAAATTCCGGGTTTTCCCATAAACTATCAAATTTGATTGTAAATACACGAACTATTCTCTTTTCCGGAATTTCCCCCGAATTCGAATTCCGGCAAAATTAAAACTGACGTGGCGTCGGAACTGAGTGACATGGCGCCGGACTTAATGACGTGGCATTCTTTATTAATTAGTTGGTTTGACGTGTATTTTTCTTTATTAGACTAAATTATTATTAATTCTTCTCTCAATTTTTATTTGTTAAAATCCTTCCAATTATTTTCTTTCTTGCAAGGGTTTAAGAGAAGTAGCAGGTATTCAAAGTCTTGTTCCCTTCACATAAAATCCAAGAGGTTTGGGCAGGGTATTCTTTTCTTGATTCCGGTGGCACACGCCGGCGCCATTTATGTCGAAGCAATGAGCAACGGGTTGGTTTCTTAATTTCTGTTGCAGATGAGCAAGTGGTGTTCGATGAAATGCCCGAGTGGTGTAGGAAGAGAATAAAAGAGAAGATGAGTAGGTGGTGTTTGATGAAATGCCTGAATGGTGCAGAAATGGCTCATTGTCTTTTCAAGTTTGTATTAGTTGAACTAGTTACAATATTCATGTTTGTAATTAACCTTCTTAATTATATTGTAGATTATATAGTCTACCCTTCGTGACATCTACTCCATACCTATGGAGTATATCCATTTTCAGATCACTAATAGTCATGTTCGGCTTCAGTCTAAAGACATTCAAATATTGAGTTGCAATCCAATTCGACGAAACCAGTTTGTTGAACATATTTCGAGGGCAGTTGATTTTGTGTTCTCCTCTAACACTCCTGATTTTAAAGACATCAGATCCACTTAAACTGCTACCGTAACACCTCCAGTTACAAGGTGGACTGCATTTTGCCTCCATTTGGGTCTTACTTACCCTCTTAAAACGAAGATGCCACCCATTCGAAATGGCACAAGTAGTCAGTGCCTCTCTAAGCTTGATATCCACTCTCAAATATCATTCCAGGCACAACTTTTAAATCTTTATGATTACATTTTGGGTCATACCTGATCTTCGTTTGCTTTCTTTTAACACTATCAAATTCATCCTCAGTTGAAGATGAATTTACTTCACCATCTGATTCATCATATTCTGACACATGCCCATCTCTAAATAGATTTTCTTCACTTATTACAACATCTTGTTGGGGCACACCTACATACATGTCAAACACTTCTCTAGGAATATTTGCAGATTTTGCAGATCTTGAGTTCTTCCTAGAAGTTACATATTCCTCATCTCCAGAAGCAAGTTCATTGTCACTTAAATCATCATCACTTGATTCTTGTTCTGATGGAGTGTAATCTGAGTCTGATTCCGAACTCAAATTTAACTCTACATCCAAATATTCATTGTTCAGCTCTAATCCATCTCCTTCATATCTAGTCACTTTTGGAAACTCATCTTCAACTTTCTTTCCATTGTCAACATACACAAAAAGTGACCTAGATTTATAAGATAAATGAGCAAGCATTCTCATAACATCAAAATCATCCCTTAAAGGACTATAAGCCTCACAATTTGGGACTTTAAATTGGAGACTATCCCAAGATACATATCCCAACTTCTCTACTTCATCCTTTAAGTCGAAATATCCGAACTTATCCTCGTCAAATCCAAATCTACCAACAAAATTACCTCCAACATATAGTACGTACTCATCTATACTCCTAAAACAACCCCCGTGATATATATAAATGGCAAAGTTGTCTCTGCAAAAAAAAAAAAAAAAAAAAAAAAAAAAAAAAAATCAGTTATAACCAAGTGTATATATATATATATATATATATATATATATATATATATATATATATATATATATATATATAAGAATTACTATCATGCAACTGATGAGTCATTCAACAATAATTTATGAAATATAAACTGCATATCTATTAATTATTTGACATGGACGGATACCCTAACCCAAATTTTATGAAAATAAAATCAAAGATTTCTTACACCAACATCACTACAAAAAACACAGATTTTAGCAACCGAAAAATCGGTTGCTAAAATGAAAAATTCGGTCGGTAATACACATTAGCAACCGATTACCGACCGACGTAAAAAGTCGGTAAAATCCTGGTTGGTAGCATTTTTAGCAACCGAATAATTCGGTCGGTAAATTGGCAACCGAATAGCAACCGAATTTTCGGTCGGTAAGATTCGGTCGGTGATTTAGCAATGGATTAGCAACCGAATATGTGGGTCGGCAATTTCGAGAATCGGTCGTTAGTCGGTCGGTATTTAGCAACCGAATATTCAGTCGCTAATTTGCCGACCGAAAAATCGGTTGCTATTTGTTTTTACGTGTAACAGAATTTATGTCACACAATTATCTTCTGGAACTATCTCCTTCATTAGTTGTGTGATCTGATCAAAACACTTCTCGGTCATGTTATTCTCGGACTTCAAAGTCATAAGTCGCGCAACTAGTGACAACTCCGAGTGGTTTTTACAACCAGGCCACAACTCCTTATCTACAGCATTCAACATGTCGTAGAATTTTTTCGCTCCAGGATTTGGCTCCTCTTCCATGTCTTCAAGATTATGTTGATGAGAGTCATGAGACATAGCAGCATCCATTACCATAGTGTGGTATGAATCAGCCTCATCTCTCAAATTCCTTTCGTTATTCGATGGAGTTCCACACTCTCCTTGATATTTCCAAACATAGTAATTTGGAACAAATCCATTCTGTGCTATGTGGAGCCTCACTGTGTAAGGTGGCTGATAAGGTATGTTTTTACACCGTTTGCATGGACACTTAATTTTCTCCCCGTCCAAAAACGCCGGTTGATTAGAGGCGAATGCAATGAAAGATTCAAGACCATCTAAAAATTCTTTGGTCATTAAACCATTCGCACGACGCTTATACATCCACTCTCGATTTAGAGACATTTTGCTGATAAGATTTTCCAAAGTTAATATAAAAAAAAAAAAAAAAAAAAAAAAAAAAAAAAAAAAAAAAAAAAAACTAAAGTAACTTATCTAAATTTATTGCATTAATTTATCTCTACATCTATAGTTGCATGTTCTCCAAATAACTATAGAATATAAACAAATGTTTGGGGTAGCCAATACTTATTTATTTCATGTTAATTTATAAATATCAACATGAGATTAAGTCGGATAAATTAATCAATCACCATAATCACCCCTAAGTTCATTGCTATGCTATATAGTATAATCAACTTTCTCTAACTTATAGTATTATATGATTTAGAAACAAATGTTTGTGGCTTAGTTATTTTCTTTTGCCTTGTTTGGATACTAAATGTTGCATTAAATAACTTTTTCTATACATAGCATTAGATAACTTTTTCTAAATGAAATTTTTTGAAGCATGCTGATTCAATGGTGCCACATATCAAAAAGTTACTATGAAAATGAATTATTATGTCTGATTTGTTGGAATTTCAAGTATAAAATTTCTAATATTAAAATACAAAGTCACAAAAATCTTAAGTAGTTCAAATTTGAGGAAAAAATTAAATGGCCCTTTTTTTGTTCAGGTATTGTGCATCTGCAAAGACCTTAAGCAAATGATTGAAATCATTCCCTAAAAAGTTCTTTTGATGAATAAACCTATGTTCAGCCTCAAATGTATTTGATTAAACTCACAGTTCATAAGCATATTATTAACATGCATACAACAAGTAGAGCAACGTATCTTCAGACACTATATATCTCGAGCTTTTCAATGTTAATAACTAAAATTCAAATCCAACCAAGCTTGGAGATCAAAGAAACAAATTATTTACCTATTGTATTTCTATAGATATCTTGCTTGTTCAGATGCAGCAGGCCTTGCAATGAGTTCAGTATGCCTAAAAGAGATAACAAATTTAAGTCCACATAGACAATAAGATGAAACAAATTTACTCGACCTTAAAAATGTGAAAGAAATGGACCTGAAAAATATAGGATCGCCAATAGATTTCAATGTGTCCAGACGTTCTTGAAAGAGATTACTTGGAAGCAGAATCTTGCAACAATCGGGTGTCCGACTGCTCGTTACCTCCAATCTACAAATCAGCTAATAATCTCTAGGGTAATAAACAACTATAAATTAGTGGTTGCAAAATCAGCACTCTGAAATCTGCAAAACGAGTTGAACACGTAATAAGTTCAAATGGAAATGGACATAGAAGCACAAAATAAATAAAGCAGGAAACAAGACACAGTAGACAACTGAATCAACAAACATATACCTAATTATATAATTATATAAAACAGAAATCTATTCTCAAATCTGATATTCAGTATTAATATAAACACAACTACTAAATTCCAGCATATCTCACATCTAATAAGGAAAAAAAGGAAAGATTTGTCCTTTCTAGCAACACAATTCACAATAATGGAGAAAGAAAACCTACTTCCGGAACTACTTTGTACAAAAATGTCTCGGTGTCATCACGAACATCCGAGTCATAGTTTTCGTTTATAGTCAAAGAAGCACTCGTGTGTTGCACTGTTACAAAGAGACGGATCCAAGATGGTGAAAAGGAGGTAATTCTGCACATAAGTGATAAGAGTAAGAACAGCACAGGTAGAACTTACAGAAAAAATGAGCAAGGCCACACTTAAAACCTGATAAATCCTGCCCAATCTCCTTCAATATCTGAAACTCAAAACACCAACATAAGCTAATGACCAATAGTTTGTTTACGCAGAAGAAATCATTTACACGAGAGATGGAGAATTATAATGATACGCCTCAAGATCGAGACGTATCGATAAACGGCACTCTTCGAGTGAGGCCAAACTCCAGAAGTAGAACGCAGAGACGAAGAAGGGAAAAACTTCAATATTCATTCACGATAATGACGGCCACATACAAATAAACCTTAAATAGTTTTGACACTAAAACCCTAATGGGCTAAGACCCCTAGTTGGACTTCTAGTATCGGCCCAAATACAAAACTACCATTAAAAGACTATTACATTAAAAGACTAGTAAATAAACATTCGAAAACTAATAACATCTTCTCCCGTTCTTGATCGTATCAACTCCTCACCCCTTCAAAACCACCTTGTCCTCAAGGTGGAGATTCGAAAATATCCTTATAAACTTCCTCGAGTGCATAGAGGCTAAAAATGACCCCTCGTCGGGAGGCCACCGCAGCATCATCTTGATATTTGTTAAATGAGTTTGATTGGGCCTCCATGTCCGATGGGTTGGGCCATAAAATATACTTCAAAATTTGGGCCACTTTTATGCTATTGCCTAGCACTTGAAAGTGTGAGAAAGAAATTGAGGTGGCTTGCGGCGGGAGCAGGGCTAGGGCTGCTTTGGTTGGGGATGGGGATGCCGATGGTGCAGTCGGTGGTGGGGTTGGAGGCATCGGCCGAAAATGGGAGTTTGGGGGTGGAGTAAATTCAGGTGCTGGTCCCGGCGCCGGAGATGGAGCCTTACCGAAGAGCTCGACAGGGAGCAGCACCGTCAGATTGACGCTGGACGCAGCCGTCGGCGCCGCCAGGATAGCGGTGGGGACGGTGGAGAAGGTAGGGACGCAGTTGGCGTTGCTGGTGGTCTGGTAGAGGGTGGTGGTGTCGTCGGAGGTGGTGGCGGCGGCTATGGAGGTGGAGGCCGCGACGGAGGTGACGTCGAAGGAGAGGAACGGCGGAGGAGCGGCGGAGCCAGGGGGCTGGAATGGGGCGGTGGGGAGGAAGGGCGAGATGTCGTTGTTTGCGCCCCATCGACTGTGTTGCTGGGATCCAGATCTGGCCGGAAGATGCTTGGCTCGCAGCGCTTCAAACCGAGAATCCACCAATTTGCGGAATTCTTGGAGTGTTTGGTTGGTGGCGTGGATTTGCCCTTCAACATGTGTTTGCAGAGCATTGAGGGCTGCTAAGATCTCTGAAGAACTCATTATTTTTATTTTTTTTAGAATAAAATTGGTTGAAGAGAAACAGAGGCAACTTCGAGTGTGCCAAACTCCAAAGAAGAAGAACAGGAGGAAAAGGAAGACAATGAAAGCACCAATTGATACGCCTCAAGATCGAGACGTATCGATAAACGGCACTCTTCGAGTGAGGCCAAACTCCAGAAGTAGAACGCAGAGACGAAGAAGGGAAAAACTTCAATATTCATTCACGATAATGACGGCCACATACAAATAAACCTTAAATAGTTTTGACACTAAAACCCTAATGGGCTAAGACCCCTAGTTGGACTTCTAGTATCGGCCCAAATACAAAACTACCATTAAAAGACTATTACATTAAAAGACTAGTAAATAAACATTCGAAAACTAATAACATCTTCTCCCGTTCTTGATCGTATCATATAATTCCCCAAATGCATCAAACAACAGAGCCAATTTCTAACCCTAGCCGATGCGAAATTCAAATTAACAACCACGATATTAACACCGAAAATTGTTCAAAAACAATCCTCAGCTTGTACCAACCGCATCTAGAACACGTAAGAAGATGAAATCGAAAATGATGCTGCTCCAGTTAACAAGAGAAAGAGAGTGAAAGAGATGCAAAGATAGAAAACCTACCTAACTGCTGACGGTGGAACAATCACGATACTGGACTATGGACCTTCAAGGCGTCGACGGCGGCAGGAGCAAGTGTTGCAGTGTCCGCGGCGGCGAACTGGACCTCCACGGCGTCGACGACGGCGGGAGCGGGGATTGCGGGCGGGAGCAGGGGACGACTGGCGAGCAGAGTCGGAAACTGGAGAAGAAAAATTAGGGCTCAATTTGAATTGAAGAAATATTACTCAATCTTATTTACACAATAGCGACCGAAACATTCGGTTGCTAAAAATAATATTTAATTAAAAAAATAAATCCATTTCTACTTAGCAACCGAATTATATTCGGTCGGTAAAATAGCAACCGAATATATCGGTCGTTATAATTGGCGACCGAATTCGGTCGCTAATCAGTTGGTAATTAACGCGCCAAGTATTCGCGCCATGGTCGGTCGTAAGTCGGTCGCTAATTAGCAACCGAACCAATTCGGTCGCCAATTCGGTCGTTATTTCTAGTGTTTTTTGTAGATCATGGGGTTTGAATAAAATATATGTGACAACAATTTCAGAAAATAGAAAAGCCCTAACTGAGTTTTACCCATTATATCGATAGGCATAAAAAGCTCATTGCTTCGACATAAATGGTGCCGGCGTGTGCCACCGGAATCAAGAAAAGAATACCCTGCCCAAACCTCGATCTTGGATTTTATGTGAAGGGAACAAGACTTTGAATATCCTGCTACTTCTCTCTTAAACCCTTGCGAGAAAGAAAAGAATCGGAAGGATTTTAACAAATAAAAATTGACAGAAGAATTAATAATAATTTAGTCTAATAAACAAAAATACACGTCAAACCGACTAATTAATAAAGAATGCCATGTCATTAAGTCCGGCGCCATGTCACTCAGTTCCGACGCCACGTCAGTTTTAATTTCGCCGGAATTCGAATTCGGGGGAAATTCCGGAAAAGGGATTAGTTCGTGTATTTACAATCAAATTTGATAGTTTATGGAAAAAACCGGAATTTATTGAAAGTTTATGGATTTACTGGAATTAACCCTTATTATTATTATAAGTGTGAATTTATTAAAGAATCATTAATTCACATTATGCAATACGAAAAAAACAACAATGATTTTAATGAATAGTGCGGAAAAGTAAATTATTGTCCATATATATATAGAACAAAAAGGATGATACCGAAATATTAATTAAAATCGACTGCAACGTTGATATATACGATTCATATATAGTACGCACGTATTTAATAGTTGTATTTATCCACCTTAATTTCACATCAGAAATTATAAGTCAAGGACTATACATTATACAGGGTATAATTACGTGATTATTCCAACTAATAAAAGCAAAGGTGGTAGGTACTTAAATTGGCCTATTAAATTAGGAACCTTGAAATATTGGACCCATTTTTTTGGGATTAGTTAGACCAATTTGAGGGCACTCCCAGAGCACCGGGCTCGCTGCCTCGCCGCCGCGAGGGAGCCCCGGTAGAAAAAAGGAGAGAGCTGGCTCTCTCTAGCGGGGGTGCGAGCCTCTTACGCTGACGTTATAATAACGTCAACCCATTATCTCTCTCTTTTCAAATCGAATTTTCAGAGAGAGAGAGGGAGGGGGCAAAAAAAATCTTCAACACTAGACGAGGGAGAGCAACGGCTCTTTCAACTTCCCCTGCTATATATACCATACAATTCATTCGAATTGTTATAAATATTTATATATTGTGGACATTACTTATTAGTTTAGGTTTTATATCTAGTATATATATCTCATTGTACTCTATTTGTAAGATACGGCAGAATATGGGATTAATGAGAAACCCTATTTCTTGCGCCGCCTCTTCTCTTCTATTGTCTTCTTCTCTGTTCTACTCTTCTTCCGTTCTCTGCTCTACGATTTACTTTACAACACGAGCAGATCTCGTATCTAAACAATTGATGAGCGACGGAGGTATGTCAGAATTGGGTTTTCCCCATCAAGGTACCATTTGAACACAATATATCAATTGAGATATGCTTTATGAGGCAAATACGTGATTGTATATGTTCAAATATGAACCCCTCTATTAATTAATTGTGTGCAATTTCGGCCTTATGCGAATAAATTCTACCAACATTTATTAGCATCGTTAATCATATGATTATTACACTTGGGAATAAATTTTTGATACGTAATGTGTAGATTAATTGATTGAGTGTTATCATCAATTTTTTATCTATAGAAGGCGAGAACTTTTAGTGGTAATGATTCAATTGTTAATTATTTTCCCTCATAGTATCTGTTCGTTGCCAGATTTAGTGAGGTGAATACACATACTTTCTGATTAATTAGTTTCATAATAAGCATTGGTAGCAGAGAGAAAAGCGTGATATTTGAAAGCATCAAAATGTTATTTATTAAATTTTTGTTTGAACCATAATGGTGATTATGTGATCGATATGCTGTTTATTCCTTTATTAGTGTTGGTTATATAACTCTTTTTGGATACCTATGTTATATGCAAAATCATGTATGTTTCTTATCCCGTCATGATATTGCTTTGATTGGACGGAGGCTAATAGTACTATTATGTATGAATTATTATCATAGATCTTATGGCTTAGTGGATAGTAATTACAACTCAGTTTCGTCCATATTTATTACTCAAGAATATTTTTATTTCATGACCTTAGATTATATACTACTCATAATATAGTAATTAAGGAGAAGACATCTCACATAGTTTTCCCTTAAGTTGTGTAATTATTACTCCTACATTATGTATTCCCGAAGTAATACATAGCTAAAATAAATTATATATAAGGATTCTGAATATGTACATTTTCAATAGAAGTTAATTGCGGTCAAGTGATGCCTGAAGCTCACTACTACTTATTGAAATACTCAAGTGAATGGTGATAAAATTCTTATTGATTCTAATATAATTGAAAGGGAGTGAGCTATTCGATTCGAGGTCATGAATATATTTATAGCTCACGAATGTTAAGATGTTAATTGCAACTATTTGTTTGCCTGAAGCAAACTTAATCTCCTATAACACGTGATCCTGAAGATTATAAATCACATCGATTAGTTTGACTGCAACAAACTAATAACATGTTAGATTAGAGCATCAAAATAATATTTTGGAGATTATTAATTTGGTAACTCTTTCTAAAAAGAGGGGGAGAACTTCAAGAATTCATATGATAATATCCCTATTGTCATCTCTAGAAGAGTTGATATTCCCTATTGAAGAGCTCATTATTCCCTTTTATGGGAAGTAATCCAACGATAACCATGTTGCGAATAGATTGAAATTATAATACCCAAAATATTTTTAATTATCTATAGCATGAGTATTTGGGTTCCCACATATAATTAGTGCGTGATAGTATAAATCATCATTTCCCCATCTGCTATCTCTTATATTACCACCAAAATGTACCTATAAAGGCTCTAAGAAAAGTTATGTGTTTACTCCGTCGAAATTTTAATTATCAAATAGAGCCAAATATTGGGGGTCATCTTTATTAATTGGTACGTTATTATAATCCAACTAATCATTTCACGGCATTAGGGGGAGATATGAATGAAAGAATGCCGCTAAATTCTTGTTGGATTCAATATTAATTCACGCACTACATTAAATGAACTAAAAGTTCAAATTAAATATTAACTACCACTGGAGTGAATAAATTCTATGTACTTGCAGTCTATATGCACCATAGTAAAATGAAGTTCTTTGAGAACTTAGCAAATAGTAAAATGAAGTTCTTTGAGAACTTAACAAATTATTTGATGCTCTTATACGCTTGATGCGTAAACATTATACTGGGTGCTAAAGAGAAAATCCACGGTGATAATAATAAAACTAAATATATGCTATCACTCCATAGAACCTCCTGAAGAGAATCGTCCTGCAGACGAGAATCTCAGTTACTAGATATAACCTCCCGAAGAGGATCGTCTTGTAGACGAGTTTAATTTGCACGTGCACTAATTAATCATTACACTGGGATTACGGAACGACCAGATTAAATATATTATTGGGAAATGATGAATAATCTGGTTCATTTAGAGTTATATATATTTTCATGGATGACAATTCAGGAGAAAAATATAATTGAAGTATTATAAGTGTCGACACTTTCACCTCAATCATTACCGGTATATATTTCAAATGATGATCTAGAATCTAGATCTAGAACAAATTTGATATTTTAGTGCTAGAAGCATTTGGTGAAATATAGAATTATAGTGCCAAAAGCACTTGAGGTTGAGGTGGAGCTTAACTCGCTAAATAGACGATAAGTCTTACTTTCCTCAGTTTTATCTTCTTATAGTGAATATTGTCCCAGCAGGACACAAATGGTTTTTAATGAGGAAATAAATTAATGAGGTGGTGAAAAGCAAAGCGAGTGGCTCGAGGGCTTTTAGCAGAGAGACCCTCAATATAGTTTCATTCTCCTGTTATAAATGTTCCGCTATTTAATATATCTGGCAGTAATTATAGATATCCTAATGATTTATCATCATGACCGCAATTGTATAAGTTATAAGGCGGATATCTATGTATATGTAAATCAAGTCCCTGTTGGACTTAAAATTTCCTATCTAAGGGGAAATAAAATTGCAACATGAATTACATGAAATTTATCCTTATGGAGTTAGGATATGTTAAAATGATCTTGCGTGTTTATTCAAAAAGTATTTGAATAATTGTAGTAATGTTGTTGATTATATTGATGTATTATATTGGTACACGCATAGAATTTGAGAGAGTTAATTCATGCTTAATGACGGAGTTATTAGAATTGGAGACTTGAATAAGTCTATATATTAACTCGGTCAGAAGTCTGAGTATCTTTCTAAAGAAATATTATACTAGTCTAAATATTATCTCGATCGAAAGTTTGAAATCTCCCTGAAGGAGTACTATACCAGTCTATTAGCTTTATAATTATTCAAATTAGTTTTTTTATTTGATAGATCATATCCAATTAATTAATATCTCAATCTATGTTTTATCACTTGAAGTGAATAAGATAACAAATAAATTATGAACCTGAAGTTCATCATGTTAAGTACTCAGATGTACTAACTTATCAGGCCTGATATTGTATATGAAATACTTGCAAGTAATATTTTGAGATTTTATAGAAGGAGATATATTGAATGATGTTGAACACTATATTGGTTGTCTTAAAAGGTATACAAAACCTTTGTTCATTGTTACTCTCGGAAGGAGATCTATTTATATGGTGTTCATCATATTCATTGTTATCTTCAAGGTTCGCTAAACCTTGATATATATCACGTATTGAGATATTAATTGAGATTGACGTTGGTTGATTTTGGATGTTTGTTGCTCAATTTGATTGATCCCCACAACGTATTTTTGAGACTAGTTTATTATTAAAATCCCCAATTTCCTATATGAGGATATATAATATTGTTATTGTGTTGCATACATGAATTCTAGAAGAACCATTGTTATAAATATATAATAAGTGATAATCCTGCAGATTATTCACTAACCCTCCTCATAAATTTATGCACGAGAAATATATAATGTGAAAGATTGTTGTCTTGAGGGGGAGCAATAAATTTTAAATTATTTTGAAGAATAGGTCTTGAAGATCGAAATATATAATCCCGAAGATTATGCCCTGAAGGCTTAATAGTTGTACTATTTTTCCCTTACTAAGTTTTTTTTCCATTGGGTTTTCTTAATGAAGGTTTTTAATGGGGCAGCTAATGCAACACATGAATAAACGTATGTTATGTACTCTTTTCCTCTACCGAATTTTTCCCACGTGGTTTTTACGGAGAGGTTTTTAACGAGGCATGAACATCACGTCGTAATGTCCAAGAGGGAGTGTTATAAATATTTATATATTGTGGACATTACTTATTAGTTAAGGTTTTATATCTAGTATATATATATCTCATTGTACTCGATTTGTAAGATACGACAGAATATGAGATTAATGAAAAACCCTATTTCTTGCGCCGCCTCTTCTCTTCTATTGTCTTCTTCTTCTCTGTCTCTTCTTCCATTCTCTGCTCTACGATTTACTTTACAACACGGATCAAATATATTTTTTTAATATAATTTTCAAAGCTTTCTCAATAGATGGATAATCAATTCAACGAGCAACTACAGAGGGAGCGATTCCACGGATCCGAACGAGGATCCCAAAACCTCGGTGCCGTATTCCTCCATTCCTATTGGGGTTTGAAGATTATGTTAATTCTCCAAACCCATTAATGGGATCTTCGGGTGGGGCATTTCAGCCTTACTCTTTGCACGACAGTGCAGGGTTCAGTCGATTTCTAACTCCACCACAAAATGTCCAAGGAGCCAAAGTTGCAACTCAGGGTTCATATGGATATATTTCACGTCATTATGTATATGTTGGTGCTCTTTTCGACGACAATCATAGATCATTTTAAGATTCTTCACGATGCTAATTTACTATATATTAATTAATTTGCATGTGATAATTAGTTCCATATGATATATTTCCCATCCATATATATGTAATAGAATTAGAATGGTACAAGCAATATTTGCGTATATTGGCTTAATGGTAGAAGTCAAATTTCGAGTCAAATGGTTCGAGTTCGAGTTCGAGTTCTGCGTGATACAATCTATAAATTTCTATGGCTAAAAACTAAAAAAAAAAAAAAAAAAACGAAACAAGTATCTTATAGTCTTTGATTCTTGTACAAAGGTATTGCATGTGACTTCGGCCATTATTTATTCGGCCAATTATATAAAAAGGCATTTCAATTAGGGTCAAATTCAGCATCTTACTTAAATAAAATGATTAATCATCCAATACATTTACAAAAACATTCTACCAAATTTATCATAATTTAAGAATATAACAAATAATAAAAAGAGGATGGATCATATAGAAATAAGTCATGGTGTGAGAAATAGGAATAGATCTGGACCATTGATCTTGATTTGATCCGTGGTTGTAATTGATTTAAGCATGATTATAGGGTATCATAAGCATGACTAGGTTTAAGCATGAATTTGTACATTAAAAAGCATAATGGTGTTGTAAGCATAAATATATACTGATTTAAGCATGATTTTATATAGTTTTAAAAGCATCTTTCACATTTTAGCACGCAATGATTTATTTGCACACGAACCACTCCCATAATAAAAATATACTCCCATAATGAAAATATATATACATAGATGATTAATTCCCTATATTTTAGAAGTGGGCGTTACATTGTGTCTCGCACCGTCAACAATTATTAGGTTTCCCATTTCAAAATAAACAAAACCCTCAACTTGAATACATTGTGTTTTTAATAGCATATGTGTTGAAGGGTAATGTTAATTATAATATATCAAATTATTTTTTATATCATAAATTCATAATCCAATGTGCAGCTATATACCCCACATTTGTGAAGTTGCCCATCCTAAATACTAGTACATCTATTTTACTATAGAACGTTACTTGTCGGAGCCACAATATACTCGCTTCATCTAATTTATTTAGGAATAACATTTATC
Source organism: Thymus mandschuricus (assembly GCA_029379335.1). NCBI lineage: Eukaryota > Viridiplantae > Streptophyta > Magnoliopsida > Lamiales > Lamiaceae > Thymus > Thymus mandschuricus. The sequence goes on along the minus strand of CM057081.1, from coordinate 2,771,433 downwards.
CCGGCCTGTTTGGCCCGATTTCGAGGTTGGTATGGCCTTAAGAAATTAAGACCCAATAAAGTTTCAAATTAGGCCGTGCTAATTAACCGAAAATGCAATACAGTCCGATGGGCTTAAGAGTTTTGGTCGACCTAACGAAACAACTTTTATCTTTGATACAGTGGGCTTGGATCGGACATGTCCTAACAGTTTGACAACTCTAATGAAAATAAATTTATGAAGGTATTTTTGTAAATCAATAAATAAATAAGAATAGTAGTAAGAGAAAATTTTAATAATCTCCAATTTCCAACATGCATTTATATTGAGGATACGTCGACCCATAATTTCTTGAAATTAAAATTTTATACTATTTATATGTGTTTTTTGAAGGGGTGAACTTGGAGATCTTAAGAGAGGTTGTATATATGAATTTGTTAGAGAAGAAAGAGAGGCATAACTAAGTACTTTTCTCTAGAATTGTCGATTTTCGATACGACACAAGATTAGTAAGGACTTATTAGTGCACATTGAGTTTGTATCGATGAATCATTATCGTGTCGATCCAATTAAAAATTTAGAATTTTCAGGTACACGTAAATTGTTTGTGAACCAATAAAAGCCTCTACCAATTTATAGGATTGACAATTTTTGACTTTGAGTATTGTCAACTCCATTTTATAAATGTATCGCATCGATCACAATATTACGTATTACGTTTCAAGTGACATTTTACGTGGTTTCAGTGCTTTTCAGATTTCTAAAAGAGAGTAATAGTCTCTAGAGTACTATAGTTATGAAATTTATGAAAATATTGCAGGTTTCGAATTCGCAAGTGCAAATCTATATAATTAATGTAATCTCCGTCAGCCATTTACGGACATTCTAATAACACTGAGACGTTCATGATTCACTAAATCTTTCCATTTTTTGACAAGTGTGTCACAATCACTTTAACATTTTATCACTCTATTAATAACACCTTAATATTATGAAAAATATAAGATGAACCTACAACTATTCCACTTTAATACTTTCACATCATCAGAACGCGTTAAACTCTTTGCCCAAGACGAAGTTCACTAAATAATCATCGACGGAGGTAATTGCAGCAAAGGAGGTGCCTAAGCAAATTAAATTTTTTTAAGAGAGGTTGTATCTCTGAATTTGTTAGAGAAAAAAGAGAGGCATAACTAAGTACATTTGTTTAGGATTGTCAATTTTTGATACGATATAAGATTAAGTTAATATTAATGCTTATTGAGTTCATATCAATGAATCATTATCGCGTCGATCCTATAAAAAACTTAGAATTTTCAGGTACACGTAAATTGTTTGTGAACCAATAAAAGCCTCTATCAATTTATAGGATTGGCAATTTTTTACTTTGAACATTGTCAACTCCATTTTATAAACGTATCGCGTCGATCACAAGATTACGTATTACATTTCAAGTGTTGACATTTTACGTGGTTCCAGTGCTTTTCAGATTTCTTAAACAGAGTAATACCGTATAGTTATGAATTATAAACCTTATCAATTAAAATAATACTACAGAATTCAAAAGTGCAAAACTATATAAATGTGCCCCGTCCACCATTTACTGATAATAGTATTATATTAAAATGCCTACAATTTACTAAACATTTTAATTTTAGGACGTAGATCCACAATTATTTTAACACTTTATTCATCTATTTTTTAACACTTTAATATTATAAAAAATATAAAATAACTTTAACACTTTTGATATTTTAATTTATTCCAAATCGTCAGAACACGTTATACTCCGTGTCTACAACAAAATTCACTAAATCATCAACGGAGGGAATATAATTAAATACAAAACCTCCACAAAATTAGGAGTACAAGCTAACATGGAGGATTTGCCACCGTGATATAGTTAGGTGAACAATGACCTTAATTAAATGTAATTAAGAATAGGTTTATGGGCTATAGCCCCCTTTATCTTTATTTAATTAATTAATTAATTAATTATTATTATTGTCATTTTGTTATAATCCATACACGTATCCTTGTAATACCGTTGCCATTTGAATTTACCCCTAACAAAAGGAAATATATAAAATAAAACAACTCAATAAAATAAAATGTAATGGATTTATTTTATTTATATGGGGCTTCACCTAAATTATCCAAATAAATAGTCACATTCATAAATTACTATAAAATCAATCCACAAATTTTAAATGTAATTTTGTCTTGTTTAAGGGTGTTTTTGTACATATTCACTGTAAAAAGGGGTAGATTTAATATAATAATTTTATGAAGGTGAATATTTTTAATTGTAATACTACCAAATTTTGGTACCTTCCAAGAACACCGTTATATATTTATATTTTACTATATGGAATATAAAAATAGAGTGAAGAATGTGCATGCTATAAAATTCATAGGTAACATATAATATAAATACTAAATTTACTAAATACTATATAAAATAACAAACTCGACAACTTAACATAAAGTTTTGTCTTTATTCAATTTTATTTTGTGGCAAATTTAAAATAAAATATGCAGATTTAATTTTGTTATGCAAGATGGTAAAATGACGCCAACCTAATTAATCTTTCGTTCTTTTTTCACACTTGATTTTATGCGAACGAGATTCTCTAATGTATTTCGGTGTGACATTCCTTATTGTAAAGTCAAATGATTGAGACACATGTTAAAAACACTTCAAAACCCAGCATTTTGTCTATGGAAATATTTGTTAATTGCTAATTTTGAAATTATTTTTACACAAATCAATCATTCGACAGTGTAATACGAGATGTAACACCAAAATGTAATAGAGAACATCATTCGAATTTTGCGTACATTGTCTAGGACCACGAGGGGTCCACACAAAGATCGAAACTATAGGCAAAATTAATTATATTATATTAATACGGTGCACAGTCTAGTGGTAAGACATTACCTCTCAAAAGCGGAGCCAGGGTTCAGGCAACCCCGGGGGGCACTCGGAAATTTTGTCTTTTACCATATAATTATGGTATAGTATATCTATATATCTGTATTTTATATTTACGTACATATATGTAGTTTCGCACAGTCAAATTTACATACACGCGATTTGCCTGAAAATTTCTAGATTTTTAGCTTCTTCCATGTTTCTCCTCCAATCAAGAGGTCGTAAGTTGTATTTTCCCTTGAAAAAATTATTGAAGGAGGGAGGAGGTTGGTTTGATAAAATTAAATTATGAAAATTTTAGGTATTTATTTGTGTATTTATTTGTGATAAAGGCTAGAAAAAGACCTTCACGTAATTAGTTGTTGATGGGATAGGTAATTGCAGCAAAGGAGGTGCCTAAAAATTTAAATGTTATTTGATCATGTGGAATTATTTTCCAATTGTGTAACACCTAATTATCTAAAAGCGTGCTTCCATTTCACCTATTTTGTTGCATTATTAAAAAGAAATATTCCATTTACTTTAATAATTCTAGGCACATGGAACTCCTTTAATACGGCGGATAAGGACATTGCCTTGCAATATACTAATATACGTATTTCATAATCGTTAGAGATGTTCGGATTATTCGGTTCGGATCAAATTAAATCGAAAACTTTTCAGACGGTTAGTCAGTCGAGCTAGAAAGTTGATAAGAAAAAATAATTTTTATGGGCGGATCGTTGTTACAAACACGATGTTATCGCAAATAATACAATCTCTTGACGGAAAGAAAGATGGTATTATTTCAATCTCAATTCGCATAATGCATGATACTCATATTGCATTTTGGTTATGCAATAATTATATACTCCGGACATTATATATGTATGAAATGTATATATATATATTTTCACGTTGATTTTTATAATGTACTGGAGAGTGGAGTAGAAATGTGAATTCAGGTAATGTAACGTTATCGATCACAATCTTCTACGTGTTATAGAATCAAGATCTTATCGTTAAGTTTTAGAAACGAATGATGGTATTCGATGAATAAATATCGAGAAACTTTGAGCAATCGGACTAACTAAATTTTCAAACGAGAAGTACTTACACGAGGTTAACTAATCAAACGCGCATACAAAATGGAAATAATTAGGGAAATGATTAGTACGAAATAATATAACTAGCTATGAATAGAACTATCATCACAAAACATGGTACGTTCAATTAAACTAGTAGTAATATATACAACATATATGTCCATTATTTTTAGTGTTTATAGTATAGTACTATACTACTACTTCCGTTCCGTCTAAAACGATACATTTTTACATGAATGTAAAATAATAAAAAAGATATCGTTTTGAATGAGACGGGTGAAGTAGAATTAGATTAAACTTTTCCGATGCTCGAATGATATAGTAACCGAATAGATATATTCATATATGAATTAATCATATTGTTTTAAGTATGATTAAGCCTTGAGCCCTAAGATTTCATTAGACATTTAGGGCATGTACAATGGAGGGGTTCTTGTCTATGTGGCAAAAACAAGAACTCACACCTTAATTAGCATCCCCATTGGAGATCCCCTAAATAAGAACCCGGGTTCTTATATAAGATACTGGTTCTTAAGAAAAAGTGGGGCCAACATTCCTTTTTATTTCTTCTCTCTCTTTTATTTTTTTCAAATAATATAATTAGTGGGACCCTTTAATTATGATAAGAACCTTTATTAAGAACCTTACCATTGTGATTTTTTAATACTAATGAGATCTTGTCTATGTGACACCTTTAAGAACCTCATTTTGGGTTCTAGCATTGTACATGCCCTTATAAATTATATTGTATAGTGTTTCACTTACAAAGTGATTAGTTTTTCTTTAATAATTTCCCGTTTTATGTCTTTACTTATTCCCGATTTAAACACTTAAAAGAGTTGGGAATAATCCGGCAAGGACATTTTTGAGGAGGGTAACGAGGTGGGAAAGTAATATTTTCCCCGCCCACCACGCCTTGTTTACACGTGTAATTGGATTGTCGTATAAAACGTTTTTAGTTTTTTGTCTTGGAAATACTTTTAACTCTCAAAAAATGTAAACGCCATACACCAAATTTTCATATTTTATACATTTTTCATATTTTTTGTATAAATTTTGTGCGATATGTATAAGATTATATGACTAGGGGGTAAAATTATAGACATGTTAATAGTTATTTCAAATAATATGCTTGTTACTTATGCTACCCAAATAAAGCAAAGTAGTGTATAATTCGTATGCTATCGTACTCTCTTTTTTCTTCCTTAAATATTAAGGTTCCTTGTGTATACCGTCGTCGTCTCTTTCTAAATGAGTTATTTCATATATTTATACGTGATGTATAAAATAATAAAAGAAGTCATTCATGAAGAGCTAGAGAGAGCATTACACACCCTTATACCTCCTATAAAATGATTTCAAAAATATAATCCTTCGGTCCAGAATTTCTTGAACATGTTGACTTTTTAGTTTATTTATTTCGCTTTATAATGATATATTTTAAAATGAATTTCAGCTGTGAATTCATCATTACAAAGTCTCAAAATCAGCTAAAAGGTCGAACTATTAAAAAATGGTGGACGGATAGGGTAACTAGTATAATCTAAAAAATAATTACTATTATACTACTTCCTCCATTTCTTCAGAAACGGTCAGTTTCTTTTCGGCACACATATTAATAAATTGATGATTAGTGGATAATGGATAATTATATTGGGTTGCACATGAATATTAGAGGGTTGATTAAGTGTTAATGGATAGTTATATTAGGCTGCACGTAGGTATGTTAGGCCGAAAATATAAAGTGGTTATTTCGCACAATACATCCCTAATAGAAATGTGGCCGTTTCAGAAGAACCAGAAGAAGTATAAGCTATGATCTCTAAAATAATTTGCGAGGTTAGTGACCTGACAATTGAAAGACAATTTAATTAAACCGTGTGAATATATTCAAGTAGTTAACCAAAAAAAAAGGTGAGAGAGAAAAGCACTTCAATTCTGAAAGCTCAAGCTTCCCAGAATTTAATAATATTAAAAAAAGCAATAATTAATTAATTAATAAATAAATAAAGTGAGTCAAAATACCATCCACCACCAAAAAACAAGAGCATTAATTACGAAACTACCCCGATTAACCTGCATTTGTTGCAAACTGTCCCCAAATCTTGAGATTACATTTAATACTGCCTTAAATTCTTGTTGTACAAATGATGGCATGGGCGGCAATAGGCAAATGTACTAGGGGCATTTCCGTCACTTCGAATCGAAAAGGGAGGCCATTAATATGGGGAAGTTGAAGGCGAGGCGGGAGGGAGGAGGCCCAGGTAAGCGTTTTTGTGTTTTCCTGCTATCTCCGTCCCACTTCACTAATTCTGTTTTATCTCGACTCCGTATTTTATATGCAATTGTTAATAGAGAAAAGTAAAAAGAACACGTTGAAACGTAATGTTAATTCTTTTCATTTTAAGAAATATGACTAGTGATGTAGGATAACCCAAAATAGTAAACAAAACTGATGAAATGGAATTTTAGTATTTTTTTTCCATTTTCCATTTTAATTTATTAATTTAAATTTAATTATAATTTTGGGTTTACTATAAAAAGGAGTTGCTGGACGCAATTGCCTACCACCAACAAATGCGCTGTCTTCTCTCTCTCTCTTTCTCTCTCCTCCTCTCTCCCTGTGTTCGAGAGTTTTCCGTGCTGCTCGAAAAACCTCACCAAAGCGGAAAAATTACAACTTTCTTAATCTGGAAAAAGAAAATTTGAAATTGGAAAAGGGGAACGCCGCGGTATTATCAAACCCTAGGTTGTTGTGCTGGTGCCGCTGCCGATCTGACATTGATGAGTGCTCGAATTGTCTGATCGCATTGAATTTGTTCTGGAGTTGGATTTTCGCGCGGCTGTTTTCGGACTGTGAAGGTGCGTTTGATTCGTTTCGTCGCGTGTATCGAGATCGGAGTTGGTTTTTGTTGGTCCGGTTTTTGGTTTGAATTTGTGCCTTTTGCGTTCGAGTTTTAATTGCATTGTGCGCTGATTGGGCTCTTGGTTTTTTTCCCCATTTCTGTGGTTGAATGCTCAGATCTGCTTTGGCGGAATCTGTTTCCATTTTCCTGTCTGTATTTACGCGTTGTTTGTTTCTGGGTAGTGCGTATCAAAATCGTGACTTGTCATGTGTATTTTGTTTGTAGCTGAAGGGGGGGGGGGGGGAAGGAAAGGAAGGGGTTTTGTTACTGGTTGAATGGTTTAATTCATGATGCATCTCTATCGTTTTGTAATTACTCTTGTATTATCTGTGTGCGAGCTGGGGCTCTGTGTGTGGGTGGGTAATGAATGATGCCAATGGAAAAAAATTCATTTTCTGTTTTTAACAGTCTTGCCCTTTCTGATTTGTACATTTCACTGGTTTTCAGGGAGGATATGGCATTCTCGAGGGGAATTTGTTGAATATATTGTTGAGTTATACGTGCTGTTGAATTAGCTGAGAAATCGGTTTCTTTTATCCCTATCTGTTCATTTGCCGTCTTCTTTCACCATGGTTGCCACTGCTGCAACTTCTGCGTTTCTCCCAATAGCATCCCCAGCTTCGGACTCTGTTGGAAAGACTTTTGGAAGTGTCCCTGCAGCAAGTATTGATGCTCGTCCCACGAATGCAAAGTCAAAATCCTCGTCTTCTGGAGGGAGATTACAAGTTAAGGCTCACGCACAAGCCCCTCCCAAGGTCAATGGAACTAAGGTTGGCTCTATGGATTCTCTGAAGAGTGACGACATGTCACCTCCACCAAGGACGTTTATCAATCAGTTGCCCGACTGGAGCATGCTTCTTGCTGCTATCACTACGATATTTTTGGCAGCAGAAAAACAGTGGATGATGCTTGATTGGAAACCTAAACGGCCCGATATGCTTGTTGATCCTTTTGGTTTGGGACAAATTGTACAAGATGGTTTTGTGTTCCGCCAAAACTTTAGCATTAGGTCTTATGAAATAGGGGCTGATAGGACTGCTTCAGTGGAAACACTGATGAATCATTTGCAGGTGCAAGCTGATCATTTTATTAGTATATTTCTTTATTTATTTTTGTTAGTATATGCTGTTGAGCTTTTATGGTCGTAACTAGTAGATGACGCTGCTCGATTTGTACAGGAAACAGCTCTGAATCATGTAAAGAATGCTGGGCTGCTGGCTGATGGTTTCGGTTCAACACCAGAGATGTGCAAACGAAATCTTATTTGGGTGGTTACGAAAATGCAGGTCGTCGTTGATCGTTATCCAACCTGGTAATTTTTTCTCTCTTGACAGTTAGCAATACAAATTTCATAGTATTAGTATTACTCTGTTGGACTGAGGTTCTGTCTTTCAGGGGTGATGTTGTTCAAGTGGATACTTGGGTAGCTGCATCTGGGAAGAATGGTATGCGTCGAGATTGGCTTGTCCGTGATAGTAACACGGGCGAGATATTAACTAGAGCTTCAAGGTTGGAAATTTTTTAAGTTCGGAATTTTTTTATAGTTTAGGAAATTTTTGATAAAGCAACATCTGTTACGTCACAAAACCATCAATGGGGTGTTATTAAATAAGCAATTGTTTTCTTAAAGGGACTGAACAATTGAAATTTTATCTTAATTCACTTGATTGAATCGGAATGAATGCTTGAGTTGAGCTTTTCTTAGTATATGAATGAAGTCCCTATTACAGTGCTTAAGATAAATTGATTTTCTTTTATTGAAACTCTACAGTTGTTGGGTTATGATGAATAAAGAGACGCGGAGATTATCAAAAATTCCGGATGAGGTCAGAGGAGAGATAGGTAGTTATTTTGTAGATTCTCCTCCTATAGTGGATGAAGATAGCAGGAAGCTACCAAAGCTTGATGAAAATACTGCAGAGTCTATTCGTACTGGATTGACTGTAAGCAAGCCACTTTTGTTGATTTTCTTTTATCCAACAATTACATCACTTCTTGCTGTATTTTATAACGTCTAATCCATATTTCTGTTTTTGCAGCCTAGATGGAGTGATCTTGATGTGAATCAACATGTGAATAATGTAAAGTATGTTGGCTGGATACTTGAGGTGAGCAAACTTTTACTCTGAGTTCATTTACAGTGTCAGTCATCTGAGTATCTTTCTGTCATTCATCGAATTCAATGTTTATTTATGATTGCTATTTGATGTATAAATCCTTTGGTTATTTATTATTCTTGGGATTATGTGTATTAGTGTGTGAAATGTGAACAATGTCGGGGTGTGATAAGCTCAGCTTCCAATGTGTTTCTAGGATTCTAATATCTTCATCAATCAAATATGTAAAACGGGTTGGTCCACATATGCTCACAAGCTGAATATGGGAACATCTAAATCTATTCATGCAACTGTATCTATCTTTAAAACTTATATCTTTGTCGGTCGACCAAATGTATGTATAAAAGAATGTTTGAAAAATTAATAAAAGAATGTTTGAATTTTAATAGGACTGTATACTTGTGGTAGTTGCAAACACCTTTTTTATTCATTCAACATTTGAGGTGATACAGTTGATACTTGCATTTTCATTCCGTAATGGAAAGCATGTAAGTAACTAATCGAATTTACAAAGACAATGCCATCAACATTCCTGTTCCAGTGCTTGAACTTGCATTTCCGTTGGTATAGTTTTGTTCATGTACACAGTATGGAACCCAAGTAAATTCAAGATAGTTGAATTTCTCTTGCAAAAAGTTTTTGCACATGTTCATTCCGTGCGTTCTATTATTTTTCTGCCATTTCTGAACTCGTTATAATTGAGTTGCACATATGTTCTTGCTTCCATTGCAGAGTGCTCCACTCGAAATCTTGGAGACTCACGAGCTTGCTGGAATGACTCTAGAGTACAGAAGGGAGTGCATGAGGGACAGCGTGCTGCAGTCCCTCACTTCCATTGTCAATGACGGAAGCTCAACTGGTTTTGTCGAGTGTCAGCATTTGCTTCGGCTGGAGGGTGGAGGCGAGATTGTCAAGGGCCGGACTAAGTGGAGGCCGAAATTCGTTGACAAAATCAGGAGCCTGGGGCAGCTTCCAGACGAAAACGCATGACGTGAGCAGCCATAACTCGTTGCTGCCTCCTTCGCTACCATTTAGTATAATTTTCACTACCTCCTCCTACATGCTTCTCATCTATATCTTGTAATATCCATTCTAATTTATGCCTCTTCTTTTCTTTTCTTCTTTTTTATTTTTTTGGGTTAATTTTTGTTATTTATTTATTCCATTTGACAAAGAATACAATCTGTTTCATGTCATTGTAAGTACCTCCTCTCTCTCCTCCCTTTTTGTATGCTTGCTTCCATTTAATCTCCCTCCCCACTTGGCAATGAAAGTTAGTTTGTAGGTGGAAAGTAGGGTCTTTTTCTTCTTCTTCTCCAACATTGCACAATCTATTTATTTATTTATTTATTATTATTTTGTATTATTGTGCTAAATGGAATTCAAATACGTTAACCCTTTTGGAGGAAAAGGATTTTTCAACTACTAATTCGGTGGAAAATAAAGTATATTGCTACAAAATGTTGGGATGTGTCTTTATCTAGGTTTGATTTTCACCAGTCAACTGTAATAATTAAATAGGTGTCCTTTTCTTGATTTGAATCTAATCGGTTTCTTGTTTGGGTTTAGGAAATTGTTCATTTATTTAATTAATTGATGAATGTTGATGGTAGAATTTAATTAGTCTTTGGCTTATTATTCAATCTTCTAGTTCGAAGATGAATAATTGAAAATCGAAATTCAAAGTGGGGGTGTGGCTAGGCTATTGAGAGAGAGTTAGGTGAACAAATTCAAATCTACCTATGTATAGAGAGAAGAATGAATGGATCTTGAATCACTGTAATTCTAGAAGTAATGCGTAATCTAAGTGTGGCCCTCCCTAGATCTTAGACTAACCTCAGTTGCATAATGTTTTTTGAATTATGAAACTATGAAACTACTAGACATCAACGCCAGCCTGGCATGATAAATGTGCCATCCCTTTCTGTTCAAAAATTGGAGGGAATTATTCATACACTCTGCACGTTCCACTTCATTAATTATATTTGTTACAGTATTTTGGATCGTCTCATTTCAATGGTCTTGTTTATTAAAATCTCGTATCGAAAAGAAACATGATTAGTGAACTGAGACGGAGAAAGTATTATAATGTTTTTTTTTTTTTTTTTTTTGAGTCTCTAAATGTGTATTTTATTGCAAGATGATACAGAGTAGTGTTACGGGTTGATGAATAATTCATGACGTTTTCGATACGTTGGGATGAATATCGAAGAAATAGATCTATACCGACTTCACCTCTTTCAATTTTTCTCAATGTTATGAGACCAGCTTCATTGAAATTAAGTTAAATTGTGGTTGAAAAGTACTTTATTAATTTCTTGCCAAATAAATTCCAAAAAAAAAAACAGAAACTATTTTACATGCAAATAAAACCCAAGCTAAATTCATAATATTCTTACATATTCACCAACTGCATTAGTAATTCTAGGGGAATTAAACCATTCTAAAAAATGGTAAAACCTGGTTGTTAATAATTCAAGCAAAAGTCACCAACGTCATAGTTAATACCACTATTTACATGCAAATTCAGACAATAATATCCCAAAAAAGAAACAAACCTTAGTCCCTTCAAACTAGACAAGTCCATTCACCAAAGACCCACAGCAAAGCTGCAGAACCCCAAGCACATCCTTCTCTTCCTCCAACTTAATTTTCATCTTGTCCAGCTCCTCTTCGATTTTCTTCACCGCTGCCATCTTCTCGTCGACTGCCTCGTACAGGGCATCTCTTCCGTTCAAGTCCATTCCCACAACCTTGGATACCCAGTCAAGCCTCTCACGAAGCCACCCCACGTTCATCTTCAGAGCCTCGAGGTCTTTGATCTGAGCCTTCAAGGAGTTGAGATTCACTTGCGTGAAGTCCGAAGCTTCTAGCTTATTGTAGATGCTACAGACCGCCTCCAGAAGCCACGGGCGTGACTCCATTGAAAATATGCTTTCACTTGCAATGTCCCCGTATTTGTTGAAGATGGCCCTAAGGAGAGGCGCCACCTTCTCCTTGACTTCGTACCCTTCGACTTTGACCAAGCCGCCATCCTCAGGCTCGGATAGCTCGGACACAGCCTCACTTACTGCAGGGCTGGTCATAGTAGTTTTGTGAGCAGGAGAAGCTACTATAACTGTACTCGGGTCTGCACTCTCATGACTAGTTGGTGCATCCTTGAAACACGAAAACAGAAACTCGTTAATATGCTCCGATATAGAAAGCTCTAAAATCTTACTATGTTTAGAAAGAATATACTGATTAATGGAAAATATACGAGGCAGTGATTTACAAGCATAGGGGTGCTTATTCGAAAACAGAGAAAATTACGAAAAAGAATCTTTACTCAAAATTTCACTACAATCCCAGTTTAGAGAAATCCAACATACTTTGGAAGAATGGATAATTGAAACCTATGATCATTTCCCATTAATCATAAGACAAACACGCACTCGAGAAATAGGTAAAACGATCATTCCAAGTACTATTATTGTATTCACTAGGTTGTCAAATACCACAGAAACAACTTGGGTGGGGATTATTGCATTATCCACACTTCCTGAGTCAAATAGAATCTTCTTAACCTCCGAAAGAGTCTCGAGAAAATGTCCATTCATCTCTTGGCTGCTCGGTGTTGCTTTCTTGGTCCGGGGCTCAGTTTCCTGATAACGAAACCGTGATTCTGTTATCAATGAAGGACGGAGGAAATCGAATCAACCACCACACTCAACTTCTTCTAACATCTAAAAGCGTAGATCAAAAGGGGAATATATAAGGAATTAGGCAATACTACTGCAAATAAAGCCAGAGGTTAACTACATTGAACTTCAAGAGAAACTCAAACCAGTTTATGCAATTGCTTTCGATGAACCTCGACGATGTTCGTAATGACAGTCCAAATGCGGCATTGTTCAAGGCTGGCTAAGCATAACAAGAACTCAAATCTACAACAAATACTATACAATACACTGGGAAAACATACAAAAACACAGAAACAAGCAGAGAATGGCGTCTACTGTTACGATTTTCCTCCGATCGCTTTGGAAGAACGTCAAACATTGTATGAAAGAGAATTGAAGCCCATTATACAAGAAAGTACTAGAAAGTTCTAGAACGAAGAAGATAGAGGGGGGGGAGAGAGAGAGAGGGATGGGAAATGGCTTACGAGAGAAGATGAAGAAGCGTTGGTTTTGGAGGGCCTCCCTCTTTTCTTCTTCTCAACGCTGTTGTTTCCATTCTTCTCCATTTTCTTCTCCTGCTCCGTTTCTGCTATTAAACCCTAGAGAGAGAGAGAGGAGTTGATGAATGGGCGAGGGAAATATAAGTAAAGTACACCAAATATGTCCTCGAAAAGAAGCACTACGCCATAATTATGCCTCGTTTTTTGGGAAAAATTAGGAATGCCGAACGTTCAAATTCAAGTTAACAAAATTTTGGGATAGTATAAACTACAAACAGGCATTTCATGTAATCCCTCCGTCCTCCATTTAGTGACGTTAATACTATATTGGAACGTCCTCCATTTACTGACAATTTTCATTTTTGGACGTAGACCCCACAATCACTTTAACACTTTATACATCTACTTTTTATTATTTTAATATTTTAATACTATTAAACAATTCAAATGGACCCACAATTATTCCACTTTAACACTTTAACACATTAATTTATTATTATACCATAAAATGCGAAAAAACGCTTGCCCAAACTCCCTCCGTCACTAAATGGAGGACGGAGGGAGTATCAAAAGGAGAAGATTTAACCAGGTGACTAAGCGCATCTGGCCACCGGGCTACCCTCTTTAGTGAGTGATCCGGGTTTGATCCCCTTCAGGAGCGAATTTGTATGCGTGTATTGGTCAACCGGTAATAATCCAAATACCCTTCAAACAATTTCTTGAAAGCAACCCGTTCGGGAGCGAATTTGTGTGCGTGTATTGATCAACCGGTAATAATCCAAATACCCTTCAAACAATTTCTTGAAAGCCATGAGACCCTCCATTGGTGCGAAAACCCTAATCATGCTGAGAAACACGAACAATTTACGTATACTAGCTACCTACATGAGATTCCAGCGAGCCAAGTCAAATCTGCCATTTGAAAAATGAGATCGGGCCATGAGTGTAGAGAATGTAGAGTTGTCAAAGCAATCGGGTCAGGCCAGCCCAGCCTGGACTAACGAGCTAAGTGGGAAAAAATGGGCCGGGTCGGGCCAGCCCATAACTTTTAGGGCTTGTAAAAGTTCAGCCCAACCTGACCTTTTATGGGCACTGGGCCGTCGGGCTAGCCCGGCCCATCATTTTTAAAAATATATGTATGAATAAAAGAATATTATACGCTTATTAATTTTTCTTTTTTAATAAATATTACACATTAAATTATCTCCCAATTAATTAGATAATATACTCATAGGTTTTTGTTTTTTTTTTTTAATTTTTTTTTTTATGTAAATGTATATATAAAACATGAATAAAATTCTAAAAGAACATACTAGCATAACAAAAAGTATAGCTGTCAAACTTTGCCCGACCTACCCGAAGTTTAGGTTGGGTTGGACTCTAGAAATAGAGGCCCAGAAAAACTCGGGCCTAATTAGCCAGTGCCGGCAGGCCGATGGACCTTTACGGGCTTAGGCCAAAAAAAGCCCGAGGCCCATGGGCTAATAGGGCCCGTTATGAAAACACAATTTTTTTTCCCATTCGTCTACCTAATATAAACACACACATATATATTTTTTGAAGATTTCCATAATTTACCATTCGGTGATACTTAAGCATTGAGTTTTACTACTACCTTCGTCCCGCCAAAGACGTTACATTTCTTTTTGTCAATTTCTGGCAAGTTTCCACGTTTCTTGATGATGAAAATAGATTTTTGAAGAATTTTTTCTTTTTCGGGATACTATGATAGTTGTATTATCCCGCAAAAGAAAAAATTATTCAAAAATCTATTTTAAAACACTTCATCAAGAAGCGTGGAAAAACGTGTCAGAAATTGACAAAAAGAAATGTAACGTCTTTGGCGGGACGGAGGGAATATTATATTTTGCTTAAGTTTTTCTTTTGAATTTTTTATTGTTGAACTTGCGCTAATTTTGAGGTAGTAGGAATTGAGTTTTTGATTTATGACATAAACCTTTATCCTTTTTGTTATGCTAGTATATTCTTTTAGAATTTTATTCATGTTTTATATATACATTTACATGAAAAAACCTATGAGTATATTATATAATTAATTGAGAGATAATTTAATGTGTAATATTTATTAAAAAGGAAAAATTAATAAGCGTATAATATTCTTTTATTCATACATATATTTTAAAAAATGATGGGCCGGGCTAGCCCGACGGCCCAATGGCCCATAAAAGGCCAGGTTGGGCTGAACTTTTACAAGCCCGAAAAGTTATGGGCTGGCCCGACCCATTTTTTCTCACTTAGCCCGTTAGGCCAGACTGGGCTAGCCCGGCCCGATTGCTTTGACAGCTCTAACAAAAAGGATAAAGGTTTATGTCATAAATCAAAAACTCAATTCCTACTACCTCAAAATTAACGCAAGTTCAACAAGCAAAAATTCAAAAGAAAAACTTAAGCATAATATAATAGTAAAGCTCAATGCTTAAGTATCACCGAATGGTAAATTATGGAAATCTTCAAAAAATATAGAGGAAATGCACTCTTTTACCTATTCTCTTAAGTGTTTTAACACTTTTGTGCAAAATATAAAAAAAACTCCAATATACCCATATTTTGCCAATCTGGACCAAAATACCCCTAGTTATATCTCAATTCAAATTTTCATCTTCTTCATTTTTGCACGCCTGTTTTCTTCTTCCTCTTCTTTCTTCTTTCTTTTCTTCTTACTCTTCTTTCTTTCTCACGGCAGTTTTCTTCCTTTTCTCTTCTTCTTTTTCTTCTTCTTCTCGCGGCTGCTCGCCTGGTTCTTCTCGGTGGAGGTAGGGTTCCGACAGCCACTGGATCTTCTTCTCGCGGCTGCTCGCCTGGTTCTTCTCGGTGGAGGTAGGGTTCCGACAGTCTTTTCCGCCGGAGTTAGGGTTTCGACTCCGGGAATAAGTTTTCTCATAAGCTCTGTCTTCCTTCCTCTTCTTCTCGCGGCTGCTCGACTGGTTCAGTAGCCGCATTCGACTGGTTCTCCGGCGACGGGATGCAGTCGTAGCTAGGGTTCCGAAAAGCTTGGGAAAGTCGGAGAAGATTGTCGGAGCTAGCCTGTCGGAGATATGTGTTTCCGATCGGCAGCGACGTACTTTTGGGGAAGATGTTTGTTGATTTTTAAATTTCTCGTTTCTTTTGTGTCTAGGCGGGTTGATTTTTCTGCAAATTTTGTTTTGAAATTTTAAGGATGAAACTGACAATTGTCAGAGGAATCTGCATATTCTTACTTAAATTCGTAAAGGTAGTATTAAATGCCAAGTAATAAGTGTTTGTAGTTGGTTGTGAAAAAATTTAATACTTTCTTACCATCTAAGAATCTTACTTAAATTCATACTAAAATTCTTACCAACTATAGACATTCTTGTTGCTGCATGGATTGCATGGAGTATTTTTTATATGGCATGATTTATGTATGCGGAGGAATTCTTTGTTGCGTGGAATTCCTTGTGGATCAAGGATTACAAGATATATTATATTCTCTCCTTAATTAGAAGATTTGCATGAAGATTATATCTACCCTATTAAGGATATCTTTTCAAGATATGCCTTAATTATCTCTTAGGGTTTTTCGTGAAGTATATAAGCTCGAGGATCTTATTGAAGCCGCTGCGCGTCTGGAGATATTATTGAGAGCTTGTCTTCTTCGTGTATTTTGAGAGATAAGTTTTGTTCTTTTCATTCATCAATAGTTGGGGTAGTTAGTTTATTGGTGAGTGATTGTAATACTTTGAACGTTCCCTCGTTCAAGGTCGGGTTTCATCTTTTCAATTCTGTGAAAAGAGTTTTGGGTAGACTAGTGAGAGTTTACCACGGATTCATTGGTGGGGAGTAGAGTCGGGTGAGGAGAGAACGCTCGGTGTTGCTGACGTTCACGAGTCTTGTATCCCTTATACTCATCATAGTGAATTGTTTCTTGGAATAGCTTCCCCCAGACGTAGGTGTGATTATCACCGAACTGGGTTACCAACTTGTGTTCTCAACTGTGTTACTTTCTGTGTTACGTGTTGAGTTACATTAGTCTACCAAAGTAGGGATTATACAATTTCAATTGGCACCAGAGCAGGTCATCGAGGTGCGGTGTTAGATCCTGGGATAGCTGTATAATCCGTTGGTACATTGGTGGTGCTTGCGATGAGTACCATCAGGGAAGGCGGTTCTACGGTCAGACCACCGTTATTTGATGGCACAAGTTATGGGTATTGGAAGATCAGAATGGCTTCGTTCATCAGATCCATTGACGAGGCTGCATGGACTGCAGTGGAAGTTGGTTGGAGTGCTCCAAAAGATGAAGACGGTTCAGAGAAACCTAGAACTAAATGGTCGGAAGAGGAGCTAAAGTCGTCTGGGATGAATCAGAAAGCTATCAACGCCATTCACACAGGTGTGAGTGTTGAGGTTTTTGCCATTATCTCCACGTGCAAATCTGCCAAGGAAGCTTGGGATATCTTGGAGATTACGTATGAAGGCAATAAACGGGTGAAGAATCAGAGGCTGCAACAACTCACTTCACAGTTTGAGTCCCTCAGAATGGACGAGAATGAAAGCATCTCGGATTTCTATGCTAAGTTGCTGAGTCTATCGAATGAGTTCTTTTCGTTGGGAGAAAAGCTCACGGAAGCTAAGATAGTTAGGAAAATCTTGAGATCTCTTCCCGAGAGATTTGATTACAAAGTTACTGCTATCGAGGAAGCAAAGGATGTTGATGATCTATCTCCAAATGAACTTATTGGTTCCTTGAGGACGTTTGAGATGGGTATGCGTGTGAATCCTAGTGAAAAGAAGAAGTCCGTAGCATTCAAGGCTTCATCTACAAACCAGTCTGAAGAGGAGTTGACTGCTGAAGACATGGCGGAGTGCATTGCGTACATCTCAAAGAGGTTTGGGAAGAAATTTTTTAGGAAAGGAAATGGTGAAGGTAACTCCAGATTTCGCCGGACTGAGAATCAAAGCAGTTCTCAGAACAGAGGTCCTAATGGCTCAGAGAAGAAAGAAAATGGAGACAGGGGACCGCAGTGCCATGAATGTGATGGTTTTGGTCACATCAAAAGCGAATGTGCCAATACCTTCAAGTATCAGAAAGTCAGCAAGAAGGCGTTCCAAGCTACACACAGTGATGATGAGGTCACGGACACTGAGTTTGAGGAAGGACGGGATACATCTCATTCTGCACATGTTGCTACAGTAAATGGTCCAAGGCTCATGTCTATTGTTGATGATCAGGATCCATTCAAAGTTAAAGAAGTGGAGGAAGAAGAAGATGATCAGGAGGACTATGATGAGTTGATGGATGCGTGTAAGAAAGCACTGATTTTGAACCAGAGCCTTACGGAGCAGGTCAAGAATCTTGAAAGGGAAAGAAACGCTTTAAGATCCGAGGTTGAATCTCTTCAAGAAAAGCTCAGAAGCTGCGAGGACGGAAGAAAGGAGACTGATGAAGAATTGAGTCATATTCAGAAGTTGATAAGGATGATGAATTCCAGTACTGAGAAGCTTGATGAAATTCTCAGACTTGGAAAGAGAGCTGCAGATAAGGAGGGTCTTGGATTCAACCGAAATAACTATCAACAAGTTGGATACCAATATCAACAAAGAGCTCAAAGACAAGACTGGAGCAAGACAGAGAGAGGAGTCGAAGGATGGAGACAATCCAATGATTCTGTTGGAACTCAATCTAGTGGGAAATCGGTTAGGCGTGAGGAATGGAGGCCTAAACTAACCGAAACTTCAGTTGTTGCCGAACAGAAGCCTGGAGAACAAGGAGCTACAGAGGAGGTACCCAAACAAGAACTCCACAAGGTACCCGAGCATAATCCAGATTCTGAAGTATTCATTCCTCTCTGTCATTACTGTCATAGACTTGGCCATATCAGACCAAGATGTCGGTTCTACCTTGGTGATAAGAGGCAAGAGATGCTCAAATATCAGAATAGAAGGAATCAAGGCCAGGGTTATAGGGCTTATGTTGTTCACACCAGTAATAGCTCCAGAGTGGGAAACTCTTGGTATATTGACAGTGGATGCTCGCAGCACATGACAGGTAACATGAATCTTCTTGTTAATGTGCAAAGTTGCTCTAATGAGTCAGTTGTGTTTGGTGATGGTGGAAAAGGCAGAATTCGAGGAATTGGTACACTGAATGTACCTGGGATGCCAGTTCTGGAAGGGGTCCTTTATGTTGAAGGCTTGAGAGCAAATCTGGTCAGTATCAGCCAGTTGTGTGATGATGGGATGAGCGTAAGTTTTGGGAAAAATAGTTGCATCATCAACAAAGGAACAGATAAGTTTCTGGAGGCAAACAGATCAGCCGACAATTGCTACATCTTTACTCCAAAGATCACAAGCTACAGGGTTGTTTCTAAGATGAGTGAAATTTGGCATCAGAAACTTGGGCACACGCACTACAGGAATATTCAGAGGCTTATTCAACTGAATGCCATTGAAGGAATTCCCAAGATCAGATTTGGAGATGTTGATTTTTGTGGACCGTGTCAACAAGGAAAACAGACTCAAGAGGTACACAAGAGAGTACTCCGAATCACTACAGCCAAAGTCCTTGATCTCATGCACATGGACTTGATGGGACCCATGCAAGTTGAAAGTCTAGGAGGAAAGAAATACATTCTTGTTTGCGTGGATGACTTCTCAAGATACACATGGGTTGAATTCTTAAGAGAAAAATCAGACACTTTCGAGGCGTTCAGAGTTTTGTGTCTAAGATTGGAAGTAGAGAAGGAGAGCAAACTCAAGGCCATCAGAAGTGATCATGGGCGTGAGTTTGAGAATCAAGAGTTCATGGAGTTCTGTCAATCCAAAGGGATAAGACATGAATTCTCAGCTCCTATCACTCCTACACAGAATGGTGTGGTTGAAAGGAAAAACAGGACCCTGCAAAGCACTGCCAGAACTATGATGAAGGCTAAAGAGATTGCACTTAGACTTTGGGCTGAAGCATTTGAAACAGCTTGCTACATTTGCAATCGAGTGTACCTCAGGCCGCAGACAGAGGTTACTGCTTATGAGATCTGGCGAGGAAGGAAGCCAAATGTGAAACATCTTCACATTTTTGGCTCACGATGCTTTGTGGTAAATGACAGAGTGCAAAGGAAGAAGCTTGATGACAAGGGAATAGAAGGAATCTTTGTAGGCTACTCCAGAAACAGCCGTGCTTACAGAGTGTACCTGAAAAATCAATGCACTGTTATTGAGTCAATCAATGTTACTTTTGATGATTCAGTGGAAGGCGATGTAAACAATGAAGATGATGTCCTGATCACCAGTACTGCAGAGAGCTCTCAGAGTCCTAGTAAGGAGAAGGATGTCAAAGTTGAGGAGATAACACTGGAGGGTACTCAAGATGGTACTCCAACTGGTACTTCTGACATTGCCGAAACAAGAGTCCATAAAAATCATTCAGCTTCAGATGTGATTGGGCATATCAATGATGGGATGCAGACCAGGAAGAGAGAGATAGACTTCAAGAAGTTGGTTTCCCACATAGCGACGGTGTGTTTTGTCTCAAAAATTGAGCCCAAGAACGTCAACGATGCATTCCAGGATGAAAACTGGATAGCGGCCATGCAGGAAGAACTCTTGGAATTTCAGCGCTGCAATGTATGGTATCTAACTTCACTTCCCAAAGGTGCTAATGTGATTGGGACGAAGTGGATATTCAAGAATAAGACAGATGAGCAAGGGAACATCACTCGTAACAAGGCCAGATTGGTTGCTCAAGGATACTCACAGGAGGAAGGTATTGATTACGGGGAGACTTTTGCTCCGGTTACCAGATTGGAATCTGTGAGATTTCTGATGGGTATGGCTAGCAGCTTAGATTTCAAGCTATACCAGATGGACGTCAAAAGTGCTTTTCTGAATGGAAATTTAGAAGAGGAGGTATATGTTAAACAACCGAAGGGCTTTGAAGATCCCGAGCATCCAGAGTATGTTTACAGGCTGAACAAGGCTCTATACGGACTGAAGCAAGCCCCCAGAGCGTGGTACAACACGCTGGCGGAATTTCTTCTGAAGAAGGGATATGTTCGAGGAAGTGCTGACAAGACCTTGTTTGTTAAGCAACATGGAGGTCACATATTTATTGTCCAGGTATATGTTGATGATCTGGTTTTCGGTTCTAAGTCAGAGGCTCTTGTGAATGAATTTGTGAAGTTGATGACCTCTGAATTTAAGATGAGTATGTTCGGAGAATTGAAGTTCTTTTTGGGGCTTCAAGTCAAGCAGTGCGAAGATGGCATCTTCGTAAGTCAAGAGAAGTATGCTGAAAATTTAGTGAAAAAGTTTGGCATGGAGAGTTCTAAGTCAAAGAGGACACCAATGGGTACATCGGTCAAACTAACCCAGGAAGGAGAAGGCAAACCTGTGGAACAAACAGTGTACAGAAGTATGATTGGTAGCCTATTGTACCTAACAGCCAGTCGACCAGATATTGCCTACAGTGTTGGGGTCTGCTTGCGATTCCAATCAAATCCGAAGGAGAGTCATCACAAGGCTGTGAAAAACATTATAAAGTATGTCAAAGGAACGTGCAAGATTGGTCTATGGTTTGGGAAAGGAAGTTCTCTGAAGCTTACCGGATACAGTGATGCTGATTGGGCTGGAAATCTTAATGATCGTAAGAGTACCACTGGAGGATGCTTTTTCTTGGGAGATAATCTTATCTCGTGGCATAGCAAGAAGCAGAATTGTGTCTCTCTATCCTCTACGGAAGCAGAATATATAGCAGCTGGGAGTGCATGCACACAGTTAATCTGGATGACCAAGATGCTGTATGATTATGGGATCGATGAAAAAGAGTATGTCTTGTTCTGTGACAATATTGGGGCTATTAATCTTTCCAAAAATCTAGTCAGTCATTCAAAGGCCAA
The DNA here is from genome assembly GCA_029379335.1 of Thymus mandschuricus. Classification (NCBI taxonomy): domain Eukaryota; kingdom Viridiplantae; phylum Streptophyta; class Magnoliopsida; order Lamiales; family Lamiaceae; genus Thymus; species Thymus mandschuricus. The sequence goes on along the minus strand of CM057081.1, from coordinate 2,749,376 downwards.
ACACATTGAGATCAGACACCATTTTATTAGAGATCTTGTTGAAAACAAGACTTTATCTCTTCAGCATGTCTCTACTCGTGTGCAAGTGGCGGATATTTTCACCAAACCTTTAGATGGAGAAAGGTTTGAGGCTTTACGAAAGTCACTTGGGATGTGTATAATCTGAGCTGCTCAGATTATGTTTATTTGTTTTCGTCTATTTTTTGGTTTCATGGTGTGATGGGTGGTGTTATGTTTGGTGTTATCTTTTGGGTACTTGTCTGACGTGGAATTTTTGTCAGTTGAAAGAGGGCTATTTTTCTGCGCGCCCTTTTGCTATTCCTGTTGTTTTGAACCGACTCTTGCGTGCTGCAGTGCTCTTTCTCTCAGTGTTCAATTGTGATAGGGCTTTTCTGGTTCTCTTCTTCTCCGCCGGATATCTGTGCGATTCTCCCGATTTTCTCATCGTCTATCCTCCGGATCTCTAAATTCTTGCTGTATCCATGGTTTCGTTCAAGATCTCAGAGGGTATTGATCTTGCATTGCTGTTCGCGGCTGCTCAGCCTGCGCCCAGAACCCCTATGTTGCCGTGTTGCCGTGGTACGAACCACAAGACCTGTGTGAATCTCTCTCTGGCAACGCTGCTGTACAAGGATTGGGCAGGGACTTCCAGTGTCCTTTGGAAGGTTGGTGTTTGAGGCTCTTGCAGAGCATGCTGAAAAGGTGGTCTCTGCTAATAAGGCTATTTGCTTCCCTCGTTTCTTGTATGCCTATATTTGCAAGTATGTGCAGTTTGATATTCCTGAAGGTGCAAAGGCTCCTGCTGCTTCTTATATGAGGTTCTCTAAGGCTCAGACCGGTATTGCGACTGAGTCTCCTCCTTTCAGCTCGATGGCAGAAAAGGCATCTTCTTCCTCGATGCCTCATGTAGTAAATGCTGATGGAGATTGAGGATCTGCTTATCTTAGCTAGTGGTACACCGCAAGGGGGAGCTGCTGGTGCTCCTGCTCCTGATGTTGATACTGCGGAGATTGACGCAGAGCTGCCTTATGTTGGCATTTCATGTCTGCACTCAAGGGGGAGTATAAGCTGCTGGTATTTTATAAGCTGCTGGTATTTTTTGATTCTTTTGCTGCTCTGATGATTCGATATGGGTGTTATTTTGCTAAGCTGCTGGTATTTTTTGATTCTTTTGCTGCTCTGATGATTCGATATGGGTGTTATTTTGCTATGCTTTTCTGGTTGGATGGACAGACAGTTTGGTTCCGGTTATTGCTGATGGAGTGTGGATTCGAGATACTCAGTTTCTGGTCTGTAATAGTAAATAGGCCACATTATACTGTTGCTTGATGCTTGGTATTTCTGGTGAAGCATATCTTGATCAGATAGTGTTATATGTGGTGTTCTGAGTAGTGTTATGCAGTGGTTTTATTTTCTCTCTATGTTTAGTATTCTAGTTCGGGTGCGCTCGACTAGTACTTCATTTTAGAGAGTGTTTGTAGCAAGGGGGAGTGTTTTCTGCACTATGCATTCGAGTATGGCTATGTGGGTGCGCTCCTTGCCTACTTGATTTTGCATTGGGTGCTTTGTATCTTGGAGGAGTTGTGTGAGTTGTGTGGGTGTGTGTGATTGCATACATAAAATGCCAAGGGGGAGATTGTTGCTGCATGGATTGCATGGAGTATTTTTTATATGGCATGATTTATGTATGCGGAGGAATTCTTTGTTGCGTGCAATTCCTTGTGGATCAAGGATTACAAGATATATTATATTCTCTCCTTAATTAGAAGATTTGCATGAAGATTATATCTACCCTATTAAGGATATCTTTTCAAGATATGCATTAATTATCTCTTAGGGTTTTTCGTGAAGTATATAAGCTCGAGGATCTTATTGAAGCCGCTGCGCGTCTGGAGATATTATTGAGAGCTTGTCTTCTTCGTGTATTTTGAGAGATAAGTTTTGTTCTTTTCATTCATCAATAGTTGGGGTAGTTTGTTTATTGGTGAGTGATTGTAATACTTTGAACGTTCCCTCGTTCAAGGTCGGGTTTCATCTTTTCAATTCTGTGAAAAGAGTTTTGGGTAGACTAGTGAGAGTTTACCACGGATTCATTGGTGAGGAGTAGAGTCGGGTGAGGAGAGAACGCTCGGTGTTGCTGACGTTCACGAGTCTTGTATCCCTTATACTCATCATAGTGAATTGTTTCTTGGAATAGCTTCCCCCAGACGTAGGTGTGATTATCACCGAACTGGGTTACCAACTTGTGTTCTCAACTGTGTTACTTTCTGTGTTACGTGTTGAGTTACATTAGTCTACCAAAGTAGGGATTATACAATTTCAATTCTAAATAAGTTTACAACCATAATCTTACCATCTAAGAATGTTATTCACGTTTTTACAAACTAGTTTCAAAACTCACTATTTTTCTTACTTTTCTTATTAACAATATTCATGCTAAACAAACTTGTAATCATATTATAACCATATTCATATCTATTAAGCTTGTTACCATATTCTTACCAATTTAGTTTCTTACTGACTATTTTTTTCATTTGACTGTTACTAACCCAAAAGGTTGTAACCATATTCTTACCAACTAAATCTTGTACTAAAATTTTTAATCATATTCTAACCATATTCTAACCATATTCATAATAATTAACTTTCTAAACACATTCTTACCAAATAAGTTTCTTATTGTCTATTTGTTTTTTCATCTGACTTTTACTAACCCATATTCTTACTGCAATATTCGTGCAGGAAAATGCCCCCTCATGTGATTTTTGTTCATGGTGGTTCTTGGTTCAACAATATCTACAAAGGCGGTACCAAAGAGTACATACCCATGCCAGTTAGTGGATTAAGGTATATAGATTTGCTGTCGAAGATTGAAGATCGTTTGATGAAGGACCAATCAATGTATCAATTCAACATAGTTGCATTAGTTAAATATGACGAAGGTGGATTTATGAGATTTAAAGTGACTGACGACTATGAGTGGTCTATCTTGTTGGATACGATCGAAATTCCAATTCTATATGTCGATTCTTCTCCAAAATGCATTCTGTCCATGCCTATTCCCTCAAATGATCTGCTTGCTTTAGACGTTCGTGGTTATGACCCATTGGTTTCTCCATCTGATCCCAAACGTGTATCCAGTCAGCCCAAGAATGTTGGTTCACCGGAACTACCTTTGTTAGATCATGTTGCAATCCCTATTCGAACATATCACATTGATACTGACCAACTCAAGTCCGGGACATTTTTCAGTAATAAAGACAGCATGATTTCTGCAATACATTCTTACCATCTTAAAAACCATGTTGAGTTTCGTACCAATGTTTCAGATTTACGTAGATATCATGCTCAGTGTAAGTACGAATTAAGTTGTGTTTTCTCATTGCGAAGTAAGTCATTTGGGCGTATATGGAAAATATATGAGCATGTGGGTCACACTTGTATGAACTCTGCTGGGGTCGAGCCTAAAGTATCTTCAAGAGCTATAGCTGATTACGTTGCGCCTTCCATGACAGAGGATGGTTTCGTTGTGAGGCCACGTGATATTCAGGGTCAGTTTTTAAGAGAGTGTGGTGTTCGATTGAAATATTCAACAGCTTTAAAAGGCAAGAACCGAGCTTTGAAAAAAATATATGGAGATCATAAGAAGTCATTTAAAGAAATCCTCAGTTCTAACATTTCTTATATAATAGTATTTACCAATTACTCCTTTTCATATGGTTTTTTGTCCTTTTTGTAGGGTGTTGCCAAACATCTTTACATGCTTGAGCATATGAATCCCGGATCTGTGGTTGATTTACAGACGCTTGAAGATTCGTCATTCCAGTATTGTTACTTTGCGTTAGCTGCCTCAATAAGGGCTTTTCGTGCATGTCGTCCAGTAATTGTTATTGATGCAACACATCTAAAGGGAACATACAGGGGTGTTTTATTTGTTGCTTCTACTAAGGATGCAAATGAACAGATTGTGCCGTTGGCATGTGGTGTTGGCGACAAGGAGAATGACGAGTCATGGATATGGTTTCTCGATCATGTACGGAAGAGTTTTGGAACCCCGAAGGACTTGTTGATAGTGTCTGATCAACACGTTAGTATACACAACGCCGTTGAATTTGTGTTCCCAGGTAAGATCATACATTAGCTTGTAAGATTATAAGTATGGTCATTAGGATGAAATTGCTTCTTACATTCTGTCACATGAAATAGTTAATTTCTTACTATTAAAGGTAAGAATATATATATATATTCTTACCAAATTTAATATCAATGTTTTTACATACCTGCAGGTGTCCCACATGGTTTGTGCACATACCATATTCAGGGTAATCTAAAACCTTATGGTGTGGATGCCATTGAAATATTCCAAGCTGCTGCCAATGCATACAAGGAAGAAGATTTCAAAGAGATTATGGATAATTTGAATGAGTCTTGTCCAGGTGCTTACGCAAAGCTTATGGGCATCGGTCCAAATAAGTGGGCAAAGTGCAAGTGTCCAGTTCGTCGGTATGCATTTGGCACATCAAACGCTGTTGAATCGTTGAATGGGCGTCTGAAATGGGCTAGGAAACTCCCCATCACTGCCTTATTGAAATTTGCAAGTAATCTCACATTAGAATGGTTTTGTCAGCGTAGGAACAAAGCTGGTGAGAGGGCAAACGAGTTGTCTGAAAAAGCCGAGGAAAGATTGCGATTTTCAATTGCCAAAGGGAATTCGATGAGAGTTCAACCTTTATCTGATTTAATATTTAACATTATCTCTGCTTGTGATAGGAATATCGTGGATTTAGGCAAGAGAGAGTGCTCGTGCAAAAAATTTCAACTGGACCTTTTTCCATGCTCGCATGCTACCGCTGCAATTAGGTAACATTTATAACATTTTAAACCTAGTTGGTAAGAATTCTGTTAAGAAATATAGTTAGAATGTGCACTTATACTGTAAGCTTTTACAAATCTCCTAATACATTCTAACGACACAGGTATAAAAATGAAAATCCCGTTGGTTATGTGAACGCCTATTATTCGACAAAGACGTTGCGTGAGATATATGCAGGAATAATCATTCCTCTACCCGATGTTAAGGATTGGCAGATTCCTGAGCCAATTGAGTCTAGGGCTATAGGTACCCCTGAAAATCCAAAGCAAGCCGGAAGGCCGAGGGAAAAAAGGATGTTACCTGGAGGGCAACCCTTACCACAAGGGACAACTGTAAAGCGACGTCGCAATCCCAAGAAATGCGGTATATGTGGTATTATTGGGCACACTCGTCGAAAATGTCAAGATCCTCGTAGGTTTGAGTAATGTATGTAAGAATTATTTTTAATCTTACCTAGAACATGGTTATTTTTCTTTTGGATGTGCATGGAGAATATGTGAATAAGATTGTATCACATATTTTGGTACGCACATCAATTTTGTGTAACCACTACATTTTATTATGGTTACTTTTTTTGTGTAATATTGATATATGTAATCTGATTATTTTCAGATTAAACAAGTTAATTTTGTCTCCATTCGAAGAATCAGGCATTATCAATAATGTTGTAAGATTGTCAAGAATGTAGTAAGATTGTATCATGACTCTTACCATATCAAATAGGCGGAAACTTATGCATGATAACAGTTACAACAGTATGTAAGATTGTATCTTGAATCTTACCATCTTGATGTACAAAAGAAGGTAAGATTGTTCCATGAATCTTACTAAAACCTACAGGCATAAAGTCATGCTTGATGGCAGGAACAACAACAAGTAAGATTGTATCGTGAATCTTACCATCTCCAATAGGCAGAAACGCATGCATGATAACAGGTACGACAGGATGTAAGATTGTATATTGAATCTTACCATCTTGATGTACAAAGGAAGGTAAGATTGTATCATGAATCTTACCATCTATAACATGCATAAAGTCATGAATGATAACAGATACAACAGGATATAAGATTGTATCTTGAATCTTACCATCTTATGTACAACATAATGTAAGATTGTATACCATCTATGACAGGCATAAAGTCAGGCATTATAGTAGGAACAACAAAAAGTAAGATTGTATCTTGAATCTTACCATCTTGATGTACAAAAGAAGGTAAGATCGTATCGTGAATCTTACCATCTCCACTAGGCAGAGACGCATGCATGATAACATGTACAACAGGATGTCAGATTGTATCTTGAATCTTACCATCGTGATGTACAAATAAAGGTAAGATTGTATTTTGAATCTTACCATCTATAACAAGCATAAAGTCATGCATGATAGCAGGAACAACAGTCCCTAAGATTGTATCGTGAATCTTACCATCTCCAATAGGAAGAGACGCATGCATGATAACAGGTACAACAGGATGTAAGATTGTATCTTGAATCTTACCATCTTGATGTTCAAAAGAAGGTAAGATTGTATCGTGAATCTTACCATCTCTAACAGGCATAAAGTCATGAATGATAACAGATACAACAGGATGTAAGATTGTATCTTGAATCTTACCATCTTGATGTACTACAGAAGGTGAGATTGTATTAATAATCTTACCATCTATGACAGGCATAAAGTCATGCATTATAGTAGGAACAACAAAAAGTAAGATTGTATCTTGAATCTTACCATCTTGATGTACAAAAGAAGGTAAGATCGTATCGTGAATCTTACCATCTCCACTAGGCAGAGACGCATGCATGATAACAGGTATAACAGGATGTCAGATTGTATCTTGAATCTTACCATCGTGATGTACAACTAAAGGTAAGATTGTATTTTGAATCTTACCATCCATAACAAGCATAAAGTCATGCATGATAGCAGGAACAACAGTCCCTAAGATTGTATCGTGAATATTACCATCTCCAATAGGAAGAGACGCATGCATGATAACAGGTACAACAGGATGTAAGATTGTATCTTTAATCTTACCATCTTGATGTTCAAAAGAAGGTAAGATTGTATCGTGAATCTTACCATCTCTAACAGGCATAAAGTCATGAATGATAACAGATACAACAGGATGTAAGATTGTATCTTGAATCTTACCATCTTGATGTACTACAGAATGTGAGATTGTATTAATAATCTTACCATCTATGACAGGCATAAAGTCATGCATTATAGCAGGAACAACACAATAATAACAGGTACAACAGGATGTACAACAGCATTACACACTTGAATTATAACAGGTACAACAGAAGGTAAGATTGGATCTTGATCATCAATAATTATAATAAGTTATCACTGTACCCAAAAACAACGACGGTAACATTCGTAAGAATATACAAATTCTTACGACATTTACCAAGTCGCATACAAAAAAATATCATGTTTTCCCTACGACTAGGGCAGATCTACACACTTGATGGTTTGAATTAGTTTGTCTTCAATTTACAAAAAATACTTAAAACCACCTTTTCATGATGCTTTAGGAAGATCATCCAATATCATTGGAATTGTTGTGGCATCCGTGCTGTTGGAGTAAATTGTTTTTGCAACGTGGAAACGGTAGGCTTTAATCTCCTCCTTGGTACGAAGTGCATGAGTTGCGTCAGTCCTACCTATGAATCTCTCCACATACTTCAGGCAGCACAGAGCACTGTCCTCCTTGAATTTTGCACGGTATGCATTCCTACCTGAAGAGGGGCCGAAGATGATTTCCCACTGTGCATATTGTGGGGTACTCATGTTGTGCTTTTCGAAGTACCCTATTTTCTTCATCATCTGTGGCACCAATCGAGCCATTGGTAAGAATGTGTTTAGCCTCATTTTCTTATCTTCCTCTTGAAATGTGAATGCTCTTGGATCATGAATGGTAAGAATCTGCTCTTCCATGTCCATCACCACTGTCGCCCAATCATGAATTTCATCATCATCATCTTTATGAGTAGATCCAAAGCTGCACACAACAACGACCTAGACCCAAAAAGTTATATGCCTTGGACAGATACAAAGAGGATGTAAGATTGTATCTTGAATCTTACCATCTTATGTACAAGATAAGGTAAGATTGTATAAATAATCTTACCATCTATGACAGGCATAAAGTCAGGCATTATAGTAGGAACAACAAAAAGTAAGATTGTATCTATATTTTTTATTATATGTCATAGTGTTCGTACCTTTTCGTATTCAATCCACTCCTTAATGTTCTCACCCCATGCTGGGTAAGACCCATTAGTAAATACGAGGAGCCTCTCCATTTCCTCATCCGGGATATTTTCTTCGACACTTGGGTTGAACAAATCATAGTTGTACTCCCCCGATTCAGGTTTTTGATGGAGTGTTTCAAACACACTCTCAACCTCACACTGCACAAAACATCAAAATCAGATTTATGAAGTAAATACGATAAGGATGTATACCTTACACCAGTTTTTAACATAATTTAATCCTTCTTACCATGAAAAAACAACATGTCACGCCAATACTTTGGTCAACGGTGCGCAACCCTGCAAGTGTTGGGTTTGAACAGACTACTCCAAGGTAAGAAGTTACGTGGTCCTCCAAAAGTACGCTGCGTTCTTTTAGAATTTGCTCGAAAAACCCCCTGTCAACATCATCGTGCAAGCCCACGTTTCTCCTGTGTATGTTTTCATCTTTTTGCATTATGAAACAGGTCAAGGTACCAATCCAAGCAATACTATATATGCAAGCATGATAATAAACTCATTTGTAATGTTAATGCTAAACTTACAACTCATTTGCATCTTGTAAGAAAGTTCTGAATTTGTCGGGAGCTGGACGCCGGTCTTCCCTTAGGAATGGACTACGACACACTCGGGAAGGATACATGATCCTTGTCGGTCGAACGCTCTTTGTGTGCCCTCGCAAGACAGGGTGCTGTTCCACAGCTTCTACGATCTCAAGTTTATCGTACTCCCGATCTATCTGCGTGTCCGTCAAGAAACTTTCCTGTTCCAGAAGGACATGCCATTGTTTTAATAATCACTCATTCCATGTTGGTAAGAATGTAATGAGAAATATTTCGAAGGAAGGTAAGAATTAAAATTAATTCTTACCATCCCTGTTGCAATTCTACGGTGCGAATGGTAAGAAGTAGTTCTCCGTACCATTTAGTGCACCACATTAATAATAATGGGAAATTGTGATATTGGTACGAAGGATTACATTCATACTATTCGTACGTTCGAATTATAATGCAACGGAAATTACATATTTTTATGAAAAAAAAGATACAAAACGCAAAATTGTCCAAAGTAACATCCCCCTTTGGAATAGGAAAAAAAAAAAAAAAAAAACAAAAAAAACAAAAAAAAAACAAAACACACAAATGTAAACCATTGTTTGTCCTTAAACCCATCAGATTTTTTTTTCAAATTTTTACCTGCTCATTCACCTCCGGCAGAGGTAATGGCATCCCTTCGACCTGCTGCACTGCTGTTGGGGCTGTTGCTGCTATTGGAGCTGTTGGGGCTGTGGCTGCTATTGGAGCTGTTGGGGTTGATGCTGCTGGGGCTGTTGCTGATGGGGCTGCTGCTGCTGGGGCTGGTGCTGGGGCTGCTGCTTGGGCTGCTGCAGGGGCTGTTGCGATGGCTGATTGTGGCGCCTTCTCTGATGTTTTCTCTTGAGTTAGACCCAAAGAGAACATAGAAGGCTCTCCGCGTTCAAAAAGTTTTGTAGGTTGAACGGGAGTATTGGCCACAATTTCATCCAGCCCGCGTGGAACCCCTTGAGCCGCAACAGGTGTGTCCTCAATGACTTCGTCCTCCCCGTATCCAGCACCTCCTTCGTAGTAATTGTGTGGCTCGGGTGCATCCAGCAGGATTTTACCAACCTCCTTGGCAACTTTCTTGGCAAGCCCCTTCAGCAGATTTTTTTCAAATTCACCAAACATGAGCTTCATCTGCTCAAGGCTCTTACCAACCGCATTAGCAGCTGCCGTCTCCGCAGCTGCCGAGATCTGAGCATGGCTCACAGTTGCCACAGTTGCCATTTCAGTTTTTGGTGCTTCCCCATCCTCATCTTCTTCCCCTGCATCTGCATCATCTCCCCCCCTCGTCCTTTTCTTCAGGGCATCACTGGGATCATACTTGAAGGCAAATGGCTTGGTTTCTGGATCATCAGACAAGGATATCCAGAATCCTTCAAGCTTCTCTTCCTCGGTTGGCTTCAGCCTACGAACAAGCCCCTGCAAACACCACATTCTTACCAATCATAAGTATTTTGACAAATTTTTACAAACACATTCTTACCACAAATACTACAAACACATTATTACAAACAAATTCTTACCACAGTTTTTTACAAACACATTCTTACCACAGTTTTTTACAAACATTCTTACCACAAATACATTCTTACCATAAATCATTAAAAATGCACCAATTTTTAGAAACACATTCTTACCAACACATTCTCATGTTTTGATTTCCGATAATAGTTTCTTACCACAAATACTACAATCTTACCAAATCATCAATAAATTGTTGTAAATCATAGAACACATTCCTACCAAAGTTGATAAATCACATGACTACCAAACTGTAAGTAACACATTCCTATCAAATCATCAATAAATTGTCACATTTTTTAAAACACATCCCTACCAAAGTTGATAAAACACATACCATTAACAACACATTATTAGAAGGTGACACATTTTCATGCACATTGCATGCACATTGCTACTGTAAGGATTCAATGTCTACCCAAACAATCGGATTATAAAGTCTTACTAACAAAACATACCTCTTTGATTTCGTCGTCCTTCGGATAACGTCTTTCCTTGACGAAGGAGTATTGAACGAAACGCGGGATCTGCGTATCCTTGCCCCTGAGGCCAACAACCTTACCAAAGGTTGGAAAGGCCTCAAAAATCCAAGCCTGTTCACCCAAAAAAAAAAATAAGAGCAGAAGTTAGATAAACCATCTTTTATTAATTAATGTAAACAAAAAAATAACAATACTCACACAAAAAGCCACCGTATTCCCCTTGATCCCGTAGTTCATTTTTCCTTTCCCCTTCTTCGGGATACCCCTTATAGCCTCTAGCAGCACCTGGTATGATAGACTCCCCCATGGGAAGTTTTCCCACTCCTCCTCAGTTTCAAGCAACACCCACATCCAAAGCGGTATTTTTTTTTTCGTCGTATCGACCCCAAGGGCGAACCCCAAGCAAAGTAGCAGCTTCGACAGCTTCACCCAGTCTTCGGGCGTTGCTGTCACGACCCGCCCGCCAGAACTTGGCTGAAGGAGGTCGCGACTCAAGAAAAGGGAAAAAAAGAAATAAAATAAACGAACGACATGAGGTGGAATGATGTGACAACATAGCATTGAGATACATTCAAACTCTCTATCATTCGTCGAGAATGAATGGAGGAAGGTACTGTTCATCAACGGAAGCGCTTTACATGAAATGAGCGGAAGCGTTGTTCAAGAAAAAAAAAGCAATGTCTATAATGGAGCTGAAACGTTGCAACGATACATAGAATAGAATCTAGTCTGACTACATAAAAATCACAGCGGAAGAACGTGAGATGCATGTATGGAGACATGCACCACCAAGAGGCTTCAATACCTTCCATGCTCGACAAAAGCTCCTTCCGGCAACTTCACTTCATCCTGTTCAACCTGCACATGGGAGATATGTACAGGGCTGAGTACTTTAAAGTACTCAGTGGACACGTGCCAAAACATTTTTAATTGTCAGCCATTCAAGTGAATCATAGGGGTTTTCGGAAAAGACCTATGTTCACAAAAACATTTTCTTTATAAAAGAGTGCCTGCGCAGGCTAAGTTCTCTGGTGTAATCCGTCATATCTGAGCTATGGGTGTATCCGGAGTGGTTGGCCACCCTCCCGGATACCTGACCGCGCCAACCTGCGTTAGCTAACGGTAAACTGAGTGCACTAACTCACCGAGGTCTTGACCTCGATGAGCCCGAATCGTTCTGATAACTGAGGCATAAGCCTTTAAACTGAGGCATAAGCCTTTCCAAGATAGACTTCATACAAAAAAAAAACATTTTATGGTCTGACAATTCTTTAAGAAAAGAATTATAGCATAAAGAAACATTTTAGTTTTCTGAAAGCCCACCTCGATAGCTTTCCTTTCCTGGATATGATTTATATAACTCTGAGCGCCGCCTTAGTCTCGGCCTTTTCCTTCGCCTAACCTCGTTCAAAGAACGTAAAATGAGAAACTTGAAATGAAATCGATAATCTTATCGATCTATGCGAAGGTTGTCTTTTATCGAGGTTGTATTCTCTTTTATTGATAGCGCTATCATGAGTATTCTTTTGATCGAGAGTTTCTCGATCCTCATTTGAAATCGATCACTTCGATTGATTCTTGTGTCTTATAGTCTTTTCATCCTCGACAGAAATCGCAGGATATTCGATTAAGCCATTAATAAGGCTTAGTGATTTTATTACGTGATATAAGCGGTCTACACTTATAAGGTTATCATGATTGGGCTGATTTATTATTAATTCTAAGGTTAATACTTAAAAGGGGTCCAATAGAATCTTAGTAGTTAGGCCGATATCGTAGGTCCGATGAAATATTAATTCAAGCTCGTAAATCTGTCCCGAGCGGCCCACATCCTCTGGTTGGAAAATCAGTCCAATGGAATAATTATTTCGGCCCAACTGGTTATTTATCTCAGCCCATTTGAAGAATAAGAGTCTAGTCCAACAATTAATTATTCTCGGCCCAACTAATAAATAGTTCTCGGCCCAACTGATTAGTAATTTCAGCCCAACTGAATTAGTGGCCCCGGCCCAAACGAATAACAATCCGGCCCAATGACCTTCCTCGGCCCATGGGCTCACCCGGCCTGAGTCCAAACCCGGCCCGGTTTAACACTTGGCAAACACTCACCTCTCTCTCCCTCTCTCTCTCTCTCTACGCATAACTCCCCCCTCTCTGAATTTTTTTCTCGGCAGCCCTTCCGATACGCCATCCCCGTCCGTTTTTCATCTCCCCGCCGACGAGCGTCGGCCGGCGGCCTCCCTTGCCGTCGGTCGGCGTCCTCTCTCTCCTCAATTATTGATCAATCCAGGAATTTGGAAAAGAAGGAGCCCTAAATTCTGAAGATAGGGGAAAATCCGCCGGCTCCGCCTCCTCCGGCGTCGGCTTTGCCTCCATCGACGCGGTGCGCCGACAGCCTCTCTCTCTCCATTCGCGGCTTACCCAGCGGAGCCGCTCGTCTCCGCCCAGTCGCGTCGCCGCCGCGCCACCTGCTGCCATCGCCGTCTGTTGCCGCGGCATCTGCTGCTGGCGGCGTTCCTCTCGCCTGGCCGCGACTCACCTTATTCTGCCTTCGATGCCCTAGCCCTTGTGGTTAGGGCTCGTCTCTTTTTTTCTCGTTGTTGCTTTCTCGGCCAGGAGCCTCTGCTCCCGCCAGAACGCCGTCGCCATCGCTTCTCTCTCTCTGATTTCTCCTCGACGCCGGTGGCGATGCCTCCGCCGGTGTCTCCTCCTCTTCTTCTTCTCCTTCTTCTTCTTCTTCTTCTTCGCTTCTAGCCTTTCTCACCCTTCCTCTCTGCTTGCAGGTCCTATTGCGGCGAACTCCGGGCCGCAACGATGCTACAGCTGCCGGTGGTGAACGGAGACGTTGGGGTCTCCCGGTTCCGTCCCCGACCCTTCTCGGCTTCTCTGCCTTCTCCGGCAGTCTCTACGCGCCGTTGGCAGGGCCGACGAGGTACAACTCTCGAACTCTCTCTTTCGTTTTATGCTTGGTTTATTATGGTTTATGAGGTTGGGTTGAGCAGTGAGTGAAGATATGTTGTTGATGAATTATTGAGGGATTTTTCCAGATTTTATCATGCTCGATGTTGGTGCTCTTGTTGGGCTGAAAGTGGTTAACATGCAAGTATACCTTAATCGTTTTGAGGCTCGTTATAACTGAGATTTTAGGACTTAGCGATGAATTCAAATCTGATTTTTAAGCTTCCCTACACATGCAACTATTTAATCGAGTCTTCTATGTGTTCATGCTTGGTCTAAGACCTTAAGTATGTTATTCATGCTTCGTGTGGTGTCTAGAGCTTTAGATCGATCATTGCATGCTGTTTTCAGTTTTTGAGGGAGGGTGTAAACATGCTTAAGGCTTGCTAGTGCTAGAGGGGGTTGTGAAGAAACCTTACTCGTGTGTAGAGGTCGAATTTAGAGTGGTTACGAGCTGGTTTTGGTGGCTGTCCCCTCTCGTTCTCCCCCTTGTACGCCTTCCCTTCTCTTCGTCTTTCTTCCTAGAGTGTGTGGTGAGATCCTTAGTTGGTCTAGATGAGTTAGAGATCAAAAGGGTGAGGGATTTTTAGGCTTTACCTAGTGAAAATCGAAGTATTTCGACGTCTTGAAGGCTGAGTTAGGGCTGTCCCTCTTCAAGCCCGCTCCGATCGTCTCTTCCCTCTCTCGTTCCTCTTCCTAGAGGTAGTAGGGTGGAAGCTCTTAGTTAGGCTACATAAGTGTGGCTTGAAGGGAGGGGATTCGAGGTCTTACCGAAGTGTTTCGAGGCCTCGAAAGGGCTGGGAACGGCTGCCCTCTTGCTGGAATTTGGTCTTTCTTCTACGTTGCTTGCTCTCTACCTTGCTCTCTAACTTGTGTGAAATTGTGGGTGAATGAATGAAGACTAGTGATGTTTCTTTGATTTGTTTTGTTGTAGGGTGGAGGCTTATGCATGGAGGAGGCTTCTCATCATTGTAATGGGGGAAAGAGAAAGATTGTGGATTGGCCATTAGTTGGGGTGCTTGCAGGTCTTGAGTGAGAGGGGAGGCAAGAAGTTGTTGCCGTGCATGCCTTGAGGATTTTGGGGATTTCCTATGCAAAGTGTAATGATGAGAGGAATTAATGATGTGCTAATTCTTCTCTTAATTGTAGTTAGAGGTGCTTAGTGGTTCTTGATTATGTTGAGATGAATTGAGGAAGGTTATGGGATGCTGGAACGCCTACTGTTAGGCGCGACTAATCTGCTCCCCTTTCTTCTCCCCTTTTTTTTTTTTTCAAATGTTGACATGGAAATACTATGGGCTTGAAATATTGGTCTTGGGCTTTCGTAATCATTGTCATTGGGTATTAAGTCTGAAACGGGCTCCCTCTCTTGGGCCAATTAAAATCGAACTAATAATCGTGAAGTGGGCCTCGATCACTAAGTGGGCCTCGGTCCTTAAATAAAAACTAATCGATTTGTTTTATTGGGTCTTTCTTTAAATAATTCGACTTTCATTTGGCAATATTAATATTACCAAATATAACGCTACTATTTGTAGCACTTAAAATTTGTTAAACTAATAATAGTAATAACACTCTAAATTTTAAAATAATGCCGAAGTTTTTATTTAACCACTAAATAAAACTGCGGCCATTACAGTTGCCTCCACCTCTCTCCCCTGAACCGTGAACGTTCTTTCTAAAAAAGCATTACGGACATCACAAAGGCGTGTCCCTGGATTTGCCCCAAACAGTCGTTCGTAAGTAGAGTTAGGGGGCAGTGTTTGCTCTGCGTATGGATCGAAGGTAGAAGGCCCGAATTTGAGTCCACTGACCAAAGCGTATCGACTCTTGAGAACCTCAAAACTTTCCTCCCAACTTTGAAAAATAAAGACGTTGGATCAAAGTTAGGCTCTGGAACAACCTGGTCAGAAATCAAGAAAGTAAGAATCTTTTTCTAGTAAAGTAGTATTACCAATAGCATGGATTAAAGTATGTATGATTAATGTAAGAATATGAAATTATTATACCTGGTGACAAACCACATAGTGCATCATTTTCCCGCACCGAATTGTTGACGCATCCAGCCTAGTGAATTGTCCCATACATGAATTCCTAATTAAGTTTGCCATTCTCACACTCAGTTTCTTTGTCAGCAATGTATTAACCTCCCCAGCCAACAATTCGTACCCCGCTGGAATAACCTTTTTAAACATAGGCAGAAGCTCCAACCTCTCATACCTCCATTCGACCTACAACGTTTTACAAAAACATTCAGCACACAATAGCAGATTCTCCTTAGAAAAACATAAACATTCTTACTAACAATATATTTACATCATAATATCACCAGTTCTTACCAAGAAAAACCTACATTCTTACAAACAAAAACAGATTCCCCCTATAGCAACTTTAACATTCATACCAACAACTTATTTACATCATAATATCACAAGTTCTTACAAAGGAAAACCTACATTCTTGCAAACAAAAACATATTCTTCTTATAAAAACTACCTACATTCTTACAAACAACATATGTAGATCATAATATTACCAGTTCTTACCAACAAAAACCTACATTCTTACCATAAAAAAAGATTCTCCTTAGAAAAACTTCTATATTCTTACTAACAAAATTTGTAGATTATATCACCAGTTCTTACCAACAAAAACCTAAATTATTACCAAAAAAATATTCACCCCATAGCAACTTTAACATTCATACCAACAACATATTTACATCATAATATCACAAGTTCTTACCAAGAAAAACCTACAATCGTACAAACAAAAACATATCCTTCTAATAAAAAATTATACATTCTTACTAACAACATAAGTAGATCATAATATGACCAGTTCTTACCAATAAAAACCTACATTCTTACCAAAAAAAAGATTCTACCTATAAACAACATATTTACAGCAGAATCTCACCATTTCTTTTCTTAGAAAAACCTACATTCTTACAAACAAATACAGATTCTTACCACCACGAAGAACATCACCAATAAGAACAATTTTTTTATCAAACCAACCGAACATAAGCTTCCAGTTTTTTACAAGCAAATTTGTGCAATCGAAGACTTGTTAATCAAAAAAAACTTCCATATTCTGACAATATTTTTTGATAATGCACATATTCTTAAAGACAAAAACAGATTCTTCTTATAAAAACTACCTACATTCTTACTAACAACATATGTACATCATAATATCACCAGTTCTTACCAACAAAACCTACATTCTTACCAAAAAAGGGGGGGTGTTGTACAGTCGAATACTCAAATCCAGGAAGAAATCAAAACCCCCAACCAAATCCAAGGAAGAAATCAAAACCCCCAACCAAATCTATCGAATTTTTAACATGCATTACAAAAGGGGGGTGTTGTACAGTCGATACTCAAACCCAGGAAGAAATCAAACCCCCCAAGCAAGAACAAAGGTTTGAAAACAGTAAACCCTAGGTTTTGCATACCCAAATTCTATTTGGGAAATCAGAAACCTAGTTTCTTACCTCTTCATCAATGAACGGGTAGCCGCTTTTCTTCCGGGCCTTCGTCGTCTCCTCCACGCTGACAACTTCAATTTCCTCCGGCAGCTTCGTCGTCTCCTCAGCATCCCGCTTCCGTTTGCTGCTTCGACTTCGTGTTGCCATGGAATCTTACGAGAGGAGAACGGTATGTAGAAACGAGATGGATGGTGCTGTCGAAGAAGTTGACGGCGAGAGAGAGGTGGAGAACGGTTTGCAGAAAAAAAACGGGAGGAGAGAAGAAGAGAAGTGGGGAGTTGACGGTGGGTTTCTGATGAGATTGGGTAGTTGGGGGTAGTAATGGGGAGTTGAAGGGTTTCTCACGTTCTCCGAGGTGGTGAGAATTGAAATCAGATTTTTCCCATTTGAATTTCCCCCTCCTTCCAAAACTGAATACAAGGGTATTTTAGTCCCATTTGGCAAAATATGGGTATATTGGTGTTTTTCTTATATGAGGGTATATATTAGTCTTTCTCTTAAGCATAATAGGTAGAAAGATTTTTGCCCCAAAAATATATATGTGTGTTTATATTAGGTAGACAAATGGTAAAAAAAATAGTGTTTTCATAACGGGCCCTATTAGCCCATGGGCCTCGGGCTTTTTTGGCCTAAGCCCGTAAAGGCCCATCGGCCTGCCGGGTCGGGCTAATTAGGCCCGTGTTTTTCTAGGCCTCTATTTCTAGAGTCCAACCTAACCTAAACTTCGGGTAGGTCGGGTCGGCCCATTGGGTCGGGCCAAGTTTGACAGCTCTAAGAGAATGTGCAATGTTCAGACCATTTTTTTTTTTTATAGAAAGATTGAAGTATGAAGTCACTATAAGATCAAAGAGATCGAAGTATGAAGTCACTATAAGATCAAAGGTGATGCTATATGTTTAGTGTCATTTTGTTAGGATTTAGTTGTTATTTGTTATTTGTATTTGTGTCGTTTTTATGTCGTTTTGCGTTTTTGTTGCTATGATATTGGTGTTTGTAGTGTTTTGATAGTAAGAGGCGAGGAAGTCGAGAAGGAGAAGAAAGAAGTGAAAAAATGAGTCAAAGATGGAGAATATTAATTGCGTATGGGGTGTGGAGCGCTCGCTCGAATTGTCAAGATCAAAAAGAGGAAAGGGCGAGTGTCAATTGGAGCGCCCGCTCTATGCTTTTGGAGTGCTCGCTCGCTGCATCAAGATCAAGAAGCAAAGGCGTAGCACATTTGGAGCGATCGCTCGCATGGTGGAGAGCGTCCGCTCGCATGGTGGAGAGCGTCCGCTCGCTTGGAGTTTCAGCTGAGCGCTCGCTCGCTTCATGGCGAGCGCTTGCTCGTGTCATCTGCGAGTTTTATTTTATATTTTCTTGTTTAACTCAACTTTACCTTGTTATATATATATATATATATATATATGTGTGTGTGTGTGTGTGTGTGTGCCATTAGGGCACGAAAACGAGACACCTTTTATCTTCCGTTTTCAGTTTCGAATACTCTAGTTTTAGTTTTTATTGCTTTCAATTTGTTCCAGATCAGATTCTGCAAGTTTTTATTCAAGTTCCTTTCGTTCGTTCGTGTTCTTCGTTCTTGTTTTAATTCGTAAGTTATTCATTTCTTTCCTTTCGTTTAATTAACTGCGTTCTTAGTTTCCTAGATTTAATTTCTTAAGTTCTACGTTTAATTCTTTCGTTCGTTCTTGGGTTCGTAATTTTATTTCGTTTTTCAAGTTCTTAAAGTTAGATTTCTTTTTCTAGATTTTCAGATTTAATTATTTATGTCTAGATTCGTTTCCTTCGTTGCTTTCACTCTTAATTTCTCTACGATTTATGTCTAGGTAATTTAATTGTTTTTATTTAATTCCTTAGATTAATTAGTTTAGATTATTTCTTTGCTTTTTAGATTAGATTATTTATTTGCTTTGATTTAATTGCTTTGATTTATTTTATTGCCTAGGATTTAAAACCAAAAACTCAAAATTCTATTTACTTGTTTTCTTAGATTTAGGCTAGGTTGTTTTGCTACATGATTATTTGCCCTGCAAAGTTTTCTTTGAGATTCGACTTAGGGTTTTGCTTACTAAGTGCTATGATAGATTTTGTTATATTGCAAACACTTTTTGATGGAACACTATAAATTATAATTAATCATTTTCGGTGTGATCTTTTGCTTCACTCTTTCAATACACTCGCCCATTGGTGCGGACTCTTCACACACTAAAACTTTCTTACTCAATGAACCTTATTCTGTTTAAGCAAGATTTGATTTGAGCGTTGGAATCTTTTCCCAAAGTATCCCCTCAGGCTTCATTTTGCAGATTCTAGTCGAGTCCCTTTCGGATATTCTCACGACCACCGCGTGCATTGCAAACTCGATCAGCTTATCTTCAACTTGAGAAAGGCATACATTCATCTTTATTCCATGTTTTAGATTTCCAACCTAAACCTATCAACTAGCATCGTGTGTTAGAAAAGATTAAGGCGTCAATTTTTCATCATCTTTCTTTTAATTGATTCTACCTCGGTCGGTAGCAAAAATGGAAAACATCAATTTCCTAACTCAACTACATAAACCTCTGCACGTGTATATATAGCCAGGTGTATATATAGCCAGGCGATAAGTTCGATCCTCCATGTTCCAATTTTTAAATTCCACATCATAACTGTTCTTAGAAAAACACACACACAAAATAAATTGAATTCAAAGTCCCATTAGTCAATATTAATGCTAATCAAATTACTTTAAAAAAAAAGGATAATCCAATTATTTGAAAAGGTCTAATTGTATGTATTAAAGTGATAATAGTCATATCCCTTCCTTTCTAACTAATTACTTTGATTAATTGTACAAAGCTTTGATGTCTATGAATCTATTTATGGTGCTACGTCAAATATCTATGTGTACATTATTTTAGCATCTTATTTAATGTATTAGGTCTTGAAATTTCAATTAACAGCTGGCCAAATTTCAACTTCTGCATGTAACCTATTATTGTTGCAATTTCATAAGTATCACTTAATTGCATTGACAAACTATCATGTGTCGTTTTGAGTTTTTCAGCAACTTTAAATACCGACTAATATTATACTCCTTTTGTTTTACCTTGAGCGACCCATTATAATTTATACGTGAAGTATAAAATAATAGAATGAATCACTTACGTTGAGACAGTAAGAGAAAAGGGAGTCTAAAGAAAGTCTACAAAAATTAAGTGAATGTGTGAAAACAATTCCTTAAGTGAAAGTGTGAACAATTCCTTATACTATGTATAAATTCAATTTTGACCGTCACCCACAACAGAATTGGACTATATTATAGGGCAACACAAGAACTCAAAAATTCTGCGTTCTCTTTGATGCGAAAAGAAAATAAGAGAAAAAAGAAAATCACACTAAAAATTCTACCGTTTTCGTCACCTTTTCTTACCTTTTATCAATGAGGGGGAATTTTACTCTTTAAATTGGAGAAAATATTTACAACACCAAATTGGAGATATAATATCTTCTCTCCATTGTAGTGCAAATGAAGGGGGGGAAATAGAAAATGTGAGAAATAAGGAGGATTTTAAAGGTGATTTTCTCTTTTCTCTCATTTTCTTTCGCATCAAAGAGAACGCAACCTAAATATTAATCATGTAGATTGCCTAGACTTCCCATTTTCTTATAGGGCGTAGCTACTTTCTAAGGCTATTCCCGTCGTGCCGGGCGTCGGAGGTTCGCCGGCAACTTCAAGCCCACCTTGAGGTATACACAAAATAACTTAAACTATCAAAGTTATACACAAATTTAGCATATATATGTTAGTATGTAACACAGAAAAGTGGGGGATGATTAAAAAAACTCAATCAAAGACAATGTCATATGGAACAACGCAATCTTAGTTCAAATTATCACAGTGATGGACCTTCTCGATAGAATATATACAACTATGGCGATCCCTGTGTCGCCTAATGAACATAATGTTGCAGATGATCAACTTAAATGGACTAGTGGTAAACGGGAACCCCAACAAACAGTTGTTTAAATAAAGATTCAAAAATTTCTCCACTCATTTTGAAAAAAACCCTCCCAAGGTAGAATGCGTTGGAGGTGAATAACAAGCAACTGCAGTATATTTCTATGATGTATTGATGCGAGCACGGTGTTGTTTGCTGATTTGTCTATGGTAGACTAACAAGTCTCAAATTCGTATACAACTTTAATGAGGAATGACATGCTAGTCACCTTCGTGATCATCTTTGCGTTGGACATTATTTTATTTGATTTTTTCAATTGTAATATATCAAAGCTCGATTTATTTTATTATACATTTTTTGAATTTAGAAGAAAAACGAACAAATCGAGCATTGATAGTATTTTTTTTAGATTTATGATTTCAATATTAATTTATAAGGTATTAGAATATATTACAATTGAAAAAATTGAACAAAATAATGTCGAAATTAAAAAATAACGAAGGCACCCACGAAGGTGACTTCCATAAGATGACTAGCATATCACTTCTCCAACTTTAATACTTCCTCTGTCTCACGATTGATGACCCCCTTTCCTTATTGGGCCGTCTCACGATTCTTGACCCCTTTCCATTTAAGGAAATAATTAACTTTCTAACTACACAATTAGTTCTCCCTTATTACAATTAACATCCTTATTAAATAAATATCAACAAAAAAAAAAAAAATTCTGCAATTTATATATATATACCGAAACTTTATATATATATATACTGAAAAAATTTAACAATAATAAAAAAAATATCATCATAAATAAAATAAAATAAAATAAAAATTTAACAATAATAAATAAAAAATATCATCATAAATAAAATAAAATAAAATAAAATAAAATAAAAATTTAACAATAATAAAAATTGTTGGTATATATATGTAAATAAAATAATAATAATAAAAATCAATATATATATATATATATATATATATATATATACCGAAAAATTTTATTTTATTATTTATTTTATTTATTATTAAATATTTTTATTATTATAATAATAATAGTAATAATAATATTTTATTTTATTAAATATTTTTATTATTTATTATTAAATATTTGAACAAAATATTATTTTATCAAAATATTATTATTAAATATTTAATAATAATATTATTATTACTATTATTATTATTAATATTATTATTATTATTATCAAAATATTTTATTTAATAATAATCAATAAAAAATTAATATTATTATTTATTTTATTTATTTTAATTTACTAAATATTTAATGCAAAATACATAAACAAAATTGCACAACTAAACAACACACTTAAAACACTAAACACTCTCGTCTTAAAAAGAAAGGGCTCATGAATCCTGAGCCAGATGAAGTATTCTGGATTATTTTGTTTAATATCGAGATAAATAAATTCTCATAATTTTAATCTAATAATAACTGGTAGTACTCCATAATAATTCCAGTCTCAGATTGGTGGGAACGCAGGCATTAAAATTCACATGGCGGTAAAAGAAAGCGACGTCCGTCACGGAGCGTGGACCTCACGCGTCCTAGCGAGCGCGTGGAGATAAACAATCTCACACACACAGAGGTCCGCCATTTCTGTCGTTACCGGAGAAGCATTTAATGCCTCTGTTCACAGCCCACACTCCTCACCAATAAACTCATTGAGTAGTTGCACCCCTGCTGCGCATGGTACCTTGCGCTTCGCGGTGTTGTACCTCGACGCGGATTTTCACCTCCGATTGCGAAATGCATGCGGATTTCCGCGGAATGTTGAAATTGAGGGACAGAGATGCGTTGAGAGCTTGAGAGAATATAATTGGCGACCGGGGCAGAAATTCAACAAACACATGCAGTTGGGAGGGTGAAAATGCAGTGGCCATAAATGCGAAAGCTCCAACCGTATGTTAACTCATCGCCATTAATGCCGCCAACTAACATTGCCAGCCCCAAAATTGCCTTTACTAGTTCCTCCACCGCCGCATTTTTGGTGCTGAAATTGTGAGATTCCTGTTCCACACACACACTGCTGTTTTGCTTCGGTTTTGGAGGGCGGGTGGATGTGGAGCTCGGCGGAGAATTTGTCGGCGCGATCGGAGTCGTTTAGGGAGGATGGGGACGACGAGGAGGCGCTGCGGTGGGCGGCGCTGGAGCGGCTGCCGACGTACCGCCGCGTCAGGCGAGGGATCTTCAGGAACATGGTCGGCGATTCGAAGGAGATCGACGTCGACAAGATGTTAGCCGAGGAGCAGAAACTCGTTCTCGACCGCCTGGTTAACTCGGTCGACGATGATTGGGAGAAGTTCTTCACGCGCGTACGGCGCCGTTATGACAGGTTCGTTTCCATCTTCTTTATCTCATTCTTCTTGGGTTGATTTTAACAGATTCAATTTCATGATCTCGTTATTTTTGATTCATTTAATTTCTATTGATTTAATTTCGCGATTTCGTTTATATTTTTTTGCGTCTATTAAACTTCTATTGATTTTTTTTTTTTTTGAATATAAACTTCTATTGATTTAATTTCGTGATTTCTTTAATATCTTTTGAGTCGATTGTTGTTGTTAGATTGAACACTCGAAGTGAGGATGGTCAAAATATATAATATATAAACCTTGCTATATCTCGTATATGGGTATTGTCTCATTCCGTGTATGGAAAATGTTTGAATGACGAAACGAATTTTTTGAAAATTTGCTTGATAATCATTTTAATGAAAAAACAATAATCTATATCAGGAATTTCATCTAACTACGGAGTGGCACACTAATCATGAGTTAGAGAATTTGATCTAAGCCTAAACCACTAATTCACTATTTGGGAATAGTAGTATTTATTAGTAGGGGACTCTTGTGCTTGTTGGTAATTTCACGTTATAGACAATGACATTTTTTCACGTGTTGGTTGGTAGGCGATTGATTTAATATTGGTTTCATTTGGGGACTAACGAAGTGGTATTAGATTATATAATCTCACTATTAGTCCAACAAAAGAAGGAAAAAACAATACTATCTCACTCACTAATGATGGGAGACAACAGGTCTGATAAGTATTGGTTTTATTGGATGTACAAAGCTATCACTTTCCATTGCAAGTATTGTTTTTCAGTACTGTTTTTGATGACCATATAGACCTTATCTTGAAACATGTACAAAGACTTTGACAAATGCCCTTTAACATGCTAACTATTTATATGATTATGAAAATGATATTAAATGGTTTGAATTGCAATTATATCTCAACTAATATACTGCAAAAGGTTCTAACTTAATTGTCTATATAAATATCTTTAGTACTATATGATTACTTAATCTAAGATGTGGATTTTCTATTATTTGACTAAGTCAACTAAACCTTGATTGTATGGTCTGATACAAATTGTGTGGTGGGTTTACACAGTGTCTACGGAAGTTCTTCTATGTTCTAAGGTTGTCAAGCAAGTAGACAAGGGCACATTTTCGCTTAAATTTCTTGATTATCTTCTTTCTTGGAGTTGTTAGAAAAAAAGTTTCATGGAAGACCAAATGACACTGGAAAACAAAATTCTATTGGCCAAAAACTTTTAATGTGCCATTGTTTTGTAGGTATTAACATCAACAAAGATCTTATTATTAGACAAAAATCATGGGTGGTTACCTATTTTCCGACTCACTTGTATACAGATGATCGTATGGCTAGAGTTGCCATCCATTGGTACCAGTTTTATTGTGGTGCCAAAGTTATGCTTGAATATGAATTAGAACATGCAAACAACTTCTGCTAGCTTCTTGCGATCTTGACGGAAGAAGTGGGCTTTCCTTTAATTTGGTGAATATGCTAACCATCTGACCTCTGTTAATACTTCTAAGGTGGATAATATATTTACTATATTTGGAGAACATACAGGACTTTACCTCTTCATCACTAATTATTGCTAGTACTGCCAGAGAACATATGACATGAAAGTTACTAGAATCATATCTTATTTGGATGTATAGTAGTAGAAATATAGATAATGCATGAGATTCTAACTTCAATGCAAGCTTCGACTAATTAAATTAGAGAGGTCTATGTAATATTTCCTTGAGATGAAGCATGGTTTCTGTAAAGAGTATACATAAAGAACTGGAAATAAATAAAATTAGAAAATCTTCACCTTTTAAAACCTTTAGGATATCCTAGAAAGGGAACAGAGGGTGAGGGAGACAGAGAAAGGTGAAGATGCACAAAAGGAGAGAATTCAGCCTAAATTGTATGTTAGTAGGTCAGCTCTCATAATTTACGTTCAGGGACATAATTACGTTCTAAATTTGTCTAATTTATATAATTTCCACATGAATTACAACCTGACACTAAATGTTTGGATGCATGATCATATTCTTTTATTTTGGTGAATCAAACCCTTGGTTTCCTTATTCCCTATTAATGGAATTAGATCACAGCATATGTTAATACAAATAAGATGTCAGATGCTAGCAAATACATTGCATTAGCAACATTCACCTGATAAATTAGAAAATGCTTGATTATGTTAATGTGCTTTTCTGAATCTTTATCTTCCAGTCATTAATTTCATAGTGAGTTTCAAAATTTGTTCGCCAATTGAATGGTTAGTTATCTTATTCGTTAACTAAGAAGCTAAATTAGACCTAAAATGAAAGCTTAGGGGTGCCAGTGAAACAAACATACAAATAGGGATCACATTAACATTTTGTGCAAAGGTTGAGGCCAAATTGCAGCTACTCAAGACGTTTATTCTATATTTGTTTTGCATTCCACTCTTCTTCACCCCCTTTTCAAGTTTGTATCTGGAAGTTACCACCATTCCTTTAATGTCAAATGGTTTCCTAAAATTCTTGGGGTAAAGTATGTTTGAAAAAAAAAAAAAAAAATCTGATGGGATAGTAGTTCTAGTTGTTGTACCACTAAGGTTTTGTGACAAGCATGCCTCAACCTTGGAATTCCTGCTGTGTTCAAACATAAGCTTGAAATATTGGAGTTTATGGATGTTTAATGCCTATTACATATTATTGCAGAGTTGATCTGGACTTCCCCAAAGTTGAAGTTAGATTTAACCATTTGACAGTTGCATCATCTGTTCACATTGGTAGCAGAGCTTTGCCTACACTTTCAAATTTTGTCATCAACATGGCTGAGGTGCAACATGGACTCTTGTACCTTTAATAGTTGTGCTTGCTTTGTTTAAATTATCTGGCTTCTGACTAATTTCTCAATTGTCTCAGTCTTTACTCAGGAAGCTAAGAATATACTCTGGTGATAAAATGAAGCTGACAATTTTAGATGACATTAGTGGGATGATACGGCCAGGAAGGCATGTATTTCATTTGTCATAATAGTCTACTTTGCAGTTTGTTCATATATCTTATGTTGTGCTTGTTTATTTTAGGTTAACATTATTACTAGGTCCTCCAAGCTCTGGAAAGAGTACTCTGCTCTTAGCCTTAGCTGGACAACTCAAATCGGATCTTCAGGTACAAAAGTTTCTTAAAATGTATCTTCCTTTTTCATGAATATGCAGGCACTGATTGAATGGTACTTAAACGGTTTAACATGATGAAGCTTTGATATTTAAGGTGTCAGGTAAAGTAACCTATAACGGGCATGGTCTTAGTGAGTTTGTGCCCCAAAGAACATCTGCTTATGTCAGTCAACAAGATTGGCACGTCGCAGAGATGACAGTAAGAGAAACACTCGACTTTTCAGCACATTGTCAGGGTGTTGGTCCTAAATATGGTAAGAATGATATTTTTCTGTTAGCATACATAGGTTTGCTAAATGCTGACCCTTCTACTTGTACCAGATATGCTTTTGGAACTTTCAAGAAGAGAGAAGCTTTCTGAAATTAAGCCTGATGAAGATCTAGACATTTTCATGAAGGTGAATATATCATGAGAGACTTTTAAGTCTGTAATGTAAATGCATAATTCTCTTGCTTTTCTAAAAATAAATATTGTGAGACAAGTTACTCCCTAATCTATCGTGCATTAACCTAATTGGATGCCAGTCTTACTGATCTAAATAGACACATCATTACATATTTAACAAGGCCAAAACAATTTGTAAGCCTCATTAATTTCTTTCCTGCTCATGAATTTCTAATAGCATCACTCGTTATATTTCAATATTCATTTGTTATTCTCCATTAACAATTACAGTGGGTCCTCTTCATGATATCAGTTTACTCCCTTCATTCCTTTGAAGTTGCAACCTGGTCCGGACACACTTGAAGTTCTTTAATAGAAACTCCATTATGTTTGCCAGAACCACATTTAGGGTCTTCAAGAAGTTGAAAGACTATATACGACTTCTTTTTTTGTTTGCTTCACTCAATAGCTTAATGACCAGAATAAGTAGATTCATACAATTTCAAATAAGAGCACTTGTTTTCATTTCCATGTCAAATGCATCAGCTACTTAGGAAATAGCGAGAAGAAAATGTATAAACATTGGTGAATGTATTTTGGTTAGGATCGTCTCAGACTCTCAGTAGCTGTTTCACACAGTAATGTAGTGGCCCTGATGGGTGGCATGTCTATGTCGGTTAAGGATTGGCTGGCCTCAAGTCCCTGTAGCTGTTTCTTACATTATCTGATTGCGGAGAACGTTTATGTGCTTGCTCTTCAGGCATTACTGCTGTTGGTTTTCAATATTAATTTGCCAGTGTGTTTGGAATCCTGGAGTATCAGTACTGTCTTTAGGACTAATTTATTAGTCTCATCATCATCCTGATCATGTTTTCATTTAGATACTGGTCACACTAGAAAAGATCACCATTCATCTTCGCACCCAAACATAGATGGGCTTGAATATAATCATAATAACCCTCTTCACATCACATCATCCCATGGGTCCATGCAGGATGCTTGCTTATGGATCTTTGTGGTTAGTGCTTAATAAGATAAGAACTTTTATCATCTTATTACTAAATCTATACATGGTTAGCATAAATCCCGTAATCTCATCTCGTACTTTGAAGTCATTTGTTCTTTATTTGGAACAAAAAACACCTTGATTGTCAAGTAGAGGATGTTACATTGTAAAAAGGAAAAAAAAAAAAAAAAAAAAGTTGCCAATTTTTCCTAATGTTTAATCTTTTCAACCCTTTGGTTTCAAATATTTGACTTACAAACTGAATTTGTTATCATTGCACAGGCATTGTCTTTGGCAGGTAAGGATACAGGCCTTTCCGTGGAGTACATTTTGAAGGTATTTTCTAATACTGAATTTGCTTAACATTGTCTTGCTCAGTCTGCGATAATCTTATCATATTATTCTGAAATAACGTAATTAGTTTACATTTCTGGCAGAAGCATTTTAAACATTTTTGTGAATGGATCTCCCTGAATTAGCCTTATGGTGATCTTGGAAGCAGTTGGTTCAAAATGTATAGCGATGTACAGTCGATAATGTCCCAGTCTAGAGTTGTCATCTACAACGCATTGCACTTAACTATAGCCTAACTTAACTAGGCTCATTAGTACTTCTTAAAAGTCCACCAAACAGTGAATTTATCAAGCTTTCAACTACCACAACATTATGAGATTGAAGAGTTTTAACAGTGTATACAATCAATACTAGATCCTTATTATATATAGTGAATGTTTCCACTCCTGCCGCATCCATAATTTCAAGCTTTTAGATGTCTCTTGAGAATGTTGACACAATCATATGTTCCTTACGATCAAATGAGTTTGTATGCTAAAACTGCTTGTGTAATGAAAAATAATAGCCGGTCTGTTTGACACCAGGCCATTTTTCAAATAGTTGATTCATGGTATTAACAAATAGCTCTTAAAGATTTTAGGATTGGACATTTGTGCTGATACCCTTGCTGGGGATGAAATGATTAAGGGGATTTCTGGTGGTCAGAAAAAGCGCTTGACAACAGGTACATGGGCTAAAATTCTGGTTTTGGGTTACAGCAAATACATGATGTAATTATAAGCTCACTTAGCTGTCCATTGTCAGGTGAAATATTAGTGGGTCCGTCAAGAGTGCTGTTCATGGATGAGATATCAAATGGTCTTGATAGTTCAACAACTTACCAAATTGTTAAGTATCTTAGACATTCAACCCGGGCACTTGAAGGAACCACTTTGATTACTCTGCTTCAACCAGCACCTGAGACATACGAGTTATTCGACGATATCATTCTCTTGTCTGAGGGGAAAATTGTATACCAGGGACCTCGCGCAGCTGTCCTTCAATTCTTCGGATATATGGGTTTCCGATGTCCTGAGCGGAAAAATGTTGCGGACTTCCTTCAAGAAGTATGATTAAGACAGCCTTAGTTGATTATGTATTACTCCGTATGTTTTTACTTTTCTTGCTTATGTTGTTCTCTTTTTGTAGGTTGTTTCGAGGAAGGATCAAGAGCAGTATTGGGCTTTACCTGATCAGCCTTACAGATACATACCTATCGTAAAGTTTGCCGAAGCTTTCAGCTCATACAACATCGGGAAGAACTTATCTGATGAGATGGATATCCCTTATGATAAGCGCTATAGCCACCCTGCAGCCTTATCATCTTCTAGATATGGAGCCAAAAAGATGGATCTTCTGAGAACCAACTTTAATTGGCAGTTGCTTCTAATGAAGCGCAATATGTTTATCTATGTTTTCAAATTTATACAGGTAATATCATCAAAACGTCCCAAGCTTTAATTTATGAACGTAGATGATTAACATTAGCTCTGATAACTGCGTCAACGTTGTGTAAAGTTATTTGACTCATGCTGATGCATGCATGTTACCTTTTGCAGTTGCTTTTGGTTGCTCTGATTACCATGAGTGTCTTCTGCCGGACCACAATGCATCATGATACCATAGATGATGCAGGGCTTTATTTGGGAGAATTATATTTTTCAATGGTGATAATTCTTTTCAATGGCTTCACTGAGGTTTCCATGTTGGTGGCCAAGCTTCCAATTTTGTACAAGCACAGAGACTTGCACTTCTACCCTTGTTGGGCATATACAATGCCTTCATGGCTCTTGAGTGTTCCAACCTCACTGATTGAATCTGGTTTCTGGGTGGCAGTAACATACTATGTCGTTGGATTTGATCCAAACATTACCAGGTCAACCCAGTTCTAACATTTTTCTGCATAATTATTATTGATAAATGAAGACTTTGCATTGATATTTGAGAACACAGATTCCTACGGCAGTTTCTTCTTTACTTCTTTCTCCATCAAATGTCTATATCTCTTTTCCGCCTGATGGGTTCCCTGGGCCGAAGCATGATTGTAGCAAATACTTTTGGATCCTTTGCCATGTTGATAGTCATGGCTCTTGGGGGGTACATCATTTCAAGAGGTAAATTGATCTCTTATGGCTCCTTTATTGGATAATGCTGGTTATTATATCCTTGAAGATCAATACATTCAATCTCAATTGCGTATTTTGACAGATAGGATTCCTAACTGGTGGATCTGGGGAAATTGGGTTTCTCCATTAATGTATGCTCAAGAAGCTGCCAGTGTGAATGAATTCCTAGGGCATTCCTGGGATAAGGTACGTGTTATATAATAATTGGTACTTCAGAAAGCATAGTTTGGAATCAACTGGTAATTATGCAAACCTTATGTGGAAATCCAATTGCTGATACTAGCTCTGCAATGTTTTACATGATGTGATTTCTATTTTCTCAAGACAAAAGGAGAGAAGGAAAAAAGAGAAATTAAAAGTATCATGTTCTATATCTATTCTGAAACGAGAAAACAAGCAAATCGGTTTCGACCTTTGGAACTGATTCGTTGTATATTATATTGAGTGATCAGATGTTACACTACATCTTAGTAATTATAAGGAAGTTAGATCTGTGTCAAACACATGCACTGATGTTCAACTTCATATGTTTGTAGAGAAGTGCAGATAATTCGACGCTAGGCCTTGCACTGCTAAAATCTCGCAGTTTGTTCCCAGAAAGTTACTGGTATTGGATCGGGATAGGCGCCTTGATCGGCTATACAGTCTTATTCAATGTCCTTTTTACCTTTTTTCTCGCAATTCTAAATCGTAAGTCTAACATTCTTATAATTTTTTCCACTTATGCCGTCAAACACATACTATATCTTGGCGATACTGACCTTTTCCTTTTTCTATTTTGTCATATTTTAAATACCTTTAGCGCTAGGTAAACGTCAAGCTATTGTATCTAAGGAAGATCTTGAGGACAGGGAGAAGATGATGAAAGGAGAGCCTGTTGTAATCCAGCTCAGAGAATTTTTACAGTACTCGGGGTCTTTTGCCAGTAAGAAAACTTGGTTTCTTGTCTGTTCGCCGTAGTAAAATGGTTGCAGAAACAATTTCTTCTCCTGCATGTAAATAATTTCAATTATCTGTTCATGACCAGTTTTGCTATGTGCTAACTTTCGTTTATTGTATTACTCAGAGAAGAGCTTTAAATCAAAAGGTATGGTGCTTCCTTTCGAGCCACTTGCGATGTCTTTCAGCAATATCTGTTACTATGTGGACGTGCCCTTAGTGAGTGTGCCCTTCATTAATTTTCAATTATCATTTCTTGTATGTTTGTTTCCCTATATTAAGTTTGTACATATGATTTCAGGAACTGAAGCAGCAGGGCATATCAGAAGAGAAATTGCAATTATTGAATAACATTACAGGGGCATTCAGGCCCGGTGTGCTAACTGCTCTGGTTGGAGTTAGTGGTGCTGGGAAAACCACCCTTATGGATGTATTAGCTGGTAGGAAAACAGGTGGAATTATAGAAGGAAACGTCAGTATATCTGGGTATCCGAAGAAGCAAGAGACATTTGCTAGAATATCAGGATACTGCGAGCAAAATGATATTCACTCTCCCTGCTTAACAGTTCATGAATCACTTTTGTTCTCTGCTTGGCTGCGGTTGCCATCTGATATTGACTTGGAAACCCAAAAGGTATAGTACCTTGGCTATTCCAGGGACGGATTTTTATTTATTTCATGTATAAAAGTTAATTTTATAAAATATACTAATACTATAAAACGAGGATCATGAAATAGATTTATTTATTTAAAGAGTTCAATAAATGTTTATATGTGATTTATATTTCTCAAGTTTGTCTTTGTATTCAGAAATTCCTATACTCTACAAATTATTTCAAGAAATCTCGCATATAAGTAAATTTAGATTTTACTAATTCTTTCAAATGGTTTGATCTGACATCTTAGTCACATGTAAACTATTTGAGTAACTTGTACAAAATTGAATTTCAACAGATTTTGTTTCAGTTTTTTTTTTTTTAAATTTATTTTAATTATAGAGAATAGCTTGCCCCCCTTTCAAATTTCTGGCTCCATCATTGGTTATGCTGTTCATATATTCTGGAATCAAATGACTCATGCACTTGTACACTCTCAGGCATTTGTAGAAGAGGTTATGGAACTTGTGGAGCTCATTCCTCTGAAAGGCGCCTTGGTAGGTCTACCAGGGATTGATGGACTATCAACTGAGCAAAGAAAGCGCCTTACTATTGCCATTGAACTTGTAGCCAACCCTTCCATAGTATTTATGGATGAACCCACATCAGGGTTGGATGCACGAGCTGCAGCAATTGTTATGAGGACTGTCAGGAATATCGTTAATACGGGAAGAACAATAGTTTGCACGATTCATCAACCCAGCATCGACATATTTGAATCCTTTGACGAGGTTCTTCTCATCTTAATCTCTAGAAATCTGCATCATACCAGCATTATTATAATAATCAGTGTACACAGCCATACTGTTTATTTCTCACATAACATGTTGGTGCTTTCCAGGACACTAATATGGGTAATAATAGTCGGAATGTATCTTCAATTTGATCCAGAAAAAGGAAGCATGAAAAAAAAAACATTTATGTTATTTATGTCTCTCTATTAGATATTAAGTTGTTGGCTTGCACAGGTAGCATGCCAATTTTCGATTTGGCAGAGTACTTGTAATATTTGATAGAATTCTTTTGGTTCTATTCTACACGGTTTCCGTAATATAAAGTAGATTTGTTTTGGTTTCAAATGGCCGCCTTCCTATGAAATGTCAACTTTGTTGCTGATATTCAGATTGTCTCACTTTATGGTTCAGCTTTTGTTAATGAAGAGGGGAGGAGAGCTCATTTATGCCGGTCCACTTGGTCCTAAGTCAGCCAAACTGATAGAGTATTTTGAGGTTTGACATTTTACATTAATTTATTTCGATTTACTGATGCGGTCATCAAGTTATTTTACGAATCTCCCATATACATGCTGTTTAGGCGATTGATGGGGTCCAAAGAATCAAGCCTGGATATAATCCTTCTACATGGATGTTAGAGGTTACATCATCAGTAGAAGAACACCGTCTGGGAATTGATTTTGCCGAAGTTTATAGAAAATCAGATCTTTATCAGTATGTACAAGAGCTTAGAGTTTCTGAATAGTTTGCTCTATATTTTGCTTTAGTTATTTAATTCTCACAATTCCTCTTTCTCTTCTGTTTCAGATTCAATAAACGTTTGGTCGAGAGGTTAAGCAAGCCAAGCGTTGACACGAAAGATCTTGATTTTCCTACAAAATATTGTCGGTCAAATTTTGATCAATTTGTGGCTTGCCTATGGAAGCAACACCTCTCTTACTGGCGAAACCCACAATACACTGCAGTTCGGTTTTTCTACACAGTGATAATATCACTAATGCTGGGGACTATTTGTTGGGACTTCGGTTCCAAAAGGTATATACCTTCAGCTTATATTATTAATATTCTACGGGAGGTGACACTTGACTGTTATTACGTTTTTTCATTAAATTGTAAAGTCCATAAGCTATCAGCCATCAGGCATTTTGTCGCTTAACAAGCTGGTGACTGGTGAGAGGTCCTACACTTCACCATGCCACCAAAATTAGTTATTAGAAGGTGTCTGGCAGTAGTACACGAAGGACTTATATTGCCCCCACTTGAAATGGAAGTTTACATGTTTTTGTGCCTCCGAGAGTAAAAATGAATTCAAGCTATCCAATTACGGATCCACAACATGCTAGACGAGTTTAATTATGAATGCCTACTCCATCAGAATACAGCCCATTGTCATTTCTTACGCATGTGTCCTGAACTAACTGAATTAGTCACCTCCAAATTTTTTAGAAGCCGTTTTCTATTTCTTCGTGGAGTATGTTATTACCATGGGTCCATGCTTTCATAATTGATCAACCATAGAAAATACCTCTGTATTATTTATCAGACTCGTAATTGGTATATGTAGAAAATTAATGCAATGTAGCATCCTTTCTTCTGTCTTCTTTCTTTATATACTTCTATCATGTTTAACATACTTCCATTTTCTTATGCATCACAGGGAATCACAGCAGGACATTTTTAATGCCATGGGATCAATGTATGCTGCAGTGCTATTCATTGGAATTACGAATGCTACAGCTGTCCAACCAGTTGTTTCTGTTGAAAGATTTGTGTCATATAGAGAGAGAGCAGCAGGAACATATTCAGCTTTGCCATTTGCATTTGCTCAGGTATTACCTCTGTTATTTCTCGAACTAAAATCTCAGTTTGCTTCATTCTCAGCTAGTCCATTGTAATTATAGAATAGAATAAAATAGAGAGAGAAAATATGCTGTGCTAACAAGTACGAAGGCTCCCGTCTGTAGACAGAGTCGAAACTAGGTTAACATCTTTACATGAACTTTACAACGTTTCTTTTGCTGCAGGTGGCTATTGAGTTTCCTTATGTATTGTCTCAAGCTCTAATCTACTCCACAATTTTTTACTCAATGGCTTCGTTCGAGTGGACACTCTCAAAGTTCGTGTGGTACATATTTTTTATGTACTTCACTATGTTGTATTTCACCTTTTACGGCATGATGACTACTGCCGTAACACCCAACCACAACGTGGCTGCCATTATAGCTGCCCCCTTCTACATGCTATGGAATCTCTTCAGCGGATTCATGATTCCTCATAAGGTATTTAACACCTTTGCTCATTTATCCTAAGTTGCAGGCATCTTCGTTTCTAGTTCTCGAACAAATGTATATAATTTTAAACTACTGCAGAGAATTCCAATATGGTGGAGATGGTACTATTGGGCTAACCCCGTGGCTTGGAGTCTATACGGCCTCGTGGCTTCTCAATACTCAGACATCGAAACACCCATAAAACTCTCTAACGGAGTCGACGTGCTGCAAACGAGGTTGTTAATCAAGCATGTTTTCGGGTTCAGGCATGAGTTCATAAGCGTCGCAGGAATCATGGTGGTCGGGTTCTGCCTGCTATTCGCTGTGATCTTCGCGTTTGCGATCAAATCATTCAACTTCCAGAGGAGGTGATTGTGGTTGATCGATCAATACTGATAAGAATTGTAAATTTTGTAATCACAAGAGGGTGCTTATCATATTCATTTGCATCTCAAATAAAATTATATGAAAAACATTAGATTCGTTGAAAGATTGAATTACATACTTATAGGCACGTTAGGATAGTGAAGGTGGTATAGACAACATTCAAAGTGACGTTTTTGTGTAATCTTAGTTTACCATTTTTGATGTATTTTCTATATTGTATTTTTATAATAAACTATCAACATTTCATGCCTATAGCTTCATGGAGAGGTGAGCTTCGTAAGCGTTCGTTTGGATTATCTATTGCATTTTGACGTAACATTTTCATAGTTAATCATTTTGAAAATTTTATGAACACGTGGTTACCCTCTCCATTGATGCAATACAAATCCACTCACATGAATTAATGCAATGACATGATGAGAAAAATCTAAAGCTCGAATTACTTTGTTATTATTAATATATCATGGTTAAGAAGTAAAGTATTTTTTTTACTAAAAAATATTATGAGCCATAATATAGGTTCTTGCTCTCATAATACAAGTAGCACAAATATTATTTGATTTTGAATTAAAAAAAAATGAAATTATTAAAATATGAAAAGCATGAAAATCTGAACTAAATAAAAATTCAAATACTAGTGAGTCTAGCAGTTGGGAATTGAGTTTTGGGACTAAAGGTTTTAAGTTCAAATCATTTGTGGCGCAACCTCGAAAATTTCGGTTGTTAAAGCTTAAAAAATAACTTTAAAGAATGCTTCACCTCTATTATATATAATGTCATGTTCTTAATTTTGGAAAAAAACTTAATTATTCAAGAGGTGAGAATCATAATTTATAAATTATAGATTAATTTTGGAGAAAAAAAAAAAACCCTTAATTTTTCAAGGGGTGAGAATCATATTTTTTTTTTACATATACTTATTTTCGTCTTAAGAAAAATCATGACACGAATTATAGGACGCATGGAGTATTTATTCGGCTTTCGTGACCTTCTTACATTTCATTAAGAGTGTTTATTGGAAAGTAAATTAGTATAAAATGTGTATGTGTGTTGACCCAACATCGGTTGTTAATAGTTATAACCTAGGAAGCACGAGGACGTTCACAGGGCAGACGTATCCATACCGGGGACGTTCTGGAGACGGGGACATCCTGATACGCCTAAAATACATTCTTAAGGCATTTTTTACAACGACTTAATTTTTTTATTTTTATAAATATGTTCAAAGATGGTGATGAATGAGAGTGTGGTCTTTAATTGTATTATGATGAAATTTTATTTATTTTTGGAGTATTTTAATGTTTATAGATGTATTAGTAACTATTAAGAGAATGTTTGATTTGATATTTATTTAAGTTTATTATGAACTAGTACTCGCCCGCGCGCGATGCACAGCCCTTTAAGTTACGAATTTTTTTACGAACAGTAAACCGTAACGTAAGCATACAAATAAAACGAACAAACGCATATAACAGTAGACCACTAAAACACAACAAAACTACAAAGCGAATACAAAGTTAGAGCAGTAAAAGATAATACAAAGAGCAAACGGATACAATGTTAGAGCACTAAACGACAATATGTTATACATTTCGGAAAACTTCCTTATATACAACATTTTTCGTGGTAGTACTATCATTTCTATCGTCTTCAGATATCAAAATCTTCAATCCACGACGACTCCGTACTCTCGATACAACAACATATAATTGACCATGTGTAAACACAGGTTTTGGCAAGAATAACCCAACATGAGAAAGCGATTGTCCTTGACTCTTGTTGATCGTCATTGCATAAGATACGATCAAAGGAAACTGCCTTCGCTCAAACTTGAACGGCAAAGTCATATCAGCCGGAGTCAAAGACAACCTTGGAATCAATACATTTTGATTTGCATTGTGGCCTGTAAGGATTTTAGCTTCCAAAACATAAGTGCCCAACCTGGTAATCATCAATCTCGTCCCATTGCACAAGCCATTCGCATGATCAATATTCCTCAACAGTATAACCGGAGTTCCAACCTTCAAACACAATTCATGATTCGGCACACCAGAGCACTTGATAGTATTCAAGAAATCGGGAGTATGCACTTGCTGAAACATCTCACTACCCGAATCAGACCTGCTCATCGAATCCGAACTTCTATATAAAACGCCGTCACTCTTGTTCAAAGAACTCATGTACTCATTCACAGATTCAACTGCATGAAGAGTAGGTGCAAGAATTGCTCTATCATGTAGATACGACGTGTCTTCAGCATCGGCAGAATATGTTGGATTTCGTATTGTTGACTATGCATTCAATTGGATTGCCTGACCATTTCATCAATATATCATCAGGAATATCGATGTCAACATGACCATCATTTGGACCTCCAAGGTTTCCATCACCTATATCAGCGATCCATTTAGAGAATTCCTCCAATTCTCTAGCCTCATCAGGGGAACTTGCATTTTCAAGACGCATATTTTTCGTCAACCGTAAAACCTTACAATCTTTCCAAAGATATGAAGAATTTATGGTTGCGAAAACAGTATCCTGTCTGGTTCCTTTTTGGATAACTGGCAAAATCTGTCTGAAATCTCCTCCAAACACAACAGTCTTGCCACCAAAAGGCAATGACGAACTCAATGGGTTCTGAAAACGCATTAAATCCCGTAGAGTCTTGTCCAAAGCTTCAAAATAATGCTTACGCACCATCGGGGCCTCATCCCAAATAATAAGCTTGCACCTAACAATAAGCTGAGCTAGTGGACTACCTTGGCTAATGTTACACGTGGTGTCCTCATTAGGATGTAGAGGAATCTTGAATCTCGAATGAGTTGTCCTCCCTCCAGGCAATAATAGAGCAGCAATACCACTCGAAGCTACATTCAAAACTATTTCTCCCTTGGATCTAAGGCTTGCAGATAACATTTTCCATATGAATGTTTTGCCTGTGCCTCCATATCCATATAGAAAGAACATCCCACCCGATCTCGAGCTCGTTGCATTTATGATAGTATCATAAACACGACGCTGCTCATCAGTAAGCTTGGCAAACAAATCCTTGAGCTCTTTAGATAAAGCTTCACGATCATATGGCATTTCGTCATGGATCAATCTATTTCCATGGAAATGTAAGAAATCATCACTCGGATACAGCATGCCGTGAAAATCCTGCAGACTCCTACCAAGGCTTTTCAATAGTTTCTCAATTTCAACAAGAGCATAACCGTTAATCTGATCTTCGCTCAATTGAAGCTCTGCGTTTTAAATATATGAACAAATATATATAAAGATTGATCAATGTAATTATACAATAAAGAAATCATATTAACAAAAAAACAAAACATTTAATGCACAAAATACATTACCTGGATGACGAAACAAAGTCCTTTGTCTGTATAAGATATCATCTGATAAATATTCCCAGCAAGCATTCCAGACATCTTCAGGACGTCCTAAAGAATCAGTCGAGAGAAGAGTGACGAAAAGATACCTCAAAGACATGGCCGACGCCCAAAAACTTGCTTCAGTAATAGCATAGATGTATTCTTTGTCATCACTCAACAATCCATAGGCTTGGCAAGCATCCTTGAACATGTCGTATACAACTCCATTAACTGTTATGATGTCTTCGAAACATGTAGGTCCACGTACTATGGAGAGCAAACATCTCAAATAATACATCTCACCACTTCCAGGAGGCACATAAAATATTCTACCAACTGCGAAACCCCTTTTTCTTTCCTCCCACATTCTTGTATCATTCTTCCAAACAAACTTAGTTGGAAATTCATCGTACGTGAGTTCTCTTGCTTTTGGAAATTTCTTATTTGCCTCAAACCACGCCAAAAACATGCTTTCTCCAACTCTAGGTTGCTCCACGACCCGATCAATTGGAACATAGTCAGGAAACACTACACTCTGTTGGCCAGGAAGGTGAAAACTCAACCTTTCAACTGAAGGGGATTTGTTGAATCTCATACCCCAAAATTCGCCAAGCAGCCTCACACGGTGATATGTATCTACAATCATAATACATCTGCACCTCATCAACTGGTTTGGCCTCCCCTTCATCATCTGGAGTCTTATAAAAAGCCGCCGTGACACCATCACGTCCCTTGTTGATATACTTGAACAAATATTTTATGGATCGAGACTGATTGCACCACTCCACATTTATGTGTGCTCCATACTTCATCAGAAGATAACGATTGTACGGAACAACATACCTATTATCCAACGGCACACCATTCCTCATAACCGATCGTCCATTATTCCTACGCCTGTATACCGGATATCCATCCTTATCCATGGTCGTTTCATCAACATATTTCTTTGGAAAATATTTAGTACAACGACGCGTATCGGGATCCATGCAAGGTGCACTGATGTTCGCGGGTCCACACGGGCCATGAATCATGCTATCCTTTACCGCCTCATAATACTTTGGATCTGTATCTTTATCCGGTATTTCAGCTGAAATGATTTCATCGATTTTTTCCGGAGGAGAATCCTTGTCAATGTTTGAAAGGAAAAACAATATGTGTGCATGGGGAAGGCCACGTTTTTGAAATTCAATTGTGTATACAACTGAAACAAAAATATTAAAATGTATTAATTTATGCATGTAATATAGAAAATAATGTAGCATTACAAAATGATAAAGAATGGAGTACCTGATTTAACGTTTCCAAAAGGTTTCTTCTTACAGAGATCTTCGATTAACTTATCCAGCTTCATCTTGAAAACACGACAAACTGTAAGTGGACAGTCTTCCGGTTTCAACCCTTGACTTTGCACGTACCGTGAAATCTCTGGCCATTTAGGATTGCATGTAAATGTGATGAATAAGTTGGGATATCCAGCCCATTTGCAAATTGCCATTGCATCCTGATAACTTTGAATCATGAATCGAGCTCCTCCAGTGAAAGTAGAAGGCAATATGATTCTCTTGCCTTGAGTTGCTGCATTTGTCTCCCCTTTCGTAAGAGCATCTTCTAAGCCCTTATACAAATCGCATCTCAAATTTTACTGATTCAAATGTACGTACTTTAATCTGGCCGATTCAATCATGGTGTACGCGTCAACAATGAACTGTTGGTGTAGACGTCTAGAAGCAAGGATGGTTTTAGCTTCTAACTCTCTTTCATGCAATCGAAAAGCGAAGAATTCTTTCATACTCACATTCTTTCGATCATTAGAAGCGTTGCTACTACGAACATTACAAAGAGGAATATCTTCGCGATAGCCATCCTCACCGTATGGGAACAACAACGGATATTGCAAACCAAGACAAGCTGCATTCAACTCATTGATGCGCTTTAAGACACTAGATCGCGTTTCAATGATTAAATCTCTATCTCCCAACGATTCATCGAAATCACCTACGATCAAAGCTGCTACTTCCGACATTGTTGGCAAATTGTACGTTCGAGCATCGCGACCTCTTCTACCAATAAGCTTTATCTTTACATCAGATTGTCCAACATCGACAATTTTCTCTTTTGCCATTCTAAATGTCTTCACCAAGACATTATTCTCATCTAGCATTGCCTTCAAATCGGAAACAATCTCTGCATGCAAATTGTTCATGCTGTTGTTTTTTCTAAATAAAGAAATATATACAATGTTATAAATAACATGATATATAATATACAATTTTAATTAAAGAGGATAAAAGTTGTATTTGAATAGTAACAATTACTTACCTAACGGACTGCATGCGATTCGCAATTTCATTTTCCGTATTGTATATGTACATCTGGCCGAATAGTGGTGGTTTACCTTCAAGGGGCATTAAACTCCCTATCAAATGGTAATTTTGGCCACTCAATCGAAATGTTGGAGGTCCACCACCATTGTTCACAGCGAAATCAATGGTTCCTCCCATCGATGTGAAAGCAAACATGCTATTGTACGACCGAATATTCTGTTGAAAATGTTTGCTCTTCGCATCATTTCCCCAAAGCAAATCACTTAACAACGTTGGCGGTCTTTACAATCTAGGGAGCCGTACTTTACCATTTTGGCAACACAACGAATACTTCGGATTTAGTCTAGTGTTGCCGTGCTGTTTTTCACCAATCCAAAAATAAGCTTTACAGAACTCACATTGATAGACTGGATCACCAAGATCATCATAATCTGTGCAATTTATATGAAACAAAAAAATTATTTATGGGAATTATAAAAATATATTTAATGTTACAACGTCATAATAACAAAAAGTATATATTAAATATTATACAACAATACTGTAAAATAAAATTCCCATAAATATACTTACCAATCTCTTTATTCAACAAATTCGATGAACGCTGTCTGCCACATCGGTTATCCCTTGTCAACTGAACAACTTCAGATGTTTGGCAAGTACCCTCACCAGAAAATCGATGAACGCCCATCATTGCTTCAAACTCATAAGAATCTAATAAACATATTTTGCATGTTAGCAAAAATAAATAAAATAAAATATAAAGCAAATAATTTAATTAGAAACTAAAAAATTTGTAAATACCAATTTCAGAAATCGGTTCAACATTTATACGAATAGTTCCAGATTCCGCTGAGTTTCCACGAATCTCTGCATTGTCTAATTATAACGAACAATTTCATAATAGTTAGATAAAATATACTTTGAATGAGTAGGAAATATATAAACAATCATATAAAAGATAAATTTTTTTTGATATTACAAAATATTAAATACCAATTTCAATATCTTCAACAATGATATCAATCAGTTCAGCATCTTTCATATACTCATCAATGGGTACGTCACCTAAATAAAATGCAAAATATGAACATTAAAAAACAAATACATACAATATTATCGTTACACTTGATAAAAGAAAAATAAATAATTTGTTACCTATATTATATGATTCTTCACTGGTGATGTCAATTAAATCATTGTCCACCATCGATTCATCAGCTGCAAAACGAAAATCAACATTAATTTCAAATGATAAATAGTATAAAATGATTCTTATAAATTGCTATAATATTAATAATTAAAAATAAGAAAGTTTTTAAAATTTATAAGTTAATTTATTGAATAAGAAATATAAGTTAATTTATTGAATAAGAAAAATAATTTCTTAGTAAATACATTAAATTTTTAAAAAATAGATTAAAAAATTATACACCTTGCAAATAATATTGTGTAAATAATGTATAAATAATTATCATAAATCTTAAAATTTGTCGAGCATATTTTAAAAAGAGAAAATATACCCACTTGTCTATCTAGCTTAAGGAAAAACAATACTTGTTCAAAACTTAAAAAAACTTAAAATCTATCTAAGTTTCACTTGAGTGGACAAAAATACCCCCCCTAACAACTATTTCACTTTT
Organism: Thymus mandschuricus; assembly: GCA_029379335.1. Taxonomy (NCBI): domain Eukaryota; kingdom Viridiplantae; phylum Streptophyta; class Magnoliopsida; order Lamiales; family Lamiaceae; genus Thymus; species Thymus mandschuricus. The sequence continues at coordinate 2,706,579 of CM057081.1, read as the reverse complement.
TAGACATTTGAAATCACTTTTCATTCTTCTTTCTTCCCTCTTCTTTCTTCCATCTTCTTTCATCTTCTCCACTTATCGTCGGCCGGCGCACGGCGATGGCTTCCTCAGCGGCTGTCAACGTCGACCATCTTCCGGCTACATTGTTTTTCCGGCAAGTGTTGTAGACGGTCGGACCTTTCATCTTCTACACTTCTTCCCTCTTCTTTCTTCCATCTTCTTTCATCTTCTCCACTTCTCGTCGGCCGGCGCACGGCGATGTCTTCATCAGCTGATGTCAACGTCGACCATTTTCCGGCTACATTGTTTTTCCGGCAAGTGTTGTAGACGCATACTCTTTTTTACATATAGTTCTTCCACGCGATATTGAACCTTTGAACATGGTTTTTTTTCCGGCGATGCACGGCGAAGTTCTTCGTCCTAGACGCAGATAACGACGTAAGTTTCAGATTTTCCGGCGAGTTCATGTTGCAGTTCATCTTCCCCAACTGCTGCTTGTAGTATGCACATTTTTTCAGCTTCTGATTAGTTTTTATGATTTTTGATTTTATGTTTTACAGTTTGTAATTTTGTTGTTCTTCTGCAATTGTTCCTTTTAGTTATGTGAGAATGATGAATGGGTTTTGTTCTCCCCACTGCAAATCTTCCTTTTTTTGTTTTGTTCATTCTGCAACTGGTTTTTTTTTCTGTTTTTTGTGTTTTTTTTGTTGTGTCGTAGGAATCTAACTGTACGGAGCAGAATAATATTTCAATAACATTAAATTTGTAATACGAATAGATTCTAACCAGTTTAGTAAGTATATATTATCTCTAACTTTTATAGTGTACATTAAAAGCTGAAAAACTCTTTATAGCATTCGGTGGACAGTTATAATTCATATATTTATTACTAATTTTCTTAAATTAGGTAGAACTGTTATTACATTGCAAATTCATTGGGTTAGAAATGTATGTATTCAGTATGTACTATCCGCCCCCTTTTTGTAGTTGTAGTTAGAATTCATCATTTTCTTATTTAATTACCATATATTGCAGCTGATATTTTCTTATGCGATTGTAACGCTAGAAAATTGGTAATTCTAACCTTCGATATGAGTTTAAAAAGTAATACAAATTGTATTTCTAACAGATAGACGTCAAACTGTTGGAATCGCATAACCAAGGTTAGAATTAAATCCCTACTAACCTTTATTATGCGTTTGTAAAGTTAGATAATAATTATTTGTAACAGGTGAGCTGAACTTGTTGGGACCACATAGCAAAGGTTAGAATGAAAAGATATTCTAACATATATTAGGAGTTTTTACCGTTAGAAATAATTATTATCTAACTTTTCAACAAGTTCATTTCACCTGTTGGAAAGTCAATCTTTCCAACGTTATAAGACCACCTTCAAACTGGTAGAAACACCAATTTTCTAACGGTAAAAACTCCTAATATATGTTAGAATATCTTTTCATTCTTATCCTTGCTATGCGATTCCAACAACTTCAGCTCACCTGTTAGAAGGGATTTAATTCTAACCTTGGTTATGCGATTCCAACAGTTTGACGTCTATCTGTTAGAAATACAATTTGTATTACTTTTTAAACTCATATCGAAGGTTAGAATTTAGTTCTTCTAACCCAGTCCGTGCCTTTCCAAGAAGGTTTAGTCAACTCGTTACAAATACCAATTTGTAGGACGGTTATTACTTTTTGTCTAACTATCTCAAAATTTTTAGGACGGTGATTACAGTGCACATTCAATTGGTTAGAAATGTATGTATTCAGTATGTACTATCCCTTCCTTTTTATAGTGACAATTAGAATTCAGTAATTTCTTACATAAATACCATACATTTCAGCTGTTCAGTAGTTTCTAACTCCAATATTTGTTCATGATCTTATCATTTTATGCAGCAAAATGATCACTCCTTTAATCATTGTTCATGGCGGTGTGTGGTGTAATGGTATATATACTGGGGGAACAAAAGATTATATACCAATTCCTACTAATGGATTTAGTTTCGAAGATTTAGTAGAGAAGCTTGGAGATCGTTTGGATAAGGACACTAGTAGATTCTCTTTTCGAATCTTAGCTTTAGTTGAAGTGGATGAAGGTGAGACCATCAAGATGAAAGTTACCAACAACTTTGAATGGGCTACATTGATGGACATGACAAAATATCCCACTCTCTATGTTAATGCTGTCCCCCTACCTTGTTCGAGAGAAATAGCTGTTGTACCTCAGACATCCTTGCCTAATTGCAACTTCCCACTCTCTACCACGGGGACCAACAACAGATTGGATCATATATTTAATGCAGCTCAACATAGTTCGAAAGACCTCGACGAGTCTCCTATTTGTGCAGAACCCATTACTACAGGTCAAATTGAATTTGGATCTATCTTCATGACTAAAGAATCGATGATATGTGCTGTGCATGCTTACCATTTGAAAAACTTTGTCCAGTTCCGTACTGCTGTATCAAATAAAGATAGATTCCATATACAATGCAAGTTCGAATTAACTTGTGTGTTCTGCCTCAAGAGCAAAGCAGTTGGTTCGTCTTGGAGAATTTACAAACTCGTAGAGCATTCTTGCGTGTCAGATTTGAGAATGGCTTCGGAGCCAACACCGACTTCGAAAGCGGTTGCTGAGTATGTTCTCCCTTCCATGGGCGAGGATGGATTTGTTGTTAGGCCACGCGACATACAGGGTCAGTTTCTAAGAGAATTTGGCGTAAGATTGAAATACCCAACAGCCTTAGCAGGAAGGAATAGAGCTCTGAAAGCTATGTATGGAGATCATTACAAGTCATTCCAGGTTAGTATTATGTACAAAAGCATAATTTTTAATACATAAAATTATAATTACAGAGATTCTTACCGTATCTGTCATTAGTAAAGTTAGATTACAGTGTATCACCATTATTCATATGTAATATGACTATACGATTCTAACTCAATGGTCAGAATATATTAAATTCTCACTATACATTTTTCCTGATTGACAAATTTTTTTTTATTATTTTTTATTCAGATGGTTGCTAATTATTTGCACATGCTCCAAGAAACAAATCCTGGTTCTGTTGTTGACTTACAGACGGATGAGGAAAATACTTTTCAGTACTGTTTTTTTGCATTAGATGCAGCTATAAGAGGATTTCGGTTTTGTCGCCCGGTTCTAGTAATTGACGCAACTCATTTGAAGGGAACGTATAGGGGTGTTATGTTCTGTGCTTCTACTAAGGATGGTAATAATCAAATTGTGCCTTTGGCATTTGGCATAGGCGACAAAGAGAATGACATGTCATGGACTTGGTTCTTGACTCATGTACGGGAAAGTTTCGGAATTCCAGATAATCTGTTGATTGTATCAGACCAGCATATCAGCATCCGTAATGCTGTCAATTTTGTATTTCCAGGTATGTATCTATAGCAAAGGTTAGAAATTACACAATTCTTACGTTCCAGTATATAATACACAATTCAATTCTAACAGAATGTTATCAATATGTAGGCACTGCTCACGGTTTGTGTACATACCACATCCAGGGAAACCTCCGAAACTTTGGGGATAGTATTATCGAGATATTTCAACTTGCTGCGAATGCGTACAAGGAAGCTGATTTCAATGAGCACATGAAAAACCTCGAAATATCAGCTCCCGGTGCTTACTCCAAGCTGATGGGAATTGATCCGAAGAAATGGGCCAAGTGCAAATGTCCTGTTAGACGTTATGCGGAAGGCACGTCGAATGCTGTTGAGTCATTAAACTCGAGGTTGAGATGGGGGAGGAAATTGCCAATAACGTCCTTACTGGAGTATGCACGAAATCTGATGCAATCATGGTTTTACCAGCGCCGCACCAAATCCGATAAGTGCGATAGAGAGTTTGCAGATTATGCCGAAGCAAGAATGTCAAATGTTATAGCCAAAGCAAACTCATTGAAGGTGCAGCCCATATCTAATGTCATATTCAACATTACACATGTTACGGCAAATAATATTGTTGATTTAAGTAAGAGGGAATGTACTTGTAAAGTATTTCAAATGGATCTTTTCCCATGTTCACACGCAGCAGCAGCAATCAGGTATGTCTTCTCTTGTGAAGGTTAGAATCTAGAACATTTCTTACCTTCGTATATACATCTAACTATCCACAAATTGGTTTTTTTTCGTAGGTTTCGTAATGAAAACCCCTTGTCATATGTACATTCATGCTATTCTACTCAAACATGGAGATCTACTTATTCATCCTTGATCATGCCTGTGCCTGCCCTATGTGATTGGCATACTCCTGATGATATTGCGAATCGGAGGGTCGAGACTCCAACAAATCCTAAGCAAGCTGGTAGGCCAAAGACCATCCGTATACCATCTGGAGCCCCTCCAAGTCAAAAAACCAGCAAGTCATGTACTAGATGCAAACAGGTGGGACATTATGCCAATGTGTGCAATGTACGTATAGACCTCCCTGCTGTAGATGTTGAGGGCTGCACCAATCAAATCAAGAAACGACGTCGTCAACCTAAGAAATGCGGAATTTGCGGTGTTCAAGGACATACACGACAATCGTGTAAAGACCCGCGTAGGTTTGAATGACTTCAAAGGATGGTTTTGTTTCCCTTTTTTGGTTGGTACGATTGCTTAGTACCATTTTGGTCCTCCTCTGACATTTTAACTTGTCAATTTTTATTGGCCAGAACATTATTTTTTTGGGCGAAATGTATTCTTATTGAATGTACCAATTTCAACAAGTTCATTTTCACCTGTTAGAAATATAAATTTTCTAACGTTACAATCACATAATAAAGGTTAGAATATCCTTAATTTTAACGTTTGCTATGTGGTCCCAACAAGTTCATTTCACCTGTTAGAAATACCAATTTTTTTAACGTTACAAATGCATAATAAAGGTTAGAATATCTTTATGAGTTAACGTTTGCTATGCGATTCCAACAAGGTCAGTTCACATGTTAGAAATAATTATTATCTAACTTTACAAACGCACAATAAAGGTTAGAATGGCTTTAATTCTAACCTAGGTTATGAAGATTCCAACAGTTTGACGTCTATCTGTTAGAAATACAATTTTTATTACTTTTTTAACTCATATCGAAGGTTAGAATTCAGTTTCTTCTAACCTATTCCGTGACTTTCCAAGAAGGTTTAGTCAACTCGTTAGAAATACCAATTTTAGGTTAGAATATACTATATTCTAACCCACTGAGTGGCAAATCCAGCAGGTTTAGTCCACCTGTTAGAAAGTCCAAATTTCTAACGTTAAAATATCCTAATAAATGTTAGAATTTCTTTAATTCTAACCGTTTGTATGTGGTCCCAACAAGTTCATTTCACCTGTTAGAAATACAAATTTTCTAACGTTACAATCGCATAATAAAGGTTAGAATATCTTTATGAGTTAACGTTTGCTATGCGATTCCAACAAGGTCAGTTCACCTGTTAGAAAGTCCTATTTTCTAACGTTACAATATCCTAATAAATGTTAGAATTTCTTTAATTCTAACCGTTTCTATGTGGTCCCAACAAGTTCATTTCACCTGTTAGAAATACCAATTTTCTAACGTTACAATCACATAATAAAGGTTAGAATATCTTTATGAGTTAACGTTTGCTATGCGATTCCAACAGGTCAGTTCAACTGTTAGAAATAATTATTATATAACTTTACAAACGTACAATAAAGGTTAGAATGTCTTTAATTCTAACCTTGGTTATGCGATTCCAACAGTTTGACGTCTATCTGTTAGAAATACAATTTTTATTACCTTTTTAACTCATATCGAAGGTTAGAATTTAGTTTCTTCTAACCTATTCCGTGCCTTTCCAAGAAGGTTTAGTCAACTCGTTAGAAATACCAATTTTAGGTTAGAATATACTATATTCTAACACACTGAGTGGCAAATCCAGCAGGTTTTAGCACACCTGTTAGAAAGTCCAATTTTCTAACGTTACAATATCCTAAGAAATGTTAGAATTTCTTTAATTCTAACCGTTTCTATGTGGTCCCAACAAGTTCATTTCACATGTTAGAAATACCAATTTTCTAACGTTACAATCGCATGTAGTGGTTTAGGGTTTAGGGTTTAGGGTTCAGGGTTTAGGGTTTAGGGTTCAGGGTTCAGGGTTTAGGGGTTTAGGGTTCAGGGTTTGGGGTTTAGGGTTCAGGGTTTAGGGTTTAGGGTTTAGGGTTTAGGGTTTAGGGTTCAGGGTTTAGGGTTTAGGGTTTAGGGTTTAGGGTTTAGGGTTTTAGGGTTCAGGGTTTAGGGTTTAGGGTTCAGGGTTTAGGGATTAGGGGTTTAGGGTTCAGGGTTTAGGGTTTAGGGTTCAGGGTTTAGGGTTTAGGGTTTAGGGTTTAGGGTTTAGTGTTTAGGGTTTAGGGTTTTGGGTTTAGGGTTCAGGGTTTAGGGTTTAGGGTTCAGGGTTCAGGGTTTAGGGGTTTAGGGTTCAGGGTTTGGGGTTTAGGGTTCAGGGTTTAGAATATCTTTATGAGTTAACGTTTGTTTCTATGTGGTCCCAACAAGTTCAGTCCACCTGTTGGAAAGTCAATCTTTCCAACGTTATAAGACCATATTCAAGGTTAGAATTTGTTTTATTCTTACCTTTTAACATAAATTAAAAACAGGATCCTTCAAACTGTTAGAAATACCAACTTTCTAACGGTAAAAACACCTAATATATGTTAGAATATCTTTTTATTCTAACCATTGCTATGCGATTCCAACAAGTTCTGCTCACCTGTTAGAAATAATTATTTTCTAACTTTTACAAACGAATAATAAAGGTTAGAATGGATTTAATTCTAACCTTTGTTATGCGATTCCAACAGTTAGACGTCTATCCTGTTAGAAATACAATTTTTATTACTTTTTAAACTCATATCGAATGTTAGAATTTAGTTTCTTCTAACCTATTCCGTGCCTTTCCAAGAAGGTTCAGTCAACTCGTTACAAATACCAATTGTAGGTTAGAATATACTATATTCTAACCCACTGCGTGGCAAACCCAGCAGGTTCAGTCCACCTGTTAGAAAGTCAAATTTTCCAACGTTAAAATATCCTAATAAATGTTAGATTTTGTTTCATTCTAACCGTTGCTATGTTATTCCAACAAGTTCATTTAAACCTGTTAGAAATACCAATTTTCTAACTTTATAATCGCATAATAAAGGTTAGAATATCCGTAATTCTAACATTCGTTTTGGAATTCCAACAGGTCGTCTAAATCTGTAAGGAATACTATCTTTAATACGTTATAATCTCATATCAAAGGTTAGTATTGTGTACATTCTTAACCTATTACGCGACAATTTGCATCATAACTACTATATACATGTTAAATCAGATGGTTATCATTGTTTTACAAAAGCTTTACAAAATTCAAAAAAACCAGTGATGCATTGACACTTTACATACATTACCACATTTACAAAAAATGGAGATGCGTTCCCTGGATTGGTTACAGAGACGCGTCAATGTTTGTTATCCCCCCCAAAAAAAGTTTTTAACTTACCAACACATGATTCTAAAACAGCCTCGTTGCATCACCATACAATCCTTCTACCAGCTGCTGCAAAGCCACTGGTTCGGTGCTGTTGTTGAAGATTGCTTGTGCAATATGGTGTCTGTATGCCTTCATTTCATCATTGTTCCTGAGCAGGTGTGGTGACTCTGGCCCCCTTGCTAGCATTTTTTCCACATACCTAAGGCAGTATAGGGCAGAATCTGATTTGTTCTTCTTTGCACGCCATATATCACTTTCTGGGGCTGTGTACATCAAAAAGTATAAGAATAGTGTAGATTCTAACCCCTCTCATATTAATTCAACTTGTTAGAAACATTCAAAAATATACTATCCCCATGCTTTTGTGCCTAACATGATTTACTAAAAGATAAGATCAAGGTTATATAGTAATAAAATTATTGAGAATTTAATATATTTCTATCTATTTTCTACGTTATTAATATATGATTGGTTGGAATTTTAAATATTCTAACTAACAAAGAATTAAATTATTTACCTGTCGGAGGAGCTATTACAATTTCCCACTGGCCGTATTGCGGGATTCTTATATTACGCTTCTGAAAACCTCCGATCTCCTTCATGATTTGAGGCACGAGGCGTGACATCGCTATGAAATGGTTTAGCCTCTTCCTAACGTCCTCATCCTTGAATTCTGAAGACCGAGGATCGTGGATCACCAACTGTTGATTGCTGAAGTTTATTTCAACAGTGGCCCATTCCTCGTCAAAGTAGCACACAGCTATTACCTAATTTTGGATAACATACTAAGTATTCAGTTTCTGCTAAAAATAATGAACACTGTATAGTTAGAAATGATTACATTCTAACTATCTAACACTGTATAGTTAGAAATGATTACATTCTAACTATCTTACCTTCTCAAAATCAGTCCATTCTCTTACGTGATCACCCCAGGGTGGGTAAGTACCGTCTGCAAAAGCAACTAATTTTTCCATGTCTTCGGCATGTATAACCTCTTACTCGCTGGGGTCAAATGAATCATGATCAAACCCCCCCTTTGCCAGTTTCTTACCTTTATGCATTTCCTCAAACACACGTTCCACCTCACACTAAAACAATCAAAATAAGAAACAACAATCAGGATTTGATTCTAGTCCAAAAAATTAAAGTAAGGGCGTTAGAATTTAAATTATTTAATGAGTTACCATGAAAAAACAACAAGTAATCCCCACGTTGCGGTCGAGATGTGTGAATCCAGCTACCACCGGATTTGAAACTAGCACTCCCAGGTAACAATTTACATGGTCTTCCATTAGGTTATTCTTCTCTTTTGTAATGGCACGGAAGAATTCCTTGCCCATGTCAAGGGGCAATCCTACGTTGCGTCTGTTACAACCAATTTGAAATTAAGTAATTCCTGTTTTTGAAATGTTTAGATGAGAAATGATTCTAATTTTAAAATTTCGCAGACTTACGTTGCTTTCCCTTTTTTCATAAACGTCTTGAACTCATCCGGCTTTGGCCGTTTGTCTTCCCTCAAGAACGGGCTGCGGACGGCTCTTGATGGATAGATTTTCCGCAATGGTCGTACCGGATCGTGTGCCCTTTGGACATCATCCAAAGGTCCAATTCTAGTCAGGATTGGTAGGGTATCAAAGACCCGGTTGATCTGAGTGTCCGAGAAGCCGTCATCCAATTCTCCAAAGCCCTTCTTTCGGAGTATTAAAATGTTATTTTAATAATTAGAATCATTTTCCAAGAAATTTATAAATTATAACGTAGTTGGTAAGATTTAAGGAATATTCTAACACATTCGGTTGGATTTAATCAATTTCCTTAGTAGTCTGTTAGTTTTTTTCAATTTTATTGTGAATTTTAAAGCTCTATTCCGAGAATAGAGCTTTTATGCAATGTTTGTGTTGCCCATCACCGGTGCGAACGGTTAGAAGTAAGACTTCGCACCATTGGCGCACCATAACCAAGAGGATGGGATTTAAAGGTAATACTTTTTTACATTACGATTGTAAAAAAGCATTACCTTTTTTAATGACAAGGTACGAAGTACTATCGTTCTAACCGTCGATCATCGGGATTTTTAAAACAAGCAACAGAAACATTACAATATTTTTGTCCATTCTAAAACATTACAATGCAATGAAATATGGAAATACTTAGTCCAAATTCAGACAAGCAATAAAACAAATACGAAAATTGGAAATTGTTTCAACTGATGCAATGAAAATCAAATTAATTTTTTTTTATACCTGCCCACCATCTCCCAGGTTTGCTGTTGGGGTAGCTGTTGGTGCTTCTGCTGGTGCTGCCGTGGTCCCCCCTGCTGCTGGTGCTTGTGTTGTTGCTGTCTGTGCAATCGGTGCTGCTGCTGCTGCTGGTATCTCAGTGGATGCTGCTGCTATTCCAGTGGATGCTGCTGCTGCAGATGTTCCTGTTGCGGCCTGAACAGCGGATTTCACACTCACCGGTACCAACCCCTCATCCTGTGATGCATTGAAATTCACACCCAAGGAGAACAGGGAATTGCCGGGGGATTCCAATGCGCCCGTTGGAATAGTTGTGCTTTCCTCAACGGCAACAACTTTCGTTGTTGCTGGAGTACTAATCACAACCTTTTCAGATACTTGAGATTTTTCAAGGGGCGTAGAGGGCACCGTATTTTGAGTGTCTGCCATTGGATCCAAACTTCCAAGCGCGTCACGGACGTCGCTACCACAGTTGTAAGCGTTGTCCGTCGTGGCTCTATCCAGCAGTAGATTCGTTACCTTTTCAGCCACGGCATCCAGCAGATTCTTATGGTTCTCAGCCAGCATTGCTTTGAGTGTATTCTGGTGGTAATCTTCCAACACGGCCTTCATGGCGGCCTCCATTGCGGCCTGGTTCTTGGTGATAGTAGCTTCAGCAGCGGCAGCAATAAGCACACTTGAGCTTGTGGCTATTTGTGGTCCAGATGGTTCTGCCACCGCTTCTTCATCATCATCCTCTTCTGCCTTTCTCTTTCCTTTCATGCTATCAGTTGGATCGTACTGGAAAGCGAATGGATGCGGGGTTGGATCCAACTCCAGTGACTTCCAGAAGGGCGAAACCTTCTCGTCAGTACGCGGCTTCAGCATCCGCAACACCCTCTGTGACAAGTAAGAAACAATGTTTAACATGTAAGAATTACAAATTTTCTAATCCCAGAATAGTGCAATAATTAGAATCAATTACAATTCTAACGATATCAGAAAGACAACATATATTTTTTTCCTAGCAGGCGTTGTAAGGAAATAAATTCTAACCTTCTTGATCTGTTTGTCAGTTGGCCATACCCTTGAGGTTGTATAAGAATACTCCATGAACCTCGGGATTTCGTGTTCATCCTTTTTCAAACCAATGGCCTCTCCGAAAGCGGGTATGGCCTCGAATATCCAAGCCTACGTATATCATACCAAAATACTGTTTAATAACAAATATATGGCAAAATATTTATTGCAAAAAAATGCAAAGACGAGTGTTTACTTACAGAAAAAGCAACAGTGTTGCCCTTGAAGTTGATGTTCAACATCCCTTCTTGCTTTGTTTTGGTAGTGATTCCCTTGATTGTATCCAGCAGAATTTGGAATGAAATGCTCCCCCACGGGAAGTTTTCCCACTCGTCTTCGTTCTCCAATAGCACCCACATCCAGGTTGGTATTTTCTTCTTGCAGCCATCAACTCCGAAAACAAACCCTAAGCACAACAACAGCTTACAAATCTTTACCCAGTCATCAGGCGTGGCCTTCACCGACTTCCCATCAACCATGAACTTCTTTGCATTGGCCGCTGTTCGGAGTTTTGACAACGTCGTGTCTGGATTCTCACCGAACAGCCTTGAGAATGTTGAATTGGGGGGAATGTCGTGTGCTGTGTAAGGGTTGAAGTTGGCCGGGCCAAACTTCAACCCACTGACTAGGGCATATTCTTCCCTTGAGAACCTCACGACCCGCCGGCCAATTTTGAAGTAAAGGGCTGTGTCGTCAATGGCGGGGTCTGGGATGACTTGATGGCAGAGCACATAGTGTAGCATGTTACCATTTCTTGTAGCGTTGTTATCCAGCCTTGTAAACTCTCCCATTGCAGAGTATCTGACTTTGTCGGCTACTTGGTGTTTGAGGCCTTTAAGCAGATCATTGACTTCACCACACAGTCCTTCATACCCGCCCGGTATGATTTTCTTTTTGGCTTGCTTGAGTTGTCCTAGCCTCACGAATTTCCATTCAACCTGCAAGTAAAGGGTCAGATTTGTATAAATTAGGATCAATATTTTAATATATTGGTTAGAATTTAACAACATTTCACAAAAGAACAACTAAACATAACTGACAACTAAGAATACTAACAGTTCTAACTGAATAATCAAACAATTTATGAATTCTAATGAATATGCTCATTTTCTAACCAGATGATGTAGAGCATAATACACATATTTCACCTTTGCTTTATAAAATAAAAACATGAATAATGGATTCTAACTAACAAATGCGAACAAACAAAAAAAAAAAATTCCCAAAAAAAAAAAAAAACCAGTTCTGTTAATAACAACATCAACAATGGATTCTAACTACCCCATATTTCAAATTTGATTTCTAACCTATTTTTCACATTTGATTTCTAAAATAACAAACATCAACAATGGGTTCTAACTAACAAATGCCAACGAAAAAGGGATTGATTCATCCAAATTAAGAATACTAACAGTTCTAACTGAATAATCAAACTATTTGTGAATTCTAATGAATATGCTAATTTTCTAACCAAATGATGTAGAGCATAATACACATATTTCACCTTTGCTTTATAAAATAAAAACATGAATAATGGATTCTAACTAACAAATGCCAACAATCAAAAAAACAAAAAAAGAAGGTATTCATCCCAAAAAAAATACCAGATATGTTAATAACAACATCAACTATGGATTCTAACTAACCCATATTTCAAATTTGATTTGTAACTCATATTTCACATTTGATTTCTAAAATAACGAACATCAACAATGGGTTCTAACTAACAAATGCCAACGAAAAAGGGATTGATTCATCAAAAACTTAACATACATATCAAGTTTCAAAAAAAAAAAAAAATGCAATCCAAAAAACACAGATAGTACACAGCCTCTCACCATTTTTTTACGAGTTAGAATCCAAAAAACCCATTCTAGTACAATGCCAACGAAAGGAATTACATCCATTCTAAGAAAAAAATGCAATCCAAAAAACACAGATAGTACAATGCCATCGAAAGGAATTACATCCATTCTAAGAAAAAAATGCAATCCAAAAAACCCAGATAGTAAAGCAGATCGGATTTTTTGCAACCATTCTAACTGCCCCATTTCAAACCCAAACAAGAAATAACAAAACTTTTTTAACTGAATCACAAAACTCAGATCTGTGCTCAATAATGAAAATTATATATTAAAAAATCCAATATACATGAGAAACATTTTTTTTACCTCTTCTGTGGTGAATGGATAACCGGAGGGCCTATCATCTCTCTGTTTGTCGGCGTCACTTTTGCTGCCGGAGTCTTCTCCGGTTTTCGGAGGAATTTCCTGTACGTCGTCTTCTTGCTCGCGATTTTTCTGCCTCGTTGCCTTCTTCTTCCTTCCCCTCTTCGTCGGGCTCGTCGGGTTAGATGGGCTTTCCTCGATTTCAGATGATTCCGCCTCGGCCTTCCTCTTCCGTTTGGAGGAGCTACGTGTTCCAGTCGCCATTGCTCGCCGGCGGAAATTACAGAGGAAGAGTGTTTTTGGGAGAGGAAGGGTTTTGGCAGAGGAACTGTTGGGAATCGGGTTTCTGCAGAGGAGGTTGAGTGTGATTTTCTAAAAGTGAATAGTTGCTGCGATTTTCAAGCGGGAGTGGGAAGGAGGTTAATTGAATGCAGGGAAGTTGAATTTATGACCAGGGGTAAAATAGTCCACTCACATGTAAAATAGACACATTTTGTGTTTTCTTAAGTTTCGAACAACTATTGGTTTCTACTAAGCTACTTAGACACCATATTTTTTGCCTCTTTTAAAAAAGTAAAAAAGAAATTACATAAATTCAATTATAAGAAATAAAGTAAATTAAAAATTATAAAAAAACATTTCGATTAAAAAAAATAATTTAAATATTTTATTTATTAAAAATTATGTACTATTTATGCATATTCGATTGGGCAGGGCCAGAAGAAATTTAAAGGCCAAATCGACTGGGCCGGCCCGGCACAAATTTAAAGCCCAGCCCAATGGTTATAATTCAAGCCCAAATAATTGAATCAAACAACAATCAAAACGACGTCGTTCGGGATGAATTAATACGACGTCGTTTTGATCGTCAAACCCTAAACACTCCATATAAATACACCCATTGTGCACAGTCGGCCGATTTTCACTCCTCCTGCCCTAGAACTCTCTCGACACCATCTCTCTCACTCTCCGCCTCTCACTCTCTGCATACCATCTCATATTTTCATGATCCCCCACCAGTTTTCTTTCATTTTCCGTTCAAATCCACACCGAAGGAGGAGTATATCGAGCCTATATCAGCTGATTTCGAGAAAATTGTGAAGATCTGTTCATTTAGCCGCAAGATCTCTTCTGAGCTTTTTACTGCATCCATCTCTCTCTCTCTCTCTAGTTTTTCTACTAACTTGTTTATTTTTTTCAGCAGATCTGTATAGATCCATGGGGAAAACGATGAATCCAGAAGAAATCCGAGCTCAAATGAGCTGGTTCCGACTGAAGGTTGAAGATCTGCTCATTTTTCGGTAAGTAACCTATTGCTTTTTCAACTACATCGTTCTCTCTCACTCTCTTTCAATTTTTTATACTAATTGCTTGAGTTTCTTTAGTAGATCTGTATAGATCCATGGCGAAAACCACGTATCTAGAAACAATCATAGCTCAAAAAGTCCAGATCTGAAATAATAGACTCTGGTAAGCTTTGAATCAGCCCTTTACTGCCTCTCTCTGTATTTTCACAACAGATTTCATGTTTTAATCGGTTCATCTCTACAGATCTATGGTCAAAACCATACATGCAGCACAAATCAAAGCTCAACATTCAAGATGTGATATACTATGAGCTGGTAAGCCTCGGATACATCTCTATATTTCTCTATCTATTTTTGTAATCGATGAATTAACTAACTTCTACTTTTATTAGCAGATCCCTTGAAATATAAGGAGCAAGATGCATATCATCCAGCAGAAGGTCAATAGATGAACATAAAAGCAGCTAGTAAGCCTCTGCATCATAATATTTCGTTCTGTCTCAACCTTTCTCACTCTCTTCCTCTCGATATCTATCTAACTTAATGCTTATTTTGACAGATATGTAAAGATTTATGGATTAAGATCCACATAAATCAAAGCACTTCACAGTTAATTTTAATGGAAGCTGGTAAGATTGGGATTTCTCATACATGTTGCTTGTCTCAGTCTCTCTTGATCTCTCTCTATTTTTAATCTAAAATGTTATGTGTTTACACAGATACCATTAAATCTATGGCTTAATGCATTGGGCGAGCAAGAACATGAAAACTGGTAAACCTCTTATTTCTCAATTCCAATCTCTTTCTGTCTATCCTCTCTACCTCTCTCCATCTCTGAAATTTTCTTTTTGTGCACACATGATTGCAGATATACAGAACTGTGGAAAAAACAAAATGAATTGGATGAACAGATGCTATATTCACCTACAAAAATCAACACGAATAACTGGTAATGATTTTCTTATTCTAATTCTTTGTATCTCTATCTCTCTGCTCCCCTCTCTCTATCAATCTCTCTTACAGTCTCTAACCCTGTCATTTATTCGCGGATCACTATCCTTTTAAAGAGGTGAAAGCTAACATTGAATAAGCTCTGTGTCAAGCAAATCAGTAGAACTAACAATCCTAAATCACTTAATCGAAAAAAGCTAAGTTTAATCATCTGTCCTTTATCTCTTCTTACATTTGTTAAACCTTTTGTATGAATACAGACTAATCAGAAATTATGTTTTATTCTGCAGAGATGAAATGACTGAAACTATACTTCAAAGAAAACCAGGTACGTACCCCTATCCTCATATTCATTTCTTCTTCTTTTCCTTGGCTGAATTTGATCAATGCGCATGTCTATGTACCTACTGTGTTGAATTCTTCCTCTAAATTCCGGCTTCTTCTATCCAGTTCTCTGGTTTTTCCCTCTCAGTGTTCTTTGTGTTGAATGATTTAAATTTTCTAATCAAATTTGAATTTCAAATATTTGTAACTGCCTTTTTAAGTCCCACCACGTTTTCATTTGCACTGCTGCGAAATAGTGTCAAAAATAATTTCAATAATGCCTTAAAGACGTTTTTTATAAATACACTAAAATAACATGTACAGAAAATGTTATTTTCCTTAAAAATGTATCTAAAAATTATGAGTTTATATTATTAATAAGCACAGTATGTAAATATTCTTGAAACACATTATTTATTTTGTTAATTTTCCAGGTAAACAGTTGTGTGATAGCTTCTGTTTCTTAGAAAATTCATTTTTCCAGCTATTTGAACAGTGTATGCTTAATAATAGAGCTAAATGTAATCATACTATAAAAAATAATTGAAGGTAACTTTCATAAAAAAATTCATAAACATTCTGATGCAGTTTTTAACACAAACTTGTAAGCCTCATTAAAACCTTGTGGGAAAAAGAGTGCCTACTTAGGTAATGGAAAAACACCTAATCTAAACTAATATCTTCTAATTGCATCAGTTATCCTTCAAATCCACATTCTGCCCAAACTTCTCCTTTGATGCCTGTATTTTCTTGATTCTCTTGAACACAATTGGTTCTTCATCAACCTCAGCCTGCTTCTCCTCATCTCTCTGTAATTCTTCATCCCAAGCACTTGTTGTAGAGGCATTCCTGACAGTAGAGCATTCACTCTGAAAAAAAACATGTTAGACTTTTGAAAATCATTTTAAAAAACATATTATGTGTATTACCTTTTCCTGCTGATGCTTGCTTTGACAGCTGCCATACTTGGCAATCATTTCTGGATCTAGATTAACTTTGGCAATTGTATATACCTTGTAAACCTCTTTCTCATACAGCTTTAAGTTTACCTTGAATAGTGCTGTTTTTCCAATCAATGCTTCAAACTCGAATGGCATTGCTGTTGGATCTGCTGCAGCCTGGTAAGAGTAAAACTCAATTTCAGTATTTGATTGGTATAAATTTACATGCATGATATGTTCCAGTTTCTGTTGCATACTGACTAGGCTATTTCTAGCCTATCAATAATACAATAACCGAACTAGCTAGTAGTCCGGGTCGAACCACAAGGAGTGAATATGGCAATAGCAAATCAATTAGTTTATGTTGTCTCCATCATACTATCTAAGCACACATTCATGATTTGGTTTTTTCTAAACTAGGCAAAGAGTAAAGTAGATTATAAACTTGACAATGCAAAGTACACAAGACTAGCAAAATGCAAATGTGAATAATCAACAATAGTAAAAGCATGGATCCAAGTGATTTCAAATATGATTATGATGAAGGTTTTATAATCTAGATGCTTCAAACCAATTTAATCCACCTTGAATGGTTTCTTATATCATATATGCTAACCTACCTTACTAGGGTGATTAACAAGTAGATCAATAGAGCAATAAATGCTTTCTAAGCCTTTAAATGCTCTACCAACTCCAAATAGCTCAAATTAGTCTAAGATAACCTACCAACTCTCATCCAACCCATCTAATTCTTTCTAGAAACTATATGAGACGAAATCAAGTGATATGGGTATGGATTGATGCCAAGTGCTATGAATGGAAGCTTCCTAGGCATTCCATCAAACACCTTAGATGCACTCCTAGTGATCAATTATTCATGCATTCAAATTAAAGTCTCAATCCATAGGCAATCCAAGGGGAAGGTAGATCAACATCCTAGACTCTAACACCTATCATCTACATCAAATCATCCATCACTTGGATCCATATACAAGCTTAGCTAGCCATAGATCTAGCCATCAAACCAACAAAAATAAGAGAATTCATAGTAGAAAGAACAAGGAAAGTAAAAGGAATTGAAATGCTCCAATAATCTTCAATATCCAAGCTTGATCATCCAACAAAATTTCAAATTCACCAAAAAGGAAAGAGGGAAAAGCTAGGGGTCTAAAGTAGTAGTGCAAGAGTGAATTACAAGTGATCAAAGATTCCAAATGAGGCAAATAACTAACTATTTATAGTCTTTCCCCAAATTGGGGTCAAATTGCAATTGACAGAAACTTGAGTTGAGAAGGTGGGGTAAAAACTGTAATATCCGGAAAGTTGTCCAAGGGTGTGTATTGTGCATTTCTGCCCACATTTGTCATTTTGCGCACTCCCACGGTTTTGGCTCGTTCTCTCTCGTCTGGCATCGGAAAAATAATCCGCAAAGTGCTACGGCTTCCTCTTTCGATCCTCTTCGACATAGGATAACCCAAACGTGATTAGAAAATTGTCACAGCACCTGAAATTAGCACGGAAATTGAGAGAAAATGCAAAGCATATAGAAAATGCATAAATTGTAAAATATCATATCCTATCCATTTAAGCACATATCCTACCCAAAACACGCATTGAGACGCACTCTAAAACATGCTAAATATGTGGTTATCAAACTCCCCCAAACTTAAGCCATTGCTCGTCCCGACAATGGAACGAACAATCAAAGAACATAAGCACATATGGGTATACAAATCACGATCATCGATGCCTCAAAGCTCACTCATAAATGATTTTCCATGAAACTCTCAAGGTGAGAGAACAATCCACAATTGCACAACAATCTCAACTAGAAAATCAATCACTCAAACACAAATGAACTCTAAACCTCACAAGATAAGTGTATCACTCAATCGCTCAATGTGGAGTAGGGTTTAACACTCAACGATCTCATACATGTATCCATACTTACCATATGCTTGCCTCAAGTCTCTAAATCTCCATCGCTTGGTTGTGTGCTATGACTAAGATCAGTTAGGTCTTTGCTTAGGCTTGTAATGTAGGAACATTGGTTTAGGTAGAGAATTTTAGGCTAAGTGACTCAAAACTTCTTCTAAGTACTTCACCCTTATAATATCCTCAACAAGTATGGATTCCTCCATCTTCTACCTCATCATCTCACCTTTTTAATGAAACTCAAACCTCTTAATGGAATGTTACGAAAATTTCTAAAGAATACTCCTTTATGCTCTTTTTTGTTTTTTTTCTCTTTTTTCTTTTTCTCTTCTTTTTTTTTTAAAATTTTTTTTTTCCGTAAGAACTATGTTCTTAACCTTTTCTTTTCTTTTCCTTTATTCCTTTTTTTTTGGAGAACCTCGTTCTCGATTTTTTTTTTCTTTCTTCACACAAACGAGCTTATAGGAGCATCTTTTATATCAAAACTATCCCAAATCAATTCAACTCTCATCATCATTTCAACCATGTACTCAACTTAAACCAAGGATTCCCTTAACCAACCTTCACACCCCTATCATCCGGTTTAAGAATAAAGGCTTCTTTAGGCTCAAAACGGGACCACAAAGGTAATGAATTAGGGTTAGTGTTTGGGAATAATAAGCTTCTCAAATGATGGCCTAAAATCATTTCAAAGTTCAAAGCACACATATAGCAACCTCGATTGAGACTCAAAAGGCAAGTTCTAGAAGTGATGAATGCAATGCATGGCAAGCTCTCAAGAAGGAAAAGAAACGTTATTTGATTCAACGTTTTTGGCTCAATCCTCACTAGCTTTTGTCTAGAGTTCACGTGCCTAAGGTCAATCATTCCTAGTTAATCATGTCATGCAACCCTTTCATGCTCAATACACACTTGAGAAATTCCAAAAAATATGATGCCATTTTCCGCTCAAATCATCATCGACATCTCTCTTGAAAGCAAATGAGTGATAACCACAATATCTAACCATATAAACAAGAAGCCCTGCAACTCAAGTGATGCTTTTAAAATGGAACTTGAAAATTTTTGCACCTACGCAACTAAGCACCCTTATAAAGCACAGAAAGCTTCACTTGAATCATTTGCACACACCACAACACATTCCCAACTCTCTTTCCCTCAAAAACCACACAAAACAATTTCTCAAAAATTCACAACAAACCAATCAAGCAAGCAAAAGCATATAAATCAACAAGCAAAACTCATGAGAAATCGAAGTGAGAATAGTAGTTTAAAGACCTTATCCTACCCCCCCTCCCCCAAACTTATTTTAGAAACAAAGTCTAAAATGAGTTTGGAGGGAAAAATAATAAGGAATTTAAACTATACTCACAAAGGCCCAAGCTATGTTGAATATCACGTCAAACGCTACTCAATCTAATGCTTGCTCGATCGGTTTTTGACCCTCCTTTCTTGCCCCGTCTCCACTATTCATTCAAATCCTTCCAAAAATCACTCACCACATTTCAGAGCTTTGCCTTGTGCCTACATACAAAACAAGTCTCAAGTAAGATTTAATTACATTGGCCTCAACTTATGAGTTACAAGAAGTCAAATTCATGCTCATATTCAATAATTCACTAGCAAGAAAACCTTCTAGCTCAAGAACAAGCAAACTAACACTATCCTCTTATATGACCAAAATTCATAAAATCATGCCAAATCAAGAGATAAGTGTAGCAAGCTTCTTAAAATATGCTAGGAACATGATACATTCAAGCTCAACATCATGTATGCCAAATTGAATTTCCAAGAATTTGCAAGAAAATAAAGAAAATTAATTCTTCAAAATTCCCACACATTTCTATCAAGATTCCATCAACTTACACATGATATAGCTAAATAAATCCCATTAGAGCAATGAATTGGAGCATATTACCTCATGGTCATAGCAAAATTTGAAGAAAACACACTTCTTAGCTCAACAAATGAAATTTTCGTTTTTCACTCAAAACACCATGAAAACTTGAAATTCTTGTCTTGAAATGTAGCTTAAGTGGAGAAAAACACTTTCACCAAAGGATTTGACATGATTCTAGGTGGTTTGAGAGATATGAGTGAAAGAAATTTGAGTTTTTGTGGGTTTCTTGAAGGTGAGAGCAACAATGGAGTTTGATGTCTTGAATGGAAAAGATAAGGTGAAGAAATGAGTGCACAAATGAGAGGAGGAGGTGAAATCGCATTCAAAGTTGAGCTGGGACCGTTGACCGCGATTTGGGAAGGCTAAATCCCGTCTGAAATCGCGGCCAAACTTCACCCGCTGCCCAACCAAATCTGGCCGCGATTTAGGCCGCGATTCCCGCTGTTCGGCCGGCCGGCTCCGGATTACGGCTGCATTTTCGGCCGGTGATGACTCTCCCCCCTACTCTCGGGTCTTCCGAATCCATTCCAATCGACGGAATCTAATTCCGATAAGTTTTGATACTCCGTTTTGCCTTTTCCGTGAGACTGCGCAAAGCTGGAAAAATGTTCAAAAATTTTCTAAGTGTTGAAGCATAAAAACTTGAAAATTTTCAAAATGTTTCCAAGGCATGGAAATCTTCCCAACTTGAATAATGTCAAAATTTTTCTAAGGCATGAAAATACTCTCAACACTTAAAAATTCCTTCCAAATGCAAGTATAACCTCACTCTCAACCCTTATTCAAACAAAACGACTCAAACTAAACTTTATTTTGAAAAACGAGTAAATAAAAGGATACGCGTTGGGGTGCCTCCCAACGAGCGCTTTTTTAACGTCGCTAGCTCGACAATACCTCAATGGAGCTCATGTACATCAAACGAATCCTTGCCTGGAAATTTGACTTCTCCACATTCGTCGTGAAATCGATCTCCTATCTTCCAAGGGGGCTTTGCTTCATTCATCCTTGTACCTCCGCCATGAAACGGATACACAAGCTTCACCCGAGACTCGACCTCGATCTTGTAGCACTTCTCCTCACTTGGAATTGACAATTCAATCTCAACTTCCGGCTTATAAAATGTCGTCTCATCTCCATTAACTCGAAAAGTGAGGCTTTCATTACACAATTCCCCTAAAACTCGGCTTGTAGGCATGAAAGACATACCAAGGATCAAAGGATTATCGTCATCCATTTTCTCCTTCCTTTCGTCTACATCCTCAAAGAACTTCACAACTTCCTTATGAGGGGTAACACCCCCAAACTTAACTTGCTCCCCATCGTCTTTCTTGACTTTCAACTCAAAAGAAAATGCCACTTCATTCATGCTATTCTCTTTCGGCTCAAACAAATCAACACTTCCTAGAGAGTCCTTAGGAAATAGAGTATGAGAAATACCTTCATCCTTATAACTCCAATCTTGGAGTGGATTCTCGTCGGTGTTGTTTGGGAATAGACCATGCTCATGTTGAGAAGACGAGAGAATTCATGGGTCGATAGGAGAAAAAGACTCTTGAGACTCCATAAGGGCTAGGGCGCTCAAAAGTTCATCACAAGCCTCATCGAGCTCGGAGTATGGGTAGACGGAGTCTTGGAATTCCAAATGATCCTCTCTTTGAGATGGTGATACAACCCCTATAACATTGCATTCCTCAAAGTCATGATCATTTGATCTCTTCATTGCATCATAGATCAAGATGGTGAGGGCTTCATTGTTGACTCGAAAGGTAAGATTCCCTTCATGCACATCAATCAAGGCTCTCCCGGTTGCCAAAAACGGTCTCCCAAGAATGAGAGGCATCTCTTTGTCTTCTGGCATATCGAGAACAACAAAATCTACCGGGAATATGAAGGATTCAACCTTCACTAACATATCTTCAACAATCCCTTGTGCATAAGTAATAGAACGGCCCGCCATTTGTAGACAAACCGGAGTAGGACGAAGATTCCCAATATCAAGCCTCTTGAAGATAGACAAGGGCATCAAATTGATAGAGGCTCCAAGATCACAAAGAAGATTACCAAAATTTTGACCTCCAACGAGACAAGGAATGGTAAACGATCCCGGATCCTTTTGCTTGAGAGGTAGCTTTCGTTGGAGAACCGCACTACACTCTTCACTCATATTGATGGTTTCAAAGTAATCGAACTTTCTCTTGTTAGACACGGCATCCTTCAAGAATTTCACATACCCGGGCATATCTCTCAACGCATCCAACAAAGGGATGTTAACTTGCACCTTGCTAATCATGGCCAAGAACCTTTTCATCTTCTCATCCATCTTGGGCTTTGCTAAACGATGAGGGAAAGGTGCCTTGGTGATGACATCCTTTGTAGGCAAAGGAACTTCCACCACATCATTTTTCTTAAGAAATTCCCTTTTGAGAATAGGATTTCCCACTTCCTTCTTATTTTCATCAACCATGTGGTCTTCCTCTTCATAAGGCAAATCATCAACAAGTGGCTCCTCATCAACATCTACAACCTCATCTTTGTTTCCACAAACTTTCCCACTTCTTGTAGTTATAGCACTATTCTTCTTGGGGTTCACTTCCGTATTGCTAGGATATTGCCCTTGCTTGTGTTGAGAAGCTACATGGCTAGCCATTTGGCTCATTTGACCCTCAAGCATCTTGATATGCTTGTCCATGGAAGAAACCGTGTTCTCCAAGGTGGTGACCTTTTGCCCCGTTTGAGCAATGAAAGTGTTTTGTTGATTTGCCATTTGTTGAATGATACTTTCCAACCCCGGTTGAAGAGGCTTCTTTTCTTCAACAACTTGATGTGAAACACCAAATCCTGGAGGAGAAAATTGAGGAGCATTGATAGCATTTTGCGGATTTCCATAGGAGAGGTTTGGATGATTATTGAAGGTAGGCTTACCATAATTCCTTTGAAAATTACCTTAATTCCAACGGTTAATGTACTTCACCTCCTCCTCACTCAAGACTTCACCATTCTCGAATTTCTTGATGGCTAGCATCTCCTTCACGTCTCTTTGGCCCTTATCATAGTCACTCTTAAGAGTATTGATTAGTGAAGTCAATTCATCATATCTCTCATCCGATAGAGAGGCAACCCTCTTTGTGGAAGTCCATTCCATAGGCCATTGGTAGGCATGAGCGGCCATCTCCTCAATTATCCTCAATGCTTCCTTAGCATGCTTGTTCAACAAACAACCCCCCACGGTGGCATCAACTACACTTCTTGTGTGAGAAGTGAGTCCACTATAGAAGTGAGTTACTTGTTGATCCTCACTTAAACCGTGTTGAGGATACTTGCGGATAAGCTCTCTATACCTTTCCCAAGCATCAAATAAGGTTTCATCCCCATGTTGAGAGAAATGAGAAATCTCCGAAATCATCTTGTGAGCCTTTGAGGGAGGGAAATATTTCGATAAGAAAGCTTTGCAAAGATCTTGCCAAGTGTGTATCTCCGACTTATCCAATCCCTTGTACCAATCCTTGTCTCTATCCCTCAAAGAGAAACCAAACATCCTTAGTCGAATGGCATCACACGGGACACCATTTAGCTTAACGATGTCACACATCTCCAAATTGAGCATTCATCACCATTTGAATCAAGCCGGTCTTCAACTCGAAATTATTGGCATTGATCGTGCCCCACTCCCCTCCTTGATATTGTTCCGTTGGAGCTTGATACATAAAGTTGATGGGAGGTGGTGGCACCTCATTAGCCTTCCTCTTTTGCTCATCAATTTCCGCTTGCATTTCTTCCATCCTTCTCATGATGGCCTCCATATTTGGGTTTTGATCACCCATTCTTTCTTCTTCTATAGATTTCCTTCTTCTATGCCTTCTCTCAAATTCCAAGACAAGTGGCTCTACAAGTCTCCCCTTGGACCTTGTGAGCATGTACCTTCAAAACAAAAAGAAAAAGAAATTAAAAACAAGCTTAGATTAGTAACAAGTGACTAAATAAACTATTGAAATATCTATCTAATCACTCCCCGGCAACGGCGCTAAAAATTGACTTGGCTATTTCTAGCCTATCAATAATACAATAACCGAATTAGCTAGTAGTGTTTATGTTGTCTCCATCATACTATCTAAGCACACATTCATGATTTGGTTTTTTCTAAACTAGGCAAAGATTAAAGTAGATTATAAACTTGACAATGCAAAGTAAACAAGACTAGCAAAATGCAAATGTGAATAATCAACAATAGTAAAAGGCATGGATCCAAGTGATTTCAAATATGATTATGATGAAGGTTTTAGAATCTAGATGCTTCAAACCAATTTAATCCACCTTGAATGGTTTCTTATATCATATATGCTAACCTACCTTACTATGGTGATTAACAAGTAGATCAATAGAGCAATAAATGCTTTCTAAGCCTTTAAATGCTCTACCAACTCCAAATAGCTCAAATTAGTCTAAGATAACCTACCAACTCTCATCCAACCCATCTAATTCTTTCTAGGAACTATATGAGATGAAATCAAGTGATATGGGTATGGATTGATGCCAAGTGCTATGAATGGAAGCTTCCTAGGCATTCCATCAAACACCTTAGATGCACTCCTAGTGATCAATTATTCATGCATTCAAATTAAAGTCCCAATCCATAGGCAATCCAAGAGGAAGGTAGATCAACATCCTAGACTCTAACACCTATCATCTACATCAAATCATTCATCACTTGGAGCCATATACAAGCTTAGCTAGCCATAGATCTAGCCATCAAACCAACAAAAATAAGAGAATTCATAGTAGAAAGAACAAGGAAAGTAAAAGGAATTGAAATGCTCCAATAATCTTCAATATCCAAGCTTGATCATCCAACAAAATTCAAATTCACCAAAAAGGAAAGAGGGAAAAGCTAGGGGTCTAAAGTAGTAGTGCAAGAGTGAATTACAAGTGATCAAAGATTACAAATGAGGCAAATAACTAACTATTTACTACATCCATCTCATATAAGTAGTCCCATTTGCCATTTCGGTCCGTATCACTTATTAGTCTCATTTCCTAAAATAGCAAAGAATACATGGCTACAATTAACTTTCTCTCTTCAGAATCAATTACAACCACACATTTCTTCCTTTATTGGCTCTTGTGCCCATTCCAAATGGGACTACTTATATGAGATGGAGGTAGTATAGTCTTTCCCCAAATTGGGGTCAAATTGCAATTATAAGAAACTTGAGTTGAGAAGGTGGGGTAAAAACTGTAATTTCCGGAAAGTTGTCCAAGGGTGTGTATTGTGCATTTCCGCCCACATTTGTCATTTTGCGCACTCCCACGGTTTTGGCTCGTTCTCTCTCGTCCGGAATCGGAAAAATAATCCGCAAAGTGCTACGGCTTCATCTTTCGATCCTCTTCGACATAGGATAACCCAAACATGCCCAGAAAATTGCTACATCACCTGAAATTAGCACGAAAATCGAGAGAAAATGCAAAGCATATAGAAAATGCATAAATTGTAAAAACCTATCATATCCTATCCATTTAAGCACATATCCTACCCAAAACACGCATTGAGACGCACTCTAAAACATGCTAAATATGTGATTATCACATACCACACTTATGTCACCAGCTGGCATGCCTAACAACTGAGCACATTCTCTATCCAACAACATGAAAATTCCAGTTTCTGTTTCATCACAAATCTCAACATACAGCCTGTACCTGTTTTATACATGTAATGTCAGTGTCTTGATATAAATGTGTAACATGATAATTGTTATAAAAATAGACAGACATGCAGTTATCAATTCATTTTATACCTCATGCGGCCAACAACATAAAATGTGTTGCAACCCTCACAGTAGAATGAACTGTCATTCTTTTTCAGTTTCTTAAGGCACAGTCTGCATGCCATATAGTTCCAGCCACCTAATGTCTTCACCTCGTATAGTCGTATATCTCTCCATACACCCAGAACATTCCAAACTGCACATGTACAATGAATGTTAAAATTGAATGTTTTACCCTAAAACAACTATAAATACAGTTTAAAGACTGAAGTAATGTAGTAAAGTATTAGCTTTGTTATTACCTCATATCCAGATAATTCTTTTATTGTCTTCAGCATGCTTTCCCCTTCATTTAATTCATCTTCCATACTCCTTGGCCTTGGAACATGAATCATCCTAATACCACCTGAGCTCCTGTCCTTTTTTAATTTCCAGAACCTGAAAAAAAAAAACTTGCATTATAAGTACACTGATTACTGTATGCATCTAGACTATAAAAAATTCAACTTACTCTTCACGCATTGTTTCCAATTCTGTAACATTTTTAAGAGTATCTGAGTGGCATGGTATGAGCTATTCACTGTCAATTCTCCTGCACAGTTCAATATTTGATTATATAGAAATTCTGTGTAGTATTCTTTATCCTAACTGTATGCACATGTTGAGTAAGAACAATTCATACCTCTGAAAACAGTAGTGCGGCAGAACTTAAGCAGAACTGCTACAGGTTCTTCAGCACCACTGTTGATAGAGTAATCCAGCTCTTCTGCATAGTCCTCCCACATTTTACACTTCAGTTTCCTTTTCCTGATGTAAAAAACAAACACATGTTAAATTCACAGAATTATAGAGTTTAGAAACTGTACACTTAAAATTAAATGCATTACTCTAGATCTTCAATGACTATTTCCATTAGCTTAACAGTCTTCCCACTGCTTGTAGTAAGTTCATAGGGCTTCACACTGTCAATAACGACTCCCATTACATCTGCAAATAAATAACAGAACATAAGAACTTTATTTTACAATAAAATATAATATTTCAGTAAAGCTTCTGTATTACCAAAGAGGATATCTTCTGGAGTATCTTCCATTTTAGCAATCTCTTCAAAACTTTTGAGATTCAGATCATATTTTGAAAAACTCCGATCTCGAACCTCAGCAACTCTGGTATGCTTGTACAAATTGATGACATGAGCACATGATGTGGTCTTTGCACGCTTGTTGTTACGTGCAACTATGTAATTCATGATATTATATATCTTTCCTTCCTGCAGCTGTCCTTCAAATGATGGGATAGAGAGCCTCTAAATACTGTCATGGATTCTATTACCCTGCAACACAATGAAAAAAGGTCATCATCATTTCAATATGTCATTAATATCTATATAAAAACAACTTGATGTATAATTTACCTCAGAATCATGGAAAACAACTTCTCGACTGTAATCTTCATGTTTGTTATGCATCTGTGGTACCTTGTAGGACCGGATTACTCTAAGTGTCAGAGTAACTTTGGATTTTCCGGGCTGCAAATCTTTGTTCAGACCAAAGAAAGGTGCCATCTTCTTCTTCTTCTTCTCTACTGCTGAAACTTAAAAAAAAAAAAAAAAAAAAAAATCTGTTGGAGTAGTTGTGAACGTTGGTGAATGAAATGTGGATGATAACCTTCTATTTATTGCAGGATTTAAACTGTCTAAAGTTGTGGATGGATGCCATTAAGCACATACTTTGAAGTGGATGTTGTGACTTAGTGGACTTAGTGGAGAAATTTATACAATTATATATTTATTCGTTAAATCTGTATTTATTATTGGGTCAAGTTTAAAAATACCCACTTTTATAAAAACTAATACTTCTATACGCATCATATAAGAAGTATAACTTCTATACCCATTTTGTAGTTAAAAGACATAAATACCCTTAGTAATTGGGTCCCACTTGTCTAATAAAACCAAAAAATCAATTAAAATCAATTGGATTGTGGGGCCCTCCCTCTCACGATTGATTTCTCCCTCTCCCTCTCATGATTCAATTGTCGTGAACCAATTCCATAAAAATTCAATTTAATGTGGAAATTAAAAAAAAAATTGCATTAATTAACTACAACAACCAAATCTGCAAATTCAGTAAAAATAGAATATAGTAGGTGGTTAGCATTGATTAAAAATCAGAAAAAGTGAACAGAACAATAGCATAGACGTAATTGTATCACAACATTACACTACCTAATTATTGAGAGTGAAAATTTGTAGATTTGTACGCATTCTCGAATTTCTGGAAATTTCGGAAGAGATTCAAGTCGTTTATTCGAGACAAAATACCAAGGTAATATATGATTTTGTATATTTATTGTTAGTAATATTCCAAAAAAATTATAAAAAAGTATTGTTCTTAAGTACACGATATTTTTTCCAAAACAACCGTGTATACACGGTATATTGTATGTTTTTGTCGTGTAAAGTCAAAATAGTCAACGATTGAAAGTCAAAATTGTTGACTTTACACGACCATTTTGTCAAATTAATCGTGTATACACGATTTTTTTTTAATATTGTCGTGTAACTAAGAACAAATTTTTTTCAGATTATTAATTTTTTTTTTTTTTTTTTTTTTGGTACAGATGGAGATGGGTGATCAGAGAATTCTTATCCGTCATAGCGGTCGTTGGGAAGGAATATCGTACGTAGGAGGAGACTCTTTTCTCGTCACTTATCCCATAGCGAGTTTGAGCTATGAAAACGTATTGCGAGACGTTCAACTTTACTTGGGTGATGAATCGGAGCACTTGCTATTCCACTTGACGAACCTGAACGAGCGGGAGACGGTGAAGGCCGTTTTAAATAGCACCGGGGATTTGCTTGGAATGTGCATCGCGAGAAGGGAGATGTCGACGATCTACGTCATTAGTAGAGCAAATCGGGCAGCCCATACTACCCAACGATCGACGATTTTTCAGAACTATAGCGTCGAAGAGGAGCCGATCCCGAGATCGAATGCATTTGAATCCGAAGTACGCGACGAAGAAGAGCCGGAGTCGGAAGAAGAGTCTCTCGAGTCCGAGGGCGAGGAAGCAAGGAATGTGGAGGAACGATCCCAATTACTTGAGAGCCTAACGGCTGAATTCGGAGCATGGATCCGCGAGCCCGGCCATATTGATAGGGTTATCGGGCTTCGTAGCATGCACTCACAAAACCAAGAGCCCCGCGACGACGAAGCTCGTGCTCGCGCTAACGAGGAGGCGGTTCGACATTGGTTGATACCGCACGTCGATCTAGACACCGCGCTCCCTTTAGGATGGATCGATCCCGACTTGGCACCGGCCTTGGGTCAGTTGCGAAAGGACGGATACTTCAAGAAGAAGGATGACTTGCATATAGCCGTCGGATTGCTGCACATGGATCTCCGGAAGGAGTATTGTATCCCTCGTTCCGACAAAGACCGTGTGGGTTTTAGGTGCACTTCGGGGAAGGATTGCGAGTTCAAGTTGAATGCAACGCAGAAAGGCGGGATTTGGAAGATCAACAAGTACGTGGCCGATCACACGTGTCTAGTTGATTTAAATTCGAACAACAAACGACAGGTGCCGGCCATGGTATTAGGAGCATTCTACGCTCGTCGATTGATCACCGAGGGCGCAGTGTTGAAGCCGAAGGAGATGGTGGAGGAGCTACGGAGTGAGTACGGCATTCAGATTGACTACCCGTTCGCTCTCCGTGCTAGGAATGTCGCTATAGAGATGACGTACGGTGCCTTCGACGAGTCTTATCAGAGGCTCCCTTCTTACCTCTACCTTTTGAAGGAGATGAATCCGGGCACCGAGTACGAAATCCGCACCTCCCACGTCACCAACCGTCTGAACTACTTCTACCTTGCCTTTGGTCCGTCCATCGAGGCATTCGTAAATGGTTTGCTACGCCCCGTGATCGTAGTAGACGGGGCGCACTTGAAGGGGAAGAATAATGGGATGCTCTTTGTGGCGGTGACGAAAGACGGGAACGAGCAAGTGTTCCCCCTTGCCATTGGATTCGGCCCCAAGGAGAATGACGATTCTTGGACGTGGTTTTTGGCCAAAGTGAAAGAGAGTTCCGGGGCGCCCTCGGACTTGTTGATCGTATCCGATCAGCATGTGAGCATCGCAAATGCGATCGACTCCGTCTTTCCGCATGCTGCTCACGGTCTCTGCTTCGTTCACCTCCAGAGGAATTTCGTTAGGTACGGGAGGCATGCGGGGGCTATATTCGAGTCTGCAGCCTATACCTATCGAGATTCCCAATTCGATGAATATTGGGGGAATCTGAGGGACCTAAGCAGGGAGGGAGGCGGGATCTACAGGCGGTTGAGCGACATTGGCCTCCCGAGGTGGGCGAGGTGCAAGTAACCCGTCCGACGTACGAGCTTCATGACGTCGAATCCCGCCGAGACCATGAATGCTCGGTTGTTGTGGGCTCGGAGACTCCCGATATGTGCCATGATCGAGGTGTATCGGATAGTCGTCGAGAAGTGGTTCGACGAACATCGGACTAGTGCCCTAGCTCGGCAACATGAACTCACGGAGAAGGCATATACGAAGATGTCGGCATCGTCGGAATGGGGCCGTCGCTACTCCGTTAGAGGAACGCCTACGCCCACCCTTTGGAGAGTCGAAGGTGAAAAACAGACTTACCTCGTTGACCTCCAAAACTCGAATTGCGAATGCCGTGAGTTTGAGTTAGACGGCATCCCTTGTCGACACGCTTGTGCGGCGATAAGGTACGCCTAGTGATTCCAATTATTTTAGTTTCATGCTTGTGTTATTTCAATCCGATCTCTAAGCGTTTTTGAATGTTGTTACAGGCATTCCGGTGGGCGGGCAACTGACTACGTGAGCCATTATTTCAGGCAATCCACGTTAGTTGCTACGTATTCTCCTCAGATTCAGCCGGTTCCTCATCCCGAGACGTGGAGTGTTCCCGAATTCATTTCACGATGGATCGTGCTACCCCCGCTTGTCGAGAGGCCAGCTGGACGACCACCGATGGCGAGAGCTCGATCGGCTGTTGAAGGATCCTCCTCAACGAATCGTCAAAGGTGTTCAAGATGCGGACAATACGGGCACAAACGACGGAGTTGCCAAGCCCCGCTTCCCATTAGCGGAGTTGATCTAAATGCTCCTCCTCGACGTCCTAGAGGTAAGAAAAAATGTAGCATTTGCAAGAGCGAGGAGCATACGAGGCCCCGATGTCCGTACGATACCGATGCTTGATTATATTTTTATTTTAACCAAATTGACATTTTTAGATGTTAATGAACGTTTTTGGATGTTTAAGAATGTTATTGGATGTAAACATATTAGGTTTTGTTTGAGTTGATCATTTGGTGAAAATTGAATGTTTTTGTGTTAAAAAAAGGGAAACCTTCGGCCAAATACACGACATTATTGTTGATTTAAACGTGTGTACACGGTTAAATTCGAGTATTAATCGTGTGAAGTAAAAAAAAAAAGTCAAAATTGTCATTGACTTTACACGATTGAATGATGTTTTCAATCGTGTATACACGATTGGAAATCCAATTCAACCGTGTAAGGTCAACAAAGTCAAAATTAAATAAAAGTCAATGCCCTCTACACGAATGTTGACTCTACACGATTTAAATTGAAAAATAGCGTGTACCCTTTTCGTGAGAAGTCAAAATTAAGCCTAAAAAGTCAAAATTAAGCCTAAATTTGCGAAATTATCGTGTTTCGTTTGATTTTCTCGTGTATCTCGAGTCTATTAAGTTTTGTAAACGTGTAATAACGTAAGTTATGTCATAATTAAGCCAAAAATCAATTTAAACGAAGGATATTTTATGTAAGTATGAAGTATAGAGTGAGTGTCACTTATATAGTCTAACTACTAAGGTTACGTTTGATCTAGAACTAACTTACGAACGTAATGTTCTTTCAAACGTGTAATTCACGTAACGTGCTCGAATCATAAGATTGCACAATGTATGAAAGTAACAGTGATTCCAACTCAATTGAGCCCCATGAATTGAAATATCAAAAAAAAAAAAAAAAAAGGGGGGGGGGGGGGGGGGGGGGGGGGGGGGGGGGGGGGGGGGGGGTTCTTATGTACACGACTAGGGTACACGACTAGGGTTCTTGGTTACACGGTTGAAATGCTCATTCAACCGTGTAACCTGCCGAGGGTTTGTGAGAAATTGCCCAAGAAATGTCACTCCCCACCATTTTTTCAATTAACATAAAAACACATTAACCATTAACATAACAATACAAAATCAACAAACCATTAACAAAACATTTTGAAATCAACAAACAAAATCTACATTTACAAAATCTAAATCAGAATTCTATATCATTCAATATTCGAAAAAAAAATACATTTGTTCACCAATCCCTCCATCCCCTCGAAATCATGAAAATTCGCTTCGCCATCTTCTTTCGATATCTTGCCACGACCAGTTTCTCGTTGTCCTTGTATAGCGTAGTGGTCCCAAGGAGCAAGTCCAAATACATACACGTGTACACGCCACAACTCACGGAGTCTTTTGTGTGAATTGATACTCCCGAGGGGCGAACTGGATGTCCATGAATCGTGTCCCTAAGTTGGGCACATCTGAGTTGACACGCGTGAAGTAATATAGATTTGACTCCAAGAGGCGTGAGAAGAGGCGGGACAAGGGCAAGCATTGGATAATCCGTGATTGCTTGAGTGCTTCATTTTTATCACCCTCGTACAGGTAAAAGTGCGAGTCGTACACCTCGATACACCAACAAGGAACGTTCACCCGACACACGATCCAATGGGAGGAGGAGACATGGCAAACGACGATAAACTAAAAAAAAAAACACACGATTTAGCAATACTAATAATTAAATTCGATATAATCAATATAGGATATTAAAAACTTACATATCGGCCGGTGATCCACGGTCGGTACGTGTTAATCCCCTTCTAGCCGTTGATGAAATCGTCGGGGATCTCCCATTTCGTGTACTTCTCTCGTTTCCCAACCCCCATGTCGGGTCGTCTTGGTGAAATTTCAAGTACTCTTCTCGGAGTTGTGTCTTTTTTTATTTGAAATTGAAACATTGTTTTTATTAGGTTTTTTATCAAATTGAAATTGAAACAAATGAAAACGGAAAATGAGAAAAGGAACTTACGTAAAACGTAAGGGGCATAACTATGTGGTGCTTGGCGGTAACATTGTCGAGAAGACGGTACCCTTGTTGGAGTCTATGTTGCCAGTAGACCGTGTACAGGTCTATCTCCTGTATTCATTTCAAAATAATCTTATTAGTACCCTAATTAGAACAAAGAACAAAATCAACTGTAAAAGTAACACAACGAAACATGTAATAAAATTACCTGGGCTTCGAGGCACTTCGTAATGTCCTCGATCGTGGAGAAGACCTCCTGTGTAAGGTAGAACCCGGTCCCGATCATCTCCACGTGGGACTGTCCCGATTCCCTAAACCTCTGATAATGGGTGGAGGGTCGCTTTTTGGGACGCTCTACGATGTATGGAGATCGTAGAGCTTTTGAGGGGCGTGTCTCCCTCGTCGAGGCACGAGTGACTTCCTCATCTGAGCTCGCTGCCATATGCTCTATCTCGTCAACAAAATCACTCAACCGAGAGTGATGGGAGCCTTGGGAGGGCTCAGGCTTGTCGAAAGGACGGTCTGCGACATGAGCACCGGAGGCACGGCTCACGGAGTGCCGTTCGTCAGACCGTCTCTGACTCTCGGCACGGTGTACGGTGTGATAATCATCAGCTTTCTCACTGACGTGGACATCCCTAAGCCCCGCAAACGGCTGCTCACCTACACGGGACTGTCCCTCGCCCCCCGAGGAAGAATGGCTCCGGCTCGGACTCTTCGATACGAACTTCTTCAGCTCCCCGGCGATAGCCCTCGCCAATCGGCCTAGAAATCCGGTCCCTGAGCGATCCTGCTCCCATCGGGACACCAGACAGTCCCCGAATCGGTCCAAGAAGTCGTCACCGAGGGGACCGCGCTCGCACGGATCTCCGTGTGCGCAACAGATCAAGCCGGAGGGCCGGGGATCAGCGTGCTCACTCCGAGGCCTCTTCGAGGCCCATGATTCGGGCCTCCTATCAGCCCTCGGCCTCGGCATCTCGATCCCGCCGTCGGAATGAGCTCGCTCAGCTCGTGGAGCACGACGACGAGGGGCCACTGCCTGAGAAGCGTCCCTGCATTTGAACTTCTCCACGGCCCTCGCCATATCGCGCTTCGCCTTCGACAGCCTTTGCGCGGGCGGGACATTGGTTTGTTCGTGGCGCTTGGAGGGAACGTAGGCTTTGTTGGGAAACGGCTGCTTGAAAGCCGCCCCGACCCAGATCTTGGTTCGGATGTGTTGATTCGATCGTGCACATAAATTCATGCAACGGTTCGAGTACATACCTTGATTATGAAGAACGTGCAATCTGAGTCGTGTCTGATCGATCTACGGTTCTGATCTTCTAGGATGTGATCCCACACCTTGAAATTCGAGACTTGGTGGGCGTCTCGAGATCACTGGAACCTCGATCTTCTTCACTCAGAACCAGCGGCCACTCTCTCTCTCACCCTAGGGATTCGCGCCGAATCTCTCTCTCTCACAAATCTCGTGTGATGAGAACTGAAAGGAGGCTAGGGTTTATCATGAGAGACTTGAGTATATATATGGTTCATAAATAAGGAGATATGATTCCTTATTTATCTCCAACCATATCTTTGCCATCCCATATTTATTCTCTTTCCATAACTTACAAATCCTATTCCTTTATTAATACGGAATTAATAAGGAATTAATCTGTTCAGTTATGCAACTGTATATCCGGAATTAATTCTAACAAATAGAATTTATTCTAATTCCAGTAGAAGAATAAATAAATAAATATATACAAAATATATTTATATATGATATTTATCCCCATAAGATTTAATTAAATAAATCTTATTCTATTAGATTTAATCTTATCCTTGAATAACTAAATAATAACTAATTAGATTTAATCTTATCCAACAAGATATAAATCTAAATTAATTATATTTAATATCCATTCAAAGGATATAAATCCAATATATATCATATACTGGGCCTGAGTACAATTATTGAGTCCAAACTCAATAATACTATTTAGATCGATTCCCGAGGTCTGTTTGGGCCATCCTAGGGATCGGATACCAGACAGAGTTGGGCCTTATCTAATTCGATATTTCCATGTCCACCCCTGAACATGTATCTCATTAGAACTATGACGCACTCCACTAAAGTGTCATAGCTGAATCACCGCTCTGTCCCAATTATGTAGATTGGGTTGGTATTTTGTTTAGTTCGACCCCCGTGTTTAAGACCTTCCATATCCGTTAACCAATTAGAGCTACCATGACTGCTCCTAATTGTTAACATCTATTCCTCAGGTAGTACCCGTTCACTCCTCATTATTATACCTGAACTTAATCAGCATGCATGACTTGGTATAATAAACATTGTGAACTCCCTGAGGGGATATCGTCAGCCTGCACTCACACAGGACACGGCTTGTTGATAACACTTATTAGACATACTATGCATCTTCGTGTTACCCAAAGTACGACATGATTTAGATGAACTAACGAAGTTCATATCTTCGTAAATCAAAGTAACATCGAAGAATACATATACATCTAATAGTTTACCAAGGTTAAGATCGAGCTAGAGCCTGAGATCTATAGCTCTTCACCTATATCACCTCTGATATAGGGTCAGTATCAGAAGAGCATTATCTCTGTTGATCCTTCAATACGTTTCACCGTACCAGCATAATTAGTGATTAGGACCCATCACTACCATTAAGCTGCAGTCAAGACCGACAGCTTAGCCCAAGCTGTCTCGACTGTGAACTGTTTATATCTCATCATTATTAACGACCTTCATGATCCTCTCCGAACTCAGATCGACACGTGGTCTAAAACATGAGATAATGGGCTTTATTCTTGCTTAAACATATTCTTCCAGATAGGGATTGTTAACAGTGGACCTGTGTCGTAACCACTAAAACAACCGGTTTTGCTTTAGGTATACAACAACCCCAACAATCTCCCACTTATACTAAAGTAAAACCTTTAGTATACCAACGCGTCTACAGGAAACCATATGACTTCATCCATGTACAATGTTAACAATCGCACGATCGCAATCGTTAACAATCATCATACACTTTTTCTCCCACTTATACTCAAAGATTTTACCTTTACCTTGTACCTCTTAGTGGGAGGTTCACTAAGACATGTCAGCCACGTGCTACAGTATACCTGACATGGTGCACTTAGTGAAGGAACCGTCATCGTACATTCCTCTAGTGTTTCTATTTTCTCCACGAAATCGCCTTAATTTAAGGTACTCACTATGTTGTTACCGGCATTTCCAAATCTCAGAAATTTGTTACTACACTTAGAATTCTCCAGGGGGTGTAAGAATTCTAACAAATTGAGATTACTGCCAATTCACGAAGCCAAGCCTTGAATTATCTAGCTCCCTCTCAGCATTTCACTGCGTGAGAATCTTCAAGACAATTCTGCTTCTTGCGTGAATCCATAGTATAAGGTCGATGATGTCGTTTCTCTAGCTACCATTCGATTATCCGTGTCCATAAACATGATGGACTATATCCGTTACCATGCACACAGCACTAACATATGTTTGGCTTCTTATGCAATATCCAAGTGTATTGCAAACTTTGCCACAACAGTAGTCTATGAAGAGTACTTGAATAATGTTGTACTATCCGCAGATATATCTAACATTACTCCTAACCTTCATTCTAAACTGTTCGGATAATCACCACTTATTGTGTCAGATAATACTTTCACACCTTATTCAAGTGCTAGTAATATTATCACACAATGTACAAGACAACCATTTCAACGTCCTTTGTAGATGAAAGATATACCATTTGTCAACACATTTCATGAACGAATCTATATGTGTTGTTTGACAAATGAATGTTCTATATCATTGAACCACACATTTCTATGTGTTTGTCCCGAAACATAGAACTTTTGAGAGAATTCTTCCCTTTTCTCAAATTACATCCACGTTTCCTCATGTATGTCCTCAACGAATATGAGCATACAACTTGCAAGTCTTTCGAGTGTTAAACTCGTAGACTAATCAATGATAGGCAACTACTTTCATCTAACTAATCCTTATTAGTCAACTTGGTTTGTTCACTATCCAAGAAATTAGATTTCTCGATGAACAACTCACCATTTTCGAGACACATTCGAAAAAGCTCCCACTGTGACTAGGATCCTAAAATAATCTTGTGCAGATCCTTTGGTTATCTGTCTTGTACTTCCGGCCTAATGATGTTCCAATCCATAATTTCCTTTTATTCTTGGACGTTAATCAAGAATAAATACTTGTCTTTCCTCGAAAAATAACTACTTGTCCAACTAATTACTTAATCTATCATTGAAATTGCGACACATCGTGTGCAAATTATCCTTATTTCCGAACAGATTTAACCAATAAAATCTGTAATTAGCATCTCCTATAGGGAGGAAGACTCATTGTCAACGCGAATGCTAATCAATTTCATTTTAAATCACAATGAAATCTATGATCAACATAAATGCTGATCACTTCATTTCAAATAAGAAAAGGAAATAGATTTAGATATAGTGACATAGTATTTTGTTAAAAGACAATATTGAACAAGAAGTACCACATTTATCACAACACATTTTGGAACATCCTTCAAAATTCACAGTTATTACTCCCACTGCGAACGATATATCAAAACAACCAGTATTAAAGAAGTAAATCCTTAATACAATGTAAGAAAATAATCATCCATTAATATCCAAAACATAAGTATCCTGCCTAAACAAGGCAACCAAATGTGGTAAAAGAGTAATAAACCAGAATCTAGTATCCAAAAACTAAGATAAAACGTAAGATAGAAATCTCCAAGTCTGCTAGACAACTGCATCAACTGAATGTTGCTTGTCGAGCTCAAGAACTTGAAGTCGTCCTACTCGTTCCTTGTAGTCGAACCTACAAAGATTGCAACAAACCACAATTAGTATCCACTAGTTAAATCCGTCCGTGAGGACTAAACTAGTATAATTTGGTTTTTTATGTTACAAGAGTCTGACATACCTCCATCTATCTTCAACTTCTTGTTCCTCCTTTCATAGACCTTCAGTATTGGAAGTCTATTCTTACTTCTAGCCCTTACAGCCTTTTTGACTTTCCGAACAAGTCGATCAAAATCTAGCTCTTTCTGCCACTGGCGAGCATGCCAGATCATGTTATCCCTAACCTTTTCAACCTCGAGCAACTCGTTTTCAAGAGTAGAAACATGCTCATGGTCTACTTGGTTCTTGACAACCCCATTTCTGAATGCTTGGTACCATTGCGGTAGAGATGCAAGAATGATCTCGCATTTTCCCCTTTCCGTCATGTATCCACCATACATCTCATACTGAGTAAAGAGATTTTTGAACCTCTTGAGATATGCCCCTGTGTTAGGGAAATCATCAAAGTCCATGAAATCCATCTCTTTACAGGCTAGGAAGCTAAGTAGTCGAAACTGAAAGGACTCCGGAACACCATCGGAATAAGCTAAACGACAAATCTTCGTGCGTATAGAATCAATAGACATATCTGAAATAAATAACAAGTAAACAACTTATAAGCGCAAATAATTTATGTTATCAATGTTAGAAACCCAATAATAACATTGAACCAACAAACGAGTAGCCCGATACTATTTACAAATAGTCCACTATAGGTGGATGCTACCTATAAATTATCGACCATGACCGCAGTCTATTTTATTTCTTATCCCATCACACGGACCACAGTGAAACAAAGAAATAATAACCCGTGCCTCAGGACCTGCTAAATCGAGAAGTGACCTCTAAAGGAGGATTCATCATTAAGCAGCTAAGCTACAACCATATTTTAATATTCCGAAAAATTAATCCTATTAAGAGTAACCCACCTGTTAAGGAGGAATTACCTTTATAAAATCATTTTTCCATATTATCAATTTTGAATTTAACCAATGAACCATAATCAGTGTCTCCTATAGGGAGGAAGACTCATTGTCAACGCGAACACTAATTATTTCATTTTAAATCAAATTATTCTTTTGAAGTCTAAACCAATGAAATCCATAACTAGCATCTCCTATAGGGAGGAAGACTCATCGTCAACGCGAATGCTAATTACTTCATTTTTAAACCAAATATGGAGGTCCTTTAAATCAATTAACAAATAATCGATTAACTATACCGCTTAGTCTTTTTAAGGGTTTGTGTGACAATCGTAGCACATAGACAATTAAGTCCTATCACATGATTTCTAAGCGCAAGTAATAAAACATGCTCGCAATGAAATCATTAAAACCGACATGCTATGACCCCTATGCATGTTATTTCTATTACGCAAACAATGAGAAGCAACTATAACATGCAAAACATGCTGATCATATTCATCGCGTAATTTAAATCCATCCATAGCATGCATAATAATTAAAACAAATAAATAGGTTGCCGACCGGGAGTAGAAAGCCCTATCTATTACATTTAATTAAATAAAACCCTGGAACAAGCTCCGGTCTTTAATCTTCAATTTGGAAGCCAATCCCGATCTCTAAGTCCACCTTCCAAAATAGCAAGTGCTCGAAATAACTAGGGTGCGGAAAACCCTAATTACCAAAAACGGAAAGCGAATTAATTTCGAACGAACTAGGGTACGAAAACCCTAGCCGTCGACGATCATGCCTTGGTTTCGGAAAACCCTAGCCGTCGTCAACGTAATGGGCCGAACGTTGTAAAACGTGCAGCCCGTCGTTCGAAATCCGGCCACGCGCCGCCGCCGAGCCACGCGTGTAACACACGCGCCGCCGCGGTGCATGCCGGGGACCCCGTTTCGGCTCCACGACGAGCTTGACGTGGCTGGGTTCGGGCTGGGTGCGTCCGTTGCAACCCAGCCCGAGCCACTGCTCGTCGCCGCCGCCGAAAACGCCGTCGCCGTCGCCGTTTTACGCTGCAAAACACAGCACCGCCGCCGCGAGCCGCCGCCGGTGGCTGGAACGCCACCGGTCGCTCCCACTGGCTCGCCGGCGTCCCCAGCACCACCGGAGGTGCTGGGTTCTTCGAGCCCAGGCAGCCGTGGCTGAATCCGGCAGCAGCGCGCGCGCAGGGGACAAACCGAGCCGCCGCTGCCGCTGTTGGCCAACGCCACTGCCGCCGCCGCCGGTGGTCAGGGGACCACCGGACCTGCTGTCCACCTCCGTCCGCGCCCTCGTCGCCGTTGAACCATCATCGAGCCGCGGGCTTGAGCCCAGCAGCGCGCGAGCACGAAAAACCCGTTAGGGTTTCGGCCGCCGCCGCTGCAACTCGCTGCCGCAGCCCTCGCCGTGCCGCCGCTGGTGGTCTGGCGCCGACTGGGCTCCGTCTCCGACGTCGAGCCGGGCGCTGGACCGCCGGTCAGCCACGGTTCAGGCCTTCAGCAGCGCCGGCAGGCCCGAAAACCCGTTAGGGTTTTCAGCCGCCGCGCTGCACAAGCCGTCGCCGCCGTCCGCTGCCGATTCGGCCGCCGCCGCCACTCGTTCCGGCTTGCCTGAACCCTAGGATGAACCCTAGGGGTCCAGCCGCCGTGAAAAACCGAGGGGGCAGCCGCGCGAATCGCGGCAGATTACGCCGCCGCCGCCGTCGTGCGTCCGACGCGCCGCCGGCGGCCGTCGTTCGTCTTCGTCTCTGGTTCGTTCCGCGGACCTCGTTCCTCAGCAATTCTCCGATTTACAGCATAATAATACGATACAAAATCGAAAAATACAAGAAAAACGAATCATAATCTAATCGGCACCTTATTATCTCGCCGATTCAAAATAAAACGAACAACGATAAATCGAAAAACGATAAAAACAACGCACATAAATTTCCCGGACAGCTAGGGATGGCAACGGATCGAGGACCCGGTCCAGATCCGACGGATCCGGCCCGTTTTTTCGGATTTGGGTCTTTTAATTTTGGACCCGACGGATCTGGACCGGATCCGGATCTTTTTAAAAAATTTCAGATCTGGACCCGGATCTGAAATTTCAGATCCGGATCCGGCCCAGATCCGGCCCGCAGATCCGTTAAATATATAAATATATTTTATTTATTATATATGCATATATGATATAATATGTATTATATTATTATTTTTGTAACCCTATTCTATATTTTGTGAGATGTGATCTTCTATATTTATCTCTTTAGATAACTTATTTTAATATACACTTCTTATTATGTTTTGGACTAGATAATGCATTAGTAATTTTTAAAGTGATAATACATTAATACTACTTCATTTGAAAGATTGTAATATATATATATATATATATATATATATATATATATATATATATATATATATATATATATAATAATATCACGATTTAACTTTTGTCGAAAAAAATTATAATGTTACCATTGTAGTGCATTGAAAAAAAAAATCATTTAAAAAATAAAAGTACGGATCCGGATCTAGATCCGTAGACCCATGGATCCGTTGGATCTGGGCTCGGACCTAATATTTTTGGACCCGACGGATCTGGGTCGGATCCGGATCTATGGGGAAAATATGGATCTGGATCTGGACCAAGCAAGATCCGATCCAGATCCGGCCCGTTGCCATCCCTACGGACAGCAGCATGCACACATAATCATGATGACTCGAATGCATGAACATTAAATTAGAATCAACACAGAGCCGATCCAAAAACCTCGGGCTCTGATACCACTTGTTGGGAAACGGCTGCTTGAAAGCCGCCCCGACCCAGATCTTGGTTCGGATGTGTTGATTCGATCGTGCACATAAATTCATGCAACGGTTCGAGTACATACCTTGATTATGAAGAACGTGCAATCTGAGTCGTGTCTGATCGATCTACGGTTCTGATCTTCTAGGATGTGATCCCACACCTTGAAATCCGAGACTTGGTGGGCGTCTCGAGATCACTGGAACCTCGATCTTCTTCACTCAGAACCAGCGGCCACTCTCTCTCTCACCCTAGGGATTCGCGCCGAATCTCTCTCTCTCACAAATCTCGTGTGATGAGAACTGAAAGGAGGCTAGGGTTTATCATGAGAGACTTGAGTATATATATGGTTCATAAATAAGGAGATATGATTCCTTATTTATCTCCAACCATATCTTTGCCATCCCATATTTATTCTCTTTCCATAACTTACAAATCCTATTCCTTTATTAATACGGAATTAATAAGGAATTAATCTGTTCAGTTATGCAACTGTATATCCGGAATTAATTCTAACAAATAGAATTTATTCTAATTCCAGTAGAAGAATAAATAAATAAATATATACAAAATATATTTATATATGATATTTATCCCCATAAGATTTAATTAAATAAATCTTATTCTATTAGATTTAATCTTATCCTTGAATAACTAAATAATAACTAATTAGATTTAATCTTATCCAACAAGATATAAATCTAAATTAATTATATTTAATATCCATTCAAAGGATATAAATCCAATATATATCATATACTGGGCCTGAGTACAATTATTGAGTCCAAACTCAATAATACTATTTAGATCGATTCCCGAGGTCTGTTTGGGCCATCCTAGGGATCGGATACTAGACAGAGTTGGGCCTTATCTAATTCGATATTTCCATGTCCACCCCTGAACATGTATCTCATTAGAACTATGACGCACTCCACTAAAGTGTCATAGCTGAATCACCTCTCTGTCCCAATTATGTAGATTGGGTTGGTATTTTGTTTAGTTCGACCCCCGTGTTTAAGACCTTCCATATCCGTTAACCAATTAGAGCTACCATGACTGCTCCTAATTGTTAACATCTATTCCTCGGGTAGTACCCGTTCACTCCTCATTATTATACCTGAACTTAATCAGCATGCATGACTTGGTATAATAAACATTGTGAACTCCCTGAGGGGATATCGTCAGCCTGCACTCACACAGGACACGGCTTGTTGATAACACTTATTAGACATAATATGCATCTTCGTGTTACCCAAAGTACGACATGATTTAGATGAACTA
The DNA here is from genome assembly GCA_029379335.1 of Thymus mandschuricus. Lineage (NCBI taxonomy): Eukaryota > Viridiplantae > Streptophyta > Magnoliopsida > Lamiales > Lamiaceae > Thymus > Thymus mandschuricus. The sequence continues at coordinate 2,663,406 of CM057081.1, read as the reverse complement.
ACGAAGTTCATATCTTCGTAAATCAAAGTAACATCGAAGAATACATATACATCTAATAGTTTACCAAGGTTAAGATCGAGCTAGAGCCTGAGATCTATAGCTCTTCACCTATATCACCTCTGATATAGGGTCAGTATCAGAAGAGCATTATCTCTGTTGATCCTTCAATACGTTTCACCGTACCAGCATAAGTAGTGATTAGGACTCATCACTACCATTAAGCTGCAGTCAAGACCGACAGCTCAGCCCAAGCTGTCTCGACTGTGAACTGTTTATATCTCATCATTATTAACGACCTTCGTGATCCTCTCCGAACTCAGATCGACACGTGGTCTAAAACATGAGATAATGGGCTTTATTCTTGCTTAAACATATTCTTCCAGATAGGGATTGTTAACAGTGGACCTGTGTCGTAACCACTAAAACAACCGGTTTTGCTTTAGGTATACAACAACCCCAACAGGCCACGCCTATCGGGGTCCCTCTTCATCACGTGCAGCTGGTAGAGCATGATCTGGAACGACCACGCTCCCCACGGAAATGCCCTCCACTGCTCCTCGAACTCCACCAGGTGCCATGCCCAGTCCTCGATCGTCGGGTTGTCGTGGCCGAGTAGCATGAGGTAGTACATGAGGAGGTTGGCCGCCTTCAGATACTGGTCGGCGTCTCCCAGTACACTCGTGTCGTCGTTGAAGTCCGCCTTCAACTTATTTATCTTAGGGGATTTGCCCCCGTACTTCGTGTAGAGGAGGCTCCTTTGGGAAGGGTCGTGACGGCCTTTAGGGTTGAAAGGCGACTCCCCGAAAGCCAGGCCCGTCACGAGGGCGTACTCTTGGGCACGGAACCGTATCACCTGCCCACCTACGTGGAACCACCTCTCCATCTCGGGAATCGACTCATCCTCGAGCTCTCGGGCTAGAAGCTCGTGGAGGGCGTTGTTCGCGCTCCCGCTCCTCCGAATCTCGAGGAGATATCCGAACGGGCCTTCTGTAAATCTATCGAGCAAGCGTTGGCCGCCTACTCGACGCAACACGCGGGGAATCGACCGAACCACGTCGTCCCGTATGTAGAGGTTTATTTGCCCTCTAAACCCTTGCATTCGGCCCCGCATCCATTGAAACCTAGGCTGCAAATCGAGAAGAAACAAAACGAATCAAAAAAATTTTTTTGAAAATTTCATGCATTTTACTCGGCCAAGTACACGACTGAAATGCAATTTCAGTCGTGTACTACACGGTTGAAATTCAATTTCAACCGTGTATGGTCAACGATTTTGACTTTTAAGTCAAAATCGTTGACTGTACACAGCTAATTGAATTATAAATCGTGCAATTCACGCCTAAATTCAGCAAAAAATCGTGTAAAGTCAAAGACAAAATTCAATTTTAATCAATTAAAGTCAATATACACGATAAATTACACAATTTTGTCGTTGTTACACACGATCACAAGTCAAAATTGATTTTGACCGTGTAAAGTCAACAATTTCAAAAGTCAAAATTGTTGACTTTACACGGTTGATTTAGTATTTATATCGTGTACTACACGATGAAATGAAGGATTTAACCGTGTACATATGAACTCAAAAAAAATTTCAGAAAATTTCGAATCGACGTAAACCATAGTATGCTTCATGCTTATTAAAAATGTGCTCGAAACCATAACATGCTTCATGCTTTGCATTCGAAAACAATAAAATATGAAAACAACAAACTTACCGGCGGTGGGGGGTCGGGGTATACCCGGGGCTCCGCCGGCGGCTGCTGCGGCCGACGACGGGAGGCTGCCCGTCGGCGTGGGGGGGCTTGGTTTGAGGTCCCTGCTTCATCTTGGTTAGACATATCGGCGACGGCGACGGCGACGGCGAGTAGTAATTTTTTTCCGACGAGGGTAATTTTTTTTTCAATTTTACGATTGTGAGAGAACAATCGGTTGAGAGAGAGAGATAAGGGAGGGTGGTAGATGAAAATTAAATTTTGGAGTAAATTCAGTGGGCCCACAAGCAAATATTCTTAAATTTTGTTTTATTTGAATTGTTTTTGTTTTATTAGATAAGTGGGCCCATTTAGTAAGGGTATTTGTGACATTTCAATACAAAATGGGTATAGAAGTACTACTTCTTATATGATGGGTATAGAAGTTATAGTTTTTATAAAAGTGGGTATTTTTAACTATTAACTCTTTATTATTTATGTTCCTTCTGCTGGCATGTAATTATTTTTAAGTTGTGTTTATTTATTTCTAATAAATGTGGTATATAATTCTTTTAAATTCGTATGTACAGGATTTAGGGTTTTTTGGCCATTCTGTTAATTTATTTGAATTATGTTGAATTTCGGGCCCAAGTAAAATTGGGCCGATTCCTTCTTGTTTTAGACCACTAAATTTTATAGTAATAACCGAAATAAACTGGAATAAATACACGTGGCATTAAATTCTCGGCCTTAACTAGAAATGACTAAAATAACCCTGCGATTAATCTAAACTACGAAATTGCCACCGCAATCAATGCAAAATCGAAAACTGAAAATTTTGTAATCTCTTTATATATATATATAGATTATTTACTATTTGCATATTTTCTTCGTATATTTTGAATATTTGATAACGTATATATTTATTATATAAAATACTAAATATATTTTTGAAGTACCGTATTCTTCACTTTTAGATAATTGACGTATTTTTGTCCACGTATCGTATTGTTCTCGTATTTCGTATTCATTTTCATGCTTTATAGGTTATAACCAAAAATTTCAAGTTTTGTGTAATAACGGAATTTAAAATTTTCGGTTACATAATTATTTTTGTTAAACAAAATTGTGATAATTGATAGAAATGTCATTCCACAATAACAAAAATCAATATATGTCAACTTTATAGAAAGACACAAATTTTGTCAAAAGTAATTTTTTTGGACCAAAATGCCCTTACTAAGTTAACTTTTGACCAACTTTTTTTCACTTCCTCACACTCTTTTCCCCCCACCTTTAGGCCCCTTCCCAACTCAATTTTTCTAACTCCCTCTCTCTTCAATCCCTCACTCTTACCTTACACTCTTTTTTTCTCTTTCTAAATAACTCGCCGGAAAATTCATCGGAAATTCATCACGTCCTTTCCCTGCTGTCCGCCGGCTGCAACACCGCCGCCGGTACCTATCTCTCTCTCTGACCTCTCTATCTTTCTCACCTCTCTATCTCTATCACTAACATCTCAATCTTTCTCTCTGTTTTTAAGGTTTTTGCAGGTGGAGGAAACGGCCGCCTCGAAACTCCGGCTTGGACGCCGCCGTCGAGTCGCCGTCCACTGGAGTCTGTAGCCGTCGCGGCCGTCCTAGGTTAGTCTCTCTCCCACTTTCTATTTTCTGAAATTTCTCCCCTCTCTCCCTATTTCTCATTCTTTCTCTTCTTCGAATTAGGGCTCGGGAAGAACGCCCCGTCATCGCGAACCTTCTGCTGGAGACGTTGCCGTCGCTGGAGGTCGCCTCTGCAGCCCCGGACAGAGCTTCAGCTTCATTCCTTCCCGTCGGGGCCTAGCGCCTCGACGGTGGTCAGTTTTCGATCCTCTATTCCCCTTCTTTCATTTATATAAATCCGTATGTTTATGCTTGTTGCGTTTATTTCTATATCTCGATTATGAACGTTCATGTGAGATTTTCAGATTTGTAATACTTAATTGGTTCCAAAAATTTACAATAGCTTTAGCCCTTTGTTTAACTACGAAACTGATTTCTTTTATAAGCATGCTTAGTATTGAATTTCATTCTGATGGATTATTCTTGTATTTTGCTTCTCTAGCTGAATTCGATTATGTTGGCTGAAATTTTCATAAGCTATTATTGCTTCGAGCTTTCAAGCCTTCGGAATGAAAAGGTACATCTCGGCATAAAGAACTATTAGCTGTTGCCTTTTGGCTAACACGTAAAGGTTATGATATATTCTAGTTCTAGGTGTTCAGTGTTTGTGAAAGTGGATCATGTTAAAAGAAAATAAGAGTTCATAAGAAAATAGGTAAAAGTATGGTTGTATGATTTAAAGTTCTCCTTTCAAAGATAAATTGAGCTTAACAAACTACATTAAGTTCATCTTTAGAATCCTTAGTCCTTCAATATTCATAAGCTGATAAATGAGCATGAATTAGTTCTGTAATTTTAGAATGAACAAAAGGCTGAGCTAGATACTAGATATTATATCCTAGCTTACTAATACATTGTGAAAATAAAGTTAAATACAGAATATGAATTATGATAAGATGGGAGATTCATGTTCTACATATATAAATTGAGAACTTATTAATATTGTGATATTGGACATCTTGGCAAAGATTGAAGATATGGTATTGGCGGACTAAAAGTTCTAATAAGAATGATCTGTGATTCAGGTATCAAATGTTTATCTTCTGAATCGTCTTTCCTCTAGGTAGTCATCCTGCATATGAGAGTTCTAGTTGTTATCTTTTATATTCTGGTGTTTTTTTAATAATATGAAATATTTGGTAGCATTTTAGTTCAGTTCTTTGAGCTTAATATTTACTGAATTCCGTTAGTGCTTGCATGGAACTGTATTATCTACTTCACCTCTTCATGGTTTCGTTCATACTGAACTTGCCATCTTTTGACTCATATTGAAAATTCTCATATATATATTTATCTTACATTTAGGTGGGATCTGATTATCATAAAAGTATTCAATTCATTCAAGGTTCGGCGAGGGATGTGATACTTATTCTGCACCTTCTACACATAAATTCCTTGAGAAAATGCTACGGAGAAGTTGTGGAGCTAGTACTCGCAGTTGCAGCTTATAAGCACAGATTATTGTAGTTTTAGTTTGCTACTTGTATTTTTAGCTATTTCTGAGGATTTTGGCTTAGCTTATTGTGTACTCCTGAGCTCAAGTGATAACAATAGTTTTAGATTCTTTTCTTATTTATTGACTTGATGTTTTAAGCGTTGTAATTCTTTATCATAGAAATTAATAAAAAAAATGTTTTGGTAATGCTTTGATTTAGTTATAATGATTTGTATGAAATGTGGTGAAAATTACTAATATCATAACTGCAATATTAAATTATAATAAAATGGTACAAATTATATGGAATTTATAATGAGGGATTCAAGACAATAAAAAATGTCATATTAGGATACTTTTCTCCACATCAGCTAATGTCTCTATATAATATTATATCAACACAATAATATGTCATCATAGGTGGGGAGCTCTATTGCTACACCTCGACTAACTACTCAACGTGGAGAAAAGTAACATGTTGCTATAGGTAATTTATTGTGGCATATTTATGTGTCTCCAAAAGCAAATTTTGTAGTAGTGTATATTTAAAATCTACTCATGATCATAAAGCTTGATCTCAATTAATGCTCAATAGTTGGCTTGGTTGCGATTAAGGATCAATATTGTCACTAATAGAATCAATAGTACTTCGTTTAGGTTTCCGACTAAGGTTCTAGTATTACCAATATTATCTCATTTTCTTATATTGTCCTTATGAATGCATTCTGACTAGTTCTTGTATTGTTACTAATAGATCCAATAGTACCTTGTTTGAGATTCTACTTATGGTTCTAGTAGTAACAATAGTAACTCATTTTTATCAATAATTCTTTTGAAGGCACTTTGACTAGTTCTGATATTGTCACTAATAGAACCAATAGTACCTCATTTGAGATTCCAGATGTTGTTCTAGTAGTATCAATAGTAAATCATCTTTATAAACAGTTCTTTGAAAGCATTCTGAATAGTTCTTGTATTGTCACTATTATCACTAATGGAACCAGTAGTACCTCATTTGAGATTCTACCTATGGTTCTAGTAGTAACAATAGTAACTAATTTTTATCAATAGCTCTTTGAAGGCACTTTGACTAGTTCTGGTATTGTCACTATTTTCACTAATAGAGCCAATAGTACCTTATTTGAAATTCTAGATGTTGTTCTAGTAATATCAATGGTAAATCATTTTTATAAACAGTTCTTTGAAAGCATGTTGAATAGTTCTTGTATTGTCACTATTATCACTAATAGAACCAATAGTACCTCGTTTGAGATTTCAGATTTTCGATTAGTACCAATAGTAACTCGTTTTTATAATAGTTCTTTTGAAGGCATTCTGACTAGTTCTTATATTATCACTATTATCACTAATAGAACCAATAATACCTCATTTAAAATTCGAGCCGTGGTTCTAATGGTATCAATAGTATTGGTACCTCATTTAATAAATAATCTTTTTGTGCACATCAGCCAACTTTCGGTGATAGTTGTCCATTGAGGGATTGGTCTCACTAGTAGAAATTCAACTTTTTAATACACGAAAGGGTCATTAAAGTCCATGTAACCATAACTAAAATTTAACCAGAAATAGTTTGTTGATTCACCTATTATTTGTGTAACTAAATATGGAAATATCATATCTATGCAATATAGTTTTTTCTCAACAAAAAAGAAAAGAATAAACAATCTATATAATAATACAATTCTACACAAGAGTAATCCATTAACTACAATTTGCCCGCCAAGCTATCCAATCCTGAGTTCCTAAAAATTGCAAAAATGACAATAACAATTAAGCAAAGAGGTATATAAAGCAAAGAGAGCAAATACAATACTAAAAATGCAGGTAGAAAGTAGAAAGTAGAAAATAGCATAAGGGGTCCCAAAATTGCAGGTAGAAAGTAAAATCAATGAAATATCAAATTTCAAAAACAAAATGTTTTTCAGAACAATATTGGCAATACGACAATTCTCCCAAAATCTAAAAACTATTCAAAAAAAAGAATAACATAGTAAATTAACATACTAGAGTAACTGTGAGAATATTATTACCCTTGGAGAAAACAGGGGTTTGGCCACTGAGCTGCTCTAGCACCTAAAATTCATCACACAACAGAGAAAACTTAGTGGCAATACAACATTACAACGATAATAAGAATCCAAGAGAGCAACAAAAAAAAATAACGGCGCCGCCGCTGTACCATAATTTGCTAGGAATGCTCATAAATATATACCTGAAAGTGAGGAACAATCCTCATCAGGAAATCCGGGTTACACTGGAAATTGGCATCGAAAATGGCAACAAATTTGTAGTCCTTTACATAGCTGCAATTCATGGCAGACTTAAGTTTTCCAGCTTTATAACCTTCTCTTATCACTCTAAGCCTGTAAACGATATTCACACCATTTTGCTGTCATTTCTCCGCCTCTTCCGCCTCTTCTTTGATAAGGATATGAGACATTGGATCATCGGAATCATCCAAACTTGGATCAGCATTCTCCCCTTAGGCCAGTCCAATTTACACACAGCTGCAATCGATTGCAGATAAATCTAACAGTGCAATTTAAGTACAAATAGCAAACACTTAGACACTATTATTACTCTATAAATGAAAGTGATCAAATTGAGAATATTTGAGAGAGAGAGAGGTACCTCTTTCTCGTTGCACATAGGGATCTAAACCAAAACCATAGGGATCCAGGTGAAGAGCATAAATTATTATAACACAGACATACCAACATACGTCATAGTTACTAGACCAAAACCCAGGTAAAAATTGTTAGAATCAAACAATCCCTTCAAAATCATAGATTAATCACGTGTAAACTTACGTTCCAGAGTTGACAGAAAAGCCGACGAGATGGAAAAGATGGAGCGGGCTGCTGCTTCTTCGTCTTGAGTCATTTTCACCACAATCTGAGATACGCAAATATGATTGATAGATAAAAAAGGAAAAAGGAAAACTGGAAACTCCATCCTTCCTATCTTGTTACCACAGATTTACCAAAACTGATGAGATTTTACTTGAGATTGAATAAAATAATGGTTTTGAGAAAAAGCAAGGGTTCCGATTACATTATTCTACAACAAGCCATGATACAAAATTGAATATCTACCAAAATTCACAAAGAGAAAAGGGACTTCCGCTATGGAGGGTTAAAAGGCGAGAGATTGAGCCACTAACTAGAGATTCGAAGATTTCCTTGAGACATTGAAATTAAAGGGAAAGGAAAAAATTAAATTTCAGTGGAGCCGTAGAAGGGAGTTGGGTAAATTTAAGTCATCATCAATTGAAAAGAGAAGATCGAGCGAAATACCTTGAAGAACATAGGGAACCTTGGCAGAATGGGAGTAGCTTGGCAAAGCGAAGCTGTTTTTTGAGAGGGATAGATCTGCACAGCGCCAATATTGCCCTCGTGGAGCATCGGAAGGTTCAGGCACCACGCGTCATACGTGCCGCTGTATCCGCCGTAGATCTGCTTTTCTTTGTTTTTCAGAGTAACGAATTATGTCCCGTTTCGACGATAAATCAGATGTTACCTGAACCATCGCACAAACACACTAGCAACGAAAATGGGAAACCATTCATATGTAGAGAAACAATAGCACTTTGATATAGTGTCTCAGACATAGTAAAACTACAGGAAACTAAATAGCAAAATCTAATAGTGGTGGATTGAAGTGGAGTAACGAAGACCCTCGAAAAAAGTAACAAAAATAGTTTACCGGGAATGGATAAGTTAAACCTTGATGGCGTACTTCCTCAAGGGGAAATACATCTCTTTCTTTTTCTGCTTTTCTGTCTTCAAAGATGCCTGCAAATGACAACAGAACAAAATGCAACTATATGTGTAAGAACAGGACGAACCAACATAGACGAACAAACAATTTCAAATGTGAACAAGGCAACAATTATCTCCTTCAAACAAGAAATAGCCTATGCTAAAGTGGCAGGTTATCTGAGCTCCATAATCAATCTTTGAATCTTTGCAATTACAATAACACGCCGAGAACATAAATTAGCAGTTGAAATTAATTAGACCTTTACATAAGAATCATTGTATCCACATACATATGTACAGCACTAGTTCTAGAAAAGAAGAAAAATGAACCAAGTATAAACAAAAACGTGCAATCGTAGTCCAAACAAAGCAGTATCTACAAGCATCAACTTCAATTCCTGAATTTACTTATGCAGATTCATGGTACATAAATGGAATTGGAAACAGGGATTCACAAATTCTCAGGAACCGAAACAACTAACTTATTGCATTGACAAAGAATAAAATTCGGTAGTATACAAAACTAACAAAAGATGAGATAAAACCTGGTGTTTGGTCAACCGGCGGCGGATGGCGCGGGTCTTCTTAGGACGGAGGTCGAGTGGCAGATACTTTTTGTTCTTGTAGGCTTCCCTGAGAGCGGTCTTCTGCTTCTGCGAAATAACGGTGAGCACCTGCGCAATCGACAGCCTCACGAGCTTGATCTTCGATAGCTTGTTGGGGGCGCCGCCGGTGACCTTCGCCACCCTTAGCAGCGCCAGCTCCGCCTTCAAATCTTTCAGCTGCGCCAGCAGATCTAGCTTGTTCTTCTGCCTCAACTCGTGCACCTTAATCCTCGCCATTTCGCTCGAGAAATTGGGGTTTAGGGTTTGCTGTTGGCGGAGAGCGCACCATCCGCCGTAGATCTGTAGATCTGCTTTGAAATACTGAAATGAGGAAAATTTGGAAAAATGGGGGAATTGGGATGAGAGAAACTGAAAAGGTCGGAGGGAAAGGTGGAAAATGTATGGGTCTAGTGTTATAAGAATTCAAAATTTTTGAGAAAAGAAAAGTCTGGAAATGGTGATGTGCAGGAGATGGAAGCTGAGGAAGTAGTGCAGATGGTGCAGGAAGCAGTTGATAATGGAGGAAATGATGAACGCAGAAAGAAGATGAAGATGGCGTAGTTTTACTGTATTCCATTTTTTGTTTAAATAATAGCCGTTAGATCATTTGTAGATCTAACGACGCTAGTTGATAGGAAGAGTTGTTTCACGTTTTAGTTAGTCAAATACGTTTTTGTCCACGTAGGATCAGTTACACTGCATATATATACAGTGTTAACTGAATCTATTTTCCTCTGATTTTGTACTGAATTTTACAGAGCCATTCTATTGAAATGAAATATCTTCTTCTATCCTTCGATTTCTTCATGGTATCCAGAGCAGGATTTTAGGGTTTTTCTTCTTCGTTTTTCCTTTGTTTTGAGCTGGATCTACGTAGTTTGAGCTCGATTTTGTGTTAAAATGGTGAAACAACAACGGCGTGATGCGTGGGAGAGGCGCGTCGAGGATGAACAAGGTGAAGCTTCTGGAGTGAAGAATAACAGCTACCAGACGCTTCATCCAAGCTTTGTAGTCGGATCTGGACCGAACGGTGGTGGAGGATCCGATGGAGAAGAAGAAGATGAGATAACACCACCGACTGGATTCACAGTGAAGCAAGTGAAGGAGATTCTGCATCTCGAGAGGTCTGACCATCCTGGTATGCAATTGGTTACGGCGCAGCTCACATGTACTAATTTTGTCAATTAGAGTAGATCTGTGAGGCGTGCGTTAGCTACTAGAAGTAAATTGGAATTGATTGATGGTAGTTTTCCAATACCTGAGCCTACTGCAGTATACTATAAGAAATGGTTGAAGGTAGATCTTATGATTTCAACATGGATTGTTAACTCAATTTCTAAGGAGTTTGTTAATGCCTTTATACACATAGAAAATACTTTTAAGCTGTGGAAGGCAATTGCACTCAGATTTGGAAGGAGGAATGGACCTAAAGTGTATAGGTTACAGAGAGAAATTTTCAAATACACACAAGGTTCACAGAATGTATTGGAATATTTCAATAATCTTGTTGCATTGTGGGATGAGTTAGATGTTGTACTACCTCCCATTGAATGTGTGTGTACTGCAAGAGCTCAAGTTGTAGCAAGAGAAGATCAATAGAGATTGATGAAGTTCTTAGAGGGTTTAAATGAAGAGTATGAGTCTGTTGTTGATCAAATCATGATGATTGAACCACTTCCTGATTTAGAAAGGGCGGCATACTCTTTGGTTGTCCAAGTGGAGGACAGAAAACAATTGAACAGTTCATCATATGATGCAAGTGGAATATTAAGTATGAATGTGGGACAGTACATGAAGCAAGGTGGAGGATACAGGAATGAAGGAGGAAAACAAGGACAGTTCAAGCCTAGAATACCTAAAGAGGACAAGAAGAAACTGAAGTGTAGCTACTATCAAGGCACAGGTCATGAAATGGATGAATGTTTTAAGTTGCATGGAGTACCTGATTGGTACAAGAAGTTCAAGGAAAGAAAAGGACAAGGCAGAGCTAACATGATAGAGGTTGATGATGAGACTGCATCAACACATGAAGGTTCTACACAGAGAGAGATTGGTCAAGATATGAGCAAGATGATACAAGCAGAAATTGCTAAGTATCTACAGACACACTTACAACAAACTGGACAGATGAAGACCAAGTCAGAGGTAAATTTTGTAGATGAGGTTGTCAGTCAATCCACACCTTTTGATGGCCACTATGCTTTCAGTTTTTTACCAAGTATGGGTAAGGACATATGGATAGTGGATTCAGGGGCTAGTGACCATATTTGTTGTGATCCATTGCTACTCTGCACCACATATAGATTAACCAGGCCAGTGAATATTCATTTGCCTGATGGTTCATCAAAGGTAGTAACACATGCTGGAAAGGTGAAGTTGAACAAGGATATATTGTTGGTGGATGTACTTTATATTCCTGGATTTACTCACAATCTATTGTCAGTGGCAAAGTTGATTCAAGAATATGGAATTAGGTGCTTGTTTTACAAGAGCCATTGTGTCTTTCAGAGAGATAACTCAGATCAAGTGCTTGCTATAGCACAGATGAAAGGAAATCTGTATATATTGGATGCAGTTAGTGAGAGGTACTGCTGCAGTCTTGTTAATCCAAAGAATCTTACACTACATGAGTGGCACATTGCTTTAGGTCATCCTTCTTTGATCACTATGAAACATATGAGAGTATTGGATGGCAAAATGGTGAAAGATATGGAAGATATTATAGAGAGGTGTGAAGTGTGCATTAAAGCTAAACAGACAAGGACTTCTTTTCCAGTTCTTAACAGGAGAACAGATAGTCTATTTGAGTTAGTGCATGCAGACCTGTGGGGTCCCTATAAAGAGGATAATCTATGTTCAGTGAAATATATGCTCACTCTGGTAGAGGACCACAGCAAGATGATTTGGGTTCATATGCTGGAAAGCAAGGATCAAGTAGCTTCTACTCTCAAATCTTACATTGCTATGATAAAGACTCAGTTCAAGCATGATATCAAACAATTCAGGACAGATCATGGGACAGAATTTGTGAATCAAACTGTGCATATGATCTTTTCTGAGTGTGGAATTTTACATCAAAAGAGTTGTCCTTATACTCCAGAACAGAATGAGACAGTGGAAATTAGGCACAGATATTTGTTGCAAATTGCAAGAGCATTAATGTTCACAAGTGGAGCATCTTCTAAATTTTGGCCTTTTTCTTTGTTAACAGCTGCTTGGTTGATCAATAGATTACCTAGTAGAGTGGTGGAGTGGTTATCACCTTATGAGGTGATGTTTCAAAAACAACCTGACTATTCCATGCTGAAGCCTTTTGGTTGTCTATCCTATGCAGTGGATTTGAGTCCTACAAGAAGTAAGTTTGCAAGCAGATCTATTAAGTGTGTGTTCTTGGGGTATGATTTGTCACACAAAGGTTATTTGTTATATGATATGGATAAGTCTAGAGTTTTTATTTCCAGGGATGTGAAATTTTTCATTGACACATTTCCTTTCCATGATCCTTCTCCAACTACTGATTCTTCTTTGAATCCAGTACCTATCTTACCTCTGGTTTCTCCACCTACAGATCATGTGCCATCCCTTGATAATGATAGGGATGTTATAGATCATAATAATAATGATGGGCATGTTACTGAAAGTACAACACAGGGAGATGATGATATATCTATAGATTCAGATTCATGTTTTGATGATCATGTTGATGAATCTGTTGTTGATATTAATGTAGAGAGGAGTTTACAAGCTGAAGGAAGGGGGGCTAGGATTCGTAGACCACCTACATGGATGGAAGACTATGTTTGCAGTAGCTTCACTACAGAATTTTTAGGTACTACACCTAATGGTACAACTCCCCCTACCTTCCCTTACCATGTTTGCTCAGTTTTAACATCTTCTTATACCTCTTTTCTTTTTAATTTGGCCATGGTTAAAGAACCTACCACCTATAAGGAAGCATGTCTTACACCAGAGTGGGTGGAGGCTATGGATAAGGAACTTGAAGCTTTGATTACAAACAAAACATGGGTTTTAACAGATCTTCCTATTGGGAAGAAACCTATAGGCTGCAAATGGGTGTTTAAAGTGAAGATAAACCCAAATGGTTCAGTTGAGAGGTATAAAGCTAGGCTAGTAGCTAAAGGTTTCAACCAGAAAAAGGGAATAGACTATAATGAAGTTTTTTCCCCAGTAGCAAAGATGGTCACAGTGAGATTTCTGTTTGCTGTTGCTTCTGCCTATAACTGGCCAATCCACCAATTGGATGTCAACAATGCCTTCCTTCATGGCTTCCTGAAGGATGAGATATACATGTCTGTTCCACCTGGTTTGAAGGGAGCACAACCAAATCAGGTTTGCAAACTAGTTAAGAGTTTGTATGGCCTCAAACAGGCATCAAGAGAGTGGAATGCAGAGTTTACAAAGCAGTTGATACAGTTTACACAATCTCACAGTGACCATTGTCTCTTCCTTAAAGGTTCTGGGGATTCTTTTCTTTGCTTGTTGGTATATGTTGATGATGTGCTAGTGTCTGGTCCTTCTCAGTTGTTAATTGATGAATTGAAGGCCTTTCTGCACTCAGCTTTTACCATCAAGGATATTGGTGCTGCAAAGTATTTCTTGGGTATGGAAATTGCAAGAGGAGATGCAGGTATCTCTCTCAATCAAAGGAAATATGTCCTTGATCTTGTTACTGCAGCTGGTCTAATAGGGTGTCGTCCTGCACTAACACCTTTACCTCCTGGTTCAACAGTTTCTAAATATGATGGTGATCTATTGGAGGATCCTGAGCCCTATAGAAAACTTGTTGGCCAACTGTTGTATTTGAACCTCACACGTCCTGATGTTACTTTTGCATCTCAACAGCTTAGCCAATTTGTTGCGAAGCCTCGTACTGCTGTCTGCTGCTCTACACGTGCTGCGCTATATTAAAGGGTGTCCCTCTCTTGGGATTTTCTACCCTTCCAGTTGTGATTTTCAGATCAATGCCTACTCCGATGCAGACTGGGGTACGTGCAGTGATACCCGTCGTTCTGTTACAGGCTATTGCATATTTCTTGGATCGGGGTTACTTTCTTGGAGGAGTAAGAAACAGCCTACAGTTGCATCTTCTACAGCTGAGGCTGAATACAGGGCTTTGAGTGTTACTACTCGTGAACTGGTATGGATTTCTTATCTATTAAGAGATTTTCACATTTCCCCTGCTCTGCCATTTCCCCTGCATTGTGATAATGATGCAGCAATTCATATTACGAAAAACAGCGTGTTCCATGAGAGAACGAAGCACATTGACATTGACTGTCACATTGTGCAAGAGAAGTTTCGTTCTGGATTACTCATTCCTACACCAGTTTCTTCCACTAATCAGCTTGCGGATTTTCTTACTAAATCATTGGCATCTCCTCGTTTTCGTTTCATACTGTCCAAGATGTACTTGCTGGATCTCCACCAAGTTCATCTTGAGGGGGGGTCTGGAAATGGTGATGTGCAGGAGATGGAAGCTGAGGAAGTAGTGCAGGTGGTGCAGGAAGCAGTTGATAATGGAGGAAATGATGAACGCAGAAAGAAGATGAAGATGGTGTAGTTTTACTGTATTTCGTTTTTTGTTTAAATAATAGCCCGTTAGATCATTTGTAGATCTAACGGCGCTAGTTGATAGGAAGAGTTGTTTCAGGTTTTAGTTAGTCAAATACGTTTTTGTCCACGTAGGATCAGTTACACTGCATATATATACAGTGTTAACTGAATCTATTTTCCTCTGATTTTGTACTGAAGAGCCATTCTATTGAAATGAAATATCTTCTTCTATCCTTCGATTTCTTCAAAAAAACAAGGGTATTTTGGTCCTAAAAAATGCTTTTAAGAGGATAGTTGACAAAATTTGTGTGTTTTTAAAATTCTGACATATATTGATTTTTGTTATTCTAGAATGACATCTCATTTTTTCCCTCAACAAAATTTGTGTGCCACAAGTTTTTTAACAGTACAGTTACAGTTACAGTAGTAAATATAGCCCTTCGAGTAATAATTTGAGAAAATTAATTAACAGTACAGTTACAGTTACAGTTACAGCAGTAAACAAATTTTGGCTGGGCTCGAGTTGAGATCCTGAAATGGTCAATCAACCTCCTTTCTCTCTCTACTAATCATGCGGATTTTGCTTCACCTTCTAAATCACTCTCCTCTTCCCCTCTCTCTCCTCCGCTCCTCCTCATTTCGATCTTCACCACAATCCCACACCTCAACCACAGTTCGAACCTTCGCAGTTATGGCGGATGAGTTCGTCAGAGGAAGCGTGCTCGATAACGGCGTCGCTCTCATCACTCTCGACCGTCCCAAAGCTCTCAATGCTATGAATTTAGGTTTCACCGCCTTATCGCTCTCCTTTTACGATCGGTTTCCTTTTGTTGTATGAGTTTCAGAGCATGAATCTGATTTTGCATGTTGCCGATTTTTACGAATTTTTTCCACTGATTTAGCTTTGTAAGGTCGATTGCCTTTCATTTTTAGTGATTTTTGGTGAATTAATGGTTGATTAACTTGGGATTTGATTTGAATTTGATGTAGATATGGACTTGAAATATAAGAGTTACCTGGATGAATGGGAAACGGACCCCAGGGTGAAGTGTGTTGTGGTTGGAAGTAGCTCGCCTCGTGCATTCTCAGCAGGTAGTTAATCTTCGAACTGCGTTCATTATTGTTATTATTATTATTCAGTCGAATATCCGTTTTAATTGTGGCGTCTAATATTCTTTTTGCATTATGCTGGTAGTAGCTATGTGGTTATTGATATTTTCTTAGGGGTTATGATGCATCCTTTATGAGTTTGGTAAGGTTTTGAGGGTGAAACATTCATGATGAATGCAGGTATGGATATTAAGGGTGTTGTTGCTGAAATTCAAAAGGACAAATCCACTCCGCTTGTCGAAAAGGTTCCTCAATTGTCATGAAATATTTTTGTGCGACATTCTTTTTAGCTATATTGTCTGCATGTCATGGAAATTTGACTGTGTCTCTCTCTCCTCTTCCTGATTTGGTGTTTGTGAAAGTGGTGGACCATTGCCAAAAGGCCTTTTGGATGGAATTTTAATGTTGGTAGCTGAAACTCGTAGTTAACTACTTCATGTGCAGGTGGGGATGTGAAGCAGATTACAACAAAAAATCAGCTGCGCGACATGATTGAGGTCTTGTACATGCAAAAGTGGAAAATGGATAAATAATGATCATAGGCTCACTCTAGGTGTATCACCATCTATAGAACTGTACAGATTACAACTACCTGTAATAAATACTATCAACTACTAACATATTCAATATGGTGTTTAAATAGTGGTGTGTTGCTGTCAACTTAGTTATTTATAGACTGGTTATACCTGAATATACGCAGACACTTTATAATATAAAGTATAGGGCATTGATTTGTCGGAAGAAATAAAGCAGTTTAAAGAATTACGAAATTATAAAAAGCATATTGAGTCGATGCACTCGTATGATCGTGTTGCTCACACTCAGTCTTGGATTCTTGCCATGGCTTGAATGTCTTTCAATTGGTCTGCACCCATAAAATCACATAATGCACAGATGTTATGCAGTGCCATACTACGATATGGATATAACTTGTGCGTAGTGATGTGTTGTGATAATCAACATTTCAATGAGTTGCATGTGCCCATCAAATTATTTTCTTCATGTGTGCCTCTCAGAAAAGTAACTCATTATATGTAACTATTTGTTAGGTCTTCACTGCGGAATATTCCCTAATATGCAAAATATTTGAGTACAAAAAGCCTTATATCTGCTTCATGGATGGTATTACAATGGGATTTGGTATTGGACTATCTGGTCATGGTCGGTACAGGATCATCACCGAGGTAATCGATTTTTCTTGCACATTATAACTGATGCCACGACATACTAGATGAAGATCTTAATTATCTGTTCTTGTGTATCATTTATTTCAGAAAACGGTGCTTGCCATGCCAGAAAATGGTATCGGCTTGTTTCCAGATGTTGGTTTTGCATATATTGCCGCAAAAAGTCCTGGAGAAGGAGCAGTAGGTAGGTCTTTTGCTGTTTAGTTGGACATACTTGGGAATCTTCAGCCTACCTCTCTATTAATACCTTTTGATTCATTATTTCAAGAACATAATGTATATTTCAAGATATATTTTAAGATTACTCCTATCTAATGTTGGGGATTCTGAATCTGTTCATGATTCCTTCGTTTTCCATTCTGTTTATTATCCTCTTTCACCTTTCAGGGGCCTATCTTGGATTGACTGGCAATAGAATATCAACGCCAGCTGATGCTCTATATGTTGGTCTGGGAACTCATTATGTGCCTTCTGAGAGCTTGGCTGAATTGAGGGAAATTCTACTGAAAACCACCTTGTATGTTTCTCCCAATAAGATAAATGTTATGTTAAAACGCACTTTTCATTTACTGCTTCTAAGTTCTAACAATGTTCCAGTTTATGTTCTGCAACTGCATGCAATTTCACGTTCTGTCTTCTACATTCAGGGTGTAGTTATGAGATATATGCGTATCCATTTCCTTGTCAGTTAACACAATCAAAATGTGGCAGCATGCCTGATAAATGTTGCTCATTTGATTCTATGTGGTTTGGCATGTATATAGTTGCCTTATAAATTCCTGTTTATCTGTCATTCTTCAAACCTCTAATATTTCTATTGTGCAACGTAGCTCTGAGGACCCTGACGAGGACATTAGAACACTGTTGGGAAAATATAACAAAAGGCCAGAGTCTGAACCTCGTCTGAAGTCGCTTTTACCTCGGATCATTTCAACCTTTGGGAGTAACAAATCTATGAAGGAGGTTATGGAGGAGCTGGAAAATCATCAGCAAAGTGGTGATTCACTGGGTGAGCCCCAATCTTGATATTTCTTTCCCATCATTAATGTTTGCCATGCATTCGCTTTTTCCCTCGACTTTTTCCCTTCTCTTTCTGGGAAATAGTCTTACATACATTTTTCGTTTTTTTTTTTTTTGACAGTGGCAGAATGGGCAAAGGATGCCTTGCAAGGGCTCAAGAAAGGAGCCCCCTTTTCTCTTTGCCTCACAAATGAGCATTTTTCAAGAGTTTCTTCTGCTCAAGGCAATTGTAAAAACGAGTTATCCAAGGTAGTGGCCGCACTTCCTAAATCCCCATCAGCCCTCTTTCCAGGGGTGAAAAATGCAAAACTTTTATTCGCTTATGCTCACACTGATCTTCGAGTTTAATTAATACATTTTCTCCTTCCAGCTGACTGGCGTTATGAAAACTGAGTACCGTATCGCACTAAGGTCGTCTCTTCGACATGATTTCTCAGAAGGTGTTCGAGCTGTCTTAGTAGACAAAGATCAGGTAAAGAATGCCATGTTCTCTTCTATTAAGTTTTCTCCCTGGTTTCGTTGCTTTCCAGCTTTTGTATGTCTCTTGTATTAAGAATGCCACATAATTTACTTAAATCCTGTTTTTATGTTGTTATCAGAACCCCAAGTGGAATCCGGCGACCCTAGACAAAGTGGATACCGCTGAAGTGGAAGCTCTTTTTGAACCCTTGGGATCGAAAGTTGGAGAATTGAACGTTTGAGCGAATGCTTTTGTTTATTCCCAGCATCCTAAGCTACATATGGAACAAGTAGGATGAGATTTTATCTGGTATAACCTGTTGGGGGAAATTTTTCAAGCTATTTGTGCCGAGTATTTTGGTGGACGAGACGATTGCTATTTTGCTCCATGTAATAATTGAAATAAAGCTCGAGCTCCAGACTTGCTACTTGAAGAATTTAGTAAGATTTATCAGATTATATTACCAGACTAGAAATTTTCTAAAATCAGTACTCTGAAAATGTGTAATTTCCTTTTATCTCAAATTTATGCAATTAATATTAAAAGCTGAAAAACTCTGTTATCACTGAATTATTATAAAAAATAAAAAATATTCAATGATTCCAGTGATGGATCGAGCTTTGTTAGAGAACACATACACTCATCTATGGAACAGGACAAGTGAAAGGGCGATTGCGTTTCTTTCTCTCTTTTCGGATGAATTTACGTGCATTCTCCACTTCGGAGAGACTGCAATAGCTTCAAATATCCAGGCGCTTCTGGTTTTATATACCTGTAGAAATACTCAAGCAAATAAACATGAGATTTGTGCAAGTATGATAGAAGCTCATTTCAAGATTTTATAGAGGCTGGTCTTTTGTCCTATAACGAAAGAAGTGGGGATTCGTATAAAGCATAAATCAAAACGAGAATAGAACAGTATTTCTAGCAAATAGTACAGACGAACTTTGCGAATAACGACTGCCCAAGCTCAACTATCCCATTGAAAATATTTACTTGTTATCGATCACTGTATAATATATCAGAGAACATCAACAAATATCTAGCACAAGATAGGTCTTGGAGAGAGATCATACCCACGACGAAACAGGAAATCAATGACAACGAGATTGCAGTTTTCCTTGTAATATTCTGTATGTCGTATGATATTAGCAACATGTTCGACTGAGAGTAGTCTAAAGCTTTCCACCTCTCCATCTGCCACAGGAAACGATTTTCGATTACACGATCATTTTGCTTATAATGGAGCATAAAAATTTAAGATCCTTACCCTCGTTTATAGGAAGAAAATCCTCAGGGAGCTTCAGATCATAACAGAAAAGAACATCTCTGTAGAACTTATATCCATCTATATCTGAGTAGGCGACGGCTCCAACAGCTTTGGCCCTGAGTAAAAGCATTTAACATTATTTATTGCTTCATGCATTCAGGATGTTAATAGAACATTCTAGAACAAATTATACATGCCTTTTGGATTTGGGAAATGGAATAGTATTTTGTGTGGGAAACATACTTGCTAGAAATAGAAGTTGGTATCCCGGCTTCTTCTTTGCATTCTTTCACCACATTCTCCCCACACGATATTCCGACAGGCTGTCCATACACATGCATATATTATTTCTTCAGTAAAAAGGGGAAGCTTTGGTATTACTAGCAAAAACTTAGTGTTCACCTCTGATGGATGCAACTCAAGTTACAGTATCAATTTATTAAAACGAGTAATTAAAACTCTCTTTTAGAAGGCAAGGTAAAAGTGATAGACGTACCAAGCCCCCAGCAACCAAATGATCAAGTTTTCCGGGATATTTTGATTTTGTTTTACTTCTCTTGCCTACCCACAGATACTCCTTGTCCTCCTTTTCAACATAACCATTCAAATGAACTCCGTAACCCTGGAAAACATCATATCATACACAGGAGATGATTATCTAATTACTTCAACAATTGTATAGGAGCTTCCTAACTACAACTTTGCTAGTATAAACATTATGAAGATAAATCATCTTGCTCTCGAAAACATTTGAGTGTTGTGCTTGAAGAGAAGTAAGATAGCATAGGAATCATTTGACTGTGATGAGTTCGATAGATTGTGAAATATTTAAATTTGTTCAAAATTCACATCCCCCATGGAAAAGCTTGCAATTCGAAAAATTGTAATGGTGCCTCATTCAAAGCCTTACTCTATATACACCAGTGATCAGCTATAAAAGATATACAGTAAGAAAAGGGAGAAACACGAAGAATTCATGTAACTGTGGAAAATGTTATGCACCTTTATTCCAAAAAAAGGCGCAGCTGCACGTTCCAGAGAGAAAAATTCCGGTGTCCCGAAAGAGGATGTAACAGGATAGAGCTGTACAATAGTGAGATTATGTTATCATATGTGACAATAGGAAAATATGTGACATCCAACATATTTCCTCTGATAATAATTTCAATAATTAAAACTAAATATTCTTTCTAATAAACAAATAATACCTCATTCCGAATGCCCGGGATGAATTCTTCAGCCAAGCACTTGATAACATCTGCCACAGCTTCTGTCCTGTCCTCAGGTGTACTCAGCATCGGATGTAATGCTAAATGAGATCCATAAGACGAGTCCTTCGGGAAAATGAACACATCCTTGAAACTCCTCAGATGGTTAGCAAATCTGCTTAGGGAACTAGAAAAAGTTAGCAGAAAAACCTAATTCCACTATGAAAAGAAGAATTATGCTCTTATGTTTGACTACATGCCCTTTCTTCTCTACATCATAAATATGACTGGATTCATCTCCGTATCATAGATTAATACCGTACATCAAGATGATCACATGCATATTACTACGATTTTACTCCTGCAGTTTGTTATATAAAGGCAAATTAACAAATACGAACTATGAATCTCAAGGTAGTTCCTTATCCATTTTACTGCACGAAAGACAGCTTCAACACATATTCTGATCAACACATTGTGCATTTTCAGCTCAGATTAACAATATTTTACCCCAAAAAGCTATAGGATGTTCGACGAGCGGAAGCCTCTTGTTAAATTTCACTTAAATATACTAGTGAGAGGAAACGAGAATTTCAATCTATATTAGAAAGAGGAACATCATATTCTTCAGATAGAACAGTACATACAGGAAAGGGCATGGCATAAATCGTGCTCAATATACAGTTAATTAAAACTTCAAAATTCAGAAAATAAATGAATGCGAAGGATGCTCGATTACCCGTGATGAACGTAGCCAAGCACCTGGTCTTCGATCACAAACGGCATAAATTCACACCGTTGCTCCTACAAGTGAATTTCACAGTAATCAAAATCAGAGAGAGAGAGAGAGAGAGAGAGAGAGAGAGAGAGGAATACATACAGAATTGCGGTTGCAGAGAGCGACTTTGTGGAAGAAGCCGCGGAGATCAGAAGAGTCATGGTGCAGCTGCGTCGGAGATACAGTAACGACGTCGTTCCACGTGAAGTCGGTGGTCGTTGCAAGAGTGTGCTGAGAGGCTGCAGTTGCTGCTGCTGAAACGACCGATTCAAGGTGAGGGCGAAACGGTAAACTCGCACCCCATCTCGTAATCGAAGAAGAAGAAGAAGAAGAGAAGAGGAATGGACGCGCGACCGCCATTTTCACAACCTTTTTCTTTTCTCCAAATTTTATTTTTCATAAATGTAAAATGCCAGCGTATATTAAAAAGCGTGTTGCCACGTAGGCAGGTACCTATATATTTCAACCATAGTAAATGCAACAGCACTAGCATAGCATGTAGGAGTTACTACTATTGATTCACTAGTCTACTTAACTCAATTAATTATATTTAGGAATTTTAATTCTAAACGACACACATTTTAAGATAAAGATAAAAATAAACGATAGCAGGAGAGAGAAAATGATAAAAATAGGTAATAGTGAGAAATAAAAATGTAAAGATATTGTAAATAATATAAATGTTCGTCACACTAATTTTTGGGTAAATAATATAAATGCTCCCTCTGTCCCGTCCCTCACTATTTTGAGATGGAAAATAATATTCCTGGATTGTAATTACAATTACATATTCTCTCATTTTTTAATTCTTGTGCCCAAACGGAAATGGGACAATAGTGAGGGTTGGAATATAAAAAGTAGGTCAAAGGGTAATAGGCAACGAGGGAATCTTTTAATTTAGTTCTACCACGGTAACTTGAGATACGTCTCAAACGGAAAATACTCACGTTAATGTGTGAAAATGAAAGGAGTATTATGGTATAAATAAGTATGTGTTTAATGAAGTGTCTATAGACTTGACTTATATATTTTGGCAAAGCAAAGGTAGATGTCAGTTGATTCTAAGCTCTTTAAGATTGATTCGGTAATAAGTTGATCAAATGGTGGAGTGTTAGATGATTGTTTGTAATAGACGGGTACCCCTTGTATCTTTCGCCTTTCTTTTCTATTACTAATGAAATTTTTCCCAACCAAAAAAAAAAAGTATAATGTAATGTAGCAGACTTCCATGAGTTTAAGAAGTTACAAATGAAATCAGAAGCGACCCCGAGCGAGCTTCATCGACCCTGGGATGGTCCGGCATAAAAGTTCGCAACGAATAAATGAAAGATGTCAATACACTATATACGGATTCGATGAATTATCGAAAAACTTGGGTTTATCATTTCGACAAAATTAAGACTTGTAGATTAAATTAGTAGATCCAATAAGGCCGGCATGACTTAAGGCTATAGTTAATTTAGGCCAAGCCAAAAATTGTTAGGGATGTAATGTCCCACAAATCTATTTACTATTATGCTTAGTGGAATTAAAGCAATATTGCATTTTTATATATTAAAAAAAAAACAAAAAAAAATAAAACAAAACTGAATTCGATGATTAATTTATCGTTGTATTATACTTTATGGTCGGATTATATATTTAATTAGATTTGAGTTTTGAAACTTGATCGCTAAAGGACTACTTTAAACTTTTGATGTTTTTTCCTTACTTTATACTACTATTATAAAGATTGATGAAGCTTTTGTTCCTTTAACTTTTATTTATTTATATGTTTTTTAAGAATAAACTTTGTTTATTTATATGTTATATCATGATATATCTCTCATTACTAAAAAAAAAAAAAAAATACTAGTTTAAATATTTGATGATTCAAGGTTGATAGTGGATAGTGAGCTCAAAGCCCACTACACTAAGATTAGGACTAAACTCTCAATATTAGTATTATTTAATTTAAACTAAACAGATAAGATCCCTCATCAGCATATCTGAAATGAAATCCCTAAACAAATATTATTACCACTTTTAAGTTTTAAGTAAGATGTAAGCAAATTAAATCTTCAACTATATGTATTAGCAGAAACAATCTCATTTCCATTGTGAAAATACTTAATATATTCACCGTTAACGTGACATGGTTTATTTTTTATAAAAAAAGTTTATAGGTACGTGTTATATTTATTCGGTAATAGTAAGTCACATAATCTGTGAGCATATTAATAGTAAATTTAAAGGTCGTGTCATGGAGGACTCGAACTCATAAACTTTGATCCTAAAACTTAAACCCTAGCGTTAGATCGACATACACGTTTTATACTACAAAACATTATCTGCCTGTAAGGTCCTCACCGTATGAATCTATCCTACATGATATCTGATCTTGATTCTTACATACCAAACATATCCTGAGGATTATAGTGTTATTATACTCTATCGTCATGTCGAATCTGACATGTAACTTGAATATATGTGAGATATAAAATATTAAAACGGGTCAAACTCGGCAAGACGGATGGAGTATTTAACCACCATAATTTTTTTTTTTTTTAAATTGTTGTTAATTAAGCTCTGCCTTCAATTCACAGGGTATCATCCGTCCTAGATTCGGTGCCCAATCATGTCCAAACTTTTAGGGGGGTGTATTCAATTGAGATTTGGATTTTTTTAGACTTTGAAAAGTATATGGATTTTTATAGACTTTTATTATCCATAGACTCTATGCAGAGTTTGACTAGACTCTGTACAGAGTTTGACTGATTCTATTTATTGATTTTGATGGATTTTAATGGACTTGCAGTATTGTGAAATCTTTTTTTTATATTTAATTTACATGGATTTCTAAATTCCGACGCTGAACTATCGTAACCATTCATTAAAATAAATAAATAAATGTATACGAGTCACACTTATAAATAAATAAATAAAATTATATGTATTGTTTAGAAAAAAATAACAAGTAACTTTATTCAAATTGTTTGAATATGTTTGTAGATGAGTATCAAAATTCATCAAATTATGTATCTTTCAAAACAAGAATCATACTTTAGAGAAAGTCCAATTAATGTATTTCTAATTAAAAAAATTTACTCTTATTTTTTTTCGTTCAAATGTTATATTTTATTTTAGTCATTATTCCCAAAACCTTAAAAAAAAAACGTAGCAGTAATTTAACCATAAAAAATCAAAATGAAATTTGAGATTTAAAAGTTACATGTTCGAATTTTATAAAAATGAGGATTTTTATGTAAAGATTGATTTTCATGTAAGCTCATATAGTAAACAAATTTTTAGTACAACTAGATAGTCATAATTTAGATGTTTTTAAGATAAACTATAATTGTTTGGAGAAAAAATAAATTATAGTAATTGTTTGATTTTTATAACATATGAAGGTCGTTGAGAGTGGCGGAAGAGGGTGACGAAAATAGTGATTTTGAGTTTTTTCAGAGAATCCGTAGAAATCTCTGGTTTTTATAAAGGATTTTGAAGAGTGAAATCTCTTTATACTTTTTAAAGAGAATCCTGCAAAATCCATAGACTGTTAAAATCCATGGACTGTTGAATACCTGTAGATTTTTTAAGACTTTAAAAAGTCTACATTGAATACCTCAAGATTTTTAAAGACTTTTTAAAATCTGAATTGAATACACCCCTGCAGATTTCTAAAATCCATAAAAATCCAGCAGAATCTAAATTGAATACACCCCCTTAATTTTAACATTACATTTATTTTATATAAATAAAAATTGATATTATAAGACTGAAAATTATAGTAATAGGTTTTATGAATAAAATTAAAAATTTTAATGGTAATATGTGTAAACCCTAGTTTTGAATTTTTCAACCATAATATATATAACTAATAAAAGTGAAACTAAATATTAAAAAAATCATTATACTCATTATCATAAAATTAAAGTAAAATCATCTTAACTCCCTCTTATCTTTCCCATTTCAATTGACATGCTCCATTATTTTATACTCCGTCTTACAGATTCAACGAGTGTATCAACTGAAATGAGACGGATGAGTACGACATTTTAGGTACGTACATAACTAAGTTGAACCGAGTAGCAGAGTCAACACTCATGAACATGCTTTTAATGGGGAAATTAAAAGGTTGGAAAGCACACAAAAAAGAAAAAACAGTACGTAAATCTTAACTGGAATTGCACCATATCTTTTTATTTCTGAGGATGAGAAAAAAGTTTATGAAAAATATTGAAAAGTTGAAACATTAATTGAAACTAAAAGCAAATTTAAATCAAAAGAGAGAAAAGGAAGATTTGGAGTGGGATGAGAACACGTAGATTTGGGGTGGAAAGTAACCATTTTTTAAACTGCATCCAAATCAATTCAAACCCCGTACTAATTAATTAACTATTATAATTAATTAAATTAATTTGGATCCAAATTAATTAAAGTCACTTCTTTTGAGCTGCAAAAAGTCATCACACCAACCTCTCTTTCTTGGCAATTTTCAGATCTACATTTTGTGCATATCTATGTATTCGATTTTTATGTAATTTGTGAATTTAACGATACGGCAAACCATTTTTGAAAAGAAGAAACACGGAAAAAGTTACGATAGAATGATCAAAACATGAGTAGTGCGCCCCACGAAAGATGACAATAGAATTGGAAGTGACTATCAAGCCTAGTTTTAGGTCTAGGCAAGGAGTGCAACCGTCTAGGGCCCATAATTGAAAGGGATTAAAAAGTGTGTAACTAACATATATGTGCCGTATCATATTGAAAATTAATGAGGCGCATACTTTGCCTGCCATCGAAATCTTAAAACCGGAGCTGAGGGATACCTTATCAATATTTCTCTTAATCGTCAAATTAAAACATATGATGTTACTGCAACGTTTGGTTGCATATATTTTTGGCAATTATATATGCATTGGGATATATTATTTATTTCCTTATGATTAAAGATTTGATTTTATTAAGATTTATTTTCCCTTAATTATATATTTGCATAAGGATTCTATTTGTATAAGGATTCTTCTTCTACAAGGAAAGGATATCTACAAGGAAAGAAGATATACATGAATCCTTATCTACAAGGAAACGTGTTACTTGGGCTACAAGAGAAGATCCACGACTTGCTGGCTATATAAGGAGGCTCATACACGTTCATAAGGAGCAGAGAAGAGAGAGGAGAGAGCTGATATTGTTATCCTCGCACAATGTAGTGCCGAGAGTCATCTTGCGTCTCTGTAACATCAGTTGGGACATCATGTGGTACATATAACACAGTTGTCCCAGACTATGTTTTTTCTTGTTTTCTTCTTATATATATTGTGGGTAGATCTCTCAAGAGTAAGTCTAGATTAGGATTGGTTAGGCTGAGGATTTAACCTCAAGTTCACTTGAGTAGAGTGTAGACGGGTGAGGAGTGAATACGTAGCGGTGGCTAGTATTCGAATATTTGTATCTCTGAAGCTCTTGATAGTGAATTGGCTCTTGGGCGTGTCCCCCCAGATGTAGGTTGATTTAACCGAACTGGGTTATCATTGTGATGAACCTTCGATTTGCGGCCCAAGTTCGTGAACGTTTAATGTGCGAAAGTAGAGAGGAGACGAGATTTACGTGGTTCGATCGGTACGATCTACGTCCACGGGGAGGAAAAGTATGTGTTTTTATTCAGAATAGCGTAAGTAAGTTACAATACAAAGGGTTCTCGTATTTATAGACACAGCTCACGGCAGTTGCAGAGGTGGAATCGTGGAGGTCATGGAGGTGTGGTTGGTTGCTCCGGTTTTTCCTCCATCAGCCCACGTTCTGGGTTTAGGGCTCAACTCCCTGGGCCTGGGCTTAGCATGGATTGGGCTTGCCGATCTGGGCCTAACCGGTCTGGGCTCCGCGATGTGGGCTTGTCTGCTTTCGGGCCTTTGGGCCTAGGGAGGTGGGCCACTTCCTATCACATCCCCCCCCAAAAAGCGTGGGGTGATGGAGTTGTTGTTTTCTGCCGTGGTGTTTGCGTACGTATGGATAGGAGTAACATACTCGTTAAAATGCGTGAGGGAAACTGAATTGAACTTGGTACCCCTCCGAAGATTGTGAGGAAGGCCGAACTGAACTTGGTATCCCCTCCGAATTGTGAGGAAGGCCGAACTGAACTTGGTATCCCCTCCGAATTGTGAGGAAGGCCGAACTGAACTTGGTATCCCCTCCGAATTGTGAGGAAGGCCGAACTGAACTTGGTATCCCCTCCGAATTGTGAGGAAGGCCGAACTGAACCTGGTATCTCCTGAGTTGTGGGGAAGACCGAGCTGAACTTGGTTTCCCCTCTTAATTTTGGGGTAAGACCGAACTGAACTTGGTATCCCCTCTGAATTGTGGGGAAGACCGAACTGAACTTGGTATCCCCTCTGAAGTCGTAAGTTCGGATATCGGGAGATGCCGAACTGGTCTCCCGCCCAAAACGGAAAGTTGTCAGCCGCATTTAATGCGACGCTTGGGGTTCCGATAAAGTACCGATTGGACTTGCGCGAAACGGCATCGTATTGAATGAGGTATTGAATACGCTTGAAATTCTTCCCCCTTTAATGCCTTATGATTGTAAAGACAATCATTCTATCTTCATTTCAAAAACTAAAACCCTAAATCTGCAAATCCTCTGTACTGTTCATCGTCTTCAACCACTGCACTCCGCGAATCTTGTGTGATTATCAACCTTGAAAAAGTAAGTTATGTCTTCCTCTCACTCGATCCCAACCTCTTTTTCCGATTCTTCCGTTGAAGAAGTTCGTTCCCCAGTGCTTTCTCATTCTTCGGCGGCGACGGAAGAAGTCTCCGCCGCGTCTTCATCTGATTCCATCCCGTTCACCTTTTTAGAGGATGAACGGGCGTGTGTGCGTTCCGATTGTGAGGAACCATACGGGCAGAAGGTGGAATTTCCCGAATTTGTCGGTGGGGTTAGGGGTAGTGTGGGTGGTGTAGAGTCTGTAGTGTCCACCTCCACCTTGTATAAAATTGCCGTTAAGTATAACTTCCCTCCCTCCGTTCTTCTTTTACGGCCGAACGCCTGCGATAGGGCTTATCGTCCTCCTCGCGGGTGTGCCACTGTTTATGTTGACCAGTTTAAGGCTGGGTTGCGTGTCCCGTTTCCGGCTATCTACGCCGATATCCACCGCCATTTTGACCTCTCCCCTGCTCAGATTACCCCAAATAGTATCAGCCAAATAGCTGGGCTTGAGCTTGCCTGTTCTCGGTTTGGCATGCCGTTCTCTATAGATTTTCTTGGGGGGATGTTGTGTTTTAAATCCCGGACTGAGGGCTGGTACTATTCTTCGTACCGGCACAAGGGTTTTTCGGTGAAGGTGCCATCCAAAGTCCAGGACTGGCAAAAAAAGTTCTTTTTTTTGTCAGTTCGAAGGTGCCACCGAAGTCGGGTGGCACTCTGGTTCGGTTCAGCTTCTGCCGAGGCAGAAAGATTTGGCCAAGGTGGTACGGCGTTTTGCCAGTCTGGGCGTGATGCCGATATCACTGGCCGATCTGGCAGTGGCGGTACCGAGCCCCGATGATCCTTCCACTTCGGTGGATCCGGGGAGGGGTGAGGTCCCTTTCTCTTTTTTTTTTTTTTTTTTTTTTTTGACATCGGTACTGACTCTCTGTCTGTTCACAGTGGATTTGATGAGGGGCAAGAAGCCGCTGTCGCAGAAGAGGAAGGGTGAGGCCACTTCTTCCCCGTCCGGGCAGAAGAAGCAGGCGACCGAGTCATCTGAACAGACTCGGTCTGGTATTCCTACTCCCCGAGGTCGGGGTCACACCTCTGTTGCCGCGGAAGAGTTCGACGCGGCTGCTGTTGGAAAGCTGGTTATGGGTTCGGCGTCGTCCGAACCCGATCTGGCAATAACTGATGTCCGCACTTCTGCTCCGGTGTTTCCGGCGGTAAGTTCGCAGTCGACATCCACCTCTTCCCCTTGTTTGTTTATTATTTTGTAATGATAGTAATCCAATGCAGGGTGTGGATCCTACTCTGGAGGAGTATGACCGTGTGAGCAGCGCGGTCAGGAGTCTTCTCAAGGGATCGGTGGGGAAATACCACCGTATCTTGGAGAAGAACAAGGTCTTGGCCCACGATAAGGCCAAGATTTCAAAGGCACTTGCCGAAGCCACGGCTCGGGAAGCCGCACTCCAGGAGCAGGTCGATCGTCTTTCTACCGAGCTCAACGCCACCAAGGAGAAAGTGGCGAAGAGCGAGGAAGAGGCTGCAGCCGCCCGAGTTCGGGAGTCCGAGATTGCCGCCGCCCAGGGCGATGTTTTCCATGCCCTTGCTGAGAGAATAACATTTAGCAAGGGTTTTGGTAAACTGGTATCGTCCTTGAGCAAGACGATCGAGAAACGGGCGGTGGCTGAAGTGCTTGATCGGGTGGCGGCCAAATATCCCGATCTCGACAAGGGCGAGTTCGGGTATGAGCCGGTTGAGGACGAAGAGGTTCTTCGCGTATATTTTCGAAAGATTTTGAAGAAGGCCTCTCCATTCCCCGTCGTGGGATATCTGGCGGAAGGGCAAGCCCTGCTGACAGCTGCCGATATCCAGGCCTGTCAGTTCGACAGGGATGCCGATTTCGAAGAAGCGTGCATCCCTTTCCGTGAGGAACTGGCGACGTGCCCGCTGTCCCCAGATACGCCGCCCCCCGTGCTGGAAGGTGAAGGTTTGGAAGAGGCTGATGCCGATGCGCGGACTGATAACACAACCGCCGATCCTACGGGCGGGGTCAGTTGATCCCTTCCCCCCCCTTTTGTTTTTTTTTTTTTTTTTGATGATGTCTGCTCTGAACTTGTACAATGTATTCACCTTTTGAATGAAAGTTCGATTCCGTTGCTTATCTTTCTCTTGCTTTCTGTAGAACGAACCCGTAACAGATAAAACTGGTCTGATAAACGAAATTAAACAACTCAAAATCCTTATTGATCTCAAGGATGGTGAGATCGGTCGCCTCGACAAACTGGCTGATCATCTTCGAAATGAATTCGACGCCAAATATAACGCTCTGCAAATCAAGTCTGATTCCAACGAGGCTCGTTATTTGCAATTAAAAGAAGATTACGCGGATGCGAAGAGGATTGCAGACGAGCATGCTGAGTATGAAAGAGTTATCCACGAGCTCGGTGGCAAGACGATATCCGAAGTCGAGGCTGACGCGTTTGAAGCTGTGCGGGGGGTTGTGCGGGAGGTGAAGAATCGCGGTTCGGATTCATGGGAAGTTGCCGACTACATATCCGAGCTGCGATACTTGACGAATTTATTCCCGTTGGTTCTGTCTCGCCATGCCATTATGAAGAAGTGGCTGGACCGGTACCCCGACGTGCAGCCTAGCAAGCAACATGCTCCCCGGTTCCGCGCCTTGAGCCCTACCGTCCCTTCTCGTCTGGTGAAGGACCGGTTGGATATGCTGATGCCTGTTCAGAACCGCAGACCGATTCCGAACCGAGGGGATGGGAATTACCGAGCTCCGATAATTCCCCGAGGTCGGAGTTCTTCCCGGTCTATATCAAGCCGATCTGGGATGTCAGGCGGTGCGGGGCGCGGTGGTGGGCGCAGTTCGGGACAAAGCTCCCGAAAAAAGGAAGACATAAATATTGATGTTTTGTTGAACCCGCCGACTAGCGGTTGGGCTAGTTATTTTAACTGTAGTAAGAGGCCAGATGAGGGCGGGCCTTCTAACGCGTGACTTTGTAAAATTCTGCAAGATAATAAACATATTTGTATAAACTGTGTTAGTGAAATCTTTGGCTTATTGCCTGTTTCGAATCGCAATTCTGTTTTTTTTGTTTTCGAACTGACGTCGTCATATTCGAGTTTCCAAAGTGGCTTGGGAGCCTAACTTCGGCTACCGATGTGACACTTGGGTCTTCCCTTGGTTCGGGATGGCATATAGCCTATTATCCGCTGCCAAGGTGACGCTTGGGTCAGATCGGGTTCCTGTTCTGCCGACTATGTCGGTAGGGGTGGTCCCCTGATTCGTACGATTTTATTTTACTAACACTTGTCCTCGTCAGGATAGTGATTGGAGGAGAGGTAAGATGCATATAGGTAGAGTGATGCAAATGAGGACATAATGAGAGACAATCTTAACTTTCATTACTTAAAAGGATTTTGAAAAATAAGACCGGACTGAACATAAAAACGAACTGAAAAGACCGAACTGACAAGAGCTTGAGCTAAACAAAAGATTTGACTAACTGACGACTCTATCCTACATGATACTCCACCTCTATGCATAGTACCTCTTCAGATGGATTACATTCCAAGGTCGCTGTATGGGCTCCCCGGACAGAGTGGAAAGCCTATAGGCGCCTTTACCAAGGACCTCGTCCACTCGGTATGGGCCTTCCCATGTGGCCTCCAGCTTGCCGAGCTTACAAGCTTTGCTGACCTCATTGTTTCGGAGAACTAAATCTCCTACACAATACTGCCGATCTCGAACTCGCCGATTGTAATATCGGGCTATGAGTTGCTTGTATCGGGCCTCTCTTATGTAAGCTGTATCCCTTTTTTCTTCTAGCAGATCGAGGTCTGCACGCCGGTTTTCATCATTTACTTCGGCTATGAAATGGGTCGTGCGCGGACTGGGGAGTCCGATCTCGACCGGGATTACAGCTTCTGTCCCGTATGCTAGACTATACGGTGTTTCGCCATTTGCTGTTCGCGGCGTTGTTCTATAGGACCATAGGACGTTGGGAAGGTTGTCTACCCATAACCCTTTAGCTTTCTCTAGCCGGGTTTTGAGGCCTTTGACGAGAGTTCGGTTCGTCACTTCGGCTTGACCATTTGCTTGAGGGTGGGCTACTGATGTGAAATGTTGTTGAATCTGCAGCTCGTCACACCATTCCCTAAAAATCCTGTCCGTGAACTGGGTCCCATTATCTGATACAAGGACATGAGGTATGCCGAACCGGCATACTATGTTTTTCCATACGAAGTTCCGGGCGTTCTTACTTGTTATCGCGGACAGGGGTTCTGCTTCCACCCACTTCGTAAAGTAGTCGATAGCAACTATGAGGTGCCTCAACTGACCTGGCGCTCTGTCGAATGGGCCTACTATATCTATCCCCCACTGCGCGAACGGCCAAGGACTCTGCATCGCAGTCAGCTCGGTTTGTGGTACCCTAGTCACATTTGCATGTAACTGACACTTCTCGCACCTCTGCACGAGTTCGGTGCAGTCCTTGAGCATCGAGGGCCAAAAGTATCCCCATCTCATAATTTTCTTTGCTAATGCCCGAGGTCCGATGTGACTGCCACATGCCCCTTCGTGCATCTCTCGCATGACGTAGTCCGCTGAGGTTGGTCCGACGCATTTGAGTAGGGGTTGAAGGTATGACTTCTTGTAGAGGATATTGTCCAGGACAACATATCTCAATGACTTCAACAGTATTCTTCTAGCCTCCGTCTTATCTTCAGGTAATTCGCCTCTCTTCAGATAGGCTAAAATCGGGGTCATCCACGTCGGCTGTGACTCATCATCGAGATCGTTGACCTCGGCTTCGTCTATACTTCTATGCTTGACATCTTCCACCGGTGAGGTGCCAGGTGTTGATGCCAGTTTGCTGAGAGCATCAGCTCGGGAATTTTGAGTCCGGGGGATTCTCTCGAGCTGGAAGTATTTGAAAAAGCCCTGCATGCCTCGTGCCTTAGCCAAGTACTTCTTCATTCTTTCACCCTTCGCCTCGTATTTGCCCAGCATATGATTTACGACCACCTGGGAGTCACAGTGTACTTTTATGGCCGCGACCTTCAGATCCGTGGCTATCCGGAGTCCGGCAAGCAACGCTTCGTACTCGACCTCATTGTTGGTAGTTGCGAACTGAAAGCGAAGTGAGTATGTGATCTCTTTCTTTTCTGGGCTGACAAGGAGGATTCCAGCCCCGCTCCCCGTCTTTCCCGAGGCCCCATCTACGTACATGTGCCAACAGTCTTGAGGTTCCTCCACCGTTGTGCGAACTGGCTCTGGGGTCGGGATCGGGACCTCGGATATTGAAATCTCAACTAAGAAATCTGCTAAGGCTTGCCCTTTGATAGCTTGTCGGGGGACATAAGAGATGTCATGCTCACCCAACTCTATCGCCCACTTCGCTATTCGTCCGGAGGCTTCTGGCTTCGTTAGCACCTGCCGAAGTGGGGAGTCTGTTCGGACTTGTATGGGGTGCGCGTGAAAATATGGGCGTAGTCGCCGCGCAGCGTTGACAAGTGCTAAGGCTATCTTTTCCAAGGGCTGATATCTCACTTCGGGCCCTTTCAGCGACCTGCTTATAAAGTAGACTGGCAACTGGCGGCCCGCTTCTTCTCGCGTGAGTACTGCACTGATTGCTTCATCAGAAGTAGCCAAATATAGAAAGAGCACCTCTCCCTCCTTTGGTACTGACAAGGTTGGTAAATTCCTGAGATACTCCTTCAGTTGATTTAAGGCTTGATGATGCTCCGAACTCCAGTCGAACTGGGGTGCTTTCTTCAAGATCTTGAAGAAGGGCAATTGCCGCTCTGCGGCTTTGGATAGAAATCTACTTAGCGCGGCGAGACACCCTGTTAGCCTGTGCACATCGTTGATTGATTTCGGATCCTTCATGTCTAGCACAGCCTTAACTTTTGATGGATTTGCCCTCAACCCTTCCTGGGAAATCCAGCAACCTAAAAACTTCCCCGAGGTCACAGCGAAGGTACACTTTTGGGGGTTGAGTTTCAGGTTGACTTTGCGAAGGATGGAGAGTACAGTCCGGAGATCGGCGATACTCGTGCTCTCTTCTTTGCTCTTCACCACTATGTCATCGACATAGACCTCTACCTCCTTTCCGATATGCTCTTTAAATACCTTATCTACCATCCTCTGGTAGGTAGCTCCGGCATTCTTCAGGCCGAATGGCATTTTTCGGTAGGCAAAAATGCCGAAGTCCGTAATGAATGCTGTCTTGGCCGCGTCCTCGGCATCCATTAGGACTTGGTGGTACCCCTTGTATAGGTCAAGGAAGCTGAATATCCGATGACCGACCAGCGAGTCCACCTTTTTGTCGATGTCTGGCAGAGGATAGCAGTCCTTAGGGCAGTGCTTGTTGAGATCGGTATAATCGATGCACATGCGCCAACCTCCTCCAGCCTTTTTGACCATGACTGGGTTTGCTATCCAGGTTGGGTAGGCGACCTCGAATAGGATCCCGGCCCCCAGTAACTGGTCCACCTCGGTCTTTATAACCTGATTCCGCTCCGCTGCGAAGGAGCGCTGCTTCTGTTTTATCGGTCGCACCTCGGGATCAATTTTTAGCCGATGTGTGATCAGATCGGGTGATACCCCCGTCATATCCAAGGGGGACCACGCGAAGACGTCTCTGTACTCCTTTAGAAGCCGAATAACCTGCTCTCGAAGTTGAGGGTGTTCGTTCAACCCAACTTTGACGATCTTAGCGGGATCGTCTTCATACAAAGCCACCTCTCTCTCTTCGGCAGGCGACGTCCTTTTCGGCTCTTCGGAGTTCGGTAATTGCTATGCTTGGGGCAGTTCGGGTGGTGCCCCCAGCCCCTTGAGCGCCACAAGCAGGCACTCCCTTGCCATTTTCTGATCACCACGGATCACGGCTACCCCTCCCTTGGTCGGGATCTTCACAGCTAGGTGGTACGTGGAGCAGATCGCTCTCACCGCATTCATCCAGGTACGGCCGAGGATTATGTTGTATGGAGACTTGGCTTCCACCACCATGAATTCAGTCATGTTGGTGGTACTCCTTGGCCCTTTCCCTACTGTGACAGGCAGCTCGATCGTCCCGAGAGGATGGGTTTCCTCCTGCGCGAAACTCCGCAGTGGCCGTGTGGTGGGTGTGATCTTTGACTTCTCTAGCTCCATGTTGTCGAAGCAGTGTTTAAACATGATATTCACCGATGCCCCAGTATCGACGTGAATTCTCTTAATTAGCATATTGGCCACCACAGCCTCCACCACAATGGCATCGGAGTGCGGTACCATTGGGGGCACCGGGTCCTCGGCCGAGAAAGTCACTGCTTCCTCTTTCTTGAACCTTTTGTTAGCAGGTTCTCTGCTGGGCAAGTTCCGAGCTCCGTTCTTGAGTGATGATTTGGTCTGCCCTTTGGGGAGAGCGGAGATCGTAGCGACTACTCCATCGTACTGATACTCCCCATCCTCATCGGCATCGTCCTCATTGGGCTTTGCTCTTTTCTCGGTCTCTGTACTGCAACTTCCTCCTTTGTAATGCCTCTTCTTCTTTTGACTTCGGGGAGCGTCCACTTGATTTACTCCCGAGCTCCGATCTTGGTACTTCCTGAGCTGTCCGTTGCGAACTAAGCTCTCGATGTCTTGAGCTAGGTTCCTGCAGTCCTCTGTGTCATGTCCGTAATCCTCATGGAACTGGCAGTATTTGTTTTTCGACCTCGGCTTG
Source organism: Thymus mandschuricus (assembly GCA_029379335.1). NCBI lineage: Eukaryota > Viridiplantae > Streptophyta > Magnoliopsida > Lamiales > Lamiaceae > Thymus > Thymus mandschuricus. Next base: position 2,627,222 of record CM057081.1, on the reverse strand, counting down.
CCGTCCTCCCGCATCGGCCGTGGTCTCTCAAACAAGCCAGCGTGTAGTTCGAGGATTTCAGTTCTTGGTTTGTTCAACGGTGTGAATTGTGGAGCTGGCCGTTGTGCGGTCTGGGACACCGGCGGGCCTCGCTGTACTGGATTTTGCCGAGGTCCGAGACGAGACTCAATCGGACCTCGCTGAATCCGCTCCATTACCCCTTTGCGGGGAGTATCCTCTTTCTTCTTCGAGGTTTCACCTCGGTCCACTTCTTTCCTGCGCCTGGTAGCCTCCTCTATCTTGGCGAACTTGTCTGCTATAGCCCATAGTTCGGTAGTAGTTTTTGGATCCTTCGCCAAGATCTCCCTGTAGAGGTGGTCCGAGATGATAGCATTTTGGAATGCTGAGATGATGAGGAGATCGTTTGTGCACCGAGTTGACAGGCACTCTCTATCGAATCGGGTCATGAAATCTTGTAGTGACTCACCCCGGCCTTGTTTGACGGTTAGTAGATGTGCTGGGGTGTGTCTCACCTCGGCACGCTGGGAGAAACTCCTAGCGAACACATTCATCAGATCGGAATACGATCTGATCGACCCGGGGGGCAAACTGTCGAACCATTCCCGTGCGTTGTCAATTAGTAATTCGGGAAACAGCTTGCACATGTGTACACTCCCCAGATTTTGGTTCAGCATGCTGTACTTGAACTGACTAAGGAAATTGCTTGGATTTCCGATTCCGTTGTACGCCTTGATCTTTGGCACCGTGTACCCGAAGGGCATAGGTGTGTTGAGAATCTCCTCCGAGAGCGGACTGATAATCCTACCAAGCGCGTCAAAGATCTGCGCTCCCCCAGTTAGGTGCCCTTGGTTGGGTGCATTATAGGGCGGAGCAGTGACATAGTTCGGTTGAACTACATGGGAGTTCGGCGGCTGGCCTCCCTGGGTCTGTCCTCGGACTTGCTGGAGATAGTGTCGCAAGTCCTGTCCGGGCCTTTGTCCTTGGCCAAACTGAAACATTCCCTGTCCGGGCTGAGAGACTCCCTGTCCGAACTGGGGGACTCCTGTGTACTGGTTGAGGAACTCGCGCCCGGATGCTGTGGTGAGGTAATTTCGCAATAACTCCTCAATCCCTGGAGGCGGTGGAGGCGGTGGGGCTGCCGAGTTCGGCTGGATGACTGGAGAGTGGCGAGCAGCTAAGCTCGGTCGGAGAACTGGGGGTTGGTGTAGTGTCGCCTCCGGGCCGAACAGCTCACGTTCCCGATGTGCAGTGAGGTTCTCGACATGGCCCTCCGGTGTCGAGTGAGCCTGTGGCCCTAGGCGCGAGCTTATGGGAGCTCGGTGTGGCTGGGCTAACAGTGAAGATGGATGTGCTGTTTCCACAGTGGCATTCCGCACACCGGAGTTAGGGGCCTCCGGGATTTCTTCAGTGGTGATCTGATTGCCCTCGGGAGTGTTGTTTTGAGGCTGCTCCGTGTCCACCGTCGTGGCTGGCTCCTCCGGTTGTCGCCGGCGACTCCGTCGACGGCGGGGAGTTCCTAGCAATGTCGTCATTCCATTCGGCATCGTTGACGATTTTGGGCAGCTAAAAATCGAGAATTCAAGCACGAATTTGTTCCCACAGACGGCGCCAGTGATGAACCTTCGATTTGCGGCCCAAGTTCGTGAACGTTTAATGTGCGAAAGTAGAGAGGAGACGAGATTTACGTGGTTCGATCGGTACGATCTACGTCCACGGGGAGGAAAAGTATGTGTTTTTATTCAGAATAGCGTAAGTAAGTTACAATACAAAGGGTTCTCGTATTTATAGACACAGCTCACGGCAGTTGCAGAGGTGGAATCGTGGAGGTCATGGAGGTGTGGTTGGTTGCTCCGGTTTTTCCTCCATCAGCCCACGTTCTGGGTTTAGGGCTCAACTCCCTGGGCCTGGGCTTAGCATGGATTGGGCTTGCCGATCTGGGCCTAACCGGTCTGGGCTCCGCGATGTGGGCTTGTCTGCTTTCGGGCCTTTGGGCCTAGGGAGGTGGGCCACTTCCTATCACATTGGTTGGTGTTATTTTATTGCTTTCATGGCTGTTTTGTTGTGCATGCTTCCGCAGCTCAAAGTAGTACATTATCTGTAACGTCATCCGTAACACTTTCAGATTTATGTTCTACATGGGTCGATAAAATTTCATATGAGAACACTTTTAGAGAGAGAGAGTGATCGAGTGTAAAATAGAGTCAACATGACTTCATTGGTATCACAAATAGATAATCTTTTTTATATTTTTTGCATGGCATTCGATTCGTAACCTCAACTTTACACTATATATTATCATCATCACCATTATTAATTAATATTCAAACCATCACACACTTTTTCTCTCTTTCTCAGTGGGTCTCCTTGCATGCATAACTGAATATTAACAGAATTAAGAAAGGAATCTACACTGTATTAATTCTCTCTCATTCCAATTTCCTCGCCATTATCCACAACATATATAATTTCACACCATAAAATCAACAAAAAGAAAACCCAACAAATTAACTCTCTCTCTCTCTCCTCTCTTCCTTTTTCAAGATTTCTCATAATCTTGAAAATGGAGAAAATGAGGGCAAATATTACTATGTTGTTAGCTGTAGTTATACTAGTAATGATTATGGCGAGAAGAGGAAGCTGTAGCGTGGGAGTGAACTGGGGAACAATGGCGACGCACCAGTTGCCGGCGAGGAGCATTGTCGATATGCTCCAGCACAACGGTCTCGACAAGGTTAAGATTTTCGATGCTGACGTGTCCATTCTCGACGCATTGTGTGGGACCGGCATCCAAGTCATGCTGGCCCTCCCCAACGCCATGCTGGCTCAGATGAGCGCCGACCCGGCCGCCGCCGCTGCCTGGGTCGACGCTAACGTCACCGCCTACGCCTATTCCAGCGGAGTCAACATCAAGTACGTACATATTTCTACTTTCTTCAGTTGCAAGGAACTTGAGTCGTTTTATTATTATTATTTTATAATATGTCACGTATGTTCAAGAAACGATTGAAGTTCGTTTCTTTCTGGTTATTCTTTTGAAGGTATGTTGCTGTGGGGAATGAGCCGTTTTTGAAGACCTACAACGGCACTTACCTGCAGCAGACGCTGCCGGCGTTGAAGAACATTCAAGAAGCGATCAACAATGCCGGATTGGGATCGAGGATCAAGGCCACGGTTCCGTTCAACGCCGACGTCTACAACTCGCCAGAGTCGAACCCAGTGCCGTCCGCAGGCGACTTCCGCCCCGACATCCGCGACCTGACGATCCAGATCCTACAGTACTTGACGGCCAATGACGCCCCGTTCGTCGTCAACATCTACCCGTTTCTCAGCCTCTATAGCAACCCTTACTTCCCCCTCGACTTCGCCTTCTTCGATGGCTCGAACAGGCCCGTGAGAGACGGGAGCTCCGTCTACACGAACGTGTTCGATGCCAACCTCGATACCCTGCTCTGGTCCCTGACCAGAGCAGGGTACCCCGACATGAAGATCATTGTCGGGGAGGTCGGGTGGCCCACTGACGGGGACAAGCACGCCAACATCCAAAATGCTAAACGGTTCAACCAGGGTTTAATCGAGCACGTCCTGAGCGGACAAGGCACGCCTCTGAGAAAAGGCCGAATAGACGTGTATCTATTCAGCCTGATCGATGAGGATGCCAAGAGCATCGACCCGGGGAGCTTCGAGAGGCATTGGGGGATGTTCGAGTTCGATGGTAAGCCTAAGTACGAGCTCGATCTGTCAGGATCGAGCTCGTCTCAGAACAAGCAGGGGCTTGTGCCAGTGCAGGGAGTGAACTACATGGTGAGGAGGTGGTGCGTGTTGAACCCTCGGGTCGAGGGTGTCGAAGAGGAGTTGGCGAAGAACGTCGAGTATGCCTGTGGCATCTCCGATTGCACCGCGCTAGGGTTCGGTTCCTCGTGTAATCACCTGACTGTGCAGGGGAACGCGTCGTATGCCTTTAACATGTACTATCAGTTGAAGGATCAGGAGGAGTCGGGTTGCGATTTCTCGGGGCTCGGGACGATCACCGAAGTCGACCCGTCGGACGACAGGTGCCGGTTTCCGGTGATGATTGCTTATGGGCGGCGTCCGGTGATCCTAGTGCATAAGAAGTTGTTTAGCATTTTGCTTGTGGTTGTTGAGGGATGTATAGTGTTCTTGCTTCTTGTTTCTTAGGTTTGTTCACATTATAAATTTGATGTTAATTAGCATATGATTACGCCAACAAATATTTTTTGCAATAGTCTTATATCAAGAATTTTGAAATTCCGTTGGTCACTTTTTAATTGTATTTATCACTACTTGAATTTTATTTTATTTTCTCTTTTAAATGATACTACCTCCATCTCACTAAATTAGCCCCAGTTTGAATAGTAACTTTTTTCGGCACGCGTTTCCACCGAAACCTAGTACGGGTTTTACGATATAATATTGGAATATTATTTCTTTTAAGGGATACTACGAGTGTCGGGCTATCCCGTAAAAGAAATAATATTTCAAAATTATATCGTAAAACCCGTACTAGGTTTCGGTGGAAACGCGTGCCGAAAAAGTCAAAACATCAAATGGGGCTAATTTAATGAGATAGAGGTAGTATGAACTTAAAATCAAATGAAGTCAACTTTACAAATTTATTTCCATGGTAAGGACTTTACTCCTTCCGTCCAATTGATATTGATAAGTACCTTGTTTCTTTTATGTGCAAAAATTAGAAATTATGCGAGCAAAACGATTAGACTCACACTTTTTTTGAATATCAATTTTATTAAAGGTGCCTTAATTTCATGTGAAAGAAAATGGATATTATTCACTCCTTAAATCTTTCTTATTTCTCACATCTCACATTTATTTTTTACTTTTTTCCGATCCCTTTCATTTGCACTACATTGAAGAGAAAATATTATCTCACCAATATGCATGGTATTGTAAATATTTTCTTCAATTTAAGGAGTAAAATTCTGCCTCATTGATAAAAGGTGATAAAAGGTGACAAAAAATGTGAGATTTAATTAAAGAGTGATTTTTTATTTTCTTTTATTTTCTTTCGCATCAAGAGAACGCATCTAAGAGAAAAAAGAAAGCATGCAACCTAATTAAAAAAAAAAAAAAGACATGTCGATATTTATGAGACGAAGTTATAAGTACTTACTCGAACGAGATCTATTGTCTACCAGTGTGAAATCATTTATCGGCATTCGTAGATGATTGATACGTGGCAAGTCTCGGGGTTTAGAAATTTAAAATGATCGGGATATATATTTTCCTTATTACATCTTAAATCTTAACTCTTTAATTATGTCACGTGTCAATTATCTACGAATGTATTAAAGAATATTATACATATAGACAATATATAGATGATCCGCACATGTCAATTATCTACAAATTTATTAGAATATATCACACAGATAGGCAATAAATGATCCAAACTGTTACTTACTATGGTAAGTAAAATTGGAATTATATGAAAGGTTTTGATCTTTATCCAAAGTAGCATGTTGATGATGTATGGGCCGGTCCAATTAGTGTTAAGCTTGTTCCCCTATTTTAACATGCACTTGTTCTTCTAATTAACTTTATTAAAAGTAACTACTGTTAGCCAAAAAAATACGTACTTTATCAAAGAATACAGTTTTAATTTGTCGTTGATAATCATTTATTTTATGCTTAGTAATTTATTATTGCTGCTGTAAATGGATGATATTTATCAAATTATGATTATAAAATAATTCAACAATTCATGCATGTGTATATATATATATGTAGTTTAATTTATTAATGATGAAAGAATAAAAAAGCAGTGGATATTTTTCACGTCATGCACGCAGCGTTACGATGTGGGATTCCTTCATGTAATAATTGAGGATATATATTACATAAGATTTTTTATTTTTTATTATCGGAATAAAGAATAAGGAATTATGAACATGGGTTTTTATATTTTGGAATATTCATTTTTCAATGGTCTAAAATTTTGGTGATAATTAGGATTCTCTCTTATCGAATCTTGGGTCAACATACCACTATGTCACTTGCCACGTCAGTGGTTTCCGACCCCACAAATAATTGAGGATCTCATTTGCCTTATACTACTATCTCCCAAATTCGCTCTTAGAAGGGATCGAATCTGAGTCACTTATTAAAGAGTGGAGTCCGGTGACCAAGTACGCTAAATCACCTGGTTTACCTATGCTCATTATTGTGCACTATGATTTTAGCTTGAGTCTATTCCAATGAATCAAATTGAGTCTAGATTTTTTGTGACATCATTGTAGAAGTATAGAGTGATCGTCGGTGCATATATGGAGAGGTAAGGACAAACGACTCCTGTAAGAGCTTTAAAGAGAAAGGATATATGAATGAATCGAGATGCAACGGAACGGTATCAAGAGTAGGGGTGGTTCGGTACGGCATACTGTACGTAAAATTTTCATCACACCGTACCGTTAGTTGCGGTATGAAATTTTTCATACCGTACCTTTCGGCATACCAATGTTCGGTATACCGAAAATTCGGTATGGAAAAAATCCATACCGTTATCGTACCGTCGTTTCGGTATATCGTACCGTACTTCGATATGGTACGGTATACCGTATACAAAAAACATACGATTATCCATAACATTAAAAATTCATAAACTAATAAAATCCATACAATAAAATCCATAAGAAATTACAATTCATTAATGAAAAGTCTAATTAATCCTTAACCATTTAAAATACATACATATTTCATGAATCAACATTTATACATTTCACTAATATTTTTCGATATATTTACTTTAAAAACTAAAATATTCAGAAATTACGCTAGTATGCCTTAAATATAAATCAAACTACTATTGAAATAATACTATTTGTAGTATTTTACTTAGATAATATAACTTATATAACATATAAGTTATTACATTCAATTTTTATTTTTAGCTAGTATGTTTTAACTTAATTAAACTAGTAAGATAAGTTATCATGTTCATATACTTACATACAATATTCATACACTTACATACAATCATACTTTTAAAGTTTTAATGCGTAAATATTAACATATAATATAAACTAGTGTATTCATTAATCATTATAAATCTTGTGATAATTAATTGTGACATGCACGTAAATTCGGTATATACTGCGGTACGGTATTTATCGGTATACCGCGGTATTGTAATTTTGAATACCGTTGCCGTACCGAAGATTATCGGTACGGTATGATACCGTATCGAAAAATCGGTATACCGTCTCTTTCGGTATTTTCGGTTTTTTTTTCGGCGCGGTATGTTCGGTATTTCGGCGTAACGATATCCCGACCCACCCCTAATCAAGAGCATGTAGAATTGAGACTATGTATTGAAAGAGAGTTTTAAGAATTTGATTGTGCTACTCATACCATAAGATGCATCGTTTTGCCTTTTTTTTTTTTTTTTTTTTATTTATGAAAGTTCACTCCGAAGGTAAGGGAGTTTGATCTATACCTTTTGTGAAACAGGTAACCATTGGGATGTTTCTCATGAAGTGTGTGGGTAAGTAACTACAACACATACAAGAAAGATTTCAAATTTGTGTGTTGGTATGTAAAATCCATTATCAATCCGAAAGCCTGGTTCGTTAGACCATCTCCAACCCAGTACTCTATTTTACAGTATGCTATACTTCAAAATGAAGTATCACGTACTCTATTTTAAAAATCTATTCTAACCACATACTCTATATATTTAATTTATTATTCTTTTATATTTAATTTTAATAACTTAACAATGTTGACAAAAATTAAATAAATAATACTATAATTTATTAACATATATTGAAAATTAAATAATAACTAAATAAAAAATTATGGCTTCTTGAACTATTAAATTGTAAATTCATCATTTTAAGCAAAATATTAATTATATTAATCATCATAACATACATTATAAGCAAAATATAATTTATGTAATGTTAATTTTTTCTATAAATACTTCAAATGTGATTTTTATAAATAGGAGTAAATGAAATAAAATGAAATAATATGATATACGAATTAGTATAATTATTTACAATGAAAAGTATAATTAAATAATTCAATATCTACAATTAATTTTTTTTGAATAGTGAAAATAGAGTATGAAGTATACAGAGCATCTCCAATGCATACTTCAAATTGGAGTATTACTTCATTTTGGAGTACGGAGGCCATTCCAACCGTACTCCATTTTGCAGTTAGAGTATGAAGTATTGAACAGTAAAACTCTATATATAGAGTTTTACTGTTCAATACTTCATACTCTATTTCACTATTCAAAATAAAATTAATTGTAGATATTGAATTATTTAATTATATTTCTCATTGTAAATAATTATACTAATTCATATATCATATTATTTCATTTTATTTCATTTATTCCTATTTATAAAAATCACATTTAAAGTATTTCTAGAAAAAATTAACATTACATATATTATATTTTGTTTCATTTCATTTATAATGTATGTTATGATGATTGATATAATTAATATTTTTGCTTAAAAGGATGAATTTACAATTTAATAGTTCAAAAAGCCATATTTTTTTTATATAGTTATTATTTAATTTCCAATATATGTTAATAAATCATAGTATTATTCATTTAATGTTTGTCAATATTGTTAAGTTATTAAAATTAAATATAAAAGAATAATAAATTAAATATATAGAGTACGTGGTTGGAATAGATTTTTAAAATAGAGTACGAGATACTTCATTTTGAAGTATAGCATACTGTAAAATAGAGTACTGGGTTGGAGATGGTCTGAACAGTAAAACTTCATATATAGAGTTTTACTGTTCAATACTTCATACTCTAACTGCAAAATAGAGTACGGTTGGAATGACCTCCGTACTCCAAAATGAAGTAATACTTCAAAATGAAGTATGGGTTGTAGATGCAAGACCATCTCCAACCCTATACTCTATTTTGCAGTATGCTACACTTCAAAATGAAGTATGACATACTCTATTTTAGATTCATTCCAACCACGTACTTTATATATATACTCTATTCGTAGTTTTTCATTTATTTTACATAATTAACATTTCCTAATGTATCATAAATATTAAATAGAGGCAAAAAAGAAAATACCCATTTTAACTTTGTAAAAACAATTTTAGGTATGGAATATAGTTTTACAATAAAAATACTCATATTTTGGTTTGGTGGACAATAATACCCTTACTTTTAGCACATGGCCACTCCCTCCTCCCCTTTCTTCTCCCTACACGTGTTTCCTTCATTCCCTCCTCCCTTTTTTCTTTTTTTCTTTTTTATTTTTTATTTTCTGCTTTATCTATTTATTTATTTATTATTTATTTATTTATTAAATTATTTATTTATTATATTTTTTCGTTTTTTCCAGAAAATTTTCCAGTTTTTTTTTTTTTTTTTTTTTTTTTTTTTTTTTTTTCTTTAATTTCAATTTTTTTCAATTATCTACCTTTTTTGTATATTTCCATAAGTACAAGTACACAGTACATTTAGGTTCTTTTAGTAATGTGTACTGGTAAGTGGTAACCGAATAAAATCAAATTGTAACTGTAGTACACAATACATTTATATCATCTAAGAATGTTTACCGGTAAGTGGTAAGCGAAAAATATCAAATTGTACTATAGTACGCAGTACATTTATGTTATTTGGTACTATGTACTAAAGTTTCTGTGAAATAAATCCTTCAAAAGTGACAGAAATAGTAGTCCGTATTCAAACAAAGAGGGAACGAAAAACAATATTGCTTCAAGATTGAGTTTGATGTTGCCTGCTATTTTCCCCACTTCACTAACACTTTTCTCCATCCGTTTTCTGATAGCTGCACCAATTAATATATAACAAAGGCGCACTTAACACTTAACATGCATTTGTACCAAACATCATGTGTAATTTTCTAAAGCATACAAGTTACCTGCTCTGGATTTGACTTGAACCGTCCACTCATCAATAACCTGGAGATGACGAGACAAACAAATTACATACTAGCTAAATTTCAATGAGAATACCTCACAATAAAACCAACAATCGGGTTAACATTTGTAGCTAGGTAAACAAGAACCACTGCAGCAAAAACACTGTATGCTGCAACACTCAGTAATTGAAACCTTGCTACTTCAATTTTGGTTGCTTGCTGGCAGATGGTACAAAATCTTTAAGTACCAAATGGAAAATGCAACCAAACATAAACATAATATCAAGCACAATTGATCCACTCCCTACAAGTAAAAGTTCTGATCTATTCCGAAAAGAGACGATAAAAGAAAACACTTACATCTTCAATTAGACATTTAAATAAGAGTACTAACATCAGCAAGACCAAGATAAGTACCTGATTGAAACTCTCATAAGCGTCGTCATCCTTGTCTCCCGTGACAGGAACACCTGTGGAGGCTTGCAACCTATGCAGCATTGTCCTGTTTCCGACTAATAGCGTTCTAGCTTTATCTATTAGATCCTGCAAGCTAAGAACTAGCATAAATATTCATTCTATTTAGGCATATAGGATATTGAATGCCAGGATATATTCAAACAAAATCACAACAGTTAACTGCAATGGCTTAAAGGTTGGCAAAACAGGAATGAAACCGATACACGACACAAACTAAAAACGTCCAAAAATCAGCTAAATCAACAGGCAAGCTAATCTAACAATTACTCTTCACTTTAGGGATTATCTACGTTGGGTGATATAGCTTCGATTTACAATATGCCAATATACGATACGAGTATTTGAAGGATTAATCGATCCAGCAAGCTCAAAGTAGTTTAATCATCAAAGTGAGGTGTACTAGTATAATTAGCAAACCTTAGGTACCCTGTAATACTAAACACACAAAATTATCCACATTTCTTCACTTGTTTTGCAGCGAGAAGCTCGCGGCACTGGTCCTTCAACGGCGACATTTCGTCTTCTATCCTTTTCAGCCTTTCCACCAGCTTCATCGGATTCGACTGTCGAAAAACGAAGAACAAGCCAAACAATAAATCAACGAAAAAGCAGAAGAATCGGTACCCAAAGGTACAAGTAGCTAAGCACGGAATCGTAATCCAAATTTCTCTGATTGAAAATGCTATAATCGAGGGTTTCGAAAAGAAGCAAAAGGAAAAGGAATGAAGTAAGTGATCTGGGTAGATTTGCTCAAATTCTTTGTGGAGCTTGTTGTTCACGGCGGAAAGGTCTCGATTCGCCGTCGCGAACAGGCTGAGAAGCTTCTCGAAACCCTAATTATCGCCGCCACCGCCGTTGCCGCGACCGATTTCACAGCGTTCTGATTGCTTCCATGAAAACAGCTGCGAATGAATCGAGGATTCGCTTCGGCCTCGACAGCGTGAATTCCAATCCGCCGTCGGAATCTCTCGATTTGCAGAGCGACATCGAGGTGTCTCGATCGATCGAGGCCGATTCTAACTTCCGCGGCTGCTCCCAGCCATAGTCGGTGTCGTAGAGGTCGAATCGCGGCGATCCGGCCACCCCGAAGAGGCGCTTTCCGATCAGTTTGCGGAACTCCGCCGGCCACTCCTCGGAAACCTCGCCGCCGCCCTCTCCCTCCCGATTTACACTCTCATCACCATCTCCGCTCGATTCACGACCTCCCTCTTCGGAAATCCCTAATTCTAGGTATGTGAGAGAAAGTGAAGGAGAGAAGAGAAGAAGAATCGTACGGGCAACAATAAAAATCGGGGTATTTTTGTCCATCCAAATCAAAATTGGGTGTTTTTATTGTAAACTATATTCCATACCTAATATTGTTTTGACAAAGTCAAAAGGGGTAAAAACATATATTATCTCTATTAAATAATTAATAAAATTGTATCTTAAATAACATAATTTAAGTATATTGTGGATTGCTAATTTTTTATTTATATAAAATTAAATACGTTAAATTAAATAAAAATTTTAAATTTTAGTTATAAATAAAATATAAAATACAATAAATTATAATTCAAATTATATTAATGAAATGTAGTTAAATTATTTTTTTATAGTTTAATATTGTTCAAATAGTGAAAATAGAGTATGAAGTATTGAACAGTAAAACTCCATATATAGAATTTTACTGTTCAATACTCTATACTCTTGCTGTAAAATAGAGTACGGTTGGAATGCCCTCCGTACTTCAAAATGAAGTAATACTCCATTTAAGAGTATGGGTTGGAGATGCTCAATTTTTCGTTACACTTTTGCTTTTGACAGTGACATATATTAGGAATAAAAATAAGAGAATATATACTCCTATACCCAATTTCAAGTTGTAAACCTAAATTTAGCTTTGTATCTTAAAAACGTAAAAATATACCCATATTTTGCTTCGGTAGACTAAAATGCCCTTGCTTTCTAGGTTCGGAGTACTATTCCCACTAATTTCTTCTTCATATATGCATAATCTCCCTCCCTCTCTATTTTTGAAACTTCTCTTCTCTCTCTACCGCTCTCTCTCTTTCTCTCTCTACCTCAAATCCATCCCCGTCGTCGGAGGCCGTCTTCTCCGGGCTCGCCCTCTCCTGGCAGCGGGAGTTCCACAAAAGCACAACACCTCTCCTGGCAGCGGGAGGCCGTCGTCGGAATTTCGCAGGTATAAGATGCCGGAGAATTCGCCTTCCTAGGGCCGACGCAGGCGGAGAACTTCCTCCAGCGCGGCATCGGCGGGGGGAACCCCTTGCAGGACCTGTACGCGTCGGCGGGGGGGCTGGTGGTGGGGCCCAGCAGGGGAGGCGGCGGGTTCAGCATCACCGACGAGTCGCCGAGGTCGGGGTTTCTGATGATGAGGAGCGGCGGCGGTGGAGGAGGGAGAAGCAGCAGCAGCTGGCGGTTCTGCAGCAGAGGTCGGAGAGTGGGGGGAGAGGAGAGAGAGAGGGGAGCGGAGTTGCAGAGCACGCTCTTCACGGCGGTGTTGGGCTCGCCGGCGGAGGTCCGGCACAGAGAAAACAGCAGAATCGACGACAGCAACGCCAGAATTTGGGCAATTGGCTTGGGATGAAGCGCCATTTCTGTTCTTGTTTGTCTTAGAGCTCTTGAAGCAGTCTAAATTTGTGAATTTTTTTGATAAATGGTCATGTTTTTTGGATGAATTTGATAGAGATATTTCTCTGTTTTAGCAATAGTTTCTGCATATTAGAATCGGTAAAGGAGGAGCTCTCTCTCTCTCTCTCTCTCTCTCTCCGCGTGTGGGGAATAAGTTTCGATTGGGGCGAAAAATTGGGAATGGTTTGATTTTTGTTGATTTTTGTTGTTTGATTTTGTTGATTTAATTGTGGAATTTGTCAGTTTTGCTTAGTTTTGAAGCAGTGTTGATTTTTACACAGTTTCCAGTCTTAGTTGTACTGTTTAGTTTGAGATTTGTTCTTAAAAATTGCTTTGAAATCTTTTCTTTGTTAATTAATTGTGGATATACGAGATGATTACTTGGTTCGATCGTGTATTAATTTGGTGAATACTTCTTCTTTTGATGGAATTGTTTAATTTGAAAGTCAATTGGGTTGGGTATGATTACTCGAAACAACATCAAACTATGTTTTGCTTATTGAAATTTGAAAACTAAAGTGAGCACACTATCTACGAATGCTATCCTCTGTCCCAATTACTTAAATACACAGTACGAAACACAAAAAAGGATTACTAGTCTTGTGTAAGTTTTTGTTCAATTTACATGATATACTAAAGTACACAGTACGAAAGGAAGAAAAGCTTACTGTGTACTTAAGTACACAGTACGAAATATAAAAAAAGATTACTAGCCTTGTGTAAGTTTTTGTTCAATTTACATGATATACTAAAGTACACAGTACGAAAGGAAGAAAATCTTACTGCGCACTTAAGTACACAGTACGAAAGGAAAAAAAGCTTACTGCGTACTTAAGTACACAGTACGAAACACAAAAAAAGATTACTAGTCTTGTGTAAGTTTTTGTTCAATTTACATGATATACTAAAGTACACAGTACGAAAGGAAGAAAATCTTACTGCGTACTTAAGTACACAGTACGAAAGGAAGAAAAGTTTACTGTGTACTTAAGTACATAGTACGAAACACAAAAAAAGATTACTAGTCTTGTGTAAGTTTTTGTTCAATTTATATGAAATACTAAAGTACACAGTACGAAAGGAAGAAAAGCTTACTGTGTACTTAAGTACACAGTACGAAATACAAAAAAAGATTACTAGTCTTGTGTAAGTTTTTGTTCAATTTACATGATATACTAAAGTACACAGTACGAAAGGAAGAAAATCTTACTGCGTACTTAAGTACACAGTACGAAAGGAAGAAAAGCTTACTGCGTACTTAAGTACACAGTACGAAACACAAAAAAAAGATTACTAGCCTTGTGTAAGTTTTTGTTCAATTTACATGATATACTAAAGTACACAGTACGAAAGGAAGAAAATCTTACTACGTACTTAAGTACATAGTACGAAAGGAAGAAAAGCTTACTACGTACTTAAGTACACTGTAAGAATCACGTTTCGTACTTATTTGTATGGAACACAGTACGATTTGTAACACCAAAATTACCGGAAAGAGAGAGAGAGAATTGGTGGTCAAAGTCAAAAAGCAAAAAGCATAAAATAAAAAGCAAAAAGTAAAAAGCATAAAGCAATGGCATTTTCGTTAAAAAAAAAAATAGCAAGGGTATTATGGTACAAAATTTGAAAAATTGGGTATATTTTTATGTTTTAAAGATCCAAAGCTAAATTTTGTTTTTTAAGTTGAAAGTGGGTAGAAATATTTTTGCCTCTAAAAATAAACCCGTTGTTGTTAGGAATTAAACTCAAATCAGTATACTCATGGTTTCAAACTTTTTATTGGGTAATTAAAACGGAAAAAACTACTATATATTATAATTAAATGATATCTGAAATTGTGAATTGACAGTTCCATTAAATTGTTTAGATTTCCCGATAAATATTCGAAACAAATAGTAAATCATTACTTATTTTATTTGTTTTTCCCGACAAAATTTTGACTTTGATTCATATATTGACACGAGTAGATAGATAGTTACAGTATTTCGATTATTTAGTTTAGTTATTATTGGGTTGAGATATTTGTTAAGCCCATAAATTAGGTTTAATATTTGTAAAAGTCTCAGTTAGTATTAATATTAGTAGTGAACCTTAATTATTTCACCATAAGTGGAAATTATTGACATTACAATTCTATACCATACGGTTTACATTAGGCTTCGTATGATCATGAAGATTGAGACTTTTAATTTCACGAGTTCATCGTAGATTATCGATTCAGTTTTATAGCTCTTTATCATGGATTCATGGGTGCTTTTAGGACGATATATGAAACAAAGTCAAAGTTTTGTCGGGGATATATTCATAGGCTGCGTTTGGTACATAAGATGAAGCAAGATGAGGCAAGATGAGATGAATCATCTTGGTTCATCTCATTGTTTGGTACATAAATGGAATAATCTAGAGAGCCCGAGATGAAGCTCAAGCCCGGTGCTATTTTACTATTCCGCCTTGATTACTCATCTCACGTTTTTGGTCGGATGACTCATCTCAATGCAATATTTTCTCTCTTTTACCATTTTACCCTTATATATTTATACAATTTTAAATAATAATAAAAATAATAACAATACTAATAAATAATATAATGTAATTATAATAATAATTAATAAAATTACTAATAATAATAATAATAATAATAATAATAATAATAATAATAATAATAATAATAATAATAATAATAATAATAAAGGTTATTATTTAATCCCAACGATAAAAATTGAAATCGGTAGGCGTATTTATTAAGGGTAATTTGGTCAATCTAAATTTTAATCTAGAGTTATGTAATTTGTACCAAACACAAAACGAAGAAGAGATGGATGATTCATCTTGGCAACTATTCACATGAATCATCTTGAGATGACTCATCTTGCTTCATCTTGAGATGACTCATCTTGCTTCATCTTGAGATGAATACCAAACGCACCCTATATAATGGGCAGTTCAAATGACTGTTTATAAATAATAATTAGTAATTAATTAGAATATACACCTGCCAAACGCACCCTATATAATGGGCAGTTCAAATGACTGTTTATAAATAATAATTAGTAATTAATTTGAATATACACCTATGCATGCATGCATGCATGAGGCTTTCAACGAATTAAAGTAGAAGCAAAAAGAATCTTTAATTCAACGAGAGTCACGTTTCAAATTTATTAGCTTTAATTAATTGATTAATTAATTAATTGTCAAACGCTAATTAAGTGATCTGATTCGTAGCATACTCCTCGATCGATCATAATTATTGTATAGTATCCAATTAAATTAGTCTAATAATTGAGTAATTTATTCGATACTCTCAATCAAATTTTATTCGATTAGTCCCATAATAATAGCAGCTTTTTAGGTGTAAAATAACTAGGAATCTTGCATTTATATATGTAAAAAAAATTAAATTAAAAAAAAAATAGCTAGCTATTCGGTCAATTTATGCAGACAGAAAAAGTTTTTGCAGAATATACCCCATCATCTATTTTTGAAGAAAATTTTAAAAAAGCAGATTGCTTTCTCCTCCATGCACAAAAGAATGTGTTAAATAAAATGGAATTTGACGTCCAATTAATTACTACTATGTATTCTATTGCATAAATGAGATGTCGTTTAGTTGCAGTGTATATACTCCATCCGTCTTTGATCAATTATATATCCTGTTTCATTTCGACGTGATATTTTAAGTATATATAATGTTAAAAAGTGTAAAGTAAAGGATTCATTATTAAAACGTAAAAATTAATTAATTCTTTTCATTTAGAAAAACATGACAATTTATATGAGGCGATTCGATTAAGAAAACAAGACAATAAAAGTGGAACGGAGGTGTAGATTGTTTTGAAGCATGTTAAATGCATGCATGCAAGCAACAACATGCATGGGAATATTAATTAATGCATGCATTATATTATTAAATTGCATGCAAAACAAGAATTTGCTCAAAGAAGTCACGACATCATTATTCAACCCGGACTTTATATTATGTATTCGAATCATGAAACGCGCCTTAAGGGGTATGCGAGTCTATGTTTGTTAAGAGGAGCTGTCGTAAACATATTTAATGTGCATACGGATAACACGACAATGTTAACAAAAAACTTAACCCGCGTAATAGATCCGTTATATAAGGATCCAATGAAATCAAATCAAATTAAAGTAGAAGTATGGGATCTTATTTAAACGAAAAACAAAAGTACAAGCAACCTACGAATGAGTTTTGTCATAAAAAAATGTTGACCGTTTTTACTTATTTAAAAAAGAATGATGCTGGAGAAGAAAAATCTCATACGTAGTTATTAATTGGTGACCTCAGACCTTACGATATAATTAATATAGGAGAAAAAAGAAAAGGGAAAATAAAAATATTCTAAAATGGGTAACTCAATAGCATGGGAGATTGAATTATTAATAGAAAATAAGTAATAAAAAATCGTGAATATTGGAATTCGACAATGGATGTGCATTATTAGGAATAGATTCTACTTCTACAAAAAGTGTAATTTTTATTTGTTTCTTTAACTTTCTTTCAACTAGCCTCAACTGCATTCACCGGAACCATATAACGCCTTTGCTTTCCTTTATCTCGTTTTGAAAAATAATCGGCACGTGTCATTTTATATCTACGTACGTAACGTTGATTATGATTATTTGCTAGTTTTTACAATCTTGATCATGTATCCCATATATAAGTAAAATTTATTGGATAAATTTCGTGTACATCTCAATTACGGGTGGTTTTTTATACCGTACCATTGTTGTACCGTTACTTTTCGGTATATCGAAAATTCGACATGAAAAAAACTCATAATGTTATTGATACTTCAATCCAACGTGTCAACTCTTGTTTATGCAAACGAGAATATGATACAGTAGTATGAAATTAATAATGTAATGAAATAGTATGAAATAAAATGCTTGGGAATCAAATAATAGGAATAGATGCAGTTTAGTCTTGAGCATGAAACAGCGTCGGCGCCCCTCATATATACTTGCATATATATCTTTAATTTGATTGGGACTATATATAAATAATTACATAGATAATAAAAATGGGGGTGAATATACATTATACTCCCACCCCACATGGCCACATTCGTTTCGGCACACTTTTTAAAGAGGGGTAAATTAGGAAACTTTGTGGTGCCCCGTATTTAACTAATTATGTTGAATTAATTAATTAGTTGTTCCTAATAAAGGAGAACTAAAACTAGGTTGTTAAGTGTGAGTTAAGTGGACTATGTTGGGCCCAAAAAGGAAACTGACCAAGTCGGCTGGGACATCCCGATTTAAAAACATGGTCAAGTCAAGTGGGACGGAGGGGGAGTAGAAATTTGCAGCCACCTCACAAATAACATCTTCCCCTCATAATACCTACCTACCCACAATCAAAATTCACAAATGGGAATAGAATACCGAATAATATTTTCCCAACTCTTTTTCACTAATAATGCATATTATATCATATCGAATCCATCCCAAAAGTTCCATTATTGCATGCCTAGCTAGCTACCTTCTTTTCTAATTTCCCTCGTCAACTTCTTTTCTACTACTACATCACAATTCTAACAAGCAAATCTTGTTCTCAAACCTAATCACCACGTTCATATGTATGACTTACGAATAATAAGAGACGAACGTAGAAATATGCATGTGAAATTAAAGTACTGAAATCGAAGTAACGATTGTTAAAAGAGATCGAATCTCGATTCAGGGTGTGCTTCAACAAACCCTAGCTAACACCGGACCCTATATAAATTGGCCCTATAGCACGCGTATTAAAAAAACTACTTTTTCCAAATTGACATTTTTTAGTTGAAAGGAGAGCATCTTACCAGTAGACTGCGTTCCGTCGACTGTTTTTGTTTCTTAAAGAAATGGTCCAATACAATTAGCAATAGAAGATCCTTGCTGCCACCTGCAAAACCCTACCTTCACATGCATGTTTCCTCATTCAAAAGAAAGAATATAAATAATAAGTAAAATGTTTCAATCTAAAACTGTCAAGAATCCTACTTTTTGGAACCTCATCTCAAGAAACATAACAATTCTTCATAACATGACTCACTTCTAGAGTTCTAGGGCCCCACACTCACTTCTACCACTTACTATATAAACCCCATTTCACCCCTTCTCAATATTCATCACACCCTCAAAACATTCATACACTCATTCAAATTCTTTCTATAAGGTATACAAAAACCCTTCAATTCTCCTTCTCCACATTATATAATTCTAATTCATTCTAATTGTAAATGTTAATGTGTGTGTGTCCTTTGTTGGCATTCTGTAGCTGATCAATCGGAGTTCGAAAGAGAGATTAATTAATTAAGAGCGAGGATGAGCAGAGAAGGAGCAGGAGACTGGATGTGCGGGGCGTGCCAGCACATCAACTTCAAGAAGCGGGAGGCGTGCCAGCGGTGCAGCTGCCCCAAGTACGCCACGCAGGCCGAGGCCTCGGCCTACGCGGCCCACAAGGCCGAGTCGACCATGCTGGCGGGGGACTGGTACTGCGGCGCCATGAACTGCGGGGCCCACAACTACGCCAGCCGCAGCACCTGCTACAGGTGTGGCAGCTGCTGCGGCTACGGGGCCGGGATCATGGCGTCTGCAGGATACGCCTGCGACGCCATTCCCGGCTGGAAGACCGGCGACTGGATCTGCACCCGGTATGTAGCACTATTACATTTCTCTTTATTTAATTCTTTTGTGATTATTATTTTTAAAATCACGATTAATTTTTTTTATTATTGTTTATTTCAGATTAGAATGCGGCATGCACAATTACGCAAGCAGGTCGGAATGCTATAAATGCAGGACGCCAAGAGAGTGAGAGTGAGGTTAGCTTTCTCTCTCTAGACAAATACTCGTCTGTCCCATTGATACGGAGATAGATTCTATTTTCGTCGTTCGTCCCACTGATATCCGTTGATTAATGATGCAGGAAGAGGAAGGTGGAGATGAATTGGAATTAAAGATTAGTAGGAGGGAGTTGAAGCTGTTAATTGATTTGAAGCGCGCTCTTAATTTGTTTTTGATGTAATTTCTTTTTATTATTATATATTCTAGGATATTTTAAATTTGTTGTCCATTTAATTTCATTAGAAATTAATGAAAATCTTATTGGAACTGCATTCTACGCTTGATTGCTGCACTGAACATTTGATTAGCTTGAAATTTCGATCGTTATCATATTTAACTACCGAATATATGTGTTTAACGATTGAAATTTCGGTCATTTATTGCAGTGAGTAATTAAATATGGATTAAATGTATATGCATGATACCATGTATGAATATATATTGGAAAAAAGATTAATAATTGGCGTAGATAAGAATATAAGAAGCTGATGCTGAGAGATAAATGGATCAAATTCCTAGCCTTTTGGGTGATTGGATGATCAAGCATCCTCAGTCAACGCTGCCTGCATGAATCCGACGGCCCACAATTAATCGGATTCATATATCAAGGCTTAATTCCTCACTAGCAAAGTATTCCCCCCATCTCTTCCTAAGCGACTCCTTTTATATTCATATGTGAGGTATATAATAATAAAAGGGGTCACTTAGGAAGAGACAGAGGGAGTACGGACAGAAAAGATAATTTGCTTAACGGAATAGCTCTTCACGAACATCCGCAACATAGGGCTCTCCACATCGGGCATTAGAGAGCTTCATTTCAAAATGGCCCATAGTGGCGTGATGCCGGTCCGGGTTCTCAAGCTGGGTTAGCTAGCCTCCCTTAACATGCAAGTTCTCATAAGCTTTTTAAAACATCTTATAATTAAGCTCAAATGAATTTATACTAGTTACGCACGTTCATTCTTTGTTATGTTTAAATACAAAGGACCTTTATTGTTTCTTGATCAAGGCATGCAGGCCTCTCCTCTTTAACCAAACATTTTCTCATGGATCTCTCACATTGGCAAGGCCGAAATCGCCTATGCATTGGCGGGGCATGAATGATCATGTGCCAACGCCTACTAACGTGTGGCGGTCCAAATTGAATTATCAATTATGAAATTTTATATCGATTTGACGAAACTATTTATTTTAATTAAATTGAATAAATTTGCATTAAATAATTATTGAATAAAATCATCCAAAAAATGTATGCGATCTACAAAGTGGTATTGCCATTGAGGTAAAATTGGAATGGAACTCGGCATGGGAGATATGAAAGCGGTGCCAACGAAAAAATTGGCACTGTTGCGGATGCTCTAAACTAAATAATTACAATTAATAATATTTTCACACGATTTAATATAGGCCAACCAATTAGCATAAATATATAGTAGTAGTACTAGCAGTAGTATTTATTTGAAACAAAAATAATAAGTAAGCAGTGACAACACCACACAACTTGACCTCAGTTTTTCTAACAGTCAAATGCGCTGTGTTTGGGCAGCCTTTCCCCCTATTATTATTATTCTCTCTCTCTCTCTCTCTCTCTCTCTCTCTCTCTCCTCGCTCCCCCTTTCTACGTTTTTTCCTACGTTTTCTACACCAAAAGCCCGCTGTCTTTCTCTCTCTCTCTCTCTCTCTCTACTCTTTGGTAAAGTTGAGCTGTGGAAGGATAGACGCGAGATCCATCGTCCTTCATTGATCTATGAAACTCTGATCCACCGATCAGGTTCCTCATTTAATTCGCCTTCTACTTCAATTCAATTTTTGAAGTTAACTGAAGTTATGGTTGCGCGAATTTTTGTCTTTCTTCAGTAAATTTCTGGTTGTGTTTTGCCGCAATTCTGCTTTGAATAGTCTAATTTTCCAGATCTGACCAATTCAGAGTTTGGAATTCTCTGTGTTGCGTTGTCGATTCTGTGGTTTTTTTGGGGGTTGTGCTGATCGTTTAGTTGCTTTGGTACAGTGAGCGAATTGGGGGAAGAAGTGTTGAGGATTCCTCCATTGGTGTTGAAATGGCGAGCCGGCTGAAGTCGGATGACGAGAAGAATGAGAGAATTATACGGAATCTTCTAAAGCTTCCGGAGAATCGACGGTGTATTAACTGCAATAGCTTGGTATTGTTTTCTGGATTTCTTGTTGATTGCCTAAATTATCTCAATTCAGTTGCCGTGGCTTTTTTTATACTTCGACCCTCGAATTGTTGCTAATATGATGATGCATCACTTACTTAGAATTGTTTGGATCACATTTATGATGGCCATGAGAATTGGGGAACCATAAAGCTTAATCTTTTGCTATGAAAAACTATGTCCTGGTACCATCAATACATTTCAAAAAATACATCTGAAGGAAGTGAATTCGGAATTTTGTTTAGTGAGCTCTTCAGATTATGCTGATGTATTAGCCTTTTGACTAGCAGTGATCATGTGAAGTTCCAGAGTTAAACTGTCTTAATTATTGGGAAATGTGATTTAAGCATCAATAGGCACAGCAGGTTGAATTATCTTAAATGGTAAAACTTTGAACATTTTTAGAAGAATGGGCATATCTTTAATGGGTAATGTGGTGGGCTACTGCATTCTCCTTGGTGCCTTAAACTTAGACCCCTTTGCAAAACTTTGCTAACAAAAATATTCTGATTTGAGGAACTAGATCTTACAAGACCTCTCTGGAATTGGCTTCAGCTATACAATCAACATCAATGACAGTAGTTAAATTTTTTTAAATTGATATACATCTGATAGTTCTTTGATATAACTATAAGCATTAGCTAGATTTGTTTCTATTGAAAATAAAAATTCAAGGATAAGACGGTTAGTGGACTATTTTCATAGGTGTTTTGGTAGTGTTGGGAGCTGGATTAGTATAAATGAATAACATTGTTTATTTACCTTGATCGCTGTTCACGTTATTGAGATTAGTGTGGCACTCAAAGATTATTTTTTCTCCCATTTTTGCAAAGGCTATTAGTTTGCATTTTAAAATAATTCGGACCATCTCTGCCGTGCCCATGACTGCATGCCGAGGTTTGCTGAGAAACCTGGCTTACTGTTTCCTTGCTTCTTATTAGGGGCCTCAATATGTATGTACCAACTTCTCAACATTTATCTGCACAACCTGCAGCGGGATACAGTAAGTCATTATGAGTTTCCGTTTTAGATATTTCATTCCATTATATAGTTTTTACAAGCTTTGATGTTTTCACAGTTCATTCACTGGTTAACTTTTTATACTCTTTGCAGTCGGGAGTTCACACACAGAGTGAAGTCGGTATCTATGGCTAAATTTACTCCACAAGAAGTTAGTGCACTTCAAGGAGGAGGAAATGCGGTACTAGAAACTTTTTTACTTTAAGTGACTGATCACATATTTCCTTAAATTATTTAAGCATCCGTCAGTACTCATGATTGAATCATTCTTCTTCCCGCCTCGTGATTGAATCATTCTTCTTCCCAATAGAGTGGTAGAGAAATTTACCTGAAGGAATGGGATGCGCAGCGTAATTCTCTCCCTGATGGCAGGTAATGCTAAGAAATACTATCATGTTATTGAGTTCTGTAGTGGAAAATCATTATTCTTTTGGGGTCGAATATTCTGATATATGTGTTTCTCTCCCAGCAACATAGACAGACTACGTGATTTCATCAAGCATGTCTATGTAGACAAAAGATACACCGGTGAGAGGAATGCAGAAAAACCTCCAAGGGCAAAGATGGTATATATTATGTCCCTTTTCATTATAAAGTTCCCTTAATTGTGGTAGTTGCTTGATAAGTAGAATAAGCTCTTAAAACCATCATCCTTTCTATGATTTGGGACATTTTCGAATATTATGCAGATGATAATAAGCCTTATTTTTTGCCTGTATTTCTGCAGGGAGAAACTGACGATCTTAATGGAAATAGGAGGGTAGACAGCTATCAGGGTTCACGGAGTCCTCCTTATGGGGATAGGACAAGTTCTGGGGGGCGAAGTCCAGCATATGATCAAGAGAATCGACAAAGTAACGATTCTAAAAAAAGTCCTGCCCGAGAAGTAGTTAATGACTGGAGAAGAGAGGATAGATTTGGAAATGGCAGGAGGTCTGATGAGAGAAGTTCTGACGGAGGCTCTAAGTTTGAGATTAGGTCCCCTGATCATCAAAGGGATTCGGACTTATCCAGTCCTCCTGTGGTGCGCCCTGTTAGAGATATATTAGGAGATAGTGTATCTCCACTTCGAGTTATTGAACCTCCAAAAGCCACGGGTGGGAAGTCAACTGATGGTCGAGCAACTACACAGGTGAAAAGAAGTAGAAGCATTCTTCCCCCCCCCCCCCCCCCCCCCCCCCCAGTGAACATTTGATAATGACGAAGAATTCGAGCATCATAGCTCGTTGTATATAAGCTGCTGCATCCAATTTTTTTTTTTTTTTTTTTTTCATTTATAATTTTTTCTTAAGCATGACGAGTCATGCAAAAAAGCATGCTAAATGCTAAGAAAGTGAAGGGGCAGGGGTAGCTGGCTATTTCTAGCATTGCGATTTGTTTATTACATCATGTACTGTACTTGAATAACTATTTTAAAAACTGCATTCACTTATGCTCATCAAATAATTAGTGGCAATATTTCTTTTTCAGAGAACTGCATCCTCCAGTAGCTTGGCATCATCAGATGCAAATCCACCTGAGGTAAAAGCGGAGGTTTCATTTATTGATTTCGATGCTGTTCCTGAACCTCCAACAGTAACAGTCCAACAAACACAAGTGGCTGCAGATGCATCTTCCGTGCCACTGGCCACATCCAGCAGTAACGACTGGGCAAATTTTGATTCTCTGTCCAATGTGAAAACAAGTACTCCAGCTCCGGCTCCGGCTCCGGCTCCAAACTCTCTCGAATCTTTACTTTCGGGGTTATCTGTTCCAGCATCCTCATCTGGTGCCTTTGCCCCTCCGACTAATCCCTCTTCTTTCAATTCCACTGGTATACAAGATTTATCATTTGGACCATCCTTTGGAAATGCTGCTCCACCATCTGGTAATCCCACTGGGGGTGCTCCTTATTCATCCTTTGGCCCAGCACCTTCAAATGTTCCTCCAACTGGCGGACAGTGGCCTACCATGAATCCTCAACAACCATCTCTGTTCCCTGGAGGTATTCAACATCCCGGTTCTGGTGGATCTTCAACCAACAAGGTATATTATGTGCTTGGAATTATATTTCCTTATGTAATTATGTTATTATGGGAGTGAAATTGATCTGTCCTTGGCAATTCTATTAGCCATGGAATCCACATATGCCAAATCCCCACGGCTCTGCTGGTGCTTCTATTGGTCAAGCTGAAATGGCTCCTGCTCCTGCTTCTGGAGAATCAACACCGCATGGAAACTATAGCGGAAGAAATGCACTTCCAGAGGACCTATTTTCAATGAACTACTCTTATAATCCAGCTCCAGTTCCAGGGTGGTATCCTGGTGCCTCCTATGTTGCTAGGCCCCCTATGCATTACAATAGGCCCATGGTAACATAAATTATGCGCTTTCTCCTTTTGCTCTTCAAATGATACCTATATGCTACGTTCTGCTTTTTTCGCTGTGTCAATTGATATCTCCCTCATAAAGTGTATTTAATAGGCTAATGCAACTTTGATTTTTCTGGTTGAAGGCGGCGGCAAATTACCAGGCAATGCCAGCATCAATCAATCCGTTTGATGTTAGCGGGCCTTCCCCAGTTCAAGCATCAGCAGTAAGTCCCCTTTCATGGCTCAGAATGAATTATGCTCTATAGTCCGCCTTCAATACTATATAGGTGTAGATCACCAACTCGAGATGTGTCTACTGACGACTGCCAATATAAGTTTGGTGAAGGGCTACTTTCCTCATTTTTGTGTATTTGAAGTTTTTGAACGCATAAAAGGGTCAATTTCAATATACCAATGCAGTTGTGCAACTCCAGTTAACATGCACGAATTAAACTATATGTTATGCTATCTAGCTTTGGCTTTGATTTATGGTCTGATTGCACAGTTATTTTATCATTGTTATGCAGTTTCCATCCATGGCATCCTTACAAGGTGCTTTACCGAAAACTGGTACCCATACTCCAAATTATGGAGCCTCTTCATATGCTCCACCAATGCATGCTCAAACGCCATCTTATGCACCAGCAAATCCTACAGGTAAACAATCATATGAATCCCTTAAAGTTTATCCAAACAGCCCAAATGGCATTGTATTTACATATTCAGACTTGTGTCTTGACCATAAATCAGGTTCATTCATGGGACAAGAAATAGCCGGTGTCGGCATGGCACCAAGGTACTATACTTTTTAGCTATCTACCTTCATTTAAAAATTATCATATAAATTATGTTCTTTCCTATCTTGAATAATGTGAAACTGTCGACACTCATGGAAGCTTATCGAACTATTCTAGGCCACACGGATATCCTGGCTTCAACCTCGAGGATTCAACTTTTGCATCTCTTAACCCGAATCCTCAAGGAGGTGGACTTCATGCTGGAGCTCCTCCTGCTTCTAGTAACTTTGGTGCCAGCGGTGGAAACCCATTCGGCTGAGATCAAGGTATAAAGTATTTTTTATATAAAGACACGAAAATAGAAAAGGAGAAAATAGAAGAAAAAACCGGTTTTGTAAGAGCACCGTCTTGTTGCATCATTTCAACTTATTTGTAGATGAAGTAGTGAGTGAAGTGTGCTGCATTTAGACTTGGAAAAACGTTCCATTTTTTACGTTGGTGTAATGTGCGATGCTGCTTTTCGTCTCGACTGCGGGCATAGCGAGCGATGGCAGCTGCTCGAAAGAGAGATTTGTATCATAAGTTTAAAGGTTTTACTAGTTTGTTATTGTGGGGTGAGATTTTACGTAGTGAGAGAAAATGGATCATCAGTTTGTAGGTTAGATTTTCCCTATAATATTGTTTGCTCTAGTCATTGATATTCATATTCTTTGGTTAATAAAACTGCTTATGAAGTCTTTTTTTTCTTTTTTTTTTTTCTTTTTTTTTTTTTATTTTTTTTTTTTATAATTATTATCTTGTACGTATTGTATAACTGGGCACACTTGCAAATTATCGA
The DNA here is from genome assembly GCA_029379335.1 of Thymus mandschuricus. Taxonomy (NCBI): domain Eukaryota; kingdom Viridiplantae; phylum Streptophyta; class Magnoliopsida; order Lamiales; family Lamiaceae; genus Thymus; species Thymus mandschuricus. The sequence goes on along the minus strand of CM057081.1, from coordinate 2,600,222 downwards.
AGCTATTTGTTTCCTAGTTCAAGATGTTTATTGATACATTTATCTTTGATGTAATACTAGTCCCTCTCGGTCCCTTTCTTTTCGAGCTCTATCAAGTGAACACAGAGATTTAGGATTGTGAGTGGCTTTTTATCCACTTGTTTTATTAAGCTCAATTATTACTATATTGGGAAATAACTCGAGATGGAAAAAAAAAACATCCCACTATAGAAAGTGACTCGGGGAGTATGTTTTACCATGTAAAATCTTCCAAATTTCCACGTGTATTTAGATTATATGATCTGCTCATTTTAGATTATCAATGGCCCGTCTTTATTTCTGTATTTTAGGAGTGTTTGCTTAAGCTTATAAGTTGTTTGACCTCTTATAAGAATTCTAAAAGTGTTTGGCAAAATAAGCTCCAAGTGTTTATAAGCACTCTAAAAAATAAGCTCCGTCATCTCAACTTATTTTGGCAAGATTGCACTTTTTCTCATATAACTTTACATTATTTTTATATTTCTATTAAATAAACTTCCATTTGGTTTTATAAAATTACATATTCCAAAAAAAAAATATTTTTCCATTTTTTTTTTCAGATTTTAATATTATTTGAGCTTATAAACTCTATATTCAAACATTCTCAAATCTTATAAGATTTTGAACAATTTTCATTACTATGGGTTAAAAATTTCTGCTGGCCATGCATTATATTATTGTTTATACAATGCATTGTTTTGATAACATCAAATACCATATATCATAATTTTGGAAATTTTGCATTTGAAAAATGGCAATAAATGCATTTTTTTTTTAAGAAACTAACCAACCTTTATCAAGAAAATGAATAGAGACGCTTAAAAAGGTCACGTGTTCATGTCATCCATGCAAAACAAGAAAATCATTAGCTCTTTAAGAAGGCGTAGACGTTCGGTGCTCCATATTTGACGTCACAAAGAACATGTGTAATCTTGTTAAACTCGCAAATTTCCAACTTCTTACAACTCGTAATAATTACTCTGAACTTAAAGTAATTTTCACAATCTCAAAAAAACATCTTTAATGACGATCTTGTTCATTATCATGGATAAAAAGAGTATTTAACTTAGGATTGAAGAAAAACATAGAAGAAAATGAACAAAATATGATTTTGATATACAATTGATAGTACATTATAGTTGGGACAGAGCAACGAACTGTATCGAACGAGAATATAATAAAATGGAAATTAAAATGGATAAAATGTGCAAAGAAGAAGAAAATCAGTTTAACAAGGAAGAAGAAGGCCGCTGATGCTCATCCACCATCGCCGGCGCGGCGGAGTAGAAGAGAGAGAGAGGATCCGATCAACGCAGCGCCTCCTCCCTTCCTCCATGCTCAAGATAAGATCAAGCTGCAGGTGTCGTCCATCAACATACATTCTCCATTTTATACACGTCATGGCCTCCGTGTGGATTTCCTTAAACACCCCTTGATGTTCTACTTATTAACCGAAATTACCAATTTTTTTGCCAGAAAAAGCCCTAAACTCCTCTCTCTCTCTCTCTCTCTCTCTCCAACTACGCAACCCGCCCTCTCCCTCTCTTCTTGCGTTTTACCGCAGGTGATTCTACTCGCGCTTTAAACCTACTCGTGCTGCTTAATTCGATCGCAATTTTCCTTCTTCGGCCGGCGAATTTTTGAGGTAGGATCGGTGGAGCTTGTTTCAATTTTAAGCACGTGTTGATTAAGGTAAATTGAGTTTGCTGATTGATGTATGAGTGTTCTTGAGCTCGGTTTCTTTCCATTTCTTTCGCATTTACGGCCCTTTTCTTCCTCAACTGCGTTGTTCCTAGGCGTTAACTTCATGATTTTTCTCTAATTCTCGGGTCATGTGCGCTAGAAGCCATTGATGTGATTGAAAATCCAGTGCGGTTTTTGTTAGGGATCTCACTGCCCAGCGTCTGCATTTCGTGTTTTCAGGTTTGTTGATTATGGCGGAGCCGTCGAAAGTAATTCATGTTCGAAACGTGGGTCATGAAATATCTGAGGTATGTCGTCTCCATTTGCCATGCCCAGACAGTGGATACTTTGATATTTTTTGTGGTATGTTGGGAGTGTATTTTTTTACTAATGTTTACGTACTACGATGTTATTCTGTATCGGCATTAACCCCCGAAGCTGAAGTAGTGGGGAACTATAAATGCACAGGGTAAGATACATTGGAGAAAAATATCATTCACTGCGCCAGTAGAAGATTTTCTTCAGATCATGTGCTAGCTCGTCATAATAACGTCATGGTGTTGCAACTAACTTAGTCATATTATCAGTTTGAAGTTGTGCAGTAGCATCACTGTTAGTCTCTCCAGCTTGTATGTGTATGAGTAGGCATTTTAGATTTATCGTATGGGAAACTGTATATTCGTGGAATTTGAAAACTTTGGATGCTGAGATTTGCTATTTTCTAAAGTTGATTTCTTACAGGCCTTGAGATAGGATTGTCTAATTCTTTTTGTACTTAATCAATCTCTCTCATTCCGTTAAAATCTCGAGGAAGTAGATATATTTCACCATTCAATTCTTTCCAAATGCAAATAATGGAGAAATATTAGCTGATCTGTTTAGAAAACGAAATATGGCCTAATGGTTGTCTGTGAGTTAATATTTGATGCTATGTTTATGCTTTTGTCAGAATGATTTGCTGCAGCTGTTCCAACCATTTGGAGTCATCACCAAACTTGTGATGCTTCGAGCCAAGAATCAGGTTATTACCAGAAATATATGCTTGAGGAATCTTGATATGTATGGCTGCAAGTAAACTTATCTGCTATTGTGATACATTTCCAATTGCAGGCCCTCCTCCAAATGCAAGATGTTCCTTCAGCAGTAAATGCACTGCAGTTCTACAGTAATGTTCAACCTAGCATAAGGTATTTTGATAAATCCTTTTTTTTCCAGCTTTTATGACAGAGTCCTTCATACATGTGATAGACATTGTAATTTATCTTACGGAATTCACTTGATGTTTATCAGGGGCAGGAATGTTTATGTCCAATTCTCATCCCACCAGGAACTAACAATTATGGATCAAAGTTCTCAAGCCCGAGGAGACGAGGTGACTATTATGTACCACGTGACAATTTCTTATTGAACTGTTATTGCACTTTGTTTGCTAGCTTATCTATGTGCTTTATGTTGTATTCGTAATGATTTCATGTTTGGGCATGAGTAGAAGTCATTAAATTTTTAAATACATAAATATGAAAGAGTAGTTTCCTTAGAATTTTGGGAGGACGGTAATTTTGGTGGGACGGGGTGTTCGCTTTCTCTTGTCCGCTATTTTTTAAAAATTTTGGTGGGGCACGATTCCATACTTGTACTAATTTGTACACAGTTTTTTTTGGTAACTTTATCTATAACTGGGAGTAGTATCAAAGTTTGAGGTGACGCTGGATTTTGGCCCAAAATCATATGCGTGGCTCCGCCACTTCATGATATGTTTTTTGATGATTCAATTTTTAGTAGTATTTGTATCAATGAAAAACGTCGCAAGTCAACAATGTTCTTGGCATGATTCTTCTTTAATATTTATGAAGCTGACTTGGCTACTCATCTCGTGAGGTGTCCTTTCGGAGGGGACTATAATATGATCTTATCGTGTGTTTGTGTCTTTGTGGAGGCTTTAGATGACTTTTCGACCTGATGATTTTTCAATTGGCTTTTTAAATGGAGTGCTTCAAAAGTTGAATCTGCATCTACTTATGTCTGTAGGTATAGGTAGATATTAATGGTATCAAAAGGTTCCTAGTGCTGATGGGAGTGAATTTCCCCTAGAATTTGATGAATTAATAAATTACTCATTTGTACATCAGTAATAGAATGGTTCAATACCCATTCACGAGTTTAGCTTCACGCATGCACACATAAGTTGAACTTTGGGGGATTGGCAACCTAGAAGGCGAGGTGCTTGTGCTGTTCTTTGTTTGGCTAAGTTACACAGTCCAGAATGTCATATGTGAAGCTCAGTTCAGAGTAAGGTTTGATTAATACAGAACTAGAAGTAGTTTTGCTTGAGATGTTGATGCACTGCATCATATGTGACTGATCGTACTTAGTTAGATATACTTGATAGTCAGTTCAAATGTACTTGTAATTCGCACACCATCAACTAAAAGACATGAGAGCAGCAGCATGATTCATCTTAATTATCATTTTTTGATCGTGCCATGGACAATAAGTAACCACGATATGAGCTTGGGACTTGTAAATGTTGTTGCTGCCTGGGTTATTATCTAAATATGATGCATTGATACACTATAACTCCATAAGCACCATGCTTATGTAGTTCTCTTGGGTGAAGATAAGATTGTTCACTTAATAAAGGCTCTTGTTCTTTGGTGCTACGGTCTGCTATATATTTAAAGTAAGTATTAGAAGCATGATATCATCAATTAACCAACTTAGTTATGTGCTTACAATTAGTATAGCATGCATTGGTATTTTGTTTGTTACTATTGGTTGCTTGAGGAACTGCCCTATCTACCTCCATGTGTATTGGGTTTCTCTTGCTCAATTGGCTTCTGTAACTTTTCTCGAGGAACACCTCTCTCAACTTTTCCTTGTAATAAAGAACTTTTGCTGTTGTTTCCTAGTTTTGTAGTTGTATTTTATTGTAATGAAGATAGTGATATTCCGCTTGCTCTAGATTGTGTTAATTTGCTGTAGATTGCCTGCTTGATGTTTGTTGTTCTAGCTCTATATCTCCATATTTCTTTTTTCTTTCTCTAGTTGTTTCTATTCATTCCCCTCTCTTCTCTCTCTGCTGTCTCTTGCTGGTCTGCTGTTGGCGTCTTCTCTGTATTCTGTCTCTATGCTGGTCTGCTGTTCGGCTCTCTCCGGATATCCAGCCTAATCGAATCCTCTTAGTTACGATACATCACATGCTATACCCTATCACTGTGGAAGTGCTGCATCAAGTATTTTCTCCCCATGGATTTGTAGAGAAGATCGTCACGTTTCAGAAGTCGGCTGGTCAGCTTCTTCAAATTTTCTCCTACTCATTTTCTTAATTCGGTACTGGTTAAGGCGCATGAAGAATGTCATGTCTAAATGCAGAGTCACCCTTCAAGAGGAATACCTCTCCTCTCTCTATATAGATTGTTTGCAACTCCATGCATTCAAAATGGACCACTTAAATTATATTGGCCGTCCTGTTATATGTTATTTCTTTGCTGTATTTGAGCTCGAGATTAATTTGCTTCCCTTACCATACACTAATTAGCTATGCAGTGGTACATGACAGTCGTAATGTGAAAATTCATGTAGGTTTTCAAGCTCTAGTACAGTATCAATCACATCAAAGTGCTATTTCAGCCAGGAACTCTCTCCAGGTATATCTAGAACTAAAAAGTTAGGTTGTTTAACTTTGTTGATATTAAGACAGTTTTTGTGCTGCTGTAGGGACGGAATATATATGATGGTTGCTGTCAGTTAGACATCCAGTTCTCAAAGTGAGTTAGAATTTAAGTTGTTTGCTCAATAATGTCACAGTCTCCTCTCCTGCATTTCTCTTCAATAGCCCATGCACTGATGAAGTGTTATTTTTCTCATGCAGCCTTGATGAGTTGCAAGTGAATTATAATAATGAGCGTTCAAGGTATAGTTATAAGCTAATTTGTAGATCACTTGTCTCTTCTTTGTACTGCAAATAAGATCTATGAATTCTGGTTGTCATTTTCTAGGGATTTCACAAACCCTTCACTACCTTCGGAACAAAAGGGCAAGTCCTCTCAAGTAAATTCATTCTCCCCTCGTATAAGAATTGGGATACTTAATCAATTGTCATTGGTAACATGTTCTGATTGGATGTTTTTGTTCTTTTATAGCAACCTGGATATGGAGATGCAAGCATGTACCCCCATGCAGGTGGGTTATTATTTTAATTTATATATATATTTTCAAAATAGTGTGGTTTTGTTTACGCTATTTCCAATTGTAACCCCTCTCTATCTCTCTTATGTGTTCAGTAGGATTTACACAGGTGTGTACTGTGCTGTCTAACAGCTCAAAACTGTACCGTTCTTTATCACCCTGGTAATGCTGTATCTGCAATTCATTGTGCTGGACATGTTGCGGTTTCTTATTGAGAGCATGGGTTATTGTTGTTTATTGTCCCTTCAAAAGCTTATAGAATGCCAATTGCCATCATAGTGCTTTCTACGCATAGCGGAATCCTAAAAGGGACTAGAAAGGTTACATTTATTTGAACTTGAAGGGGTAAAACAAGAACGAGATCTGGAATTTCCTAACAATTTACAATTCTCAAAATCTAATCAATGGGCCGTCACCAGTGTTCTAAAAATCGGCCTAGACAGCCGCCTAGACGGCGCCTAGCGCTAGGCGGTGCCCGGCCGCCTAGATTTTATGCTAGGCGGCCGCTTCTAGGCTGTGCTCGGCTAGGCGGCCGCCTAGGCGGCCCTAGGCGGAGCTGGGCGGGCTGGGCGCAAATTTATGTAAAAGACTACTAAATTTGTAGAATTTGAACTATTAATTAGCATATTATATTATTATATAATTTATATTTGTTGAATCTTGTCCATTAATCATAAATTAGTAGATGAAAGTATATTAGTAAATGATATATACTTTTTATTATATGATATTGTGTAAAAATAATAGTAAAAATACATAAAATAACTCTTATCCGCCTAGCCCGCCTAGAATCTGCCTAGAAGCCCGCCTAGACGCTAGTCGGCAGCCCGGCGCCTAGCTACCGCCTAGCGTATTTTAGAACATTGGCCGTCACATGTTCATTAAAAGCCAAACTGACTTGGGAATTGGTTAGAGTCCGATGTAATGAATAAGACCCAGCCCTGTGTAGTTGGCATTTGAATTACGGTGTACATGTGTAGTTGGATGTATGTCATGTGCTTTAAGATTTCACTTCACTCCAACAAGCCTTTGGCTAATCTTTTTAATTCCTCAACAAGTCTACACCAAAGGTTGCTACCATGCAATTGTATTTCGACCAAAACGTTTGTTTTTATTACGTCAATTATAATACTGCCACTTTTGGTGTTTGTTTCTCGTGCTTGGAGTTCGTACTCAAATCTGTTTTTATAAATATAGCTGCCTCAGTTCCAACGGTATGCTGGTTCATTTCACTCCACGATGCATTGGCATCTTGTCTATCTCATTGACTTGTGTCTTCGTTTTCCATCATATTATCTGGAAAGTTGGACTAGTTGATGGAGTTATGAGTCAGGAAAGGAAATCAAAGAATGGATAACACGACATCTGGGGATGAAAATCCAAAATCCTATCCTCAGCAAAATACCATTCACTGGGTGCGCACAAGAATGACATTATTTAAAGTCGTTAGATAAGTTTAAAATAGGTAGTATTTGGTTGTGCTTAATGCATTCCATTAATCAAGGCAATCAAGATTCATCAACCGAGACTACTTAACTTTTTCACGAATCAAATTTATCAGTCAAGCCTCCTGATGCTATCCTCTTCATTGCCAGTTATAGTTCTCTTGAATCATGTCCGTTTACTCTTCATCCCTTCATCGCTAATGTATGACCAAATGTTATTTTAGGAGCATTTCTACACTTTATTATCCATTTTGTATCTCTCTTTTCTATTTTAGTTAGCAAAGATAAGATAATTGATTGGGTATGAGTTAATAGATCAGGCTTATTTCTCCACACATGTTGGTTTGCAAGGGTCTTTGAACTAAGTAGAACAATGATTAATTTACTTACGGTTTCATCTAATTTCACTCTTAAAGTTTGAACTGTGGTTGCCCCTGTGGAAATTTCTCTCTGCGTTCTTTTAAAAGGATTGATATAGTACTTAAGCGAGAACTTTTCTTGTTGCGCTGTAGTTGGGCAATGCTGCAGCTATTGCTGCTGCTTTTGGAGGGGGTCTGCCACCCGGTATAAGCGGCACAAATGATAGGTGCACGGTTCTTGTATCTAATTTGAATCCTGATGTAAGTTTCTGTCTTTTTTTTATTCTATAGGCAAGATAAATTCTTGGTGTATATATGGGTCCAAGCTTTGCTTTCCCTATCTTTCATGCTTCGAAGTGGTTTGCATTGTAAAATTTGAGTGTCAAAGTGCCTTACTCGCATCTTACCTCTTTTGCAGACAATAGACGAAGATAAGCTGTTTAATTTGTTCTCAATATATGGGAACATTGTTAGAATTAAACTTCTTCGAAACAAACCAGATCATGCGTTGGTTCAGATGGGGGATGGTTTTCAGGCTGAACTTGCTGTTCACTTCTTGAAGGTCCACAAACATTTCATTTACATCTCATTATTGAATGATTTAGCTTTGGCATACATTATATTATCCTGCTCAATCAGTTGGGCTTCTCTACACCTCATTATTGAGTGATTGCTAATCTTCTTCGGATTAAATAAACAACAGCAACAAGAAGGAACATTGCAAGAGCTCATGCTCCGCAAAAAACTTATCATTTTGCTGTTATTAGTATGACTAGGCTATAAAAACTTGCTTCCTACTGTCCTATTTGTTCTCTCTCTTTTTGGGCAAGAACCATTTATTGTCAATGTTCGGATGCTTTTGCAATAATATCATAGTTTAAACTTGCCACTTTTATACATCAGATTTCAACTTTTTTGCATTAATATCATGGAACCGGAATTCTGGTATCGGATAGTCTACATCATGCATAAATCTGCCAGGTTTTAAATGTTCGGACATTTTTGCAAACTCGACTCAAATGCTATGAAAATATATGATATATGCACTTTTTTGGTTACGTCTAATATGCTGTAAGATATTTATGATGGCTAGTCTGCGTTATCCTTTTTTTGTGTGTCTTAACATCATTGTCTGTTGCATTACATTCATAGGTTATTATTGCTGAAAAGAATCTCTCTTTGGTGCTTTAGTTTTAGAACCTGCCAGTATTTTGTCTTTAAATTTCATGGCTATTCAAGTAACTTGCATAAATTTCTTATAAAGGGGGCAATGCTGTTTGGAAAGCGCTTGGAGGTGAATTTTTCAAAGCATCCAAACATTACAACTGGAGCTGATACCCATGAGTACTCCAACTCAAATCTCAACCGTTTCAATCGAAATGCAGCAAAGAATTACAGGTATTGTTGTTCGCCAACAAAAATGATCCACATCTCAACTCTCCCTCAGGACGTAACCGAAGAAGAAATTGTAAATCACTTGGAGGAGCATGGAGCAATTGCTAGTACAAAACTCTTTGAGATGAATGGGAAGAAGCAGGCTCTTGTCCTTTTTGAAAATGAGGAGCAGGCCACAGAAGCTCTTGTATGCAAGCATGCTACATCGCTTGGTGGCTCAGTCATTCGAATTTCCTTCTCACAGTTGCAAACCATATGAAAGATATTGGAGGATGTGGGACCCATAGCGTATGTTTCTGTTACCCCATCGCCATCGAATTCAATGTTAATTCGCATTGTTTACCAAAACCTGATTTAATTGCCATCTTTTAAACCCCTTCGTGATCACTGTTTATTTTTTACCATCTAAATGATGTTTTGTATTTTATGTATCGAGCCTGCTGGATGATTTATAACTTCAAAAGCAAATTATTGTTTTTGTCTTGAATACCAGCTTCTTGTCTAATTTTAGTGGCCGAAGTCGTTACTTCTATTGTATTTTAGAAATTTTGGGACATGTTTTACAAGTACAGGGTGGCGGCATGTCTCTTAGAAACTGTGAGTGTTGTTATGTATGTGATTCCTCGGTATTATGAATTAGGGTCTTTGCTGATAGGATCTTAAGAAAGAGGAGAATGGTGAATTCCAATAGGTCTAATTTTTCAGTATTGAGGTTCATATATCAGGGAAATGCGGGTAGAATCGCTTTTAGGTGTTGTCTTCTTGCACGAATACAGTTTTGACATTTATATTGGTGAACTTAAATATGTTTCTGGTTTGAGCTCGTATGTTCCTTGCTTTTGACTCAGGTCCAGGAAATTAAAACGGATATCACTTCTCTGGGTGCAGCGGGTCTGGAAGGAGCTCACCGTGTCATGAAATCCAATTGCCAAGTCGAATATTGCACCCGTCCCTTCCCTTTCCCTTCCCCTTGCCCATATCTTTTTAGTTTTAACCTTTCTTGGGACACCTTACAATGAGGGTGACAATAAATTTGTAGACTGTAATGCAGCAGCGACTTTGCAGTGTGTTGTGTTACTTCTTTCTCGTTTCCTTCCTTCTCCTCCGTTCTATTGCATGTCTTTTATAAGACTTCAGTAATAGATTATACGGCTTGGTTGGTGGTGCTTCATGTGGTTTCTCCGTCGGGATTCGTAAGACTTAAGAAACTATTTATTATAGTAGGTCTTGTATCTTGTTGCTGTCCAAATGATGGCTGATTACAACTCTTGACATTTGGTGATAATTCATTACTTACAAAGCACTGGTCGTTGGTTCGTTCGTTTCCTCTCTGCTGTTTTTATTGTTCACGCAGTGTCATCTGTTAATACTCTTTAGACTGCTCGGGTTGATATAGGGTTAAATATAATTAGATTGTACGTATATATTTCAATAGTTATGAATTAATTGTTGTAAATTGAAGTTTACGCAAAGGACTACGAAGTTTAGGGAATCTAACTGTCAAGTATCGTATTGTGTGTTTTTTTATCGTGAGAACGGAAGCAGGTATTTTGTGGGATAGAGCGAGCAATGCATTGGCTCATAACTTTTTGGATTCTTTTGAGACATTGTTCGTGCAACTCTAAATACGGATCCTCCTCGATTGATTCATAATTTCTAAATATAAAATTTAAAAAAAATAAATAAATAAATACTGGTACCGGTACCAGTACTACTACCTCTTATCTCATAAAAGTAGTTCATCTTTCATTTTTGTCTATCTCGTATATTTGTCAACTTTCTAAAAATGACAAATAATACTATAATTAACTTTCTTTCCTCAAAATTAATTACAACTACACATTCTCTTTTTCCTTAATTCTTGTGTCAAGTCAAACTAGGAGTGTTTTTGTGAGATAGAGGAAGTACTCCCTCCGTCCCACTGGGATAGGGACCTTTTTTTCCGGCACGGGAATTAAGACGAGAATGATGATAGTGGGATAAAGTGAAGGTAGTAGGTTAAAGTGATGTGTCAGAATTTTATTGGATTAGAATTTTCCATTTTAGGAAATGTCCATATATCAATGGGACGTTCCGAAAAGGAAAAAGTCCCTATATCAGTGGGACAGGGGGAGTAGTTTTTTTAGACAGCAGGATCTAGTAGAGTAGTTTGAGATGTTGGATGCTGAGTTGGGAATATAGCCGTTAGAATTTGAAATTCAAATGTAGAAGAAGAAGAAAATTGGAGTGGGAGTGGGGCCCTTGTTTGTCCAAAGATAACACAGATTCTATGATGAATGGAGTTGACCCATCACCATCCCTTTTCTCACCCACAAACAATATGGAGCGAGACATGATAAATGCTTCAAATCAAATGAGTGCCGACCTCTTAATGTATATCCATCCATCCCTTATTTCAACACAATTCTTCTCTTCTTTTCTTTTATTTCCATTTTTATTACTTCTATATTTATATTGACGATGAACGATTCAACGTCTGTTATGAGAATGCTTAACATGATCACAGATAACATTAGTAGTATTCACGTTAAAAGTGTTTAAGGTATATAGATAGGAAAACATCTCTGATAGATCGATTACTAGTAGTATCTATTGGATGAAAAATCAAGCAACCAATTGGTGTATATATAATTTTATGGGATAGTCCATTTTTTAAATAGAAATTACTTATAGGATTAGTATATATTAATTTAATTATATCATCATGATTTATTATATGTCAGATATGACATAGTATAGTATGATGAATGAATGAATTAATATTATTCCTGCAAATGCAATGTATGCCAATTTTATTTCTATTTTGATTTTGGAAAGAAAAGAAAAGCGCGTACCGTAAAATAAAAACAAAATTGTATTGGTGGGTTTGTGAGTTTTGGTTCCTATTCCTATCTCTCTCAAAATAAAATCTATAGATAGATAGATTGTGTCGGCAGTAAATAAGTGAGTCTGGCTGGCTGGTTCCGATCCTAAGTCGGTCATTCTCTCTCTCTCTCTCTCTCTCTCTCTCTCTCTCTCTCTATCTATATATATAACGTTCCTTGCTTTGCAAATAAAGGGTTCCCTCATCTTCTTCCTCTTCCTCTTCTGTTAAAAAGTTGAAACAAACATCTCCTATTTTCTCTCCACTACTTCCACCACCACCGTTATAAACTGCTCACTGCTACTTTCAAGTCCCTATATACATACAGTTGTTGATTGAGCCTTTTTGGCAGTTTCCACAGAGAGAGAAAGGAGAGAGAGAGAGAGAGACGATTTTCTTCCTCATCTCCGCTCCCCAGTCCCCACCCCACACTTTTCCCTTTTGATTTTTCATTGATTGATCCATTCGCCTTTTCCTCATTCATACCATATTGCAAAAGGAGAGGAATTTTTGATATAATAATTTTAATAACAATGTGGAGCCTTTTGGGGTGGTGTTTGTTATTGGCGGCGGCGGTGGAGGTGGAGGGGCTCGGGGTGAACTGGGGCACGATGGCGAACCACAAGCTGCCGCCGAAGACGGTGGTGCAGATGCTCAAAGACAACGGGATTACCAAGGTCAAGCTCTTCGATTCCGATCAGACCACGATGAGCGCCCTCGCCGGCTCCGGCATCGAGGTCATGGTCGCCATCCCCAACGCCGACCTCTCCGCCGTCAACTCCTACGCTCGCGCTAAGGAGTGGGTCCGCCGCAACATCACCCGTTACCATTTCGACGGCGGCGTCAATGTCAAGTACTTCCATTCCTCCTTCCTTTTCAATTTTCACTACTTTTCTACATTCGTGTTATATATTCTGTTGTATTAGAATCACCGACTCTCCATTGATAATTAGAATGAGTCTATCAGTCTGAATCCGATAGAATATTCAGTGGGCTCGTTAAAAACGGGACGACGGGAGCATGTTTTCAATTATAGCAAGTTGGAAATATTGTGTGCTTATGGTTTTGTGCAGATATGTAGCAGTGGGAAATGAGCCTTTTCTAACATCCTACAACAACTCATTCCTCAACACCACATTCCCAGCTCTGCAGAACATTCAGAATGCCCTGAACGAAGCCGGAGTCGGCGACACCATCAAGGCAACTGTTCCGATGAATGCTGATGTCTACGCCTCCCCGGAGACCAACCCTGTTCCGTCTGCTGGGAGGTTTCGCCCGGATATCATGACCCAGATGACCCAGATCGTCGAGTTCCTCGGAAAGAACAAGGCGCCCTTCACGATAAACATCTACCCTTTCTTGAGCCTCTACGCCAACGAGCACTTCCCGGTTGATTATGCCTTCTTCGATGGGGGGACCAACCCCATCCCGGATAATGGGATCCAGTACACCAACGTGTTTGATGCCAACTTCGACACCTTGGTTTCGTCACTGAAAGCAGTGGGACACGGTGATATGGAGATCATCGTAGGGGAGGTGGGGTGGCCGACGGACGGGGACAGGAATGCCAACATTAACTACGCTCTCCGCTTCTACAGAGGGCTCCTGCCTAGGCTGGCGGGCAACAAAGGAACCCCTCTTCGCCCCGGTTACATTGAGGTCTACTTGTTCGGCCTCCTTGATGAGGACGCCAAGAGTATAGCTCCCGGTAACTTCGAGCGCCATTGGGGAATCTTCAGGTACGACGGACAGCCCAAGTTCGCCATGGACTTATCGGGACAGCTACAAGACAAGTATCTAGTGGGTGCTCAAAACGTAGCCTATCTCCCGAATAAATGGTGCATGCTTAGGCCCGATGCCAAGGACCTCAGCAAGCTCGGGGAGAACATAAACTTCGCTTGCACATGGTCCGACTGTACCCCCCTCGGGTATGGCTCGTCGTGCAACGGGTTGGACGCGAATGGCAATGCATCGTATGCATTCAACATGTACTACCAGGCCCAGAGCCAGAAAACTACTGCCTGCGGTTTCCAGGGTCTCGCCGTGCTCACCGATCAAAACATTTCTCAGCCCAACTGCAATTTCATTATCCAGATTGCTACTACGTCGTCGTCGTCGCGACTGGAGCAGGTGTTCGGGATCGCATTGCTCTTGCTGCTCGTCTCCTTCTTGTAGATAGATATACTGTTCGTTTCACTTATTCATGAGTCATATTTATTATTCATATTTTGCTTACTGGGCAATTTTCCCCTATCAAAATGAGATGAGACCTTGTTTGGATTTATAGTAGAACTTCTCATTTTTCTTCTTCTCCGGCTGTCGAATGCTCGAATAGAGTTCAACAGATCGAGTTTGTTGAGTCGTGTTTATTGTAAGGAAATGTAATTTATGCAGTTTTTGGCTTAACTCTATACGCCCTGTCTGTAAGACCGTACTTACCATCCAACAACGATTACATTACAACTAGCGACATGCTACCGTGTTTCTTCTAAAAAATGCGAATTAAACTATTCGGGTTTGGGCAGAGAATGGGAAGAATAACTATTTCATAAAACAGACTGCATTCATCATGAATCTAAGTAGAAAGAACATGGTAAGAAGTTTTGAGTTCAATTCAAAATTTCCCCATCCAAACAAAATGGAAGGACAAAACACATAACAAACACCTCACAGAAACAAAAGCAAGATTTTCTAATATGCATCAACACAGTGCTCAAAAGCAGACATCTAACAGCTATTATATATGTTAGCTTAATCTTCATCCATCGCCCCGGGTGCAGGGGGCCTCGGACCACCAGCTGGTTTCGCCATAATAATCTGGGGAAAAAAGTGTATCATTCAACAAATGGATACCTATAAAAGGTTTTTTTTTTTTTTTTAAGTATATATTTAGAGTCCGTGCATTACCTGATCCACACGCAGGACGGTACAGGCAGCATCTGCAGCATACTTAAGGGCGAAGAATCTGCACAAAGATATAATTAGACGACAGCATCCTCAAGTATAAGATGCTTCTTACTAAAAGTAGAGTTACAATGTTCGCTGATTTACATAAAGCAATGTCCTAATTGCAGCGAGAACTTAAATCCTACATAATTTTATCAGCAGGAGGTTGCTGATTTGCCTTGCTAAGGGTATTTTAGACTTAAATTTAATAGGAATTAGAAACTTCAGAAAAAATCACTTCTCAAGAGCATAGTTAATGGGAATGCGTTAATCACTAAAAATGACTAATACAGGAGAAAAGAGAAACCAAAACCGAAAGTATTAACATTATTGTAATGCAGCTTACTTGGTAATAAAGAGATCCCATATATTCAAGGTAGACACGTCCTTGCAGACAGCTTCTTCCAAATCGATGCCCACTTTGGTGTTTCCAGATGCATGCTCAGCATACAAAGATGATATAATTTCAATAGCATTGAGTCCAGCATTCTCAGACAAAGTCTTGGGTATCATTTCAAAACTTTCGGCAAATTTTGCAATAGCATACTGATCCAACCTGGATGGAAAAAAATTCACGTAGTATACATAATAATTATTCAAAAATAAAAACCACTTTTTGCAAATTTAGAACAAATGAAGCAGAATACTTGATATTGAACAATTGTTTAAAAAGAAACCATCATAAACTAAAAAGACGGCCAAATCAAATTTCATTTGACTAATAATCAACACTAAAGAGCAAAATATTGTCACGCGAACATGCAAGAAAGAACCAACAATGCTGACAAAGTCGCTGGATAATTTTATTTTAAAAACTGAGCTGTGGAGCAGTTTAGACAGAGTCTTTGCAGAGCTATGAGAATGTATACACAAGCTTCTAGCAAAGCAAAGCAAGACTAGCAGAAAGTCTTCAGAAGGTGCTTAGTACATTAACAAGAATGGGAACGGTATGGGAATGATAATGTCACGAAATAGATGTGACTGGGTACAGTGGAGGTAGGAAAAGGGTATGATGAGCAAATAAGACAGTTGTGGGAAATAGATGCAAATAAGATGGTTGTGGGGACTGCGTATGAGCATCCACCCCCCTAATGAGAGCAGCATTAATATTTGTTTTGTTATTTTAGTATCAAACTCAAGATACAGATAATATTGCCATATTTAGGGAGAGAAGAGTGCTTCATATCCAAAGGAAAGATAGATGTGCAATTTAGCGACCATAAACTGGATAAAAAGATAATGTCAAACATACCCTGTTTCTTTCAAAGAAAATTCCTTCAGCCTTTTAGCTAATTCAATCTCAGTAGCTGCAGCTCCAGGTACTGTCCGACTATCCCTGCACATTGCCTGTTGGAGAATAGCATGAGAACTATGTTGATGTCTTAGAGACTTAGATCGTTATAATGTGAAACAACGCAAGAAACTCATAACTTAGAATTCTCTGATGGCAGAAAAGAAAACCAATTGGTTACAACCTCATAGCTTGTTAATGAAAAGTACCTTGTATGAATTCACACCATCATCAATTGCTCTTTCAAGATCATCCAATATGCTATCAGTGCTCCCCCGCAACACAACAGTAGAAACAGAATTTCCACCTTGCTCATTTTTAACAATAGTAACCTATTAAACAGTAAGGCAAATGAGTTACTGAATTGAGGGAGAAGAGTGAGACGGACAAAAGGCTAGTTCACATACTCTTGCCCCGCCTATCTCCTCCACTGATATAGAATCAACATATCCAAGATCATCTGGACTCGGCTGACTTAGCTTTAACTGCCCCCATAGAAACACAGAATGTCAGAACAAGAAAAGTATATGTGCATTATTTTTCTATTCAATAAGCAATGCTTACAAGAGCAACTGTGCCAGTGGTGCGGCAAAATCGCCGTAGTTCAAATTTAGAGCTGATCTTTAACACCATGAGCCTACAAAACCATGTTTTGTATATTCAGTTACACATGACAATAATCCGCTAGTTAATGTGATGCCATGTTGTGTAAAGCATCATAAAGAAACAATTCATAGAGAAGGAATCAGGTTATACTTATAGCGCTCGCAAAAATGCAACGCCATTTCTCCAACAGCTGCTCCACTAACAATGACCTTAGCACCAGAATCTGCGACTGCTTTAATAAGCTCTTCAACCTTAGCTTCTTCAGTCTTTGCATAATTCTCAAGCTGCAACCAAATAGCAGTGTGATGAACATGCATCAGCAAGACATGGAGTTTGGTTCCGTCAAAGGAGAGGCCAATCAGGAACTAAAAGCATAACTTGTCATTAAGAGCTGAAGCAAAACCTTATAAGAGGCGAATGTAAACAATCCCTATGAGGCTATGAATACATACAGAGAAATTAATAGGAAGTCGATGCTTGGTTCTCAGTTCCAGTCAAATGGGAAATACATATTGCAGCAAAAAAGACATCATTCGTAGCAGATTCCACAGAAAATGATCAGAAAATGAAATTATTGCAGCATACCTGCTCAGCGCTATGAATAAGAACAGTTCCTTTAGTTTCAGTTGCAGTTGTATCAACACCTCCAACAAAAACTGCAACCTGACAAGTTATGGCAATGGGTCATTGTTATGTAGGTGGGCCATGCAATGCAATCCATAAACTCAGTAAAACTCATCCATGAATTCAACAAATATTCATCACCAAATAAATTAAGAAAGTGGTACGCCAAATTGCCAATCAATAAAATATTACATTTCTGAATATCAAGTTCAAGGTCAATAGCCACAGCTTATTCAAGAAAGGCATTCCATTTCAACTTTAAGTTTAAGTTTAACTACTTTGATTTATTAGTTTCTATATAGCCACTTACTCAAATACAACACCTCGAAAGACTTGTTAATATTTATATTTACTTTCTGGTAGTTTAGTTTCCGTTGTGATGAGCAAAATCAAGCACAACGCATCCCGATAGCATCACTCTTCGCCATTCTGCTACATTCATATCCTATATGTTTAGTTGCTTATGGTGGCACTCCCATAAACCCATACCACCCATGACAAAAGAATAAATCAAGAAAGTAGTATTTAAAGCAAAAAACAGAGATAATAGTGACAACAAACAATATATGATGATGATACACACCTTGGCATTCTCCATTCTTTTTATAGTTCCTGCTGCATCACATTTCAACACCATGCCCCTGACTACCAAAGAATTATTTAAACCTCCGCCCAATAGTTTCGCAACTCGTACATTATCCACGTTAAAATTTGCAGGGTTCTTGGGGCAAACTTGTATACAAGCCTTCAACACAAACGTCACCATGAAGAAAAGTCAAGAGTTAGACTAAAAATTGCATACAAGCCTTCAAGAAATGTTCATAAAACAGTATAAAGACTTTATTATGAAATTGCATAAAACAGTATGAAGCAGAGATTACCTCAGCAATGAGTGAACATAATTTATCCTCTTGTCCAAATTGTTTACTTGCCACTGAAGATCTCATTCGTAGAATTACTTCGTCTTTGTCTCTCACATTCATAGTCTCTGAACCTTCTTCCACCAATTCCTCAAGCACCGCAATGGTCTATAAGAACAACATATTGTGTTTAGCATAACCAAGTAAAAAAACATAAGAACTGTTCACAGTCAGTGAAGAATGGAGTACAGTGTCAACCTTATTAATTGCCTTTGTGTATCCAACAATGATCTCGCTTGGGTGCAGTCCCATCCTAATAAGTTCTTCAGCATTTTGGAGAAGCTCCCCAGCAAAAGAAACAGTTAAATTGGCTCCATCTCCAATCTCTTCTTGCTGTGCTTTCCCAGCTAGAACCAAAAGCTTGGCTGCCGGATGCTGAACCTCCAGCTCATTTACAATCGTTGCAGCATCATTTGTGACAAAAAGCTTATCCAAATGATTGATAACCATCTTATTCATACCTAAACCAGAAAAGGGTAAGGGTGAGAGATGGATTGAAGATAGCACTAAATGCTTTCAAAAGCAAAAAGTGAAGACATATGGAATGTTGAAACAGTATGTTAGAGAAAAAAATATCATATGTGATCTCAAAATGGAATGAATGCTATAGGAATGTTAAATAAGATACACCATCGTTCCCATTCACCAGAATGTCCCTAGTGAATTGAACAGGGACTGTCATTGCTGAAGTTTCTTCAAGCTTATTACAAGGATGTTAACAAGCTCAGAATGGATGACAGAAAGATTGATGAGTAACTAAACCAAATTCATCAGAATAAGGCAGGGTAGGCAACCTCTTGACTAAATTTACCGACTAAAATTCGGTCCCTATTATCATTAGCACTAAAATTTTCCAGCTGTACAAATAAGATAAACTATATCAGTTCCTAACGTATTTTAATCATGAAGTTTTGACACAAGCCAAAATCTTGAGCTGATATGAGCTGAATCGCAACTCAAATCTTGAACTCATAAAATTAATATTGGATATAAGCATCTACATTTTGTCCTACGCATTAGAATTCTAGTTATCTTTTGGAGAACGAAAGGAGATTGCAATAATCAGTACTAGAACCTACACGGAGATTGCCAACTATCAGCACTTGTTTCAATTCTCTAGGACTTGGCACACTTTTTTCAAACATCTGCTTACAGGTAAACACTAAGCAAATGTCGAAAAGATGGGGAGAGAGCCTCGAACAAGCTCGGGCTACTTCAAGCAGATGAGTTAATGAACTAGTTCAAAGTGCAAATAAGGTAAAGTTCGTGAATTCAAACAAATCAAAGCTTCTACTCAACTTCTCGAACAACATGGTTGAGTTAAAAACACAGAAACACCAACCAATTACACAAATTTCCCAATTTCATAAGTTGAATCTGGTGACATTCACACTAAGTAAATCAAAACCAAACACTCTGTAACCAAGTGGAGGTGGTGGAATGTAGAAGTGGAAAGAAGCAGGGTATAGTAGATTTGAAGGAAATAAGCATACCATTAGGGCCAAGGGAAGTGCGAGTGATGGTGGAGAGCTGCTTGCAAGCGTCGATGTTCTTGATTACGGCTTCGTCGAGGCCGGAGAGATGGCGATGGCCCTCCTTGAGCATCGACTGTATGCCGTAGGGCTGCGTCGAGAAACCCACCATTTTCGTTCGTAGAGGAGGTAGAGAGTGAAGGAGTGAAGAAGTGGAAATGGTGTGGGGAAAACTCTCGCGATCTCTCTCTCTCTCTCTCAAAACAGCAACAACCCTAATGGAACCCTCGAAGCCTTTTCTACACTTCTCTAATTCCCGACTTCACCACTTTCGCGGCCTTCCCTTTTTCTTTTTCTTTTCTTTTTTTTTTTTTTGGTTAAATTTAAAAATATATATATATATATTTTATTAAAAAAAAAAAAAAAGAAGGATTTGATTGTTTTTATTCTGCAAATATCTATTTCTTTTTTCGGATCTTCTGCCTTCAAACTCGTGTCATAATTGTGTGGCTAAGTCAAAAGTATTTGGTTTATTTTGATATTTCTAATTGATGCAAATATAAAAATCTTTTAAGGTAACAAAACTATGTAGTTTTGATTTAGGTACACGATTAGAACACAAATTTAGGGACAGAGGATTTCATCCGATTTTTTTAATTACGGATAATAATTTTGAATAGTTGTTTTCTTTGAAAAAAGAAAAACATGAAATTAGCTATGATGCGTTCTAATTAGAAAAGCATGAGTGCTGTCATAACACAGATAAATAATTACTCCCTCTCATCATTGATTCTTGAACAAAAGTTTTTTTATGAAGTTTAATGTATCTTAATGATATGTTTACTAAACTCATTTATTAAGATGGAACAATTATGAGTCCATTTAATAATTTTAATGTATGTGTTAAAATGTCATAGTACAAAGTGTCCTCTTCGTCCTACTTAATTAATTCACGTAAGCGTCGTAGGGTGTAACATAAGAACAAGGAAATCATAGATAGAGAGGTTGTAAAATGTGTTTTTGTGTGTTAATTTGTTTACTTTTCAGAAAAGTGAACTAATAAATAAAACAAACAAGAAAGGAAAAATAAACTAACTAAGTGGGAGTGAGGGAGTATTAACGTGACAAGTGCATAGGGTTTATAGAGGTGAATCTACAATTACGATTGTCCGGAAGATTCGGTTGATCCAGTCGATTAGGGCACTAGCAATTTGTAACCAACACAAAGGACACGTTAGAGCCCTACGAAGAACACCAGAGGGGTGTCAACCGTAGTAATAAAGCAATAGTGGTGGTTGCGGACGACTAAGAGCATTCGGTAGGCTAAGGGGGTGACAGGAAGTAACGTGTGAGGGCGGATTGACGGCGGAGGAAGCTTGTTCGGCTTACTCCGATGGCGGTGGCCTTAGTGATCGTGCAAAGTGCGCGAGAGAAGTTGAGAGCGTAGTGGAGAGTGTGAGCGTTGAGCGTCGGAGGTCCTACGGCTGACACCCCCTCCGGTGTTCTTCGTAGGGCTCTAACGTGTCCTTTGTGTTGGTTACATGTTGCTAGTGCCCTAATCGACCGAATCGACCAAATCGTCCGGACAACCGTAATTGTAGATTCTACCTCTACATGGTCTACGCCCTAAAATATAGAGAGTCAAGAAACGGTGGACGTCCTGATATAATATTTTTATATTAGTGTCAATAAATTATTGACGGAAAAAGTATTATTTTGCATAAGAGGTGACTTAATCTTCCGACCTTTTGATTGACGGGGAAGCTTCTTATCAAATGCGTTGCACTTCGTGGTAACAAGATGAGTAATCTTTTAATGAGGAACGTTTCCCTACCCATCGTGTGCATTTTTAATGTGTCATACTATTAATGAATAATATATAGGATGGATCATATCTATTTAATAAAATGTAAATCCAATCACTATCACATTAACAGTGTTCAAAAGGTGAATATAGACAAGCGTTTCTCGTCTTTTAAAATCGTGCTTGAAATTATTTTGAAAATTTATATTCAGTAACCAATGACATAATTGTATCTATGCGACGATGTGGTTGCATTTTAAAATTTGTTGACACACCTGACCTTAGTATATTATGTAGAAATTAAGTAGAAATCAAAATAAGGGTAAAATTGGAAAGAAATGATTGAGATAGCTGTATATAAATATTTGAAATTTGAACCATCAATTTTGAAATTTCATAGCTTCTTATAGATTAGAGTATTTATTTGATCTATTTAATGAATATACATGCACCCAAAATATGGTGGCATGTGTATAACGGTACTAGTAGAAAATTAGCTTTTAAGGATACTTAAAAATGTCAGATTAAAATAGTTACTGTTATATTTTATTTATTATGACGTTTTTTAAGTGTCATCTATATCGATGTTGTAATAGATGAAAATGCCACGTTAAATATTTTTTGTGACATTTGTTACCAACAAAAAGTCATATTAGCGTTTCAGTCAAATGCAGTGTTAGCTATTTGCATTATTAGGTGGTTTATATCGACATGTTTCAAAGTGTCATGTACGTCGATGTAGATATGGATCATTTTTCTAGTAGTGTGGTTAATATGAATATGTTATTGACTCATTATAAAAATAGTCACTTAGGGCGAGACAAAGAATATTAACACAACATGATAAATAATTAATTAAAAGGATATAAAATGTTTTAATATAGTTAGTAATTTAGGTTTTGTTTCGAAAACCAACCAAAAGAAATCAAAAACTTCAAAGTATAGGATGGGATATTATAATCTGATGAATTGTAATATAAAATTGCGTTTACTCCTTATACATTTGTGCATATGGATAGACATAGTCAGATAATATAATGTGGTATAAATTTATAATTTCGGGTATACCCAAGTATAATAATATATGCGTTAGCGAATTTAAGTAGCGAGATTATTTTTATGCCATGCGATCAACTTGTTGGATATGAACGACTATTAAATCTTCTATTTTTATAATATATATTCAATAGATTTGGTGTTGAAAAGATTATTTGGGGAGATAAGATTTATTAAAATATCGTATTTAGACGATGGACGGATAAAAAGAGTATATCTAGGGTTCCTTATGTAATACCAAAGGTTACCTCATATACACAATTAATATTAGATCTAATGTTACATTTTTTTTATATTGTGCATTGTGTTTATATTTCCAATAAACTATAGAAAACAACAGCACATACGATAGTGGAAAACCCAAGAATAAAAACTCGTTTGATAAGACAATGAAAATTTCTTGACAAAACTCAAAAGAAATTCAAAGATCTCTAATAATAGAGGAAACTTGTAGAAATTATATTGTTAAACTTGTTGTTGCTGCATGGATTGCATGGTTTGATTATTTATGGCATGAGTTATGTATGCAAGGAATGTTTCGAATGGTGTGGAGTTCATATGGTATAAGGACTTCTTCCTTATTTTTTATTCACACGCTATATGGGAAGATATGCACGAAGATTTGTTTAACCCTATTAAGGATATCTTTTGAGATATGCCTTATTTATCTATTAGGGTTTTGCATGAGATATATATTGGCGAAGATCATATTGGAGCCGTTGCGCGTATTGGATATTATTGAGTGCTCATCTTCTTCGTGTTCTTGAGAGTTGAGTTTATACTTTTCATTCATCAATCGTTGGGGTAGTTTGTTTATTGGTGAGTGATTGTAATATCTAGAACAATTCCACGTTCAAGGTTGGGCTTATCTTTTCAATTATGTGAAAAGTATTTCGGGTAGACTAGTGAGAGTTTACCGAGGATTCATTGGTGAGGAGTAGAGTCGGGTGAGGAGAGAACGTTCAGTGTGGCTGTCGTTCACGAGTCTTGTATCCCTTATACTCATCATAGTGAATTGTTTCTTGGAATAGCTTCCCCCAGACGTAAATGTGTTTATCACCGAACTGTGTTACCAACTTGTGTTCTCAACTGTGTTACTTTCTGTGTTACGTGTTGAGTTACTCTTACCTACCAAAGAAGGGATTATACAATTTCAATTGGCACCAGAGCAGGTCATCGAGGTGCGGTGTTAGATCCTGGGATACTCGTATAATCCGTGGTTTATTGGTGGTTCGTGTGATGAGTACCATCAAGGAAGGTGGCTCTACGGTCAGACCACCGTTGTTTGATGGCACAAGTTATGGGTAGTGGAAGATCAGGATGGCTTCGTTCATCAGATCTATTGACGAGGCTGCATGGACTGCAGTGGAAAATGGCTGGAGTGTTCCAAAGGATGAAGATGGCTCGGAGAAACCTAGATCAAAATGGTCGGCAGAGGAGCTAAAGTCGTCAGGCATGAATCAGAAAGATATCAACGCCATACACACTGGTGTGAGTGTTGAGGTCTTTGCCATCATTTCCACGTGCAAATCTGCCAAGGAAGCATGGGATATCTTGGAGATCACTTATGAAGGCAATAAACGGGTGAAGAATCAGAGGCTGCAACAACTTACTTCACAATTTGAGTCCCTCAGAATGGACGAGAGTGAAAGCATCTCAGAATTTTATGCTAAGTTGCTGAGTCTATCAAATGAATCCTTTTCGTTGGGAGAAAAGCTCACAGAAGCCAAAATTGTGAGGAAAATCCTAGATCTCTTCCCGAGAGATTTGATTACAAGGTTACAGCCATCGAGGAAGCAAAGGATGTTGATGAGCTATCACCAAATGAACTTATTGGTTCCTTGAGGACGTTTGAGATGGGCATGCGTGTGAATCCTAGTGAAAAGAAGAAGTCCGTGGCGTTCAAGGCTTCATCTACAAGCCAATCTGAAGAGGAATTAACTGCTGAAGATATGGCTGAGTGCATTGCATATATCTCAAAGAGGTTTGGGAAGAAATTTTTCAGGAGAGGAAATGGTGAAGGGAACTCCAGATTTCGTCGGACCGAGAATCAAAACGGTACTCAGAACAGGGGTCCTAACATCTCAGAGAAGAAAGAAAATGGAGATAGGGGACCACAGTGCCATGAGTGTGATGGTTTTGGTCACATCAAGAGTGAATGTGCAAGTACCTTCAAATATCAGAAAGTCAGCAAGAAGGCGTTTCAAGCCACGCACAGTGATGAGGAGGTCACCGATACTGAGTTTGAAGAAGGACATGATACACCT
The DNA here is from genome assembly GCA_029379335.1 of Thymus mandschuricus. Taxonomy (NCBI): domain Eukaryota; kingdom Viridiplantae; phylum Streptophyta; class Magnoliopsida; order Lamiales; family Lamiaceae; genus Thymus; species Thymus mandschuricus. The sequence goes on along the minus strand of CM057081.1, from coordinate 2,575,285 downwards.
CATCCTGCACATGTTGCTACAGTAAATGGTCCAAGACTCGTATCTGATGTTGCTGATCAAGATCCGTTCAAAATTGAAGAAGTGGAGGAAGAAGAAGATGATCAGGAGGACTATGATGAGTTGATGGATGCATGTAAGAAGGCACTGATCTTGAATTAGAGTCTTACTGAGCAGGTCAAGGATCTGGAAAGGGAAAGAAATACTCTAAGATCCGAGGTTGAATCTCTTCAAGAAAAACTCAGAAACTGTGAGGATGGAAGAAAGGAAACTGATGGAGAGTTGAGTCAGATTCAGAAGTTGATAAGTATGATGAATTCCAGTACCGAGAAGCTTGATGAAATTCTCAGACAAGGAAAGAGAGCTGCAGATAAGGAGGGTCTTGGGTTCAATAGAAGTAATTATCAACATGTTGAATACCAATATCAACAAAGAGCTCAAAGACAAGACTGGAGCAAGACAGAGAGAAGAGTTGAGGGTTGGAACCGATCCAATGATCATGTTTCAGTGGAAGATCTGTTAGGAGAGTGGAGGCCTAAACCAACTGAAGATGCAGTAAATGTCGAGCAGAAGTCTAGAGAGCAAGAAGCTCCATATGAGGTACCCAAACAAGAACACCACAAGGTACCTGAGCATAATCCTGATTCTGATGTATTTATTCCTCTTTGTCATTATTGTCGTAGACTTGGTCACATTAGACCAAGATGTCGGTTCTATCTTGGTGATAAGAGGCAAGAGATGATCAAATATCATAATAGAAGAAATCAAGGCCAGGGCTATAGGGCTTATGTTGTTCATACCAGTAACAGTTCCAGAGTAGGAAATTCATGGTACATTGACAGTGGGTGTTCTCAGCACATGACAGGTAACATGAATCTTCTTGTTAATGTGCAAAGTTGCTCTAATGAATCTGTTGTGTTTGGTGATGGTGGAAAAGACAAAATTCGAGGAATAGGTACACTGAATGTACCTGGCATGCCAGTTCTAGATGGGGTTCTCTATGTTGAAGGCTTGAGAGCAAATCTTGTCAGCATCAGTCAATTGTGTGATGAAGGAATGAGCGTAAGTTTTGGAAAAGATAGATGTGTCATCAACAAAGGAACAAATAAGTTTCTGGAGGCAAACAGATCAGCTGACAATTGCTACATTTTTACTCCAAAGATTACAAGCTACTGGGTCGCTTCTAAGATGAGTGAAATCTGGCATCAAAAACTTGGGCACACTCACTACAGAAATATTCAGAGGCTCATTCAACTGAATGCTATTGAAGGAATTCCTAAGATCAGATTTGGTGATGTTGATTTTTGTGGACCGTGTCAACAAGGGAAACAGACTCAGGATGTACACAAGAGAGTACTTCGAATCACCACAGCCAAAGTTCTTGATCTAATGCATATGGATTTGATGGGACCCATGCAAGTTGAAAGTCTAGGGGGAAAGAAATACATTCTTGTATGTGTGGATGACTTCTCCAGATACACATGGGTGGAATTCTTAAGAGAAAAATCAGACACATTCGAGGCATTCAGAGTTTTGTGTCTAAGGCTGGAAGTGGAGAAGGAGAGTAAACTCAAGGCCATCAGAAGTGATCATGGACGTGAGTTTGAGAATCAAGAATTTATGGAATTCTGCCAATCTAAAGGGATCAGACACGAATTCTCAGCTCCTATCACACCTACTCAAAATGGTGTTGTTGAAAGGAAAAACAGGACCTTGCAGAGTACAGCCAGAACTATGATGAAGGCTAAGGAGATTGCCCTTAAACTCTGGGCTGAAGCATTTGAGACGGCTTGCTACATTTGCAATAGAGTGTACCTTAGGCCACAGACTGAGGTTACTGCTTATGAGATCTGGCGAGGAAGAAAGCCAAACGTGAAGCATCTCCACATCTTTGGTGCACGATGCTTTGTGGTAAATGACAGAGTGCAAAGGAAGAAACTTGATGACAAGGGAATAGAGGGAATCTTTGTAGGCTACTCCAGAAACAGTCGTGCTTACAGAGTGTACCTGAAGAATCAAAGCACTGTTATTGAATCAATCAATGTTACATTTGATGATTCATTAGAAGGTGAAGCAAGTACTGAAGAAGATTTTCTGATTACCAGTACTGCTGAGAGTTCTCAGAGTTCTAGCAGAGAGAAGGATGTCAAAGTAGAGGAGGTAACACTGGAGGGTGCTCAAGATGGTACTCCAACTGGTACTTCTGACAGTGCAGAAACGAGAGTTCATAAGAATCACTCAGTTTCAGATGTGATTGGGAATATTAATGACGGTATACAGACCAGGAAGAGAGAGATAGATTTCAAGAAGTTGGTCTCCCACATATGGACTGTTTGCTTTGTTTCAAAGATTGAGCCCAAGAACGTAAATGATGCGTTCCAAGATGAAAACTGGATAGCTGCCATGCAGGAAGAATTGTTGGAATTTCAGCGCTGCAATGTATGGTATCTAACATCACTTCCCAAAGGTGCTAATGTGATTGGGACTAAGTGGATATTCAAGAATAAAACTGATGAGCAAGGGAACATCACTCGTAACAAAGCTAGATTGGTTGCTCAAGGATACTCTCAAGAGGAAGGCATTGACTACGGGGAAACTTTTGCTCCGGTAACAAGATTGGAATCTGTGAGATTCTTGATGGGTATGGCTAGCAGCTTGGATTTCAAGCTATGCCAGATGGACGTCAAAAGTGCCTTTCTGAATGGAAATTTGGAAGAGGAGGTATATGTCAAACAACCGAAGGGTTTTGAAGACCCTGAGCACCCAGATCATGTGTACAGATTGAACAAGGCTCTGTACGGTTTGAAGCAAGCTCCCAGAGCTTGGTATAACACGTTGGCCGAATTCCTTCTCAAGAAGGGATATGTTCGAGGGAGTGCTGACAAGACATCGTTTGTTAAGCAGCAAGCAGGCCACATATTTATTGTTCAGGTATATGTTGATGATCTTGTTTTCAGATCTAAATCAAATTCTCTTGTGAATGAATTTGTAAAATTGATGACTTATGAGTTTAAGATGAGTATGTTTGGAGAACTGAAGTTCTTTCTGGGACTTCAAGTCAAGCAGAGTGAAGATGGGATTTTTGTGAGTCAAGAGAAGTATGCTGAAAATCTGGTGAAAAAGTTTGGCATGGAAAGTTCAAAGGCGAAGAGGACACCAATGGGTACATCAGTCAAACTGACTCAAGAAGGAGAGGGCAAACCGGTTGAACAAACAGTATACATAAGTATGATTGGTAGTCTACTGTACCTAACTGCCAGCCGACCAGATATTGCTTATAGTGTTGGGGTATGCTCTCGTTTTCAATCAAACCCTAAGGAGAGTCATCTCAAGGCTGTGAAGAACATTATAAAGTATGTCAAAGGGACATGCAAGATTGGCATATGGTTTGGAAAGGGAAGTTCACTGAAGTTAACAGGATACAATGATGCAGATTGGGCTGGCAACCCAAATGATCGTAAGAGTACCACTGGAGGATGTTTTTTCTTGGGAGAAAATTTAATCTCTTGGCATAGCAAGAAGCAGAATTGTGTTTCTCTGTCTTCAACTGAAGCAGAGTATATAGCAGCAGGAAGTGCATGTACTCAGTTGATCTGGATGACCAAGATGATGTCTGATTATGGGATTGATGAAAAGGAGTATGTCTTATCCTGTGACAATATTGGGGCTATTAATCTCTCGAAAAATCCAGTTAGTCACTCAAAAGCCAAACACATAGAGATCAGGCACCATTTTATAAGAGATCTTGTTGAGAACAAGACTTTATCTCTTCAACATGTCTTTACTCGTGTGCAAGTGGCAGATATATTCACCAAACCTTTAGATGGAGAAAGGTTTGAAGCTCTTCGAAAGTCACTCGGGATGTGTATAATCTGAGCTGTTCAGATTATGTTTATTTGATTTCTTCAGTTGCTTGAGTTCATGATGTTATGAGTAGTGTTATGTTTGGAGTAACCCTTTGGGTACTTGTCTGACGTGGAGTTTTTGTCAGTTGAAGTAAGGGGCTATTTTTCTGCGCCCCCTTTTGCTATTATTGTTGATGCCTTGGAATTCGAACCGGCGCTTGCTTATTGCAGTGTTCTCCCTTTCTCATTCTCGATTGTGCTAGGGTTTGTTGTTCTCTCATTTTCTCCGCCGTATTTTGTTGCTTCTCCGTTGAAATTTCTCTGTTTTTCTGCCGGAATTCTCTTTCCTCTTTGCTTAAATGGCTTCGTTCAAATTATCCGATGGGATTGATCTCAATGCTCTGTTCGAATCGGCCGATCGCATTCCTCAAATCCGCTACTTGTCGTGGTACGGTGCTGGTTTGGTTGAGGATCCTGCTCCCGAATCTCCTTCTAGAGATAATGCCCCTCCATCTCCTCCGAGAGATGATGTGTCGGTGGAGCCTCCTCCCCGGAGGAAGAAGATTAAGCAAGTGGCGCGGAAGAACAAGTCTCCTCCTCCTCCGCCGCCCCCTGTTGGCATCGCCCGAAGGACGCGCTCTCAAGCTCGTGCGCCTCTCAAGGGAAAGGGCAAGAAGCCCGTGATTAATTTGGACTCGGAGTCTGATGCCGATGTCCCCATTCCCAGTGACTCAGATGAGGAAGATCCTGTTCCTCCCTCGTCTTCAAAAGGTACGGATGCTCCTCCTCTGCCTGCGGGTTATGCGTTCATGCCGATATTTCGCAATGCCTCCTTTGCGAAGTTCTGGGATATTAACTCGGAAAAGATCATTATTGTTGATAAGCCTGCCAGAGAATTTGATTTGCGAAGGGCAGGGGTGTTCGATTGTATCTTTGAGGCCAAGTTGTTGACTACCTTGGCTGAGGAATTTTGTTGGGTGAAAGATGTGATTATGGAGTTCTACTCCAATTTGAGTTTGTCTATGTTTGATATTAAGTCTCCCGACTATCATCGTGGCTTTGTTAGGGGGACGTATTTCAATTTGTCTCCTGCTTTGATTGATGCTTTTATCTGTGGTGTGGTGAGAGAGAGTTTTGAGCCCATTGATGCTAATCTGATTGCTGTCACTCTGCTGGACGAGGAAGATGCTAAGTGGCCAGTGAAGGCTAAGAGGCTTAGGGCCTCTTCCCTTGCTCCCAAGTACAAAGCTCTGTACTACATTGCCAATAGGAACTGGGTTCCTACCACTCACAAGACTTATGTGAATCTCTCTCTGGCGACTCTGCTGTATAAGGTTGGGAATGGTCTTCCCGTGTCTTTTGGAAGGCTGGTATTTGAAGCTCTTGCTGAGCATGCAGAGAAAGTGGTCTCCTCCAACAAGGCCATTTGCTTCCCTCGGTTTTTGTATGCCTACATTTCCAAGTTTGTGGATTTTGAAATTCCTGAAGGTGCTAAGGCACCTGCTGCTTCTCATATGAGGTTCACTAAGGCTCAGACCGGTGTGGCGCCTGAGTCTCCTCCTTTCAGCTCGAAGGCAGAGAAGGCATCTTCTTCCTCGATGCCTCATGAAGAGAATGTTGATGATATCCAGCTGCCGTTTGGTCCTGCCCCTCCTCACTATGAGCCAACAATTGCTAAGCTCATGTTCCAAGCCATCTCTTTGGAATATGAGTACACGTGTGAGCAGATTCGTATACTGCAAAAGAAGAAAAGTGAGATTGAGGATTTGCTGATCTTGGCAGGTGGTACACCTCAAGGGGGAGCTGCTGGTGGTCATGCTCCTGATGCAGAGGGTCCTTCGCAAGGGGGAGCTGATGCTGATGCTGCGGTTGGTGCAGAAGAAGATGAGGCTGTTGATGCAGAGGTTGATGCGGACCAGCCCTAGCTTGGCATTTCATGTCTGCATTCAACGGGGAGTATAGGTCGGTTTTTATGTTTTTTTTGCTGCTCTGATGATTCGATTGGGTTGTTATTACCTTTTATGCTATTCTGGTGGTTGGTTGGTTGGCTGAACAGATTGGTTCTTTTTGCTGATGGAGTGGATATACAGTGTTTGGTCTGTAATAGTAAACAGGTCTGTGCTGATGATGCTTGGATTTCTGTTGAAGCATGTTTTTGTCATCTGGTTTTCTGTGTTTGTTGATAGTTATCTGTGGTGTTCCAAGCAATGTTCTAAAAAGTGCTAGGCGTTAGTCGGGCGGTGGAGGGGTGACTAGCACCTAGGCGGCTAGGCGGGAGCCTAGGCGGGGCCTAGGCGGATTCGAATTATAATGTTTATTTTTACCATTCTTACAATATTGTTGCCAAATTTATAATAAATACACATACTATGACAATTGATAGGTTAGTTTCATAATTATAAATAAAAAATCATGCATAGAATAGCATAATTTACCTAAACATAGATTAATTAACACATATAGACTATTGATTAGGCTTTAGAGCAGTTCGTTGGGCTCGCATAGAGCCTAGGCGGATTACATATATTAGTCGGGTGGCTAGGTACTGACTAGCGCCTAGGCGCCGCCTAGGCGGACCTAGGCGGCGTCTTTTAGAACACTGGTTCCAAGTGGTGTTATGCAGTGCTCCTTATGTTTCTCTCTTTGTGTGAGTATTCTAGTGCGGGTGAGCTCGGCTAGTGCTACACTTTAGAGAGTGTTTGAAGCAAGGGGGAGTTGTTTTACACTATGCATTTAAGTATGGTTATGTGGGTGCGCTCCTTGCCTACTTAATTTTGCATTGGGTGTTTTGTATTTTGGAGGAGTTGTGTGAAGTTGTGTATGTGCGTGTGATTGCATATATAAAATGCCAAGGGGGAGATTGTTGCTGCATGGATTGCATGGTTCGATTATTTATGGCATGAGTTATGTATGCAAGGAATGTTTCGAATGGTGTGGAGTTCATATGGTATAAGGACTTCTTCCTTATTTTTTATTCACACGCTATATGGGAAGATATGCACGGAGATTTGTTTAACCCTATTAAGGATATCTTTTGAGATATGCCTTATTTATCTATTAGGGTTTTGCATGAGATATATATTGGCGAAGATCATATTGGAGCCGATGCGCGTATTGGATATTATTGAGTGCTCGTCTTCTTCGTGTTCTTGAGAGTTGAGTTTATACTTTTCATTCATCAATCGTTGGGGTAGTTTGTTTATTGGTGAGTGATTGTAATACCTTGAACAATTCCACGTTCAAGGTTGGGCTTATCTTTTCAATTATGTGAAAAGTATTTCGGGTAGACTAGTGAGAGTTTACCGAGGATTCATTGGTGAGGAGTAGAGTCGGGTGAGGAGAGAACGTTCAGTGTGGCTGTCGTTCACGAGTCTTGTATCCCTTATACTCATCATAGTGAATTGTTTCTTGGAATAGCTTCCCCCAGACGTAGGTGTGTTTATCACCGAACTGGGTTACCAACTTGTGTTCTCAACTGTGTTACTTTCTGTGTTACGTGTTGAGTTACTCTTACCTACCAAAGTAGGGATTATACAATTTCACTTGTCTTAGATTCATCCATGACAAGCTTATATCGAGGGTGAAAACTAAACCCGATCCAAATGGAAAATAAACTAAATACATAGTCCAAATACAATTCGATAACTAATAAAACAAACTAAGCGATGTTCATATCTCGCGGGCTACTAAAATAATCACTTAAACTCTCTTGCACACATGTATTTTGAGGTTTTGAAAAGTAAAACTCACACTTTACTTACGTTTCATCGTTCCCAAATAAATAAAAAAAAGCATGCTCGACATGAAAGGAATTCCATATACAGTTGAGGTTTTTCGAGTCAAGATCTATAAATTTGGAAGAGTGGCCAAAGAAAATAATTTTATTGAAAGAGTACGAATATTTTATCAAGAATTATTTTGAATTGAAGATAGATCGCGGAAGGTTTGAATTGTTGTTGCACTCAAATTGGAATAAAATGTTGCGAAGGTTAACACAACCCAATTACTATATACCCGAAGAGAATTATACAGTTTCATCCAAGATCCAATTATCGAGAAGCATCAATATTGAACAAATTGAGACGAATACAATTATACAAGCTCTAAACGTTATTATATATTGCACTTTAATAGGATATGGCTCAACCACTAAGTTTAAGTAGCAGATCTAATATAAATAGGTCAAACATTAAACTTGGCCCACGCAGTTCGACCCAAATAAGCAATTCGGCCCACAGAGGGTTCGGCCCATGAGAACTCCTTCAATGAATATAACTCGAGTCATAAGAGACGTTGAAGACTCGGGTGCTTGTCATGAAGAATGAGATAAACTCAAAAGAGTTCTTATAAGAGAAGACTTTGTATTAGAGTCTGTTAGAACCGTAATACGATAAATGGGCAGAACCGAGGCTAGAGTTAGACTCTATCTCCGTAAGACAATATTGCTCCGATATAGTGCAATCGGACTATAGCAATTGTCTCCAAGATACAACGGTTCTTCGTTCTCGAGTTGTTGCACTACAAGTCGAGAATCCGTCGAACTACTCGAATATCGAGACTTTGTAAGTGAGAGAAAAGGAAAGGAAGGATAAAACGAGATGAGAAAGGTTATCTTCGTTTTGGTGTGTTGGATCATTCTGTGGAGGGCTCTATTTATAGGTGATAGGTGGCTTTCCATGAAGGGGGGCTTCGATCTGGACCGTTTGATCAAATCTTGATCGACGGCCCAGATCACCCGAACCGAACCAACACAATGGTTCGGTCCCTCCATGAGCCAGCCCACGATCGGCTCGTGCCCGGCACAAGCCTGCCCGAGTCACGGGCATGTGGTCGACACACGCTCGCGCCCCTTGGTTCGCACCTTTTGGGTGCGGGCTTGTGACTTGCACACGCCTGGCACCCATTCGGTTCGAACCATCGCACCGGTTCGCTCCCGACGCGCGCTGGACACACTCCCACGGACTCGAGCCACACGTTTGGCTCGGTTTAGGAAAAGTAAAGGCCCCTCAAGCTCCTCAGCGACGATGCGCACGTGCAAAGTGCGCCTCAGAGCGCCCATTGCGACAAGTGCGACGTGCACGTGCACGTGCACGGCTACGGCGGAGGCGGACTCGGACGGTGCTATCGCACCGTCCTCGTAGGCCTTTGGATTTAGCCCAAAAGGCTAAGCCCAATCCACCACTTGAGGAATTAATTATTCTCTACTTTTGAGCCTTGACTTATATATGAGTCCAAGCTTCTTTGTTTTTCCAATGTGGGACAAACTTCCCACCTCAAACTTAACCAATTAATTGCTCTTTCAATTTGAACAATTAAATCACCCAAAATTCCAACAATCCCCCACATGAATGACAATTAATGCAAATGCAATGTCTTACAAAGTCTCACGGCTCTTTATTGCATAGGATAGATAGCTTATGGCTTTGAACCTTCCATAGTATGATGCTATCGGATTTACTCGCTGTTTGGTGAACGCGATGTCTTGAACCGAACAACTTTTATGTAAACCAAGACAATAACATATACACAATAAAGATCCCATATCTTTCGTTCTCACGTTGTGTCCTTTTCAGCCTTGGACCATATCTTGGATTCATAAGTGTAATCATTGAAGCTGCCTCACTTCACACTTATATAGGTTATCTCCTATCAAGGTATCCTTACCTATAGGAATCATTAAAAGCATTTATAGCTTACCCTTACCACTACTCATTTAGCACTTGAGCAGTTTCCGAGAATGAATTTTAGTATAAGTTTTCAAGTGCTCAACCAAACATTCATAACTTAGTTGTCTCATTGAACCATGTTCTTGGGATCTCCATTCATCATGGTTGAGTTACCGTTATGAACGTCTTTACTTGTGGATTTGTAAACCCATTCCCCTTACTGCATTGTACAATTGATCACGATTAATACCTTTAGTAAACGGATCCGCTATGTTGTCTTTGGACTTTACATATCCAATGACAATTATTCCACTAGTGATCAATTGTCTAACAGTATTATGTCTACGACGGATATGTCTAGACTTACCATTATACATACTACTTTGTGCTCTCCCGATTGCTGACATGCTGTCACAATGAATCATTATAGGAGGCACAGGTTTATCCCAACAAGGGATATCCTCTAGAAAGTTCCTTAGCCATTCAGCTTCTTCGCCAGCCTTGTCTAAAGCGATGAATTCAGATTCCATCGTAGACCGAGCTATGCATGTTTGTTTAGAGATTTCCAAGATATTGCTCCACTACCTATGGTGGATTTTGAATCCTTTGTGTCTGATATCCAATTAGCATCACTATATCCTTCTAGAACAGCAGGATATCTAGAGTAGTGAATACTATGTTTTAAGGTATGTTTTAAGTACCTTAGTACTCGGGTTAAAGCAGTCCAATGTTCCTTTCCAGGATTACTTGTGAACCGACTCAGTCTGCTTATTGAATATGCTATGTCAGGCCTTGTACAATTAGCAATGTACATAAGGCTTCCAATGATCCTTGCATAATTCAATTGGGAAATTGGATCTCCTCGATTCTTAGCCAAGTGTAAGTTCAAGTCCACATGAGTTTTAGCTGGAGGTAGATCCAATGAATTGAATTTCTTGAGCAAAGTCTCTACATTGGGACTGTGACAAGGTAATTCCTTCGGATGTTCTAGAAAATTTAATTCCTAGAATTACGTCGGCTCTCCCCAAGTCTTTCATGCTGAAGTTCCTCTTCAACATTTCTTTCGTCTTCATGATGATCTCATGATTACTTCCTATTATAAGCATGTCGTCTACATAAAGGCACAAAATAACAAAATTATTATGTGTTCCTTTAATGTAGACACATTTATCACATTCATTTCTTTTGAATCCATTTGACAACATGGTTTTGTCAAATTTTTCGTGCCATTCCTTAGGAGCTTGTTTAAGTCCATATAATGACTTAACTAGCACAGACTTTTCTTTCTTTCCCAGGAACGACAAACCCTTCTGGTTGTTCCATGTATATCTCATCCTTCAAATCTCCATAGAGAAATGTTGGTCCCGGAAAAGAGTAATTGGTGTATGGGGGGGGGGGGGGGGGAATACACCAATACCAACCGTTTTTGACGTTTTTGAAAATCAGGTTGATAAAGAGGTCGACTTGTCAAGGTCGATCCTATCAGAGGCAGATTGATCTATCAAGCTCGTTTGAAACCAAGCTTGATTTATCAAACTGTGTTTATGCGGAAGCGGAGGTTGATTAACTCTTTGAAAAATCTAAGGTCGATAGGCTAATGCAGGTTGTTTCGTGAGATGCAGGTTGATGCTTGTCAGATTGATAAAATAAGTAAGAGCGATAAGTAAAGAGAGAGAGAGAGAGAGACACCGCAATTTAGCGTGGTTCGGAGAAACCCTCCTACGTCCACGTCAGGTCGACTCGACCTGAGAATCCCTTTACCTTCGGATCCAACTTCTCTCTTATTTATACTGACTGAGTATCAGTTCTAAATACACTCTAACTCGAATATATCTAGACACGAGTTTTGGGTCGTGACCCTTACAACCTTTCGTACAGAAAATGTACAAACAACCTTTCACGTTTACAGAGCTTGACTAACTCTATAATGGTAAAGAACACAAAACTAACTTTCTAACTTCGAACGAGTCGGAGAAGAAGTTGTTTGAATCAACGACAAGCAGCAATGAACGCTTCGTCGATGTGGCTTTTATCGGAGTCGAAAATCTCTCTTAGTCAAGTGTTTGGGAAACTAATGGAATTTCGAACACTTGAAAGGATATGAACTTTGAGAGAGATTTTGGCAGAGTATTTGCATTGATAGCTTGAGTTTCCCGTGTTTGAATCCGATAATGGCTTGAAGTATATATAGGCAGTTTTTTTAAAACTAGCCGTTGGAGTCAGGATGATGTGGCACTAGCCGTTGAGGCGTGACTCACTTCTAGCCGTTGGAAAGATTCGTCCTTGCTGGCATGCTACGTGGCAAGGATCAGGTCGTGTTGCTCCATGAAGGTGGATCAACGACCTTGATATTGAAATCCAGCTCTTGAAATCTTCTAAGTCAAAGCAGGCTGGAAGCTTGATAAGGAAGGTCGATAGACAGCTAGATATAACAGCTCGATCCGAATGAGGCAGGTCGATAAACAAACTTTCTCTTACAGAGTGGATCGAACTTGTCTTTAAACTTTAGAGAGCATCGACCTGCACTAACAGGTAGCAGGTCGATCTAATCGGCCTTGACCCTAAACAAGTAAAGATGCCTAAGTGTGGTTTCGATAAACATCATCAAAATCAAACTGCAAGGGGTCCCAACAATTTCCCCCTTTTTGATGATGTCGAAACCATACACTTTACAAATAATTCCTAAGAATATAAAGCATTGAAAGATCGATTAACCAAGAAGGTTGATACGGAATTATAAGAAAGGCAGTTAAGAGACATAATGAAAATAAAGCAGTAAAGGCAGTTTGCCTGGACAAAGAGATATTGTCGTCAGGTCGAATAGATGATTTTTGCTTCATTCAGCTCGATAGCGAAATTACATAGGGATTTTACAATACAAGCTATGAACTTAAATGAATATCAAAAACATATACAAAATCATCTATTCTACTACTTCTTCTGTTGGGCACGGGCTGCCACTCGCTCCTCCTGGATCTGCTCCCTGGACTTAGCCTTCATACTTGCATAAATTTCATCCCTGATTCGGCAATAGGCGGGATCGGAATTTGAGACGTTTACATTCATGCCGATAGCCGTCAGTGCGATGTACCGGTCGATTTGCGAATAATCCAAGAAGCCCGAATCACCGATCAGCAAGGGCGTGAAATATTGCTTGGCTGGATCCCTTACAATCGCACCGGCCTCTGCAGCCTTCCTACGCAGTTCACCAACAAAGTGTTGGTGAGGAAACTTCAACATGTAGGCCGCATAGGCAGCATCGGCATCTTCAGGAAGGGAGGGGTCATTGATCCAGTAGAAAAGGAGGATGAAGCAGCTGTTGAGCTCCCTCAACCAATGTTTTTAAACCCGACCCGGACCGGCCGGTCCGACCGGAAAACCCGGGAACCGGTCCCTGGTCCGGTCCGGGTCTTTGATTTTCGTACCTCTCCACTGACCCGGCGTGAACCGGTCAGACCCGGTCAAACCCGTCTGAACCTGTCAAGACCCGGTCAGAATCGGTGACCGGTTCACTTAAAAAAAAATATTTTTTTTGTGTTCAACAGGATTTGAACTTGTGACCTCTAGTTTGTTAGTCTAAGAAAATTACCAACTGAACTAACTTCACATTTATGTTCTAAAATTACAATAAATATATGAAATACTAAACAATATAATATATATATATATATATATATATATATATATATATATATATATATATATATGGGTCATCCGGTTTTTTAAGAACGGGTCAACCGGTCGACCCGGTGACCCGGTTGAATGACCGGTTCAGTCTCCGGTCCGGGTTTCAAAACATTGCCCTCAACAGGGCGTTCGGGCTCTCGTCGAGCCACTCCACGACCTGCTGCTGGACTCCAGCTTCCAAAATGAGTTCGGAGGCCGACTGGCTGATCCAGTCCTCTTCGGCCTTCTTCCTCGCTTCGATAGCCCGACGCTCTGCAATGAAGCGCCGTTGCTCGCTTGGATTCACGGCCTGCTCCGGAGTAGCTCCGGCAAGATGCATGGCGGTAATCAACTCGGCCTCGCGAGCCAAACGAGCTTTGGCAGAATCGGCCTTGGCAACGGGCTTGGAGGTGACAGCCTCGGAAACTTGCTTCCTTGGCGGCGGAGGCGGAGGAGGAGGGAGATGAGCCAAAGAAGATTGAGGGGTTTTGGCTTGGCTGGTCCTCTTCTTCTTGGCGGCGGCCTTTACTTCTTCCCCCTTTTCGACATCATCAGAAAGGGATTTGATGAGTGAAAGAAGGGAAGCGTCCTCCTCCTGCAGCTTGGACACGGCTTCCCTCAATTGCTGGTGCCCGTTGAGCAGGCTGGTGAGGGTGTCAAGGATGCCGTTAATTTGAGTGTTGGAGGCCGATGCCGAATTGGCAATAGAAGAAGTCAGGTCGGTCACTCGCTCATCGACCTTGGCCACGTCCTCCAACACTTCTCCAATCAGATCTCGGGATGCCATATTGAGAGCCTCGAGCTGGGCCGGCAGAAGCTTGTCCGTGTAATCCTTCAGATGCTCCATGGCAAACATCGTGACCTGCTCCCTGGCAGCTTCATCGGCCTGGGTCTTGGCCTCCTTCAAAATATCGACCTGGGCCTCTGCTATGGCCTGCTTGATCTGCTCCGGGATGCTGATGGTGAGAGACTCGAGCTTGACAGAGAGGGAATTGATCTCGACCTCAACATCAACCTTTGATACTTGGGGAGATGGAGCAGCATCAGCAGCAGTCAGAGCTTGATCACCGCCTTCATTGCTTGGTGGCGATTGCTCTGGAGTTTGAATGGCATCAAACTCATCTCCGATAATGGTGGCGGAGTTGTAGAGGGCGCGAGAGTTGGTGTAGAGGGGGCGAAGGTCGATGCCCAGAATTTTGGCCTCAACCTTCATGCGCCGCAGCACGAGGGATTGGAAGTTGGCGGCCGCATCCTCTACACTGAAGAAGTTGAACTCAGCCTCCAACTCCAGCTCTTCAACTTTCAGATCGTCGAGGGAGACGACCTGCAGCAACGCTTCAAGGACATAGTAATAACTAGACTTACAGGCCAGATAAAACTGGAGGCGAGCTGCTAGATTTAGAGACTTGGGGAGTTGCTCAATCCCCGGCATCAGGTCGACATCGAAGCCACCATGGAGTGAGCAGCAGACACGGGCTGCTCGGTGATCGGCTGGAGGGGCAGGACGACGTCTTCCTCCAAGGCGACATGCCGGAAGGGGGAAGGTTGGGGCTCGTCTTCAGTGAGGTCCTCGATCTCCACCGAACCAACGCGATGACGAGCTGGGGAGCCTGCAAGAGAGGAAACGACAACGACCTGCGGGATGGGAGATGCAGGTCGATGCTGCGAGGCGGACGGCTCGATTGCGGAACGGACTGGCAAAGGCGTCCGATCCGGCGAAGGTGAGGGCGATGGGGAGGGCGAAGGATGCCTGACATTTATTGGCTCCACGACCTCCATGGGAAGAACATGGTGCATCGGCCTGACCGGATCTGATGAAGCAGATGGTTTTGATTTCTTTGGAGGGGGAGTCTTCTTGGCAGGGCGAGAGGGCAATGGCTCATCGTCTGCCTTTCGTTTCTTTTTCTGCGCAGGGCGAGCGCACCCTCCACCCGATCTTGGACTCTCCAGTCCGAATGAGATGCGGCCTTACGTGGTCAGCCGACCCGGTAAAATATCTGCGGCGCCACCCCCAATGTCATCTCCAGTTGATGGAGATCTTTTGGAATGAAGTTGTGGGGGAAGGCCTCCACACCTGTCCACTTCCTCTGCTTGAAAAAAGGAAGTTATAATGCAGGTCGCTTTCGTCCCAAGACGAAGCGGCCTTTTCTCATTGTGGAGACTCACTCCCACAACGGCCTCTCCTTCCATGGAGCATTCGATCTGCTTGGCCTCCTCCCAAAGCAGGGTGACCATCAGCTTGGCCCAGCTGATGGGCAGCTTGAGGATCACGGCCGTCATGATTTGGAATTTCAACGGCGTGACCTGGTCGTGATTTCCGAGGTGCCCTAGAAAGCACCTCTGCACAAAATCCACAAGCAGCCTGTACTTGGGACGGAGCTCGCTTCTCTTGAACGTCCTCTCCAAATACGGTCTGGGCTCGATGAGAACGCGATCAAGAACTTCCTGCATTTGAGGGCGAGTAATTTCGGAGAGTTGCAACGCCCCACCCTCCCCAATGCTGAAGGCGGCCTTCACGGCGTCGAGGACGTTGATATGGTGGACGGATTGCTGGCTCCCGAGAGAGACGGTATGGGAGGAGACTGAATCGCCCTTGTTCCAGTTGTAGAAGAACGCACTCACGATCTTTGGTAGAAACTTCGGCGGTCGGGCGGAGATAATCCGGTGGAAAGGAAGGCAGGTTTCCACCAGAGCATACATCGAGTCCAGATCGCGAAAACCGAAGTTCTCACGAACCATGTATGGCTCATATTTGATGTGATATTCCAAATATGCAGAGATCGCATCCCATTCCATTTCTGCCATAATAAGAGAGTAGATGAGTAAGTGAAGAGGGAATGGCGAAAATGGCGAAAAGAACACAACGGCGGCTGATGTTTTAGCAGAGAGAATGAAGAGATTAGGGTTTTGCAGAAAATGATGAGTGAAAAGAGTAAGTAACGTTTCGAATGAAAACTGCATGATATATATAGACAGATTGAATGGTTGAGATCATTCGAATTTGAAAGGGTTAAAGTTTGCCCTTTAATTCTCGTCCGCACGATGAGAGCGCGTGGAATGTGAAACGATTCACATCCGCGCGTGAGATAAGTAAAACGTGCGTATACTTGCACTTTTTCAGAAAGGGATTGCAGGGAATTAAATGCGACCTCGGTCAATGTGTCAATATTTGACACTTGACTAGATAGGTTGCAAAAATAGCAATGATTACTCCCCTTTTCCTTAATTTCTGCAACACAACAGAGCCTTAAATAATGTAACACATTGAGAAATAAATATCAATAATAGAGAGAATTCAATGCGTATTAAAGAAGTTATATTAAAGACAAAGGGTGATACTACCCCTTTGATTCCCCCTTCATTAATGCGGGTTGCATTCAGGTTGATATCGGCATGATGAGATGAGAACGGCCTGGAAACAGGTATCGACCTGGTGGAATATATTCGACCTTTGTTCCCCCTCAAATGATGGATCACTTGGTTAAGTGTTCCCCCTCAATTTGAGGAACACAGGTCGATCTGTTGATTAGTCGACGGCCTGTTGATAGGGAACCATCTGTCGTTTGACAATCGGTCTGTTGAATAAATACGGCCTGTTCAAACGATGACGGCCTGTTGACTCACGAACGGCCTGTTGATTCACGGACGGCCTGTTGATTCACGAACGGCCTGTTGATTCACGAACGGCCTGTTGATTCAATATTTAATAACCCTAACTTTCCACACAGCATTTTGAATCTATCTTCGGCTAGTGGTTTGGTTAGGATATCAGCCCGTTGAATATCAGTGTGTATCTTCTCAATAACCACGTTCTTTTTTTCCATGTGATCACGAATAAAGTGATGTCGAATATCCACGTGTTTGCATCTTGTATGAAGAACTGGATTTTGAGTAATGGCGATAGCACTCGAGATGTCGCAGAATATGGGCAATTCACTGACTTCAACTTCATAATCTTTGAGTTGTTGTTTGAGCCACAAGATTTTTGCACAACAACTCCCTGCAACCATATACTCGGCCTCTGTGGTGGAGGTGGCTACTGAAGTTTGTTTCTTTGAAAACCATGATATTAGCTTGTTTCCAAGAAATTGGCAAGTACCCGAGGTAGATTTCCTATCGAGCTTGCACCCTGCATGATCAGAATCTGAATAACCTGTAAGCTGCAAATTATCATCACAAGGATACCAAAGACCTAAGTTTACGGTTCCTTTGATGTATCGAAGAATTTTCTTTGCTGCTTCCAAGTGAGATTCCTTAGGATTAGCTTGATATCGAGCACACACTCCAACTGCAAAAGTGATATCAGGTCGACTCGCAGTTAGATAAAGTAATGAACCTATAATACCTCTGTACTGTGTTATGTTGGCAGGTTTTCCTTCGGGATCCGGGTCGATCTTCCCACCGGAGAGCATTGGTATTTTGACGGGCTTGCTGTCTTTGACACCAAACTTATCTACCAGCTCGTATGCGTATTTTGTTTGGCTAATGAAGATTCCTTCATCGGACTGTTTGACCTGCAACCCTAGAAAGAAATTCATTTCCCCCATAGACATTTTATATTTGTCTGTCATGAGGTTACCAAATTTTTCGCATAATATGGGAGATTTAGATCCAAAAATAATGTCATCAACATAAATTTGTACTAAAAGGATATTTTCATTCACTTTGATAGTGAATAGCGTTTTGTCGACTGAACCACGCTTGAATCCAGATTCGATGAGAAAGGATGATAGCGTCTCATACCAAGCTCGAGGAGCTTGCTTAAGTCCGTAGACGGCCTTGTGTAGTTTGTAGACTTTGATCGAATCACCCTCCTCGAATCCTGGAGGTTGTTCCACAAGACTTCTTCTTCTAGAACGCCATTGAGGAACGCGCTCTTTACATCCATCTGGTAGACTTTGAATCGTTGATGAGCGGCATAAGCTAGAAACAGCCTTATAGCTTATAATCTTGCGACGGGGGCAAACGTCTCATCATAATCGATTCCTTCTTGTTGACAGTAACCCTTCGCTACCAATCGGGCTTTATTTCTGACAACTTCTCCAGATTCGTCTCTCTTGTTTTGTAGACCCATTTGACTCCAATGACGCCCTGATGATAAGGACGATCAACTAGAGACCATACTTCATTTCTTTTGAATTCATTGAGTTCTTCTTGCATGGCTTGAATCCAGTCAGCATCTTGAAGAGCTTCAAAGGCATCTTTGGGTTCTATTCGAGAGAGATAGCAACTTAGTAGCGCACTTTCACCGATCGTTCTTCTTGTCCGCACTCTTTGGTTTGGGTTCCCAATAATTTGCTCTTTTGGATGAGCATCGATCCATCGTCTGCGTCATGATCTTTCTTCGTTTGAAATAATTGGATCGGGCTCATTAATAGGTTCGTCAAACTCTGGGTGAGTTGAAGGTTGATCAGTGAGCACGTGCTGTTGCTTGGGTTGTTGATCAAGCTGCTGATCGGACTGAATGTTGAGCTGCTCCATTGTATCATCGAGCTGCTCGATTTGTGATGTAAGGTCGTTAACAGCATCAGTCTGGGGAACTGAGAATGGGGGATCAGCCTGGTTAATTCCGGCTGATGTATTACAGCTCGATGTAGGAACATCACTTGCATCATTTCCCCCTTGCTGTGTGACCTTCGGATCAGATTGATCCTCTTCCTCTAGATCAGTTGGAGTCCACACTAGCAGATCGTCGATGGGGGAGTTGGACGACCTGTTAGTAACGGAATGATCTGGACCT
Organism: Thymus mandschuricus; assembly: GCA_029379335.1. Lineage (NCBI taxonomy): Eukaryota > Viridiplantae > Streptophyta > Magnoliopsida > Lamiales > Lamiaceae > Thymus > Thymus mandschuricus. Next base: position 2,556,371 of record CM057081.1, on the reverse strand, counting down.
GTACTTAATTCTCTGTACAGACAAGTAGATTCATCAAACACAACATGAGGTGTTACCTCCACAACTAGGGTTTTCTTATTAAAAACTCTATAAGCTTTGCTAACCTCCGAGTATCCTAAAAATACTCCTGGATCGGCCTTGCTATCAAAAGTTTTTAATTGAGATTTCCCATTGTTATGGATGTAACACAAGCATCCCAAAGATTTAAAATACTTTAACCTGGGAGCTTGTTGTTCCACAGCTCATAAGGAGTCTTTCCATGTCGGGTAGTGATGATCAACCTGTTTTGGGTATAGCAGGCTGTGTTAACGGCCTCTGCCCAAAATTTCTTTGGAAGGTTGGTTTCATCCAACATGGTACGAGCTGCTTCCTTCAGCGACCTGTTACGGCGTTCCACTACGCCGTTTTGTTGAGGTGTACGAGCTGCTGAAGTTTGATGATGAATTCCACTCTTTGTGCAATATTCTTCGATCATTGCATTGATAAATTCGGTGCCTCGATCGGATCGAATGGAGATATGGATTTCTCCTTTTGATTGCACAGTTTGCTCAGCAACGCGGGTAGCTTCTCCAAAGTCTCCTTCTTTTTGTACATGAAAATAACCCACGTAAATCTAGAATAATCATCTATAATAACGAGAGCGTATTTTCTACCGTTTATACTCAAGGGAGTGACTGGACCAAAGAGGTCGAGATGGAGAAGCTCAAGAATTCGATTTGAAGCTTGTGCCGTCACACTTGGAAAGGATGATCTTGTTTGCTTTCCAGCTTGACAGGCTTTGCAAATGTGATCACGATCGAAGACTTGATCTGGCAGGTCGTTCACCAGTTTGTTGCGTGCGAGCTTGTTGATGGCCTTGAAATTTAAATGACTCAGCCTCTTGTGCCATAACCAGCTTGTCTCGGAATCAGCCTTTGTGATCAGGCAGGTCTCTATCCAATCAGTCCATTGAACTATGTAGAGTCTATCCTGCAAAATTTCGGTAAGAAGTATTTCTCCTTCCTCATTTCTCACGAGACATTTGTTAGCGGTGAATTCTACTCGTTTACCATTCGAGCAGAATTGCGACACAGAAAATAAGTTATGATTAAGACCTTCAACATACGAGACATTGGAAATAGTTGTTTTTCCAACTTTTAGATCGCCCTGGCCTCTTGTGTGACCCTTCGAATTTCCTCCAAAGGTTACAAGTGGCCCGTCTCGTTCTTGATAATTTGATAGTAGCGTTTTGTCACACGTCATGTGCTTGGAGCATCCACTATCAATGATCCATACAGCTCCACGAGCTGCTTGGCTCCTTCTTTGAGCCTTCTCGACCTGCAATTAATTAAACTTAGCAACCCATTTGAGATTGGGTGCTACGTCGGTTGCGGGAACGGCCTTTGGGACCCAGATTTGTTTTGCTGGTCTGCTTCTATCCGAGGCTGAGGACGAGGCAGTGGCAGTCTTGGGGCTTGGGAGCCTTAGATTTCTTTGAGCGAGGGCGACGAGGCTGATAATGCTCTTCATGAAAACCAGGTTGATACTGCCAGTCTTGAAAGTTTGACTGTTGTGGATAGTGACAGTAACACCCTTGTTGAGCCGGGTAGAAGAACTGAGGGTGATACGGCCTTTGATAATACTGGCCTTCGTAACGCCCTTGATGAACAGCCTGCTTTTGATGAGTAGGGGCATGTCGACTCACTTTCTTTTGAGGAACAGGCTGTTCCTTCTTGTGTTGCTTCAAAAGAATAGCTTGGGGCTATCAAACAGGATTCTTCAGCTTGACCATCTTATCTGGCAAAGCTTGATGAGCTTTCCTTTGATATTGACTGCTCCTTTACGAACTTGATCTCGCAGTCTTTATCCTTGCTTTCCTTCGATTTTCCACTAAATCTAATACCAGAGTGATCACACGGATTGCGTTGCATGGATTGGACCTCTTCCAATTTCTTTCCGCTTTTCTTCAACTGACTCAAAGTGAGTTGAAGCTTTCCTTCTTTTTCCACGAGGAATTCGTGTCGAATAACCAAATCAGCCAACTTTGATGTAAGGCTGTGGATTTCGACATCTTTGATTTTGAGGGATTCGTCCTTCTCGAGCTCCCTGGTATCGAACTCCTTAACTCGGAAAGTCAACTCTTCAATTTTTGACTTTAGGGCTTCGATCTCCCTTTCCTTTTCCTCATCATAGAAAGTGAATTTTTCTTCTAATGCTAGCTTGTATTTTTCATTCTTGTTCATCAGCTCAGCATTATCTTCAACGACCTCTTTGAGTGTATCCACGAGATCGGCATAATCATCGAGCTGTTTCTTGATTTCTTCCCAAGACACAGCCTCGGATAGTTCTTCACCTTCTTCTGCACATTCATCGTCAGAAAAAGAAAGTGAAATGGGTTGAGGATCTACCTTTGACGATCCCACGGTTTGTTGGTGTTCTCCAACAAAACATTCTTCATCATCACTTTCATCGAAAGCGATGTAACCCTCGTCATCACTTGACGAGCTGTCTGAGAGGTGAGCTTCCTTTGATTCTTCGGCGATCATGGCAGCTCGTTGATCCTTGAGCTTCTTATCGCGCTTTGTACGGAGCTCGTCTCTCTCGGCCTTTGTCAGATCGGGACAATCGGTCTTGTAGTGACCCGGCCTGCCACAACCAAAACAGCCACCCTCGGGTGTGTTAGAAGAATTGAAGGTTGAGGGTTTACCTTCTCCCTTTTTGTCAGGATGGTCGTGGTTGCGGTTTGAGAAGTTTCGCTTGTTGTCACGGTAGAATTTCTTGTATTTGACAACTTTTCCTAGGAGCTTCTCATTTCTCCTAGCAGCGAGTGCATAGTCGAGAGTCATTTTCTCGAACTTTTTGACGATGGATTCGTCAATCGAGCTTGGGGTAGCAACAGAGGCTGACTCGGCCTTGAAGGCTACCTCCTTGTCATTCTTTTCATCGGCCTTCTTGCTGATGGAAGGCTGTTTCATATTCATTTCCGACAAGAATGTCGAAAAGATCTTCAGTGGTGAGAGAGTTGAAGTCGGAACGAGCTGGATGCATGGCGGTGTATACGTGCCAGTTTGCGGGTAGGGCACGCATCACTTTTAGATTTTTCTCGCGCTGCGTATATTTGAGAGGGTTGATTGCAGCGATCTCGAGAATTATTTCGGCGAAGCGAATCTTCATTGCTTCTATGGTTTCACCCGAAATCATCTTGAAGTCATCGAACTTGCTGCACGCCATGGACAGCTTGTTCTCCTTCATCTCTTCTGAACTCAGGCTGATGGACCGGAGGGTGTCCCACATTTCTTTGGCAGTCTCAAGATTTCGGATCTTGGCAAGATAGACGCTCTTCACAGTGCTAGAGATGAGTCCCTTTGCATAATCATCGAGGTTGGCCTCCTTCCTTTCCTCGGTTGTGTAGTCGCGAGGATTTTTGAGAATCTTCTCGTATGTGGCCTCCCCGGGGGACGTTCCTTCAACGATGATCTTCGCTGCATAAATGGGAGAGGGGCCATTTTCGATGATATCCCACATGAGGACGTGATGTGCCTTGAGACACATCTTGATTCTGAAACTCCAGTCTTCATAGCCTTGAATGGAGAAATCTTCACAAACCCTGAGAAGAGAGCCTCCATTTCAAATAATATGATATGTATGAATGAAAAGATTTTTCAAAAGGATCGGTTCAAAATGACCAAAAGTTTGATAAAAACTTTTAGTATGCAAAGCAGCGGTCAAAAGAACCACTGCTCTGATACCACTTGTTGGTCCCTGAAAAGAGTAATTGGTGTATGGGGGGGGGGGGGGGGGGGGGGGGGGAATACACAAATACCAACCGTTTTTGACGTTTTTGAAAATCAGGTCGATAAAGAGGTCGACTTGTCAAGGTCGATCCTATCAGAGGCAGATTGATCTATCAAGCTCGTTTGAAAACAAGCTTGATTTATCAAACTGTGTTTATGCGGAAGCGGAGGTTGATTAACTCTTTGAAAAATCTAAGGTCGATAGGCTAATGCAGGTTGATGCTTGTCAGATTGATAAAATAAGTAAGAGCGATAAGTAAAGAGAGAGAGAGAGAGAGAGAGAGAGAGAGAGAGAGAGAGAGAGAGAGAGAGAGAGAGAGAGAGAGAGAGAGAGAGAGAGAGACCGCAATTTAGCGTGGTTCGGAGAAACCCTCCTACGTCCACGTCAGGTCGACTCGACCTGAGAATCCCTTTACCTTCGGATCCAACTTATCTCTTATTTATACTGACTGAGTATCAGTTCTAAATACACTCTAACTCGAATATATCTAGACACGAGTTTTGGGTCGTGACCCTTACAACCTTTCGTACAGAAAATATACAAACAACCTTTCACGTTTACAGAGCTTGACTAACTCTATAATGGTAAAGAACACAAAACTAACTTTCTAACTTCGAACGAGTCGGAGAAGAAGTTGTTTGAATCAACGACAAGCAGCAGTGAACGCTTCGTCGATGTGGCTTTTATCGGAGTCGAAAATCTCTCTTAGTCAAGTGTTTGGGAAACTAATGGAATTTCGAACACTTGAAAGGATATGAACTTTGAGAGAGATTTTGGCAGAGTATTTGCGTTGATAGCTTGAGTTTCCCGTGTTTGAATCCGATAATGGCTTGAAGTATATATAGGCAGTTTTTTGAAAACTAGCCGTTGGAGTCAGGATGATGTGGCACTAGCCGTTGAGGCGTGACTCACTTCTAGCCGTTGGGAAGATTCGTCCTTGCTGGCATGCTACGTGGCAAGGATCAGGTCGTGTTGCTCCATGAAGGTGGATCAACGACCTTGATATTGAAATCCAGCTCTTGAAATCTTCTAAGTCAAAGCAGGCTGGAAGCTTGATAAGGAAGGTCGATAGACAGCTAGATATAACAGCTCGATCCGAATGAGGCAGGTCAATAAACAACCTTTCTCTTACGGAGTGGATCGAACTTGTCTTTAAACTTTAGAGAGCATCGACCTGCACTAACAGGTAGCAGGTCGATCTATCGGCCTTGACCCTAAACAAGTAAAGATGCCTAAGTGTGGTTTCGATAAACATCATCAAAATCAAACTGCAAGGGGTTCCCAACAAGAAATGCGGTTTTCACATCCATTTGGTGTATCTCAAGGTTATACAGTGCTGCAATAGCAACAAGCATTCGTATGGATGTGATTCTTGTAACAGGAGAGTAGGTATCGAAGTAGTCATACCCCTCTTTTTGTTTGAAGCCTTTTGCTACCAAACGGGCTTTATATTTGTCAATAGTTCCATCCGCTTTATATTTCTTCTTAAGGATCCATTTGCATCCTAAAGGTTTGTTTCCCGGAGGGAGATCAACAATCTCCCAGGTATGATTGTTCATGATGGATTCTATTTCGCTATTTATAGCTTCTCTCCAAAACGGAGCATCCGGACTAGACAAAGCTTCTTTGATTGTCTTAGGCTCATATTCTAATGAGTATACTATAAAGTCTGGACCAAAGTTCTTTGCAATCTTTGTCCTCTTACTTTGTCTAGGTTCATGTGACATTGATGCCACATTTTCTCCCGAATTTTCCATATTCTCATAAGTCCTCTTATTAGGACTTGAAGTGATCCTATCTTTCTTGGGGAATATAGATTCAAAAAATATTGCATTTCTTGATTCTATTATCATTCCCTCATTCATGTCGGGTACTTCTGATTTGTGTACCAAAAATCGATAAGCACTGCTATTGTTTGCATATCCAATGAAGATGCAATCAATAGTCTTTGGACCGAGCCGAACTTGTTTCGGTTTTGGTACTTCAACTTTAGCTAGACACCCCCACACTTTTATGCATTTAAATGAAGGTTTCCGACCTTTCCATAGCTCGTATGGAGTTTTGTCTTGCTTCTTCTGGGGTATTTTGTTTAAAATTTTGTTTGCCGAAAGAATGGCTTCTCCCCACATGTTCTGTGGTAAGCCAGAGCTGATCAACATAGCATTCATCATTCCCTTTAGAGTTCGATTCTTTCTTTCGGCAACTCCATTGGATTGTGGTGAATATGGTGCGATAGTTTCGTGGATGATGCCATTTACACGACAAAATTCCTCAAAAGGTGCAACGTACTCACCACCTCTATCACTTCGGATTCGTTTTATTTTGATGCTAAGTTGATTTTCAACTTCACTTTTGTATCTTTTGAAAGCTTCGATGGCTTCATCTTTGCTTCTCAAAAGATACACATAACAATATTTTGTGCAATCATCAATAAATGTGATAAAGCAGTTTTTACCCCCTCTTGTTTGCAAAAATTTCATATCACACAAGTCGGTGTGTATGAGTTCTAAAGGTTGTGTGATCCTTTCGACAGAACGAAAAGGTCTTTTAGCCATTTTTGCTTCAACACATATTTCACAACGTTTGTGTTCATCGAAGCTCACTTTAGGAAGCAATTCTAAATTCACTAATCTTCGTAGTGTCTTTAGATTTGTGTGTCCTAATCTATCATGCCATAAATTAGGAGACTCAGTCAAATAAACAACGTTGTTCTTTATTTCAACATTAGAAGGTACACTTATAGCATTAAGCTTGAAGAGGCCATTATCTATATAGCCTTTTCCTATGAATTGACCACCTTTGGTCATTACAACTTTATCTGCTTCAAAGACTAGTCTAAAACCGGCCTTGCTGAGTATGGAGCCCGAAACGAGGTTCTTGCGAATGTCTGGGACATGCAGCACATTCTTGAGAGTCAACTTCAAGCCTGATGTCATTTTGAGTACCACGTTTCCGACTCCAACGACCTTGGATGTCGCAGAATTTCCCATGCAGAGTTTCTTCTTCTCGGTTATGGGCTCGTAGGTGGAGAACACTCCCTTATCCGAAGCAATATGTCTGGTGGCGCCGGTATCGACCCACCACCCAATTGGGTTGCCAACCATGTTGACTTCATCAATGACCGCAGATAGGTCTAGTTCGGATAAGTCTACGGGGACACTCTTGTCCTCCGTCATATTTGCTTGGTCCTTCTTGTCCTTCTTGGGCTTGCGACAGTCCTTTGCCATGTGGCCAGGTTTGTCGCAGTTGTAGCAGTTCCCCTTGATACGCTTTGACTTCTTCGGGGTTCCTTTCTTTTCGGGAAACTTGCGCTTCTTCTTGTTGCTAGTTTCGGCCAAGTTGGCCTTTTTCTCCATTGAAGACTTGGCGGCAATCCCTTCGCTTTTTCGATTGTCTTCTTCGATGCGAAGTCTAACGATCAGATCTTCAAGTCCCATCTCCTTGCGTTTATGCTTGAGATAGGTCTTGAATTCCTTCCAACTTGGTGGCAGTTTTTCAATAATAGCAGCTACTTGAAAAGATTCAGAGAGAGACATACCTTCGGTATGAATATCATGCAAGATTATTTGAAGTTCTTGCACTTGTTCGATAACCGTCTTGTTATCTACCATCTTGAATTCCAAGAATCGTCCGACTATGAATTTCTTCAAGCCGGCATCCTCCGTCTTGTACTTCGTTTCGAGAGAGCTCCATAGTTCCCTTGAGGATTTGAGCTCCGAGTAGACGCAGTAGAGAGTGTCGTCTAATCCATTTAGGATATAGTTGCGACACAAGAAGTCGTTGTGATGCCATGCATCAAGAGCATTCCGCTTTTGCTCGTCCGTTTCATCTTCTCCAACTTCGGGGGGAGTTTCCTCCAGGAATCGCGCCAGGTTGATAGTGGTGAGATAGAACAGCATCTTCTGTTGCCAACGCTTGAAATCGTTGCCGGAAAATTTTTCCGGCCTTTCGGCGTAAACTGGGGCCGGAGCCGGAGCTGGTGGCCGAGTGGGTGGAACGGTATCACCGCTGGATGCCATAATATTGTCTTACGATTGTTAGAACCGTAGTACGATAAATGGGCAGAACCAAGGCTAGAGTTAGACTCTATCTCCGTAAGACAATATTGCTCCGATATAGTGCAATCGGACTATAGCAATTGTCTCCAAGATACAACAGTTCTTCATTCTCGAGTTGTTGTACTACAAGTCGAGAATCCGTCGAACTACTCGAATATCGAGACTTTGTAAGTGAGAGAAAAGGGAAGGAAGGATAAAACGAGATGAGAAAGGTTATCTTCGTTTTGGTGTGTTGGATCATTCTGTGGAGGGCTCTATTTATAGGTGATAGGTGGCTTTCCATGAAGGGGGGCTTCGATCTGGACCGTTCGATCAAATCTTGATCGACGGCCCAGATCACCCGAACCGAACCAACACAATGGTTCGGTCCCTCCATGAGCCAGCCCACGATCGGCTCGTGCCCGGCACAAGCCTGCCCGAGTCACGGGCATGTGGTCGACACACGCTCGCGCCCCTTGGTTTGCACCTTTTGGGTGCGGGCTTGTGACTCGCACACGCCTGGCACCCATTCGGTTCGAACCATCGCACCAGTTCGCTCCCGACGCGCGCTGGACACACTCCCACGGACTCGAGCCACACGTTTGGCTCGGTTTAGGAAAAGTAAAGGCCCCTCAAGCTCCTCAGCGAAGTGCAAAGTGCGCCTCAAAGCGCCCATTGCGACGTGCACGGCTACGGCGGAGGCGGACTCGGACGGTGCTATCGCACCGTCCTCGTAGGCCTTTGGATTTAGCCCAAAAGGCTAAGCCCAATCCACGACTTGAGGAATTAATTATTCTCTACTTTTGAGCCTTGACTTATATATGAGTCCAAGTTTCTTTGTTTTTCCAATGTGGGACAATTCCCACCTCAAACTTAACCAATTAATTGCTCATTCAATTTGAACAATTAAATCACCCAAAATTCCAACAGAGTCAAACTCAACATGAGGATATATAAACATGGGCCAGATTAGAAGGAGGGACTCATTCACACTCATTATATTCTCTTCATACACGATCAATAAAGATCACCCCTGCTCCGTGGACGTAGATATATTCTGATAGATCGAACAACGTAAATCTCTCTGTGTTTTTTCATTTATCGTCATTACATTAATTGCCTACGAAAATAAGATCGATCACACTTCAATTAAAAGGTATATATAGTTACGTGCAACAATTCTTAAAATGCATGCAAAAAAAGACGCTGAAAAGTTATACGACACACACTTTATGATAACACTATACCTACATGCACAAACAACGAATAAAATGCTTCGTAGAAAAAAAAAAAAAATAGTCCCTCTATCCCTTTGATCTTGACACATTTTTCTTTTTTACATGCCCCGACATATTTCCTCATATAGAAATAATTAAATCCCTAATTGAATGCTAATAAAACATTTTATGATTTTGAATTAATTTTATTCCTAAGAATTGAAGATTATAATTATTACTTCATCCGTCCCACTTTACTTGACATTCCTTTCTTATCGGGATATTCCACCTCAATAGACAATAGACTTATTTCTTAAAATGGAAAGAACTAACCCTTACTTTTCAGTTTTAACACTACACATAAAATCTCGTGTCGAAAAGATTCAAGCCATTTAAAATGGGACGGAGAGAGAATATAATAATGTCATGGAGTATATTTTTAAACAAAAACTGTTTGCTAATTTTAAATAATCAATTTATACTAAAATACGGTATAAGTAAGACATCGCGACCATACAAAACACCGTATATATCTACAAATCAGTTTATCCCACGAGTCGCACGAGACTAGCGAATGTAAATTCGAAATAGCAACGATCAAATTGGAAATCGCCAATTTGTTTACCTTGGTAATTAATTACTATATTCGTAATTTTATTCCAATTATTTCACATACATTTATGTATTTCCTCTACACATAAAAAAGGTATCAATTTGAAAAAGTTAAAAAAAAAGTTAAAAAAAAAAAAAAAATAGAGAGAGAGAGAGAGAGACATTAAAGAAAGACAGCGAGAGGAAGAGAGGGGTGAGGGGTGGCCGCAAGCAGGCAACGCAACGCAGTGGATGTTTTCTTTTTCCCATTTTCATTTTTGCTTTTCGTTTTTTTATTTTTACGAAGCGAAAACGGAGAAGATTGGCGCACCCACAACCCTATCCACACCCCCCCTTTCGTCTCCCTCCCCCGTTTGCACCCAGTTTTCCATCACCATTGCAGGTACGGTATTTGCTTCCACTGAAGATCTGCCTTTTTGATCCGATGATCGGATTCATCTATGCTTGCTCTGTTCGTAGAGCTCGATTATCGAGCTCTTGAGGGTTTTTTCGCCGCCGATGATTGTTGATTGTGTATTTTTTTTTTGATGTTGATTTTGCGATTCGATTGTTTGCAGACGGCGTTTTGTTTGTGATAAGATGCTTATCGATGGGATTTGTTCGGTGTTTTATTTCTATGTGTGTTCTCAAACAATAAAAAGTTTGTTTTGCTTGTTGTATGTTGTCTGGGTTGATTTAACCAAATTAGTGATTTGCTGCTTTTGAGTTTTTTTTCTGGGGGAAGATGGAAGCTTTCGTTTGAATATGATGTGTATGACTAAAGGCTCTTGCTTAAGTGTTGATTTTTTGATGATTTTTTATGTGTGTGTGTCTGTGATATTTGTAGATTTGAGTGGTTCTGGTGTGTAGCCTTTCGAGTTTGTTAGTCCTCAGCTTCAGAGTTTAATTGATGCCTTTCTCTTGTGCATAGCAGGTGGGGAATGAGTCAGAGGTGATTTTGCATGGGTGACGATGCCAGAATTGCGTAGCGGAGCACGGAGATCAAGACGGCTTGGCGATCTCCATCCCGACCCTCAAACTGCTAATCAAGAGGATAATATTATTGCACCTGCTCAGGCTAGAACCAGAAGGAGAGGACGAGGGAGAGCCAATGCAACTGCTGTAGCAAAAGCAGGAACGCCCACTAGGCCAACTGCTGCCGGTAGAGGCAGAGGGGTTAGGTTGATAGATCTAGAGCCAGATCAACCTGGGGGGATTCTTCCGGAAACAGCTGGCCTTGAGGCTCCTGAAGTTGTGGTTAAGAGAGTAGAGGGTGTGCAAGATAAGAATATTGTCATGGCTGGTGGGAGTCGGGATAAAATAATGGGAGTTGAAGACGACTCAAATACAACTCCAGTGCCTGAGAGGGTAATCTCCTGCTTGGAACTTCATCAAATATGTTTTCTTATATAGTATGAGTACACTCCTTGATTGATGGTTCAAATTTTAGAGAATGCATGTTGCATTGTCTATTTGTGTGGAGAGGAAAAGAATACAAAAATGCTATTTTTGTTCATCAACTAGTCTTCTACGTATATGTTATGCTTCTGGCAATATGTCACCTACTGAGACTAGTTTTGTTTTTGTAGGTACAAGTGGGTAACTCTCCGTTGTATAAGACGGAAAGAAAATTAGGTAAGGGTGGTTTTGGACAAGTTTATGTCGGCAGAAGGGTTGCTGGAGGCTCAGAAGGAACTGGACCAGATGCGATTGAGGTATTTTGCACACTATTGACACTTGAGGATATCTAATCATTACCACTTTCTGATGCTAACAGAAATTTATCTTCTTGTAGGTTGCGTTGAAGTGTGAACATCGGAGTAGCAAGGGCTGCAGTCACGGCCCTCCTTACGAATGGCAGGTGTACAAGTAAGCTGTTCGTTCCTAACTTGAGGGTAATGTTATCTTCTGAGATGTTGGTTATCTGACTTTTGTTTTTCTTCAACAAGTGCTCTGAATGGATGTTATGGGCTACCTTGGGTCCACTACAAGGGTCGGCAAGGAGACTTTTACATTCTGGTTGGTTTTTTATATTAAATTTTCAGCTAAGCTTTTTTCCATGTTATTCCAGCTTTTCCCCATGTTATTCCAACGTGTGAATATTTTCAGGTCATGGACATGCTTGGACCTAGTCTCTGGGATGTCTGGAACTCTTTAGGCCAATCGTAGGGACCTCTCTCTCTCTCTCTCTCTCTCTCTCTCTCTCTCTCTCTCTCTCTCTCTCTCTCTCTCATACACAATCACACACACACACACACACACGTTGTTACCTCTCTTTGACTATAATGGGTGGATACAGGATGTCTCCTGGTATGGCAGCTTGCATTGCTGTTGAGGCTATATCGATCCTTGAAAAGCTTCACATGAAGGGGTAACATTTACTTGCTATGATCTCAATATTGCTTAATGATAAGACTTGAGTTCAAGTTGCTTTCGTCTGTACAAGTCACAATTGATTGTCTTATGGTTCTTTAATGTTTAACTAGGTTTGTTCATGGAGATGTGAAGCCAGAAAACTTTTTACTTGGTCCACCAGGAACTGCTGAGGAGAAAAAGCTGTATCTCATTGATCTTGGTCTAGGTAATATCTTAGCAGCACTTTTTGGTATTTAGCTTAGATTAGAGATTCTGCAACTACCCTTGCTAAAAGGCGATGCAGAAATTTAGCACTCTGTCTCTATCGATCTCCCACAAAGCACTTATTTTTTTGACATATTTCACGTAAATCTGCTGTTCCATGTCTTCATCTCATTAGTCATTGCTTCCTTCTTCTTTGAGCATTTTACTTGGTCTATAGAAATTCATCTTTTAACAAGGTCGTTGATGCAGCTTCAAGGTGGAAAGATACCTCATCTGGTCAGCATGTTGAGTACGATCAGAGGCCAGATATATTCAGGTTTGTGAAGCACTGAAGGTGCATTTTTATGAACCAAATATACCTTCTTATTGGGATGAGATGACCTGATGAGGCTTGATTTCAGGAAAAATGGATGAGACATGGGAACTTAGTCTGATGTATCAGCAAACATCACTAAATTCTTACTAATATGATAGGACTGATTGATAAATTTTGTGCAATATATTATTTTAATGACTGTACTTTGATGGACTGTCAAGTTGTTAAATTCATCTGACGAGAAACTGCTTTCACTCCACATTCCCTGGTTGAGAGTGAACTTCTATCTCGGGAGTGGGTGATCCTCTAAATATGTCTTCTCATTCTTAAAGTTAACAAAACCACCATTCTGATACAGAAGATGACCAGACCTTTTTGCAGTCAAATTATACATTTTGGATTAACTAGGTTACTTTAACAAATTCTTTTTGCCTAGAGGGTGATTAAGTTTTTGCCACCCTTCATTCTTATTTCACCAATGACCTATCTGATTGTAAAGCAAGAAGTCATTTTTTTTGGCAAATTCAGGCGATTGAAGAAACGTTGTAATCCAGACATTATTTGCTGGCATACTTAATTGTCTCATTATAACTGGGACTCTGAATTATTCTATCTGAAAAGAAAAAGTGATACTGCTGTCTTTGAGGATTAATGTTTGGGATGGGAGATACGACTTAAACGATCTCATAGCATGAAATAAAGCCCCCTCATTTTCAGCATTGGCATATTCTGGAAATTGACTAATTCCAGTGGTCTATCCACAGGGGCACAATAAGGTATGCAAGTGTTCATGCACATTTGGGGCGTACAGGGAGTAGGAGGGATGATCTTGAGTCACTTGCATACACACTAATCTTTCTCATAAAGGGGAGGTTACCCTGGCAAGGCTATCAGGTAAATTGGCATAAATGGTTTAATAAATTTTGGTAGCTTAGTCCTTCAAGTCTTTACTAATTATTCCTCATTATTGTCTTGGGTGACGACAGGGCGACAACAAGAGTTTTCTAGTTTGTAAGAAGAAAATGTCCACTTCTCCAGAGTTGATGTGTTGCTTTTGCCCTGCTCCATTCAAATTGTTTCTCGAGGCTGTTAGTAACATGAAGTTTGATGAGGAGCCAAATTACTCTAAGCTGATATCCCTTTTTGATAGTCTTATTGAACCTTGCGTGTCGTTGAGACCAATAAGAATTGATGGAGCTCTCAAGGTAACTTATCAGGGAAACCGCATACTGACATTAACTTTTTGAATCCAATCATTACTAAAGTCTTGTGATTCATCTTCAATTATGCAGGTTGGGCAAAAGCGTGGAAGGTTGCTCATAAACTTGGAGGATGACGAGCAACCAAAGAAGAAAATAAGGCTAGGTAGTCCTGCTACTCAGTGGATTTCAGTGTATAATGCACGTCGCCCTATGAAACAAAGGTGAGTGCCTACTGTTAAATATTTCACTGTTCTGCTATTCACAACCACGTTGCATCGTTGATCTATTAGTTGTTTTCTCAGGCCTTTTCTTACAGAACTTGTTCATTTGTTCTTTTAACCTTTCCTTGCCGTGTGGCTAGAAAACACTTTAAGAAAAAGATGGTGCAAAGTGGTTATCTGGTTGCTTGTTTTGTCGATAACATCAGTAGAGACAGCTGTGCGACTTCAAGTTGATTGAACAATGAACCTTGTTTCAACTACTTCTTTGATGTTATACCAATGTTTTACAGTGCGTTATACCAATTTTATAACATTGCGTAATACCAATGTGTTAGACTTAGACACATGAGGTGATACCTCACCTCTGGTTAAGTTCCTTGCGAATGCTAAGCTCGTATTGCTGTATTTGCAGATACCACTACAATGTTGCAGATTCAAGGCTACGTCAGCATGTAGAGAAGGGCAATGAAGATGGCCTATATATTAGCTGTGTGGCTTCAGCGACCAACCTTTGGGCTCTGATCATGGATGCTGGGACAGGGTTCAGCGCGCAGGTGTATGAACTCTCAGCTGTCTTCCTTCATAAGGTTGGTTGTCGAAACTGAGTCATTGAGGTGGTTTTTTGTTCCACAAATTTATGTTCCCCAGTTTCGCTCAAGTTTCTGATGGTTCTTGATAGGATTGGATAATGGAACAATGGGAACAAAATTATTATATCAGTTCTATAGCTGGGGCAACTAATGGAAGTTCACTGGTTGTTATGTCCAAAGGTTTGCCGGAGCATTCTCTCTTGCACTCGTATCTTGTAAATTTTCATACATCTTCAACAAATCACACCTGAGAGTTCATTCTTTTCTTTTGGTGACTGGTGTTAAATCAGGAACTCCTTACACCCAGCAGTCGTATAAAGTTAGCGAATCCTTCCCCTTCAAGTGGATAAATAAAAAGTGGAAAGAAGGTTTCCATGTGACATCAATGACTACTGCTGGTAATCGTTGGGGTGTTGTGATGTCTAGAAATTCTGGATACTCCGAACAGGTAAAATTTTGACAGTGTTATGAATCTAACTACTAAATCTGGCGTGGGTAAGTAATGTTGACAATATGTTGATAGGTTGTGGAGCTCGATTTTCTATATCCAAGCGAAGGAATACACCGGAGATGGGAGAATGGTTACAGAATAACTTCAATGGCTGCAACTGCTGATCAAGCAGCCTTTACACTAAGTATACCTAGACGCAAAGTGATGGACGAGACCCAGGAGACCCTACGCACATCTGCATTCCCAAGTACGCATGTCAAGGTACGTGCATGCTTCCATGCAATTCTACCTACCTTCACATTATATACATATCCGTGCTAATCCTGACTTCCGTTTTCAATCCTTGCAGGAAAAATGGTCGAAAAATCTCTACATTGCATCAATATGCTATGGTCGAACTGTTTGCTGAAGAAGGCGCACGTCAGATCTTCTGTGTCGTGACGGCAGGGAAGGTAGAAGCTGAAATTTTTAAAATTGCTGATATGCTCTATCGTTTGTTGCCTGTACTACTTTTGGAATGGTTCTATAAAATGACTGGAAACAACACAGGAGATGATGCCATGCCCATGCATTCATTGGTGGAGAGAGAAAAAAAAAAAGGTTGTAAACTGGCTTCACCAATGGGGCCTTGCCATTTGTTATTTTTCATTTTTTTTTTAAATTTAAAAAATGTGGATGGGGTTATTCATCATATTTAGGGCTTCCTCCAAGTTGGTGTGTTGAGGAAGATGAGATAAAATGTGGTGAATCTTTAGATAGGGTTTCATGTGTTGCATGGTGAACTTACTGTAATGTACTATACTATTCACATGGTTGTATTTTACTTATTTTTGTAATCCCATTTTATCAGTCTATTATATGCCCTTCCGTATCTTTTGGAGTCGTTACATTTCTTTTTAGCATTTGTGTCGAGCGTTTTTGAATGTCTTGTTGATAATGAACTTTAAAGTAACTTCTTAAGGAATTCTTTATTTTTCGAGATACTCGAAATGTAACAATTCCGGAAGGACATTAAGTATGATACTCGAAATGTAACAATTTTGGAAGGACATTAAGTATGGAAGTTAGTAGTACATAAAAACCATAATACCATAACTTTTAACTTACTATTTTATTTTAAAGTAAATAAACAATTGAAAATATGCAATGGCAACAAGATTAAAAGACACAACTGTGAGAAATAGATGCAAGCGTAAGCAACAGGAAAACGAAAACGAACAGAAGAAAATACGAGCCACCGGGAGGTTCGTCTTGTAATAATTCCATTGCCGGCATCCGAATTACAAGCTAGAGAGGCAAAAGCCATCGCACATCAAAGAAAGAAACAGCATACTTAACGGTACAAATAACAATCTTAACCCTATTCCTTTCAACATAGAAGATTTCCCATCCTTAACCTCAGTATAGCATGCATGATGCTTGTTAGTTGATAGGGGATGAGCATTTGAGGTAACGAGTATAAAGAGAGTCAATCGTTCTATGACCCCGAAACCAGGGCCACTACGTCGACCACCTTCAACGAAATCATCTTCCTCCCCCACGTCCTCCACCTATAGCAGGTTATCCTTTAATAAAATAACAATTCCACGATAAAACAAACAAGTCCAGAAATCAATCCATTCAACTAAAAGCAAGTGCTACAGCCAGTTAGTGATTGTCATGGTAACAATTACAGTGATCTTTTGTTTACATTAAAGTTACAGCACAGTTGTAAATTCCGAATTTTCTGACACGAAGAGAGTAGCAGCACATGCCTCGCACTATCAGATCATAATATGAAAACTGCATTAAGGAAGTGTTGCTATGACTTATATACACTATATACTTGGAACATTTTTAATATGTCAAGATAATTGATAGAACGTATGCTTTGATATGAACAAGATTTTGACATGTGGGATGTAGCATCTATGGTTAACCTGTCTTGCTAACAAGTCTAGCAGTCTAGCCACTATATATGAAGTTTGTTTTGCTATTATTCCATGTCTAGATACTTGTCAATCATCGAGTAATTCGCTGGTGAAACACCACCTACATCATGTGGAAAGATAACCAATATACTAGTTAGATGTAAATGGGCTATATTAGAAAGAAAAAAATACACCTACAACAGGACATAGTGATCAGCCACGGTGAAGGAAATCGAAACGAATAAAGCCTGAGAAGAAAGCACATACTTTGGCTGGGAAAGAAATCTTGCAAGTGGGAAAAGCTTAGTGGATCAACAGAGAATTTATCATTACGACATTGCCACAATGCCCTCTCATCATCTTAGTCGAATAAGAACCACATAACAGCAAAAATCGTGAGTAAGAAGACTGAAGACCAACCCATTTCATCATCTAATACTAGGAAGAAGCAGAAAAGAAAGATAATTTATACTCACAGACTCAATGAAAGGACCGAAGATTTCATCTACTGTGTTCTCAAGGCATGTTCGAGCGCATTGAAGATGGGCGTTTTCTCATGAGAATGCTTTGTAACTGCAGGGCGTTAATGGGCACAAGCAACTGTCCATATCTCTGCACATGAAAATCCAACCATATGTATTGAAAAAGTTAAGGAGTTCAAGAGCATTTTAAAGCAGTGAGGGACAGACAAACCAAAAACTTGTGAGGACTGAAACGGTCACCGCTGCCACAGAAAGCTGCCTTGGAGGCTTCATTGTATGTTTTTATGCTTCAAATGAACTGTGAGCCTGCGAAAATCTATCACCCCAGCGCAGCTATTTCATACGAGGCCCGCATTCTATTTAGGTTGGTGGTGTGAGCAGGGCTGATTTTTTATGGCATGGTTGAGTGAGAGGGAGGCTAATTTTGCCTGTAGAATTTATAGTGTCTTTCGAAAGATACGGTTTGTGTATCTCGTGTAGAATAGTAACACAATAACAGTCCAAATCAGAGACAATTTGCTAAAAAGAAGAATAGTAGAATGGCGATCATTGTTGCATGGAGAGTCTGCATTGAACATCAAAATTACAAAATTCCAACAGATGCACATATCTTGCACCAATCTTGTAGATAATGCTAAGAACATCCAGAACTAATTTACAAGTTCTTCAGCACTAATTTCTGACAATGTAACAAGATATGTAATACTAGTTCAGCATAATACATATTCACAGATAAAAACGAATAAAAAGTATGTACATTCACTAAAGAGCCCCCAGAGACGGGTGTCGCAGAATTAGGTTAGATCAATCTGTAGCTTGAGTGACATATAGAGAAGGGTGAGAAGAGCACCTTGAGGAATTGGAGCACACCTTGCAACATTTGAACCAAACCACATGGCAACAACTACAAGAGCAACAACACCGCTGCTTGTTTTGCCACACACCCAACTTGCAAATGATAACAAAATCATAAGCAAAATGCCGGCCCTCCCCCCTAACATCCATGCCATCAAGTACCCGAATTTATATCCTGCATCCAGCTTTTGGTCGACAAAAGCCATAAGGCTACTATACGTGAGAGATAGCCGGATACCCACTGTCTGCATCAGAAAGAGAGAGAGGAATGCTGATCCAACCACTTCAAAGAAGGAACCTCTCTCCTCATCTGGGCTTTCTTCTTCCTCGTCTTCGGCTTCCATGGCCCAATATTTCTCTCGCTGCATCTTACGCCTCAGGTAAGCCCATCTATATAGCCTCGATCCATCCTCATACTCTTGATTGATGGACCACTCATCTCCTAATGGCCTTCTGCTACTAGGTTGATGGCAGAGAGCCTTATCATATTCACTTCTTGTTGATTCATTAATCAGTATCTGTGCCAACATAATTCGCAGTCAATTTTCAACTCCTACTATGTTTAATTATGCCAACATCTATACTACACAATTATGATCTGAGATTGTAGACTTGCCAAGCTTTCAAGATCGAAAACAGTTGGGATGACAGCTACTTACTTCATAAGCAAGTCGGACACTCTTGAAATCCTCATTAGCTCCTACTTCCTTATTGACATCAGGATGATACTGCAGTCATGAATCACAAACAGACTACAAGGTTCAGAGACAGTTCGATAATAACATCTCGTTCATAATAATGGGATAAGGGACAAAAATCTGGACTGGTTAGGCAACAACCAGTCACAGCGAATGATGATTAAAGCTATAACATAGCTATAGATCCCTTTCCTCTCCATAAATTCCGACTGGATAAGCCAAATGGGAGAAAGAGACTAGAGGAAACGGTAAAAAATGGAATGCATAAAGAGAGCCTACGAGAATACTATGATTGATTCTTGGAGTATTCTGCGCTAAAGCTCAAAACCTTCATGCATTACATGAAGCAAATAAATGGTTTTAGCCACAAAATTTCGACGATCAAGCCAGATTCTCTGTTCTACCGCACAAAACGCCCCAAGGGAAGAAGGAAATCGCGTTGATTTTGCTATTAGGGGAAAAATTGAAGATACACAATACCATCGATTACTGAAATATATTCAAAGATTATGAATTGAGCGAGCATTTAGGAGAAATGATTATGAAATCATGGTAACCTTGAGAGCGAGGAGACGGTAGGCCCTCTTAATTTCCGAGAAGGAAGCGTTAGGTGCGAGGCCCAGCACGTCGTAGTGAGTGTGGTGGTGGCGGCCGTTTACGGCCGCAGACGCGATGACTGAACGACGGCAACTCCATCGAACAACCGATTTGGGACGGCCTCCACCGTCGAAGGAGGTGGGCCCCAGCACTAAGCAGCCGTACGCCTGCATACGATCACACTCAAAATTCCTCTCTCTCTCTCTCTCTAGTTTCTTTAGTGGGGTGGAGGAGAGAGAAGGGAACAGTAAGGCAGTAGCCCAATCCAATACGGAGCGGGCCTCAAATAGACTACCGGTTGGGGGTTCGGTTCCAACCTACTCCTCTTCAAACATGGGCTTCGTCGAATCTACTACCTCCATCTCACTATACTATATTAGAAACATTTAAAATTTGCACAATAATTAATAAATAAAAAATGTGTGGCTAGAATTAAATAAGAGGAGAGAGAGTTAATTGTGACCAATTATTTTTTGTCATTTTAGAAAATGTGTCTAACAAATGAGATGGACCAAAATGACAAATGTTGCTAATTTAATTTAATGAGATGGAGGTAGTATTACATACTCCCTCCGTCCTTAAATAAGTGTCCCGAGCCGCCATTTTGTGCAAACCAAGGAGAAGGGTAAATTGACACTTATGCCCTTAAAATCCTTGATTATTTATTTATTTATTTTTGTCTTTATCCCACTTTTAGATTTTCAAGAAAGGGTAGTTTTGGTAGTTTTGTGTAATTTTTGCTTGGAAAAATGTGATAGGACACTTATTTAGGGACAAAATTTTTGGCGGCTCGGGACACTTATTTAAGGACGGAGGGAGTAGACATAAACGAAAACAAAAACTGAAATTGGTAAATTTCCTTTTTCCCGAAAAACGAGGAGACTTGATTTTGCATTCAACGTAGGATTCATCAAAAATTCCATACACTTTCTTGCAAACTGCAATTGAATTCCCCCCCACCCCGTGAAATACGTCCACATTCAACCCAACAATCTCCGATTTCCTTCCTTCCCTCCTTTAATACCGTGCCGCACTTCTTTCTCTCCTCGTCCCTCTCTCCCAATTTCGCAGGTAACTATGTTTTCTTCTGATTCTTCAAAGCTTCCCGCATCTTTTACTGTCGAATATATGTGATTTGTCTGAATCTCACGATCTTGATTCTCTGTTGTGTTGAAGATGGTGGAATGCCGGTTCTCTGTGTTGTTGCTTGCCCAATTTTATATGCTGTTTTTTCAGGAGAATGCATAGTCGAAATATGAAATTAAGTTTTTATATCGAAAATTCAGGAGAAATTGAGCAAAATCTACCTATATGTTTATGTTACATTTGGATCTTGATTGCGTTTGTTGTGCAGAGAGAAACGCAGTAGCTAAACTGGGCTCTAATTTTCTCTTTTTTTTATCACAAATATAAGAATTACTTCCGTGCTTGAGTTATGGTTTCATGTCGTAATTTGATTCTAGTATAATACATGGGACACAGGAAGCCTGTATGGAACAGTTGAAATCTTGGATCCTATGTGGAGCCTTAAAGTTGAGATCTTGTTTTGATCCCTTCTGAAGATTCTGTCGTCAGAGGAATCTAAATCTCTCTCTCTCTCTCTCTCTCTCTCTCTCTCTCTCTCTCTAGGTTAACAGGTTAAAGGAGTAGTTTTACTAATGTCTACTGTGGGCAACTCAACTAATATTTTCTGGCATGAATGCCCTGTTGGGAAGGTTGACAGGCAAAAGCTACTCAATCAACAAGGATGTATTGTTTGGATTACTGGTTTGAGTGGATCAGGTAAATATCTTTCCTGTTTTTCAACAACCCATCCAGTTGTTTTTAGGTATTTATGCCTTGAGTATGTGCACTGCATTTTGTCTTCTATGTGCTCTTGCATTCCGTCCTCTTATCGTTTCATCATATACTGGAGTCTACTTTAGTTTGTACTTGGAAGTTGGAGCATTGAAGTTCATGAACAGCTACAAAATTATGGTGCTGGTTGAAGGTTTCCTTGTCGTGTTAATCGGACCATCCTTCTAATCGATCTTAAAGTTTTGTCGGATGTGCCTTTTGATCTATCTGTCTCTGCAGGTAAAAGCACCCTAGCATGCTCACTGGGTAGAACATTGCACTCTCGTGGGAAACTTTCGTATGTTCTTGACGGGGACAACCTTAGGCATGGTCTGAACAAAAATCTAGGTTTCTCACCAGATGATCGGGCTGAAAATATTCGCAGGGTTGGTAAGTAAACAATCACTTGATAGCGTGAAGTATCTCCCTTTTCGTTTTCTTTATTTATCCTTGCCTTTTCAAATGATTTCTTCTGCTTGTTTAGATAATCCGTGCGAAAATGAAATAGAAAGACTTCCTTAATGCAGTATGTTTAGGTGGAGACACCTTTTGAAGATACTTAAAATTACGTAATCCTGCAATTTGCCAAATCATAAGTCATAACATTAGCCCTCATTGCGGATAGTGATCCACTAGCCGTTACTTAGAGGTAGTTGGTACCGAAAACTTGTGAATATATGGCATTATGAGGATGCGTTGTCACAGTTTGAGGGAATCAATTTATTTTCCTTGTGTTTAAGAGGTAGTTGGTACCGAAAACTTGTGAATATATGGTATTAGGTTATTCACATGATGTGCTGTGTTCTCATAAAGCTGGCCCACCTGAGCATTTGTGAATGTGATATGTGTCGTATTATTCGTAGCGACACGACATTATTGATTATTGATTGTGTTTACAGGAGAATTAATTTTGTTTCTTTTTGTCTCTAGGGGAAGTTGCAAAGCTCTTTGCCGATGCTGGGTTAATTTGCATTGCTAGTTTGATATCTCCTTATCGTAAAGACCGCGACGCTTGTCGTGCATTGTTGCCTGAGAATTTTATCGAGGCAAGGCTCCTTTGCTATGTTTGATTATTTTTAAAAATCAGGTTGTTTCAAATGTAGAGGAAGATTGAAGTATGTAATCTATTAATCTATGTAATTCACATTTATAGGTTTTCCTAAACATGCCCCTGGAATTATGTGAAGGAAGGGATCCCAAAGGTCTATACAAGCTTGCACGAGCTGGGAAGATCAAAGGTGAGTATATTATATCCAAGTATTTTCCAGAATTTCAAATGTTTGAAATTGAAGCGAAAGAAATGTCAAGGTAATGAAAGTTGGTTATTGTAGTTTGAAAGCTGATCATCGTTTTGAAAGCTGCAGGGTTTACAGGAATAGATGATCCATACGAACCCCCTTTGAAATGTGAGGTCTGTACTTTCTCTGACCCTTAAACCCTAGTATTACTGATCTCTAATTACTCTTATGATTGTCGTTGCAGTTGTAGTTGTTCGCTGTCGTCTAACACTAGATAAATATTATATAATCGTTCGTTGTGCAGATTGAGATAAGCCAAAATGGTGATGTGTGCCCCACACCGGGCGAGATGGCTGGGCAGGTGGTATCATACCTGGAAAATAAAGGGTACCTGGATTCTCAGTAACCATTTTATCAAGTAATCGTCTTTTCTATGAAACATGAAATGCTGATCCGATATTTAGGTTAGATGATAACTGTATTTGATGGAGTATCATAGATTGCCATTTTCTCAAAGAGAATGTGACTGGAGGAGTTCTAGGGATCATCTCTCTGCTCCTTGTGTTTTTCAAAAAGGTTAAATCTTGATTGTAAATTCTTAATATATGAAGTTAAATTCAACAAGAAATGGCAATTTGGGTGACAGAGAGAGTCTAGAGTGTTGATGTAGATGGGGGCATGAATTTTAGCAAGTTGTGTTGTTGAGGAATATCTTGGATGATAATTGTAGCAAGGTGTGACCTACTCCATAACGTATCAAAGATATACTCCCTCCGTCCCATTCATCTAAGGATAAGTTAGTTCTACTGTCATCCGTCTCATTAGGGATATTACCTTAAATGACAAAATTTTAACACATTAAAACTCATTCACACTACTTTATCCACCACTATCACTCGTCTTAATTCTTGTGTCGGGAAAAGTTATCCCTAGATGAATGGGACGGAGGGAGCATATATATATATATATATATATATATATAGTAATAGAGGAAGTAAGGTTTTCCTATTTGTGTCGTCACATTAAAACTTTCCACATGAGCTTACAAAAGGCTACAGTAGGGAAATGGGATTTCAAGGTGAATGGGTGGACAAGCATTGAGCAGCCACTCACATCACATTATGAGAGAGAGAGAGAGAGAGAGAGAGAGAGAGAGAGAGAGAGCTTTGGAGTCATTCTCTCATCTATCTATACACCTTAGTATAACATACAGGGAAGGAGGGACGGAGGGAGGGAGGGATGGTGTTGAACAGGCAAGTGGTGGTGGAGGCGGCGGAGCTTTGGGTGGAGGTGTGCCAACGGTTGGTCCATTTACCGCGGCGGCTGAGGCTGAGCAGCGGTGAAATCTTACGCCTCCTCTTCTGCTTCCCCTTTCAGCACCCGGCCCTCTTCCTCTCCACCTTCTTCTGCTTTCCTCCAGCCACTCCCTCTCTCTACGACCCGTCAGCATTCTAAAACTCTGCCCTTTTCTTTCTTTCATCGATCTAATGCTTGTGTAAATTTCTAACTTATTGCGTCTTTATCATCTATCTATATAGTTTGTAGGATTTTCTATTCAGAATTTTGAGTTCATTTTGTAGGCAGATTGTGTTTATGTTGGTATGGTAATTATGCAGTTTTGTTGTTAAAGAATCATATGATACTATTACAAGATTTTGTTACATATGCTTCTCCAACCATACATTAAACTCGGTCTTATAGAACGAACAACTTTTTACAATCAGAACTGCTCTCCTACCTATTGTGTGCGTATTTACCTATGGACAAGTCTCGTATTGAACTTGGATAGATTTGGGGATCAAATGCTTGAATGTGCTCGTCGAGCCCGTATTTTACTTTTCTGGTATCGATTTTAAGATACTATATGTGTAATTATACATTTTCTATATACTTTCTCTAATAGAGCTGTTGGTCGGTACTAAAAAGGGCATTTCGCTCTCTAATATTTCTAGATGTATTACGTACTTATTTCAGTATAAAATATTAAGAAGATGTTTTGCTAAGCTTATAAGCTCTACAATAGCTTATAAGTTGTCAAAGTGTTTGGATAAAAGATCTTATAAGAGCATAAAATTAAAATTAAAATCCAAAAATGAAAAAAAATAAAATTGAAACATAAAATTTTATACAATCAAATGGAAGTGTATATAGTAGGAATATAAATATAATATAAATTTACATAATGAAAAAGTTTAATTTTGTAAAAATAAGTTCGGGTAGAGACGTTTATTAATCGGAGTGCCGGAGTGCTTATAAGCTAAACATAATTTATGTGGATTACCGATCTTATTGATTATCAATTATTATTTATTGACTACCGACTACTGGTCTTTTTTCCTTTTCATTTTTTTTACGTTTTTGTTTTTATAATCATGGTACACTTTTACGATGATAAATATGATAAAACATTGCGCAAAAATGTAAATTTTATCTCGTGCTTCAGCATAACACAGCCACTTATCAGTTGTACCATGACTTATCAATACGAATATCAGTCCATGTCGTTAACGCTTACTTATGATATTGGTACGAATATGAATCAATTTATATCGATTATCTATAGTATAATACTAATTACATAAGAAAGTATGAAGTTATCAGTACGAATACGAATAATTTGTATCAATTACCTATGAAATAAGTACGAAATGTGAAATTCATACAAAAAATCGACATAAGACAAAAAGCTAGTATTATTGAAACAAACTACAACTCTTTCACAAATTAACTATATGATGACCTCCTTCTATGAGTCCCCAATAATAATAATAATGACAGTCAAAATTGAAACCTGAAATTGAACGAAATAATATATGAATGCCAAAATTCAACTTTCCTTCGGAAAAAATAAATAAAAATAAATAAATAACATGCAATTACAACTTGTGTTTTTTTTTTAATTTTATTTATTTATTTAAATTTCACAACACATAATCGGTTGCGCTTTTACAAACAAAACAAAGAAAATTTGTGTGAGGACCTTCTTTTGTCTTCACATTTAATCACCCTACTCAAAACAAAAAAGTACGAAAATGTTAAAATCATATCAAACAATCGAGTAAGATATTCATAATCCATTCCGAATTCAAATGCACAAGTGATCGCACTATTTTTAACCACACAAAATAGGTATAGTATAAAGCAAGTACGAGTATCGTATCCACAAGGATTGACAAGTCGAAATCACACAAAATACTCTTACTCTAGAATTAAACTGATGTCTAGGCAATAAGAAATTAAGATGTGGTTTTCTAAAATTCCGGGCAAAAAAAATAAACAAAATAAATAACTCAAATAAGTAAACAAAATAACTCAAATAAGGAAACAAATAAATCAAATAGGAAAAGGTTGATTCTAGGGAAGCCTACCTAATCAAATATATGCAAGTAATTAATGAATACAATTAACCAATTTAATCCAATCTAGATATGATACAACAAAAATAACCTAACACTCCAATTAAGGCAATGCAAGTCGTCACCTAACATGATCCTAATCTCCTTTCGGATTTATAAAAATCAAATCAAGTGCAAAATAGAACATGTATCAATCATACAATCAACTAGGTTCAATTATGACACCTAAATCAACTATATGCACACATATGATAATTCAATCTCAACTAAGATAATCAAACTACCATACCATGTATTCATGAGATCTATTATGCAATTATCCTATTAAGGCATAAAAACATAACTATGCACACATAATTAGTGATCAAGTAATCATGCATGAGAATAAGCACCATGAAACATGTACCTAGATTGGAAGGCTAATTGTAAACACAAAAACTATCACATAAATTCAATTAGGCATTCAATCCCTAAAATCAACTAAGGAATTTAGCTAGACATAATTAAAAGGAAGGTAGAAGGAAGAATAAACATAATGAAAAGCATAAATAAAAGAGAAGGGGATAGAAAAACTCTTGAATCTTGAATAAATCTTCAATCTTCAATTGTCTTCATACATGAATGTAAAAACTATAGGGAAAAGAATAAAAACTAATCTAAAGTATGGTGAAAAGTAGAGAGCTCTAAACTATCAAAACTTATGAAAAACTTATGAAACTTGGATACAATGATGAGTTTTGGGGTATTTATAAGGTAGGGGATCATAATTGTTACCTAAGTGGGCAAGGATTAGGTTAAGGAAATAAAAATAGCCCAAATTTAGGGTTCCCGTGTATTTGACTCGGCCAACGACTCGGCCGAGTGCTCGGCCGAGTGTGTGAGGGGAAATCTGACTCGGCCGAGTAGGTTCAACAGTAGCTTCACTCGGCCACTGACTCGGCCGAGTGGGTGTCCGAGTGAACCCATGCAGTTTGCGCGTCTTTCTTGTTTCGGCCGTATCTTTCTCATCCGAACTCCGAATTGACCTCCGTTTTCGCCTACACGCTCCTATCGAACCCTCTTCAATGCTATGGTTTCACTTTTCCATAATAACTCTTCAATAAAATCATGAGAAGTCAGAACTTTGAGATCAATACTTCATCATCTTCCTTTGGTTCGTCGTCTCTTGTCTCGCCTTGGGTTTTCTCGACTCAAAAGCCCTAAAAACACTCAAAACAACCCAAAAGCGTAATCTAGCTCGAAATAACATAAACAATACAAAACATAAGCTAAACTATCAAAATAAGACAAGAAAACAGTAATATAACACTTAGATAATAGGGTAAAAATACACCCTATCAACAAGCCAAAAATCAAATCTGGTACGAAGTGAAAATTTTGTATCAAAAATTCAATTACAATTTTAAAATTCTTTACAATCAAATGTCAAGTGCACAGAGATTAAAAAGTATACACAATTACGCCGTCGACATTTATGTTAAATTCGTACTAACAATTGTGGTACGAACAAATAATTTGAAGTTACTCTTTTCCTTATTAGAAACACAGTTGCAAAGGTGAAACAATTAAATAAAAAATAATGAAAAACATAATCAAAAGAAAAGGAGAGCTAGAGAGAGAAAGAGAGAGTCGGTGGTGGTGCTAAAGCTTTCTTGACGAATCTGATATGAAGCTTTACCAAGGAGAGCTACTTCAAATCGACGTTGCTCTTCCTTCTTCTCTCCTCATCCAAATATACAAAGAAAACGCATTAACCTCTCACTCTCATCACCAACAACAAGAAGAGATGAAGATCTCGACGCTTAATTGAAACCCACTAATCGAAAACGAAAGAGAAGGAGGAATCAAAATAAACTTCAGGCACGACTCATATGAAAACATAAGACTATGGAAAGAAGAAGAACGGGAAATAAAGATACATGAGAAGAAACAAGTAACAACAATGGAAACAACAATAAACTTCAGGCACGACTCATAATCAACATTATTGATTATTGATTGTGTTTACAGGAGAATTAATTTTGTTTCTTTTTGTCTCTAGGGGAAGTTGCAAAGCTCTTTGCCGATGCTGGGTTAATTTGCATTGCTAGTTTGATATCTCCTTATCGTAAAGACCGCGACGCTTGTCGTGCATTGTTGCCTGAGAATTTTATCGAGGCAAGGCTCCTTTGCTATGTTAGATTATTTTTAAAAATCAGGTTGTTTCAAATGTAGAGGAAGATTGAAGTGTGTAATCTATTAATCTATGTAATTCACATTTATAGGTTTTCCTAAACATGCCCCTGGAATTATGTGAAGGAAGGGATCCCAAAGGTCTATACAAGCTTGCACGAGCTGGGAAGATCAAAGGTGAGTATATTATATCCAAGTATTTTCCAAAATTTCAAATGTTTGAAATTGAAGCGAAAGAAATGTCAAGGTAATGAAAGTTGGTTATTGTAGTTTGAAAGCTGATCATCGTTTTGAAAGCTGCAGGGTTTACAGGAATAGATGATCCATACGAACCCCCTTTGAAATGTGAGGTCTGTACTTTCTCTGACCCTTAAACCCTAGTATTACTGATCTCTAATTACTCTTATGATTGTCCTTGCAGTTGTAGTTGTTCGCTGTCGTCTAACACTAGATAAATATTATATAATCGTTCGTTGTGCAGATTGAGATAAGTCAAAATGGGGATGTGTGCCCCACACCGGGCGAGATGGCTGGGCAGGTGGTATCATACCTGGAAAATAAAGGGTACCTGGAATCTCAGTAACCGTTTTATCAAGTAATCGTCTTTTCTATGAAATATGAAATGCTGATCCGATATTTAGGTTAGATGATAACTGTATTTGATGGAGTATCATAGATTGCCATTCTCTCAAAGAGAATGTGACTGGAGGAGTTCTAGGGATCATCTCTCTGCTCCTTGTGTTTTTTCAAAAAGATTAAATCTTGATTGTAAATTCTTAATATATGAAGTTAAATTCCACAAGAAATGGCAATTTGGGTGACAGAGAGAGTCTAGAGTGTTGATGTGGATGGGATGGGGGCATGGATTTTAGCAAGCTGTGTTGTTGAGGAATATCTTGGATATTTTGATTGATAATTGTAGCAAGGTATGACCTACTCCATAACGTATGAAGATATACTCCCTCCGTCCCATTCATCTAATGTTAAGTTAGTTCTACTTTCGTCTGTCTCATTGGTATAGGGATATTACCTTAAATGACAAAATTTTAACACATCAAAACCCGTTCACACTAGTTTAAACGTCCACACTATCACTCGTCGTAATTCTTGTGTCGGGAAAAGTTATCCCTCGATGAATGGGACGGAGGGAGCATGTATATATATATATATATATATATATATATAGTAATAGTAATAGAGGAAGTAAGGTTTTTCCTATTTCTTTTGTCGTCACATTAAGACTTTCCACATGAGCTTACAAAAGGCTACAGTCGGGAAATGGGATTTCAAGATGAATGGGTGGACAAGCATTGAGCAGCCATCCACATCACATTTTGAGAGAGAGAGAGAGAGAGTGAGAGCTTTGGAGTCATTCTCTCATCCATCTATAGACCTTAGTATAACATCTAGAGAAGGAGATCTAGAGAAGGAGGGAGGGAGGGATGGTGTTGAACAGGCAAGTGGTGGTGGAGGCGGCGGAGCTTTGGGTGGAGGTGTGCCAACGGTTGGTCCATTTACCGCGGCGGCTGAGGCTGAGCAGCGGTGAAATCTTACGCCTCCTCTTCTGCTTCCCCTTTCAGCACCCGGCCCTCTTCCTCTCCACCTTCTTCTGCTTTCCTTCACCCACTCCCTTTCTCTACGACCCGTCAGCGTTCTAAAACTCTGCCCTTTCCTTTCTTTCTTTCATCGATGATCAAATGCTTGTGTAAATTTCTTTTTCTTTTTTTCTTTCTTTCTTTTTCTTTTTTTTTTTTTTTTTTTTTGAAAAGTGCTTGTGTAAATTTCTAACTTTTTGCGTCTTTGATCATCTTTCTCTATAGTTTTTCTATTCAGAATTTGTGTTTATGTTGGTATGGTAATTATGCAGTTTTGTTGTTAAAGAATAATATGATACTATTACAAGATTTTGTTACATATGCTTCTCCAACCAACCATACATTAAACTCGGTTCTATAGAATGAACAACTTTTATACTACCAGAAATGCTCTCCTATCTATTGTATCCGTATTTGCTAGAATGGAAGTGTATATAGTAGGAATATAAAAATACGGGGTGCTTATTAACTATATAGGTTGGGGAGTGTATTTGCCAGAAATGGAAGTCTCATACTCCAAGTGTAAAAGTCTCATACGTAGTGCTTATTAACTTTAAAAGTGTAAAAATAATAGTATAAAGTTACATAATGAAAAGAGGGGAGGACCAAAATAGCCCAAAATGATAAGTAAAGGAAAAAAATAGCCCTACATAACTAAATGGTACAAATGTAGCCCTCTTTTTCAATTTAGGACAATTATGCCCTTAATAATTTATTTAAAGACAAAAAAAGAAAAAAAGGAAAAATAAAAATAAAAAAAGGGAACGGAGAAGAAAGAAGAAGCTTGATAGAAGCTTGATAGATACTTTTCCGGCAAGCTCGCATCGGCAGCGCCGGCAAGGGACTGCGACGGCACCGGAAAGTGACGGCGACGGCGACTACTCCGGCAACGGACGGCGACGAATCCGGCAAGGTATTACAACCAAGTTATTGATAAAAATCAAAGGAAAATTCTTAATTTCTGAAAATTCGATTTAGAATTGGTGTAACAAACGAGGATAAAGTGCCATTGGGAGGTTTATGAATGATACAAGCTTCGAAACATAGTTATTCGTCCAGTTTCCGGCGACATATTCCGGCAAGATCATCTCTATAGCTTGTTATGGTTTAACACTCACACGACCAAATTACACACGACCACGACCATATCACACACGACCACGACCACTCACGACCACATTATCCACGATCACGACCAAATTTACACTCACACGACCAATATGATCACACTCACACGACCACTCACGACTACTTTATTCACTATCACTACCAAATTTACACACTCACATGACCACTCACGACTACTTTATTCACTTACACGACCAAATTTACACACTCACACGACCAATATGATCACACTCACACGACCAATTGTTATATATTTTCCTCAGTTTTGATCTTGTGATATTTAGATAAAGAAAATACACGACCAAATCACACACGAGCACGACCATATTACACACGACCACGACCACTCACGACCACTTTATTCACGATCACGACCAAATTTACACTCACACGACCAATATGATCACACTCACACGACCAAATTGTGATATTTAGATTAAAAAAATACTCACACGACCAAATCACACACGACCACGACCATATTACACACGACCATGACCACTTTATCCACGATCACGACCAATATAGGTCTGTGTGCTCATATTGGAGGAGAAGCAGAGGAGGTCGAAGCAATAAGTAGCAGCAGAAGAAGAAGAAGAAGAAGAAGAAGAAGAGAATTGAAGGCGGCGCCGGCGATGGAGAAGCGGCGGCGCCGGCGATGGAGGAGGGGTGGCGTCGATCGTCGATGGAGGAGGGGGTGCGGGGGATTCACTGTCGGCGTCGATCGTCGATTGAAGGAGCAGATGAGAGGGGGGAGGGGGGGCTTCACTGTCGGCAACGGAGGATTGAGAAGGCGGCGCCGGCGATGGAGGAGCGGCGGCGCCGGCGAAGGAGGAGGGGCGGCGTCGATCGTCGATGGAGGAGGGGGTGCGGGGGGTGGGTTGCGAATGGGCCCAATTAGGGTTGATAATTGAATTTTGTATTTTCTTTTATTTTGTTAATCTATTTTTTTGAATTAATTTAATAAATAAGGGTATAATTGTCCCAATTTTAAAAAGAGGGCTATAATTGTATCATTTATTTATGAAGGGCTATAATTTTCCTTTAGATTTTGATTTGGGCTATTTTGGGGTATTGACACTAATGAAAAAGTTTAATTTTGTAAAAATAAGTTCGTGCAGAGACGCTTATTAACAAGAGTGCTTATAAACAAGGGTTAATGTCATTTAAATACACGAACTTTGGGTGGTTTTCGTTTTTTCCCATGAACTTTCAACTTTGTCAGAAAAATACACGAACTTTCAAATCGTTGCAATTTTCCCATGAAAGTCAATTTCGGTTAAATTGAATCCTAGATGTCAATTAATTTGCATGACGTGACCTTAATGGGCTGATTTGGCGCTGAGTAGGCAATGATGTGTCGAAAATATTAAGGGTTACTATCATTTAAATACATGAACTTTGGGTGATTTTCTTTTTTTCCCATGAATTTTCGACTTTGTCACAAAAATACAAGAACCTTCAATTTGTTGCAATATTCCCATGAATATAAATTCCGATAAATTTGAATCCTAATTGTCAATTAATTTACATGACGTCCCTTAATGGACTGATTTGGCGTTGAGTAAGCAATTATGTGGTGAAAATATTAAAAACGACGTCGTATTGATCATTGGGCAACTTAAGAAGTGACGTCCAAGGTTTGTTGCCGTACGCGCCGTAAGAATATCACAAGACAAGTCATTCTCACAATTTGAGGTGAATCATACTCTCGAGCGCTTGGACGAATTTGATGAAGATGTCATTGCCAAAACGAGGAAGAAAGAAGAGGAACGACGAACCGGAAGAATAAGGTATGAAGAAGAAAGAATAAAGAAGGATGACGACGAAGCCACTACAATTGTTTTTTATTAATTGGAAACCATAAATTGATGTCAAAAGACGTTTTTGGCAGTTTCAAAACGACGTGTATTTTACCGTCGATCAATGCCACATAATCATAAACGGTTGCTACGTAGCACACAATTTTGGGAAAATTGACTTTCATGGAAAGATTGCATTAAAATCGAAAGTTTGTGTATTTTTTGTGACAAAGTTTAAAGTTCATGGGAAAAAATGAAAAACAACCAAAGTTCATGTATTTAAATGACACTATTTTTGGCAGTTTCAAAACGACGTCGTATATTTTACCGTCGATCAATGCCACGTAATCATTGTCGGTTGCCACGTAGGATACAATTTGGGGGAAATTGACTTTCATGGGAAAATTTCAACAATTTGAAAGTTCGTGTATTTTTGTGACAAAGTTGAAAGTTCATGAAAAAAACAAAACATAACTTGTGTGGATTACCAATCTTATCGAATACCAATTACTCTCTTCGTCCCACTTCACTAGTCCAATATACTATTTTAGTCCATCCCACATTACTAATTCACTTTCCTAAAATGTCAAAAATTAACCCTTACTTTTAGATGTGGACCATTATCACTTTTTTACTTTAACACTGTGCATAAAATCCCGTGCCGAAATGGAAGTGGACTAGTGAAGTGGGACAGATGGAGTATTAATTATCGACTACCGATTACGGGTCTTTTTCCCTTTTTATTTTTTTTAGGTTTTTGTTTTTATAAGCACGGTATACTTTTACGAATGACAAATTTGATAAAACATTGTGCAAACATGTAAATTGTATTTCGTGCTTCAGCATAACACGACCACTTAATATTGGTACGAACTACTAAATTTTTATCATTTGTACCATGACTTATCAATACGAATATTAGTACATATCGTAACGCTTACTTATGATATTGGTACGAATATTAATCAATTCATATCGATTATCTATAGTATAATACTAATTACATAAAAAAGTATGAAGTTGTCAATACGAACAAATAATTTGTATCAATTACCTATGAAATAAGTACGAAATGTGAAATTCATACAAAAAGTCAAAGTAAGACAAAATGCTAGTATTATTGAAACAATCTACAACTCTTTCACAAATTAACTATATGTTGACCTCCTTCTATGAGTCCCCACCAATAATAATAATAACAGTCAAATTTGAAACCTGAAATGGAACAAAATAATATATGAATGCCAAAATTCAACTTTCCATTAGAAAAAAAGAAAAAGAAAAAAGCAATTACAATTTGTGGTTTTTTTAAAAAAATAAAATAAAAAATCACAACACATAATCGGTTGCGCTTTTACAAACAAAACAAAGAAAATTTGTGTGAGGAACTTCTTTTGTATCACATTTAATCACCCTACTCAAAACAAAAAAGTACGAAAATGTTAAAATCATACCAAACAATCGAGTAAGATATTCATAATACATTCCGAATTCAAATGCACAAGCCAAAAATCTAATCTGGTACGAAGGGAAGAATTCGTACCAAAAATTCAATTACAGTACAATTTTAAAATTCCTTACAATCAAATGCACATAAATTAAAAAGTATACACAATTATGCTGTCGACATTTATGTTAAATTCGTACTAACAATTGTGGTAAGAACAAATAATTTGAAGTTGCTCTTTTCCTTATTAGAAACACACCTGCAAAGGTGAAACAATTAAATAAAAAATAACAAAAAACATAATCAAAAGAAAAGGAGAGCTAGTGAGAGAAAGAGAGAGTCGGTGGTGGTGCTAAAGCTTTCTTGACGAATTCGGTATGAAGCTTTACCAAGGAGAGCTACATCAGAACGACGTTGCTCTTCCTTCTTCTCTCCTCATCCAAGTACACAAAGAAACCGCATTAATCTCTCACTCCCATCACCAACAACAACAAGAGATGAAGATCTCAATGCTTAATTAAAACCCACTAATCAACGCATTAATCTCTCACTCCCATCACCAACAACAACAAGAGATGAAGATTTCAACGCTTAATTAAAAAACCCACTAATCGAAAACGAAAGAGGAGGAATCAAAATAAACTTCACGCACGACTCATAAGAAACGCATAAGACTATGGAAAGAAGAAGAACGAGAAATAAAGATACATGAGAAGAAACGAGAAACAACGATGAAAACAAAATTTGATTTTGCTATTTCAAAATGGATTAAAACATACATTATCATCTATCCTCATTTTCATGTAACAATCATGTATGAAAATGCCAATTATTATTAATTTTATGTATTTTTTCAACATTCTCAACATATTATAATCTATAATTATTTTTTAGGGCTCATTCATCCATCGGAGGGTTTACAATTATTATTTTTTAATTTAAAATTAATTTTATTAGGTAAAATAAGGTTGATAAATTGAAACATAGAGTATATAGTGTTGGAACGGCTGCATCAAAGCCGCCCCGACCCAGATCTTGGTTCGGATGTGTTGATTCGATCGTGCACATAAATTCATGCAATGGTTCGAGTACATACCTTACGATTTATGGAGACGAAGAATCTGAGTCGTGTCTGATCGATCTACGGTTCTGATCTTCTAGGATGTGATCCCATACCTTGAAATCGAGACTTGGTGGGCGTCTCGAGATCACTGGAACCTCGATCTCCCTTCTCACTCAGACGTGCGGCCACTCTCTCTCTCGCCTAGGGTTTCACGCAGAAACTCTCTTCTCTCACAAATCTCGTGTGATGAGAACTCAAAGGAGGCTAGGGTTTATGATGAGAGACTTGAGTATATATATGTGGTTCATAAATAAGGAGATATGATTCCTTATTTATCTTCAACCATATCTTTGCCATCCCATATTTATTCCTTTCCATAACTTACAAATCTTATTCCTTAATTAATACGAAATTAATAAGGAATTAATCTGTTCAGTTATGCAGCTGTATATCCGGAATTAATTCTAACAAATAGAATTTAATCCTAATTCCAGTAGAAGAATAAATAAATAAATATATACTAAATATATTTATATATGATATTTATCCCCATAAGATTTAATCAAATAAATCTTATCTTATTAGATTTAATCTTATCCGTGAATAACTAAATAATAAATAATTAGATTTAATCCCACATGATATAAATCTCAATTAATTATATTTATTATCCATTCACCGGATATAAATCCAATATATATCATATACCGGGCCTGAGTACAATTATTGAGTCCAGACTCAATAATACTATTTAGATCGATTCCCGAGGTCTGTTTGGGCCATCCTAGGGATCGGATACCAGACAGAGTTGGGCCTTATCTAATTCGATATTTCCATGTCCACCCCTGAACATGTATCTCATTAGAACTATGACGCACTCCACTAAAGTGTCATAGCTGAATCACCGCTCTGTCCCAATTATGTAGATTGGGTTGGTATTTTGTTTAGTTCGACCCCCGTGTTTAAGACCTTCCATATCCGTTAATCAATTAGAGCTACCATGACTGCTCCTAATTGTTAACATCTATTCCTCAGGTAGTACCCGTTCACTCCTCATTATTATACCTGAACTTAATCAGCATGCATGACTTGGTATAATAAACATTGTGAACTCCCTGAGGGGATAACGTCAGCCTGCACTCACACAGGACACGGCTTGTTGATAACACTTATTAGACATACTATGCATCTTCGTGTTACCCAAAGTACGACATGATTAAGATGAACTAACGAGAAGTTCATATCATCGTAAATCAAAGTAACATCGAAGAATACATATACATCTAATAGTTTACCAAGGTTAAGATCGAGCTAGAGCCTGAGATCTATAGCTCTTCACCTATATCACCTCTGATATAGGGTCAGTATCAGAAGAGCATTATCTCTGTTGATCCTTCAATACGTTCCACCGTACCAGCATAATTAGTGATTAGGACTCATCACTACCATTAAGCTGCAGTCAAGACCGACAGCTCAGCCCAAGCTGTCTCGACTGTGAACTGTTTATATCTCATCATTATTAACGACCTTCGTGATCCTCTCCGAACTCAGATCGACACGTGGTCTAAAACATGAGATAATGGACTTTATTCTTGCTTAAACATATTCTTCCAGATAGGGATTGTTAACAGTGGACCTGTGTCGTAACCACTAAAACAACCGGTTTTGCTTTAGGTATACAACAACCCCAACAATCTCCCACTTATACTAAAGTAAAACCTTTTAGTATACCAACGCGTCTACAGGAAACCATATGACTTCATCCATGTACAATGTTAACAATCGCACGATCGCAATCGTTAGCAACCATCATACACTTTTTCTCCCACTTATACTCAAAGATTTTACCTTTACCTTGTACCTTTTAGTGGGAGGCTCACTAAGACATGTCAGCCACGTGCTACAGTATACCTGACATGGTGCACTTAGTGAAGGAACCGTCATCGTACATTCCTCTAGTGTTTCTATTTTCTCCACGAAATCGCCTTAATTTAAGGTACTCACTATGTTGTTACCGGCATTTCCAAATCTCTAAAATTCGCCACTGCACTTAGAATCCTTCCAGGGGGTGTAAGAATTCTAGCAAATTTGAGATTACTGCCAATTCACGAAGTCAAGCCCTGAATTATCTAGCTCCCTCTCAGCATTTCACTGCGTGAGAATCTTCAAGATAATTCTGCTTCTTACATGAATCCATAGTAAAAGGTCGATGATGTCGTTTCTAGCTACCATTCGATTATCCGTGTCCACAAACATGATGGACTATATCCGTTACCATGCACACATCACTAACATATATTTGGCTCCTTATGCAACACGCAGGTGTATTGCAAGCTTTGCCAAGACAGTAGTCTATGAAGAGTACTTGAATAATGTTGTACTATCCGCAGATATGTCTAACATTACTCATAACCTTCATTCTAAACCGTTCGGATAATCACCACTTATTGTGTCAGATAATACTTTCACACCTTATTCAAGTGCTAGTAATATTATCACACAATGTACAAGACAACCATTTCAACGTCTTTTGTAGATGAGAGATATACCATTTGTCAACACATTTCATAAAACGAATTTATATGTGTTGTTTGACAAATGAATGCTTTAAATCATTTAACTACACATTTCTATGTGTTTGTCCCGAAACATAGAACCTTTGAGGAAATTCTTCCCTTTTCTCAAATTACATCCATGTTTCCTCATGTATGTCCTCAACGAATATGAGCATACAACTTGCAAGTCTTTTGAGTGTTAAACTCATAGACTAATCAATGATAAGCAACTTCTTTCATCTAACTTATCCTTTACTAGTCAACTTGGTTTGTTCATTATCCAAGAAAACTAGATTTCTTGATGAACAATTTACCATTTTCGAGACATACCCCAAAAAGCTCCCACTGTGACAAGGATCCTAAAATAATCTTGTGCAGATCCTTTTGGTTATCTGTCTTGTACTTCCGGCCTTATGATGTTCCAATCCATAATTTCTTTTTATTCTTGGACGTTAAACAAGAATAAATGATTGTCTTTCCTTGAAAAATAACTACTTGTCCAACTAATTACTAAATCAATCATTGAAATTGCGACACTTCGTGTGCAAATTATCCTTATTTCCGAACAGATTTAACCAATGAAACTTACAATTAGCATTTCCGTGGGAAGGGAAAACGCGATCGCAGCGCGAATGCTAATCAATTCATAATAAATCACAATTAAATCTATGATTAACATGAGTGCTAATCACTTCATTTCAAATAAGGAAAGAAAATAGATTTAGACATAGTGACATAGTATTTTGTTAAAAGACAATATTGAACAAGAAGTACCACATTTATCATAACACATTTTGGAATATCCTTCAAAATTCACAGTTATTACTCCCACTACGAATGATATATCAAAACAACCAGTATTAAAGAAGTAAATCCTTAATACAATGTAAGAAAATAATCATCCATTAATATCCAAAACATATGTATCCTGCCAAAACAAGGCAACCAAATGTGGTAAAAGAGTAATAAACCAGAATCTAGTATCCAAAAACTAAGATAAAACGTAAGATAGAAATCTCGAAGTCTGCTAGACAACTGTATCAACTGAATGTTGCTTGTCGAGCTCAAGAACTTGAAGTCGTCCTACTCTTTCCTTGTAGTCGAACCTACAAAGATTGCAACAAACCACAATTAGTATCCACTAGTTAAATCCGTCCGTGAGGACTAAACTAGTATAATTTGGTTTTTCATGTTACACGAGTCTGACATACCTCCATCTACCTTCAACTTCTTGTTCCTCCTCTGATAAACCTTTATAGTCGGAGGTCTCTCCTTCCTGGCATCATTCACTTCCTGAGCAGGCTGATCGGAGTTCAGCTCATTCACATCGTGAACAAGACTTACAGACTCGGAATCGCCCACTCCCGCCATGGATTGATCAGAGATCAGCTCATTCATATCGTGAACGAGTCCGTCAAAATCAAAATCATCAATCCTCAGTGACTGAAGGTACTCATCAATGATGGACTCGTTGTCCCGGGCCGTAAAATGCCGATTAACATCGACATTCCTAATAGGACGATCTCAGAACTTCCTCTGCGCCTCATAAGCAGTCTACAATATATCAATCCTCTCCGCATCTACCACGAGTAACTCCCCAATGAGAGCCATTGGATCCTCGTGAACGATGTGGGTCGGGACGACCGCTTCTCTGAGAGCCAGGAACCAAGTCGGGAAACATGCAAGTAGAAGCTCGCAAACAGTCTTTCCCGACATAACACCACCATAGAACACGTACATCCGTACAAGGTTTTTAAACCTCATGAGAAATCTCTTTAGGTTAGGGAAATCATCGAAATCCTCGTACCTCAAGAAATCTATCTCTTTCCGTGCCAGGAAACCGAGTAGTCGAAATCGAAAGGAGTCCGGAACACCATCGGAATAAGCTAAACGACAAATCTTCGTGCGAATAGAATCAATAGACATATCTGAAATAAATAACAAGTAAACAACTTATAAGCGCAAATAATTTATGTTATCAATGTTAGAAACCCAATAATAACATTGAACCAACAAACGAGTAGCCCGATACTATTTACAAATAGTCCACTATAGGTGAATGCTATCCATAAAATTATCGACCATGACCGCAATCTATTTTATTTCTTATCCCATCACAAGGACAGTGAAACAAAGAAATAATAACCCGTGCCTCAGGACCCTGCTAATTCGAGAAGTGACCTCTATAGGAGGATTCATCAATAAGCAGCTAAGCTACAACCATATTTTAATATTCCGAAAAATTAATTCTATTAAGAGTAACCCACCCGTTAAGGAGGAATTACCTTTATAAAATCATTTTTCCATATTATCAATTTTGAATTTAACCAATGAACCATAATCAGTGTCTCCTATAGGGAGGAAGACTCATTGTCAACGCGAACACTAATTATTTCATTTTAAATCAAATTATCCTTTTGAAGTCTAAACCAATGAAATCCATAATCAGCATCTCCTATAGGGAGGAAGACTCATCGTCAAAGCGAATGCTAATTACTTCATTTTTAAACGAAATATGGAGGTCCTTTAAATCAATTAACAGATAATCGATTAATTATACCGCTTAGTCTTTTTAAGGGTTTGTGTGACAATCGTAGCACATAGACAATTAAGTCCTATCACATGATTTCTAAGCGCAAGTAATAAAACATGCTCGCATTGAAATCATTAAAACCGGCATGCTATGACCCCTATGCATGTTATTTCTATTACGCAAACAATGAATAGCAACTATAACATGCAAAACATGCTGATCATCTTCATCGCGTAATTTAAATCCATCCATAGCATGCATAATAATTAAAACGAATAAATAGGCTGCCGACCGGGAATAGAAAGCCCTATCTATTACATTTAATTAAAATAAAAACCCCGGAACAAGCTCCGGTCTTTAATCTTCGATTTTGGAAGCCCATCCCGATCTTCAAGTCCACCTTCCAAAAATAGCAAATGCTCGAAATAATTAGGGTGCGGAAAACCCTAATCACCAAAAACGGAAAGCGAATTAATTTCGAACGAACTAGGGTGCAAAAACCCTAGCCGTCGACGATCATGCCTAGGTTTCGGAAAACCCTAGCCGTCGTCAACGTAATGGGCCGAACGTTGTAAAACGTGCAGCCCGTCGTTCGAAATCCGGCCACGCGCCGCCGCCGAGCCACGCGTGTAACACACGCGCCGCCGCGACACACACCGGGGACACCGTCTCGGCTCCACGAAGAGCCTGACGTGGCTGGGTCCGGGCTGGGCTCGTCCGTTGCAGCCCAGCCCGAGCCACTGCTCGTCACCGTCGCCAAAACCGCCGTCGCCTTCGCCGTTATCCGCTGCACAAAGCAGTGCCGCCGCCGCGAGCCACCGCCGGTGGCTGGCACGCCACCGGACGCTCCCACTAGCTCGCCGGCGTCCCCAGCACCACCGGAGGTGCTGGGTTCGAGCCCAGGCAGCCGTGGCTGAGTCCGGCAGCAGCGCGCGCGCAGGGGACAAACCCAACCGCCGCCGCCGCCGTTGATCAACGCCACAACCACCGCCGCCGGTGGTCAGGGGACCACCGGACCTGCTGTCCGCCTCCGTCCGCGCCCCCGTCGCCGTCGAGCCATCGTTGGGCCGCGGGCTTGAGCCCAGCAGCGCACGAGCACGAGAACCCGTTAGGGTTTCGGCCGCCGCTGCTGCAACTCGCTGCCGCAGCCCTCGCCGCGCCGCCGCTGGTGGTCCGGCGCCGTCATGGCTCCGTCCCGACGTCGAACCGGGCGCTGGACCGCCGGGCAGGCCACGGTTCAGGCCCAGCAGCCCGCGCGCGAACCAAAACCCTTAGGGTTTCAGTCGCCGCCGCTGCCTTCACCCGTACCGCCGTCCGCCGCTGGTTCTGCCGCCGCCGCCTCTTGTCTCCGGCTTGCCTGAACCCTAGGGTTCAAATCGACGAGGAGCAGCCGCGCAAAACCGCGACAGATTACGCCTCCCGCCGCCGTGCGCTGGCCGGCGCGCCGCCGCCTGCGGCCGTCGTCGTCTCGTCTCTTGTTCGTCTCGGACCTCGTTCCTCAGCAATTCTTCGATTTACAGCATATAATACAATACAAAAATCGAAAAACACAAGAAAAACGAATCCTATTCTAATCGGCACCTTATTATCTCGCCGATTTAAAAAAAAAATGAACAACGATAAAATTAACGCACATAAATCCCGGACAGCAGCATGCACACATAATCATAATGACTCGAATGCCTGAACATAAAATTCGATTCAACACAGAGCCGATCCAATAACCTCGGGCTCTGATACCACTTGTTGGGAAACGGCTGCTTCAAAGCCGCCCCGACCCAGATCTTGGTTCGGATGTGTTGATTCGATCGTGCACATAAATTCATGCAATGGTTCGAGTACATACCTTACGATTATGGAGACGAAGAATCTGAGTCGTGTCTGATCGATCTACGGTTCTGATCTTCTAGGATGTGATCCCACACCTTGAAATCGAGACTTGGTGGGCGTCTCGAGATCACTGGAACCTCGATCTCCCTTCTCACTCAGACGTGCGGCCACTCTCTCTCTCGCCTAGGGTTTCACGCAGAAACTCTCTTCTCTCACAAATCTCGTGTGATGAGAACTCAAAGGAGGCTAGGGTTTATGATGAGAGACTTGAGTATATATATGTGGTTCATAAATAAGGAGATATGATTCCTTATTTATCTCCAACCATATCTTTGTCATCCCATATTTATTCCTTTCCATAACTTACAAATCTTATTCCTTAATTAATACGGAATTAATAAGAAATTAATCTGTTCAGTTATGCAGCTGTATATCCGAAATTAATTCTAACAAATAGAATTTAATCCTAATTCCAGTAGAAGAATAAATAAATAAATATATACTAAATATATTTATATATGATATGGTAGGATGGCCCAAACAGACCTCGGGAATCGATCTAAATAGTATTATTGAGTCTGGACTCAATAATTGTACTCAGGCCCGGTATATGATATATATTGGATTTATATCCGTTGAATGGATAATAAATATAATTAATTGAGAT
Organism: Thymus mandschuricus; assembly: GCA_029379335.1. NCBI lineage: Eukaryota > Viridiplantae > Streptophyta > Magnoliopsida > Lamiales > Lamiaceae > Thymus > Thymus mandschuricus. The sequence goes on along the minus strand of CM057081.1, from coordinate 2,513,628 downwards.
TTATATCCTGTGGGATTAAATCTAATTATTTATTATTTAGTTATTCACGGATAAGATTAAATCTAATAAGATAAGATTTATTTGATTAAATCTTATGGGGATAAATATCATATATAAATATATTTAGTATATATTTATTTATTTATTCTTCTACTGGAATTAGGATTAAATTCTATTTGTTAGAATTAATTCCGGATATACAGCTGCATAACTGAACAGATTAATTCCTTATTAATTCCGTATTAATTAAGGAATAAGATTTGTAAGTTATGGAAAGGAATAAATATGGGATGGCAAAGATATGGTTGGAGATAAATAAGGAATCATATCTCCTTATTTATGAACCACATATATATACTCAAGTCTCTCATCATAAACCCTAGCCTCCTTTGAGTTCTCATCACACGAGATTTGTGAGAGAAGAGAGTTTCTGCGTGAAACCCTAGGCGAGAGAGAGAGTGGCCGCACGTCTGAGTGAGAAGGGAGATCGAGGTTCCAGTGATCTCGAGACGCCCACCAAGTCTCGATTTCAAGGTGTGAGATCACATCCTAGAAGATCAGAACCGTAGATCGATCAGACACGACTCAGATTCTTCGTCTCCATAATCGTAAGGTATGTACTCGAACCATTGCATGAATTTATGTGCACGATCGAATCAACACATCCGAACCAAGATCTGGGTCGGGGCGGCTTTGAAGCAGCCGTTTCCCAACATATAGTACTCCCTCCGTCCCAGTTCACTTGTCCTCTTTATTTTCGGCACGAGATTTTATGCGTAGTGTTAAATTGAAAAGGTAAGGGGTCCACATCAAAAAGTTAGGGTTAATTTTTGACTTTTAAGGAAAGAGGACAAGTGAAGTGGGACGAAAGGAGTAATTTTTTATAATAAAATTTATTTTAATTTATTTATTACTCCCTCTGTCTCTTCCTAAGAGCATCTCCAACAGTTTTCCCTATTTTCCAGCAGCACTAACACTAAAATAGTGCAGAAACAGTAACTCTTCTCCAATAGTCCACACTAAAATACAGCAGAAAAGAAATATTCCAAAATATCCATTTTCATTTTTTTTTAATAAAATGTAAATATGATTAAAAAAAAAAAAGTTATGGCAATGATAAAAATTTTAACCCATTAAATTAAGATAAAATATGTATATTGTAAATAATTAAAATTACATTTTTAATAAATTATAAATTTACAAAAAAAAAAAAAATATTGAAAAGAACAAAAAAATGAACAAAAAATTTAATACGCACAAAACGAATAAGCATAAATCAAATTAAATTATGAAAAAAATATAAAATTATTACTCATACAACAAAACAAACTAAATCGAAATACTACATCACAAAATAAAAATCACAAATAAAAAAGAGCACAAAATGATGAACACAAAATTATAGTGCAATGAATAGTGTTACTCTATATTTGAGGGAACACTGTTCATTGCACTATAATTACTCTATTTTAGTGCAAACTGTTGGAGCAAAACACTGCACTAAAAGCACTATTCTAGTGCATTGTTGGAGATGATCAAGTGACTCATTTTATTATTATATACCTCACATATAAATAAGCAATGAGTCACTTAGGATGAGACAGAGGGAGTATATATATTTCATCATTATAAGTAAATATAAAAATAATTATTTGATACACGAATATATCGTATATTTAATGGAGGCGAAGAATCTCATCAAAAAATATTATTAGTTGCACGTAAATGTATTTCGAAATACTAATATTTTTATTTCCATGAAGAAATAAAACCAGAGATTTTGCCATTGTCCCTCTCTCTCTCTCTCTCTCTCCACCTCCAAATCGAGAACCCCATTCCCTACCTCTAAATTCCTTCATTTCTCGAATTCCTTCCGTCGTCGGCTCCTCATTCTCATCGCTTTTTTCCTCATAGAAACAACGCCGTTCAGATAGCCTGTTGTTAATACGGACTCCGTTGCATTTGCTGGGAATTTATGCTGTTGTGAATTGTTCGGGGGTTTTACTGTAGGGTTTTTGGAGTGTGGAAGATGACGGCCGTTTGCACGAGGAGTCGAGATTCATAGACGGAAGAATGTCTGGGATAGCGCACAAGGTTAATGTTTGCGGCGGTTCTAATGGAACTGTTCGTCGCAAACCCGTGGTGGCAAAATGTTCCCTTCCGCATCTTTCCTTGGATCTATCTTCAGTCTCAGGCAATGGCTTCTGGTCTAAGCATCATGACGATGTGAGTTACAATCAGCTGCAGAAGGTATGTACGTTCCAGTTTGATAGTGATCTGTGATTGTCATGTAATGGAATTTTGTATCACAGTCATCTAGGTTTCTTCCTTTCCCTTTCTCTGAGTATCATTCGTTAGCTGAACTAGCATTCAATTAATTTGTATGTGTAAAATAGCAAGTTTGCTATCAGTTGCAATTATAATCAAGCTGGATTGTGATATTAGGTTCTTTTTGGTTTTCTTACAGTTTTGGTGTGAGCTAACGATACAAGCCCGACAGAAGCTTATGAGAATTGAAAAACAGACATTTTTTGAGCATGCTCGAAAGAATATATACTGCTCTAGGTGCAATGGCTTGTTGCTTGAAGGTTATTTACAAATTGTTATGTACAGAAATGTGGCAACTTGTGTATTGACAATGAGTGCCAAGATGATGTGGTAGATCCATCCCTCCATCCATGGGGTGGACTAACAACTTCCAAGGATGGGGCATTGACGCTTTTAGAGTGTTATCTTCACTCAAAGTCTTTGAAGGGTGTCCAACATGTAAGTTTCATATTTTGTGTTTACTTTGTAGTTTTTATCTTCGTCAAGAGGAATCCTAGGTTAAGTCCCTTCAATTTGAATCAGGTATTTGACGGTGCACGTGCAAGGGAAAAGGAACGCTTGTTGCTCTATCCCGATGCATGTGGTGGAGGTGGTCGGGGATGGATAAGCCAAGGACTAAAAGAGCATAGTAGAGGGCATGGAACAAGAGAAACTTGTGCTCTTCATACTGCTAGATTGTCAGTTGAGACATTGGTGGACTTTTGGTCCGCCCTTGGAGAGGAGACTCGGCAATCTCTTTTCAGGATGAAAGAGGATGATTTTATTGAAAGGCTCATGTATAGGTGTGCCACCCTGTTTTCCACCCTCATTTTCCTTGTCAATTCACTGCTTGTTGGCTCTCAAAGTCATAATGACTGGAATAGGTCAAACAGTTTCAAACAAATGTAAAGTCATGAAAGGTGTTTATGTCTAATGAAATATGTTTTCTCCTTTAAACATGGACTTATTATAGTTATGTGTTCCCTACTTAATTCTTTGTTTTGAGCACAGTTTAGTTTGAGTTGAATGTAAATGAACATTCTAAATACCTTGTTCGCAGGTTTGACAGCAAAAGGTTTAGTAGAGACTGTCGAAGAAATGTGATTCGTGAATTTAAGGAGCTGAAAGAGCTAAAGCGCATGAGAAAGGATCCTTGTTGTACCAGCTGGTTTTGTGTTGCAGATTCCAACTTCCGATGTGAGGTGCATAATCTGGATCATCTTTTCATTCTTTGGAAATATGAAATCCTGTTGCGACAATACTGCCCAGAAAGATGATGCATCTTCTATGTTTCAACTTTCAGGTTTCTCATGATATGTGTTGGGAACCCCCTGCAGTTTGATTTTGATGATGTTTATCGAAACCACACTTAGGCATATTTTACTTGTTTAGGGTCAAGGCCGATAGATCGACCTGCTACCTGTTAGTGCAGGTCGATGCCCTTTAATGTTTAGAATCAAGTTCGATCCACCCTGTAAGAGAAAGGTCGATGTATCGACCTGCCTCAATTGGATCGAGCTGGATCATCAGCCTGTCTATCGACCTCTCCTATCAAGCTTCCAGCTGGCATTGCCTTAGAAGATTTCAAGAGCTGGATTATCAATCAAGGTCGATACTCCGCCTTCATGGAGCGTCACGACCTGATCCTTGCCACGTCGAGTGCCAGCAAGGACGAATATTCCCAACGGCTAGAAGTGAGTCAGCATCCAACGGCTAGTACCACGTCAGCCCGACTCCAACGGCTAATTTTTCAAAACTGCCTATAAATACTTCAGCCATTTTCGGATTCAAGTACGGGAAACACAAGCTATCAACGCCATATCTCTGCCCAAATCTCTCTCAAAGCTCATATCCATTCAAGTGTTCGAAATCCGATTAGTTTCCCAAACACTTGACAAGAGAGGTTTCCGATTCCGAAAAACACCACAACGACGAAGCGTTCACTGCTGCTTGTCGATTGTTCAAACAACTTCTTCTCCGACTTGTTCGAAGTTAGAAAGCTTATTTTTATTTTCGTCATTATAGAGTTAGTCAAGCTCTGTAAAAGCGTAAGGTTGTTTGTACGTTTTTAGTACGAAGGTTGTAAGGGTCACGACCCAAAACTCGTGTCTAGTTACTCTCAAGTTAGATTGTATCTAGAACTGATACTCAGTCAGTATAAATAAGAGAGAGGTGGATCCAAAAGAAAAGGGATTCTCAGGTCGAGTCGACCTGACGTGGACGTAGGAGGGTTTCTCCGAACCACGCTACATCGCGGTGTTTCTCTCTCTCTTTATTTATTGCACTTACATTTTATTATCTAACTGACGAGCATCAACCTACATTACACGAATCAACCTGATATCCATATTCAGCCTAAGATTTTTCAAAGAGTAATCAACCTCCACCAACTTCCGCATTAACAACAGTTTGATAAATCAAGCTTGATACCATACGAGCTTGATAGATCAAACTGCCTCTGATAAGGTCGACCTTGACAATCGACCTGCAGATCGACCTGAATTTTACAAAAGTCAAAAACGGTTGGTTATTGGTGTATTCCCCCCCTCCCCCATACACCAATTACTCTTTCCCGGGACCAACAATATGGTTCGTGCTGATTGGCATCAAACATTTTTAGATGCGTGTGGAACATATCATCACTTCGAATGGGCAATTGGAACTGGAGAAGGAAAATCTGATATCTTGGAATTTAAAAGTGTTGGATTGAGTTTAAGGGTTCAAGTGAACGGTCTAGATTTAACTGGTCTGAGTGCTTGCTACATAACTCTAAGGGCATGGAAAATGGATGGACAATGCAATGAACTTTGTGTGAAAGCTCATCCTTTACGAGGGCAACAGTGTGTTCATTGCAGGCTCGCTGTTGGTGATGGATATGTAACAATTAAGACAGGGGAAAGTATCATAAGATTCTTTGAGCATGCAGTGGAGGCTGAGGAAGAAGAGGTAAACTTGTTGAATAGAGGAATTGCTCAATGTTTTCTTCTCCAAAACTAGTACATACCACTTAAGCCTATTATTACTTCCATCGTATTGTGAATTATGATTTATCCCTTTGTCACCTTTTCAGGATGACGGTTCCCTGGATAAGGATGAAAATGAGCTTGATGGTGAGTATGCTCGTCGAGTGAAACATGAAAAGAGTCCTGAACTTGCTCGAGAATTTCTACTAGATGCTGCATCTGTCATCTTCAAGGAACAGGCATGTATATTTTTCCTTCCTTCCAATTTATCTTTGATTTATTGATGCAGTGAGAATTCCTTCGAGTTCCCAACACGAATAACCTTCTGACAAATGTTGCAACTATATATGATATCTGGGCAGCAATTAGTTACATCATACATGGCCTACACAAGCATTTTACGGAGCTACCATAATTTGCCCAATTGCCATTCTTATATGCGAGTTTGCATTCTTTAGTGCATGGACTTATTATTATCTCGACAGTTTCCTAACTTATCAGGTGTTCCTGCAGGTTGAGAAGGCTTTTAGAGAAGGAACTGCCCGGCAAAATGCACACAGCATTTTTGTTTGTCTTGCTCTGAAATTGCTGGAAGAGCGCGTGCACGTGGCATGTAAAGAAATCATCACTTTAGAAAAGCAGGTGCATTCATCAGTAATATTTATCTAGTGGCAACTATCTATATACATTGTCTTTTCCCTGAATATGGATTAATTATCGCTTTCGCGTTCAATTTTGTAACAGATGAAACTAGTTGAAGAAGAAGAAAAGGAGAAGCGTGAAGAAGACGAGCGCAGAGAGCGCAAGAGGTCAAAAGAGAGGGAGAAAAAGCTGCGCAGAAAAGAAAGATTAAGAGAGAAAGAAAACAAAGAAAAGGGATATGCTCTTCTCGATACTCCCAACGAGGCAAGACCGTTTATTGATGAGGGGGAAGCAGATGAAGGAATATGGGAATACGAATTTTTAACGGGTTTAAGTTTGGAAAGTGATTAATGGGTGGGTAATGGCTCCATTGACATCCCTAAGAGAGTTAATGCAGAGAGGAAAGAGAGAAAAAGTGCGCGTGTGTCAAAATAAAAGAGAGGAAAGCCGGAAAAAGTGTGTCAAAAAAAAAAAAAAAAAAAAAGGAGGTAGGGAGGGGGAGAGAGCGCGCATGGGACCTTTTGGAAAATATGGGCAGAAATTGTTTTTTTTTGTTTTTTTTTTTGTTTTTTTTTTTAAAATAAATTTCCAAACCTAAAATTAGTTTTTCTATCCCATAATTGGTAAAATAATTTTTGCCTCTTGGATAAAAGACACTATAAGCTCTAAAGAAATTAAAATCTAAAAATAAAAAAAAAAATGATTTTTTAAAAAATCATTTAAGTTTATAAAACAAAATGAAAGTGTACATAATAGAAATTAAAAAAAATAATATAAAGTTATATAATGAAAAATAATACAGTTATACAGTACTCATATTTGGTCAGCAAACCAAACACCCCCAACTCGATCGAATTTCTTGCAATGTGCATTTCCTCAATTTATGTTGAATGATCGTGATTTGGTCGAAAAGACGAGATTTTTTAGAAGGGGGTTGTTTCACATATTTCTAAATGAAATTCATTCAATTTCCTAGGGTTTGGAAAATGGACAAGTGTATTATGCAATGATTTAATTTATACTACTACATGATGCCCTGCTCAGTTCAACGTGTTTGTGGGAATTTAAAAGCATGCGTGCTGCTGCTTCAACTCCAAGCAATCCTTTAATAAACATCTCAATTTCGCATGCTCACTCTATTCATTCTTCATCATCACTCCATGAGTGCATAAATAAGGATCGAGGCAAAAAGTAATACTTCCCCGATCTATGTATATAAGTAAAATTTTATTTGACACGAAAATTAAGAAAAACTTGTTATAATAGTCAGTAATAACATAATAGATATTTCTTTTTAAAAAAAATAAAAAGGAAATTTCATACATGTATAATATTCTATAGTCAAAGGTTGACCCCACCATACAAGTTTAAACCAATCATCTCACAAAGCCATAAATGTAGGGTTATGAATTTTATGTGAATTAATAACAACAATTAATCAGTGTCCTATTTTCAAACAAAATCATGCATTTACTCATTTAACAATTCACCCAAACCATGTGTAGTGTAACTAACGGGAGAGGCTTATGTACAAACGAAAAGCTAAAGTTTGTATACAAACTCATTTAACTGCCCTACACGTGGCATTTGAAATTTGCCCCCTCATGCAACAGTAGTACAAGAAACCACCCATTCTTTTCTGCCGGTTTTGGTTAGATTGGGACCTAGAACCGCCTTTACCCCACCACCAACATTACTTAATATTTTATTTTTTGATTATTTGTAATTTTGTACTACTCTTTCCTTTTACTTTGATTTAACAACGTTTTCTTATTAAGACATTTATTTTCATTTAGTTCATTTATATTTTTAGTCCAACATTCCACGTTAACACTCATTTTATTTCCTTATATCCAACTTATTTTTATATTAATACTATTGATTTTTTGAAATTTTTGAGAACAAACAAAAGGCCAGAAGGGTAATGAATATAAAAATGATTTTTTAATTGATGGGTGTTACCACTAGAATGGAGCATTTAATGTTAAAGAAAATATTTCTGTCAAAAAAAAATGTTAAAGAAAATATTTCATCCTTAAAAATATATTTAGCAGAAAATTACCCTTTAGATATTTGAATTAAAACTTTCCTTGTAGTGATTAACGTTTTGTTCTTTTCTTTAAAGGGTTAAATGCATGTAAATACACAAACTTTACCCCAAATTTCATTTTTAACATGAACTTTGAAAAATTCAATTAAATACACAAACTTTACTTCTTGTTCAATTTTGACACCAAATTCAACTTTCCCCAAATTGAATCTGACATGGCATTTTAAATACCTAATCATTTTATAATTGAATGAGGTGGAAATTTATTAAAATTTTCAATAGATGACATGGCATAAATTATTTAAAAAAATTAAAATTTTGGAAATTCCAAATGCCCTAATTCCGTTCAAGAAACTTCCCATAAACTCTCGGTACCCAAAGCCTCCATTACCGATTTAGTTTCCAACTTCTATAGCACTGATCTACAACTCAACGCTTCAATGGCGACTGAATTATTAAGAATCGCAGACGACCACGAAATCTCCATTCTCCACACAGCGCCATCCGTCTTCAAGAGCGGCGCAACCAAATCTGATGCCATCTCCGTCGAAGGCCGCCGCCGGACGACGACGACGACGTCGTCGAACTCCCCCCTTCCTCCGCCCAACGGAAAAATGGATTCGACAAGGGCGAATCGTCCAACTCGAAAAGCCTTGTCATTTACGACGCCGTTCTCCGCCACTAGTTCACCTGCGAGATCTGCACCGACGAGAAGCCAATCAGCGATTCGTGCCGAATCGCCGGCTGCGACCACAGCTCCTACACGCAGTGCGTAACGAATTAATTTATGGCGAGCTTCTGATGAGATCTTCTCGACCATGTCGGAGGTGATGGCAGCAACCGGAAGTGGGAGAGGGAAAGACAATTTCCAAAATTTTAATTTTTTTTATAATTTATGCCATGTCACCAATAGTAAAATTTTAATAAAATTCCACCTCAATTCAATAATAAATGATTAGGTATTTAAAATACCATGTCAGATTCAATTTGGGGAAAACTGAATTTTGTGTCAAAATTGAACAAGAAGTAAAGTTTGTGTATTTAATTGAATTTTTCAAAGTTCATGTTAAAAATGAAATTTGAGGTAAAGTTTGTGTATTTAACTAGAGGTGGTCAAAAGAACCGGAACCGGCGGTTAAAACCGTAACCGGAACCGGCGGTTCGGAACCGGAAAAGGAACCGGTGGAACCGGCGGTTCGGTTAAGGTTCCTAAGGCTTGGAACCGTAACCGGCGGTTCGGTTCCGGTTCCGGTTCCAAACCGGCGGTTCCAAATTTTGGAACCGTCCAATTTATATAAATTCTATTATTTTTATTTTTTTAAATATAATTTATAAACAAATATAACATTATTTGTTAAACTTCATAAATAATAACTAAATATATATATAATTTGGATTTTTTTCAATTATATAAGTGTTACTCTCAAACACTCATTTGTTATTTCTTCATTGTGAGGTATGTTTATTGTTTTTATAAGAGTATTACACTTTTCAAACTTCTTATTTATTTGATATGTGATATCTAACACATCTCAAACTATGAGAAGAGTTGCATGAGGAACATCTATAAAATTGAAAGAATGTTCAAAGCCTTATGAAATAAAAAAGTTTAAAATTAAAAAATAAATAAATAATTGTCCGATTTTTTCCGGTTAGAACCGGAACCGTAACCGGAACAGCCGATTTCGGAACCGGAACCGTAACCGTGTGTTTGCGGTTCGGTTTCGGTTCCTCCCTCGACGGAACCGGAACCGTGGGCACCTCTACATTTAACCCTTCTTTAAATGAGAAAATCAACTAATGGGTGATTATCTCAATTAAAATACGATATTATATTTGGATGGTGGGGGTAGGAAATTTGTGGGACCATTTTACACTTTTCTGCAGAAAACCATAATGACATTTCAATACCTTCTACTGTAGAATAGGGGGGCAATTTGTTAAAAATAAGCTGTATACACGTGTATGGTGCAGATGAACCGTTTGTATACAAACGTTTGTACACAAGCATTTGCCGTAACTAACATATAAACATAAAACTCCTGCATAACAGAATTTCCCTCTCATAAACTCTCTCTCTCTCTCTCTCTCAAACACATTATTTATATACATATTTTCTATTTGATCTTCTCCAACCAAGTTGGCTGTACTTTATACTTGTATCTATCTATATCCTCCAATGTAAAAAAAAAAAAAGAAAAGAAAAAAAGAAAAAGAAAAGCTTGGCTCCTCCTAATAAAACAACAGAGGAGATAAAATCAATGTGTGTTGTTTCATCTTCTGTAACAACACAATAGTGCTGTAACAGAGGAGATAAAACAGTACTTTCACCGTGTTTAATCTGCACATGTATGTAGTTACCTAAGCTTTCGTGTGCCGTCGCCGGTTCATCTTCACGAGAAGCTCGGCATAGAGGATCTCGTTCCAAGCATCGGGCACCCCGGGGAGGCACCAATGGCTGCAGTCTTGGAAACTCAGAGGCGATCGCCTCTCCTCCTCCGTGTAATGCTGTTTCCTATACACCGACGGATGCCCGTCCTTCCGGTAATCCGTTAACCTAGTTATGTTCATGTAACCTACTGGGGTTTTCATCCCTTTGAAGACCTTCTCAAGAACACTCATCTTGTCTGGATAGTGTGAGAGATAAGCATCGTTCTTGATCGGCTCCGTCTCATTGTCACATTGCCCCCCGGAATTCCACTGCCCTCCACTGATCAAAATCAACAAATTAAAGTAAGCAAGTTATCATCATCAAATTAATGGGGTTCAGATTGGTGGATTAACATAGCAAGCAATGTTACCTGAAATGAGAGGCAGAGTAGCCTCTGAAGAAGACGAGGGACTTTTTTGGATCGACATTGGCATCGACCCATCTTCCCCACGTCGTTATAGCTCTTCGAAAGGCCTCGAGAACATTCAACTCCTTGTAAACATGGCTACCTTCTTGATAGTAGTCCTGCCTGAGAATGATAAAAACATGCACACGAGTACATCAATCAATAGCGTTCAGATCCAGTTTTTTCGCAGAAAATGAATCGATTCACTAATTTAGTAGCAAGGTTATACCCCTTTGAAGTCTTGTCATGAGTCCACCAGTGACCAGTGTTGAACAGGAGTATATCAGCATCTTTATACGTATGAGCAAAGCTGGTGATTAAATCGAGCCTAAGCGTCTCCTTCTTCGTCCCATTCGCACCGGTAACCTCCCATTCTTGGACCAAGAAAGGAGAAACAAAGAATTCTACTGTGCAGTTGTAGTCCTAAATCATTCAACCGGTTGAAAAATCAAGTTAATTACACATATAAACGCAAAACAAGGAAGAAATTGAAGAAAAAATAAACAAATTACTTGAAACAAGAAGGAATAAGAAGGCAGCTTTCGAAAAGATTGGCTCCCAGAAGCTTCAAACACTCTGCTCTGATTTTTCACAGAGTTCTTGAGCACACAAATTAGGGATTCCCACATATTCCGATTTAGGGAATCGCCGACGAACACCAGACGCTTCCCTCTCAGTAATTCCAAGATATGGCTTCCGTTCAACCTGGATTGAACAAGCGATTCATGAATACTGTGATTAAATTAGGTCTAATAGGAAAGGGGGATGAAGCTGTACCTGGGCAGAGTGCACGATTTAGGCTTCCATTTGTACTTGAGGTAGCCATCATCAGGCCTTCCGTTGAGGAAACAGTTGAATTGCTCGTCGATCAACGAACACGAACCAGGTTTGTAGAGTGGGTACGACTCATCCCTCACCCAATTCCCGTCGAACAGATCGCACCCCCACAGATCGTCACCGATTTCCACTTCGTTGCTCCTAATCGACGTCGAATTCCTCGTTACTCCTTTTTTTCCTCCGATTCGAGCAGCGTTCTTCGCCAGGGAGGCGGAATTCGTAGCGATTGCGCTCTGGTTTCTCCGATTAGCGATCGGATTCGAAGAAGAACTGAAATTGGCGGTTGAGTTGGGGAAGAAGTAGTAGACTATGGTGGAGAAACTGGATCTGTAAGAGTAGTCGTTACCGTCGTCGGAGGAGAAGGATGGGGATGAATTAGCGATGAGAGTAATAGTATCGGCGAACCATGGAGAAGGAGGAGGAGAGGAGGAAGAAGGAGCGAAAGCGAGAAAAATGGTAAAGGCGATGGAGAAGAAGATGAGAGCATATGCGCAGGAGACAGTTTTTCTGGTTTTGAAGTTGGTTTTGAGGTGGGAGAAGAGAGTTCCGCCATTGATGGGTGCATACTTGGCTATGTCCGCCATCTAGAGAGAGAGAGAGAGAGAGAGAGAGAGAGAGAGAGAGAGAGGAGTTTGAGCCTGAATGAAATTCATACTGCTTCGCTATTTATACTGCTTCGCAAACTGGGTAACGTAATCACATGCAGGCGCTGCTTATATACATGAGAATGAATCAATAAATATCTTCATAACTTTATCTTTTTTACTGTTTTATTTATTTATTTTTATTACATCTCAAATTCTCAATCAATGAAAGTTTTTTTTTACTTAAATTTAGTTTTTTTTTTTTTTTTTTATAAATCTATATTGACAATAAATTTTCATGATTGTACTACTATCATATCAGTCGTGATTCGTGAATATTTTAAATATGTCTTACAACATATACGAAGTACTATTCCTATGTAAGGGAGAGCGAAACCGAACAAAATTTAAAATCCAGACCGAACCATTGCGAATCAGTTGGTTTGGATCAGTTTAGGGTTCTGATAGGTTGGATTGACTCTAGAGATTTGGTTTTCGGTTCAAACTGATCTTATATTCATATTTTAAAAAATTTAATGTTTTTATGTAATATACATTATTTTAAATTATGTTTTTTTCCCTTCCTTGTTGGAAATTTTAATTCCATTGAAGTATATGTCGGATGTTGTGATTTATATGCTAGTTTGAATTGACTTGAAGTAATTTTTGCTACATGAGTCTGTCACTAATAAAACCAAAACCGAACCAAAGTATTTGGTTTAATTCAGATTGGTTTTTAAAACAATATGGTTTATATTGATTATATTTGAGAGACGTTTTGATTAATCGGTTTTATAGTTTCGGATCGGTTTTGAGCATGGCCATCCGATTGCCGTGCCCTATTCCTACATGAAACACGTAATTAATTACCTGAATTATCTCCTAATTAATCAGATGAGACACTGCTCGCTCTATTAAGCTACACTAATTAATGCAAATTAATATTACAACTCTAAATTCGCTTCTATTTCACTCAATCATTCTACCCTTTTTTTCAAATATATTATTGATATAATTTGATGCATTGTACTTTTACTACTCTTTTAGCGTGTTTAATATATATGTGACGTCTTAATTAATTTATTGTTTCCTTTGATATCGCAAGAAGGTTCTCTACAACGTGAGGCCCGTCTCAACAATATCGGCCACAATTGACGACGGAGCGCAGCCTAATCGTAAGTCGCATTCTCTCTTTAATTAAAATGTCGGGAGTTCAAATTACCTTGGATAAGTGTATATTTTGAGCCAAATGAGCCTTAAGTTTAGACAAGATATGTTAAAGCTCGTGTCAAATGTGTATAGTAAAATGATGCATAAATTAAATTAATTGAGCTGTTTGTATTATAATTTATACATAATATAAATCTCATTTCGCAGTCTTCGGTTTTAACAACAAATATATATATATATATATATATATATTATTTTTCAATTATTACAAATATATACCTTGCCGTATAGAATACTTTGTATCTTAGTATATGTATAAAGAACGAAAATCAATTTCGCAAAAAGAATAAATTTGCTACCGACACAATAAATAATTAAATAAATAAAATTAAGAGTGCTATGAAAACGAAATGAGTTGTCACAATAATTATATAGACTTCGAATACATGAAATTAAATGGTGCATGGGTTAAGTCTTGGTGTCCAAGGTCCCGAATTTAAAGTTCTCGTAATGTGACCTATAAATTTATGTACGTGTGTATTGATCTAGCGGTGTGAGATTAAATTTCGGGATCTAAGATTTCCGATTCGAGTCTTTCGAGATGTAGTCTTTAAATTTGTTAATAATCGTCTAAAAAAAAGAAATAAAATGAATAATAGTGGTGGATGTTATGAATTTGGTGTGATGTGGCTTTCTTCATTGACGTTGCAATAAAAAGCCATATTTATTAGGAGGTCCCCTTGATTTTTATTTTTTATTTTTTGAAAGGGGAGGTCCCCTTGAAATTAATAATACTACTATTTGATGATTATTACAATTCCAATTTCCCATGACTTTGATATCTCCTCCTATTCCCATACAAGAAATTCAATGCCTTTTAGTTGAGTCTAAAAACGAGTTTTTAAATTTTCAATTCAATAGTAAGTAGTTTGTTGTTATTAGTTCCCCCCCCCCCCCCCCCCCCCCCTCAATAATATCGACACTGTATTGGTGGAAGAACGGTTGTTATCTTCTATCCTTACTACACTACGTAAAGTATACCAATTGTGTATCGAAATCAGTTTCCGCTAAGTATTTTCTTTTAATTTCAATTTAATATGATCTACTTCAATATTGTACAACAATGTTTAATAAACATAACTGGAAGTCAGACCGGCGAGGTCCCGGTCTACAATTTTTTGGTCAAAATGGCCAAAATAAAAAAACCTTAAACTGAAACTATGACTGATTCATGGTTCAACCGATTTAACCGTTGCTTGTGTCCGATTCAACCAACTGTGGCTTACATTTCGGCCACAGATCCACAACCAAAATCGTTGACGGACAAATCCGCCACAGAAGTGAATTGCGGAAGCATGTTTTTGTGTCAAATATTTTCCGTCGGTTCATGTTGCTGGCGGATTTTGGGCTTCTGTGGCGGAATTTTCCACCAGGAAAACAGCTTTTTCTTGTAGTGATATAAGTATACAATTATTTTTGGATTATTTTTCAACAAATTAAGTTGGAGCTAAATAAATAAATAACAAACCTTATTTCATCGTGTAAAATTAGACCGAATCATCATTAGATCAAAAAAATTGAAAGATAGATAAAATTGATTAAGAAAACTCGATTTTAGTATACGCTAGATACACAATAACGAGGATAGATACTATTATTATTCGGTTTCAATTCGATCTTAAATTTCAAATCTTCATATACATACATAAATATAGTACTATTAATTATGTATATATAAAGTAGATCTTGAATTATAAATCGGTGGTAATTAAGTATGATTATCTAATGTGTCAATACCCCAAAATAGCCCAAATCAAAATCTAAAGGAAAATTATAGCCCTTCATAAATAAATGATACAATTATAGCCCTCTTTTTAAAATTGGGACAATTATACCCTTATTTATTAAATTAATTCAAAAAAATAGATTAACAAAATAAAAGAAAATACAAAATTCAATTATCAGCCCTAATTGGGCCCATTCGCAACCCACCCCCCGCACCCCCTCCTCCATCGACGATCGACGCCGCCCCTCCTCCTTCGCCGGCGCCGCCGCTCCTCCATCGCCGGCGCCGCCTTCTCAATCCTCCGTTGCCGACAGTGAAGCCCCCCCTCCCCCCTCTCATCTGCTCCTTCAATCGACGATCGACGCCGACAGTGAATCCCCCGCACCCCCTCCTCCATCGACGATCGACGCCACCCCTCCTCCATCGCCGGCGCCGCCGCTTCTCCATCGCCGGCGCCGCCTTCAATTCTCTTCTTCTTCTTCTTCTTCTTCTGCTGCTACTTATTGCTTCGACCTCCTCTGCTTCTCCTCCAATATGAGCACACAGACCTATATTGGTCGTGATCGTGGATAAAGTGGTCATGGTCGTGTGTAATATGGTCGTGGTCGTGTGTGATTTGGTCGTGTGAGTATTTTTTTAATCTAAATATCACAATTTGGTCGTGTGAGTGTGATCATATTGGTCGTGTGAGTGTAAATTTGGTCGTGATCGTGAATAAAGTGGTCGTGAGTGGTCGTGGTCGTGTGTAATATGGTCGTGCTCGTGTGTGATTTGGTCGTGTATTTTCTTTATCTAAATATCACAAGATCAAAACTGAGGAAAATATATAACAATTGGTCGTGTGAGTGTGATCATATTGGTCGTGTGAGTGTGTAAATTTGGTCGTGTAAGTGAATAAAGTAGTCGTGAGTGGTCATGTGAGTGTGTAAATTTGGTAGTGATAGTGAATAAAGTAGTCGTGAGTGGTCGTGTGAGTGTGATCATATTGGTCGTGTGAGTGTAAATTTGGTCGTGATCGTGGATAATGTGGTCGTGAGTGGTCGTGGTCGTGTGTGATATGGTCGTGGTCGTGTGTAATTTGGTCGTGTGAGTGTTAAACCATAACAAGCTATAGAGATGATCTTGCCGGAATATGTCGCCGGAAACTGGACGAATAACTATGTTTCGAAGCTTGTATCATTCATAAACCTCCCAATGGCACTTTATCCTCGTTTGTTACACCAATTCTAAATCGAATTTTCAGAAATTAAGAATTTTCCTTTGATTTTTATCAATAACTTGGTTGTAATACCTTGCCGGATTCGTCGCCGTCCGTTGCCGGAGTAGTCGCCGTCGCCGTCACTTTCCGGTGCCGTCGCAGTCCCTTGCCGGCGCTGCCGATGCGAGCTTGCCGGAAAAGTATCTATCAAGCTTCTATCAAGCTTCTTCTTTCTTCTCCGTTCCCTTTTTTTATTTTTATTTTTCCTTTTTTTCTTTTTTTGTCTTTAAATAAATTATTAAGGGCATAATTGTCCTAAATTGAAAAAGAGGGCTACATTTGTACCATTTAGTTATGTAGGGCTATTTTTTTCCTTTACTTATCATTTTGGGCTATTTTGGCCCTCCCCTCTTATGTAATGATAATATGTATACGTGCATCGATCTACCAAGGAAGAATTGACCATTTATATTTATTTTAATTGTACTTTTGTTGCCACGACAAGTTGTGTAAAGAAGAAGGTAATTGCGTTGAATTTTGACGTTACGTGTTACTATTAAAAGACGATGTAAGATTACAATTTAATTATTAATTCAAAGAAATAAAAGGAAGAAGAAGAAGAAGTACGAGGTATAAAGTTTGAACGAATTAAGGAGCATCTCACTTGGTATTGGAGTGTGATTTTCGGCACTGATGTTCATCATTTTCTTACAAGTCACACCAAAGAGGTAATACTCGATAAATCAACGTCTCTTTGTAATAATCTACAAACCATCGAAAATGGAACATATTAGAGTGATATGATATGACCAAACTATTAATAAATCAAAGATTTTATCATTTGGGCTGTTGATAGTTTAAATATCGTAGGCGATGTCGTGTTTTGAATTTTACATTTTTGACCTACGTTTATAATCATTTCGTTATGTCCAACGTGACATACTTCTTAAATACAGTATATGTTTTTTCCCGTTTCCGTTTTCAATTTCGCTATTGGAGAAGTTTGCCTTTGTACGTAGTGAATGGATCGATATGAATAGCTCGTGAAAAGTGAAACTGCAGATTATCAAATTAATTTATGACAAATTTATTTTTACATTTATGTTGGGTATTTATGATATAAGTGTTCATTAATTTTGGTTAATTTATGGCCAACGTACTACGCATTGATTTCTTCAGCTATTGGTTATGAATGTGATGGATACAATAGTCTTTTTATAGGAGTATTTAATTATTATTAATAATGCATTCGATCCGAATCAAATTCATCCGTTTAATTAACATCTCTATATCGATGATATTCGGCTATATACGTTGCGAAAATAAGTAATAAAAATAGTATTAATTATACTTCGAAAACAAAATTCAATTTACGATAACTCTTGACTCATTTCTTTTCGACACACAATTAATTGAACTAATTGAACTAATTGTGTGGTTGAAACGACATTCCGGGGGAACACAACCACCCCTTAGCCTGTGGTTGTGGGTGTTTGGGAAAATGCATGCCTTTTTGAATTTCCCCAAACCCCATCGCCAAAAAAATTAGACAGAAAGTATCTTTCGATATTCATTTGCTTGAGATATCTTTCTGTCTCCAGCCCTCCACTTTCGTCTTAATTTTTCGTCTTCATCTTAATTAGAGGTTAATAATTTTCTTCATTTTCTCTCTCTATATTAATTAGTATGGAATTAATTGTGTACATGTTGATATTTGCAGGATTAATATTAATCTTGATTGTAGAATCATAATCAACCGATCGTGTGTGTATATATAAATAGTAATTAATTGATTGATAAATTAAGAAATGTTGTGTTGTGGTGGAAGTGAAGAAGAAGCCATCGCCGGCCCTCCACCTACACACACCGCCCCCGTTAAGGCCGCCGGCAATGGCTACCCCGGCAACGGTGGAGGTACGTACAACACTCGCATGCCTTTATCGTACCTCCTTTATTATTATTATTTTTTTTTCTCTACCTAATGAATTACGATTTTTGGGTTTTCAATTTTATGATTCATCTAACCAACCGAATTAGAATCGTAATATCTTTAACTTTAATTTTATTATCATTTAGAAACATAGAAAAAAACTAATAAAATAATTATATATAATTATATACTAGTTGAATCGTATGTTATCAATTAGTAGTACCATATATTAATTAGTCAATCGAAATTATAGAAAATAAATAAATAATCGAAATCGGAACAGAGGACACGATACAACACAATTAATAAGTTGTCTATGTTCTAATAAAAAAATGTTTGTCTATATTTGTTTTTACAATATAAACTTACGTACATACATACAGGTGGTGGCGGAGGTGATCGAGGAGAGGGAAGGGGCGGAGGAAGAGGCGGCGGGCCTAAGAAGGCGACGCTGCCCATCGAACTACCCGCATTGTCGCTTAACGAGCTCAACAGATTGACCGGCAACTTCGGATCAAAATCATTGATCGGAGAGGGGTCGTACGGTAGAGTTTACTATGCAACGCTGAGCGACGGTCAAAGCGCCGCCATCAAGAAGCTGGACACCAGCAGCGGCGGTGGTGGCGACGACAGCGAAGAGGAGTTCCGGAGCCAGCTGTCGACGGTGTCGAGGTTGAAGAACGAGCAGTTTGTGTCCTTGCTTGGATATTGCCTTGAAGGCAACAATCGAATCTTGGCGTACGAATATGCGGCCATGGGGTCGCTACACGACGTCCTCCACGGCAGGAAGGGGGTGCAGGGCGCGGAGCCCGGCCCCCTCCTGACGTGGCACCAGAGGGTTAAGATCGCCTATGGCGCAGCCAAGGGGCTGGAGTTTCTCCACGAGAAATGTCAGCCCTCCATCGTCCATCGGGACATCCGGTCGAGCAACGTCCTCCTCTTCGACGACTTCCAGGCTAAGATTGCTGACTTCAGCCTGACCAACCAGACATCGGACACGGCCGCCCGCCTCCACTCCACCAGGGTGCTCGGGACGTTCGGGTACCATGCCCCCGAGTACGCCATGACGGGCGTCATTACCCAGAAGAGCGACGTTTACAGCTTTGGAGTCGTGCTTCTAGAACTCTTGACCGGGAGGAAGCCCGTGGACCACACCATGCCCAAGGGACAACAAAGTTTGGTCACTTGGGTACGTAATAACTCATGCATGCATGCATGCATATTTCACACTATTACCCTCTCTAATCTTTTATACTCAACAATAAACTATTTGTATTGCATGCAGGCAACCCCAAGATTGAGTGAAGACAAAGTGAAACAATGCATAGATCCAAAGCTGAAAGACGACTATCCCCCGAAGGCGATGGCAAAGATGGCGGCGGTGGCAGCGCTGTGTGTGCAGTACGAAAGCGACTTCAGACCGAACATGACCATCGTCGTCAAGGCTTTGCACCCACTTCTCAACGCATCCAAGCCCGCTGCCGCCGCCGCCGCCGACTAACCAACTCATCGATCATGATCATCCATTGCATCAAATTAATCCACTAACAACAACAACTTCAACTTCTACTACTACTTAATTCCTATGTCCCAATCAACATCACATCATATCCAAACCCCATTTTTGTATCATATCCATCTTCATAAAGTAATTCTTAGCTAGCTAGCTAGTCTTCTCTCTGAGATATTGTTGATGTGTAACCATTTTGCTAGCTCTTCGCAACTAATTAGAGATCTTCTACACAATGCATGATGATCATACCAGATTATCAAACATGCATGTTGTAACGTTGTGGCCATAATTAATTCCATTTCATTTATCATGTTTCTCATAATCTCATTCTTCTTCTCATTATTTTGTAGTATATATTATATGTATTCAGTTCGGATGATCTATTGTATTCGTAGATAATTGACACGTGACATAGTCAATGATTATGATTTAAGATATAAATAAGGAAAATATATACCTAACCATTTGAAGTTAATTTCAAAATCCTATAATTTGTCATGTGCCAATTATCTACGAATGTAATAGAGGACATCGCACAGATAGACAATAAGAGATCTCATTCGATATATATCATACAAACTATAAATTAATTACTAAACTCAAGTTAATTAAAATAAATCATAGTACTAACACTACAAAAAAAATGCTCAATTTCCGACGGAATTTTATTCCGTTGTCTTTTCCCGACAGATTCCGACACTAGTCTATTCCGCTGCTAGAGTTTAGGAAAAGATAAACTCGGGATACGGTCGGTACCTCAAACTCGAATCGAATCCTCTATTACAATTACATATGATTGTCACGTGTCAAATATAAATTATAAAATCATTAATAAAAAGAAATCATGAATAAAAATATTAGTTCAGATAATTTTAACACATGTCAATAATCCGTCATTGTAATAAATAGTGCAACACGAGAATGCAATAAACTATTTGATTAGTATCGAACATGGGATTGAGGAAAAGGTTAAAATATACTCCTAAATGATAATCGTGGCCCTTTAGGGGCTCTTTGGTAGCTTGGTTAGAATTAACCAAGTTAAATTTGTAGTAAGATAATAGTGCAAAGTTGATAAGATAGGCATGGAAGATTACTATTTGGTAGATATGATTACAATTCAAGATAATATATTTGATCATTTGGTAGCAATGGATTCACTAGATTAAAATCTTGAATTACCTTTCGTCATTAATAACATAACTAAATTATTAAAAAAAACCATGATGACTATTCCATAACCTAGTTTAGGGGTGAGAAATTTGGGTTCAAATTCGGGTCGGTTATTGAATTACTAGAATTATCAGGTATCCGAAAAAATGTTATTTTTAGTAATTAAATTAATTATTTAAAAGTAGTAAAAATTGTAAATATAATACTTTACAATTAGATTCAATCAATTAATGCACTTGTGATATAATTTGATTATTTGTATTTTAAAAAAATTTTAAACCTTATAAGATGAGTAAAATTACAGATACACCGTATCAATAAACTTGTAATATAAAATTCTAAATTTGTTCAATAAAAAATGATATTTTTTAATTATACAATAAAATTAAAAATTAATGAACAATAAATTAAAAATATTTGTCAACTAATCCATTAGTCAAATCTATATATACATTTTTATGAAAAATTCAAAACCTAATTATTTAAATAGAAAAAATGTTATTTGAAAATATAATTAAAAATTAGAGGGGAAAAATAAAATACCCAATATGGTATAAGAAAATCAAATTAAGGACACACATTTAAAAAACACAAAAAATACCCATTTTTGATGCGAAAGGACACAACTACCCTTACTAATAGACTTTGACTTTTACTAGTCAACACCACTCTTCTCTCCTCCCCCTCCTTCTCCCTTTTCCACGTGTCTCTTCTCTCCTCATTATTTTTCCTTTTTAAAAAAAAAAATATATATTTTCGAGTTTTCGAATTTCAGTTTTTTTTTTTTTTTTTTTTTTTTTTTTTTTTTTTTTTTTTTTTTCAGACTACTGTAGTTGTGATATTCGTATAACTTTAAGGAGGTACGAAATATAAAGAATTCGTACCGGTTATATATAAGAATTACGAAATACATATTTGAGTATGCAATTATGCAGTTATTGGTACGAATACATTCACTTCGTACTAAAGCAACTATGTATTGGTACGAATAAGATTCACTTCGTACTAAATCAACTATGTATTGGTACGAAATAGATTCACTTCGTACTAAAGTCTACTGAGGAATTAAACCCTGAAACTAAAAATTAAACCTTAAAAAACATTTTAATATTAACAAAATCTGTGCAATACATAACCAATACTCGCTCCGTTCCGCGCCCATTTGACCTATAGAGTGAATAGATGTGAGGTATAAAATAATAGAGCAGACCAAATAGAGTGGAACGGAGGGAGTGTAAACAAACTTCATTGTTTATAATAAAAATCACAGCACATGCAGCACGAACTAGATCATTTCGAACCAGCAAATCTTAAAAAACACTTTAATACTAACAAAATTTGTGCAATACATACCCAATATGAACAAACTTCATAGTTTATAACAAAAAATACAACATATGCAGTACGAATTAGATCATTTCGAACCAGCAAATCTTAAAAATTAAAACACTTTAATACTAACAAAATCTGTGCAATACATAACCAATATGAACAAACTTCATAGTTTATAACAAAAAAAACAACATATGCAGTACGAATTAGATCATTTCGAACCAGCAAGTCTTAAAAAACACTTTAATACTAACAACATTTGTTCAAAACATAACATATGAACAAACTTCACAAATTTTAACCAAAACACAACACGTGCAGTACGAATTTGATCATTTCGAACCCAAAAATCTGAAAAAAACGGTACAATATTAACAAAATCTGTGCAAAACAGAACCAATATCAACATATTTCACAGATTTTAACCAAAACACAGCATATTCAGTATATAGAGATCATTTTGAACAATAAAAATCTGAAAAAACACTCCAATATTAACAAAATCAGTTCAAAATAGAACCAATACCAACATATTTCACAAATTTTAACCAAAATCAGTGCAACATGTTTCACCAAAAAGTGTTTGCAATAGAACAAAATCCTATCGTAGCACTAGCAAGTAAAACCCAATGTCGAATCTCGAAGGAAAACTTAACAGGGCGATCAATTATGTAGTAAACCTAATCTAGCCTAAAACTAAGAAAGCAAGTAAATAATATTTTGGGTTTTTGATTTTAAATCCTAGGCAAGAAAATAAATCAAAGCAATAAATCAAAGCAAATAAATCTAATCTAGAAAGCTGGAAATTAATTTAAGAATTAAACTAAAGAAAACAATAAATCTACCTAGGCAAAAATCGAAAGGAAAGCAATAAAGAAAGCAACGAAAGAAAAGAAAACGAATCTAGACATAATTAAACTAAATCTGAAAATCTGGAAATTAAATAAATAAATCTAACTCTAAGAACTTTGAAAACGAGCGAATTGAAAACGAAAGAAAAACGAATCTAAACTAGACTTTGAAAACCGAACGAACGAAATTAAACTAAGGAAATTAAACGAGGCAATAAAGAAATCGAATCTAGAACTAAGCAAGTAATTAAAGCAATTAAACGAAAGCAATAAAATAACTTACGAAAATAACGAAGAACGAAGAACTTGAATTAAACTGCAACGAACTACGAATCCGGATTCGAACTAAAGAAAGCAATAAAAACTAAAGCTAGAGTATTTAGAACTGAAAAACTAAGGTAAAAGCTTGTCATAATTCGTGCCCTAATGGCATATATATACTAAGGTAAGAGTTTGATCCAAACTAGGAAACAATAAGAAAAACACGCCACATGGAGCGAGCGCTCCAAAGGGAAGGAGAGGGCGCTCCATATCGGCTGCGCAAAATCTGCTTGAATTTATGAACTGGAGCGGGCGCTCCATCCTCCTGGAGCGGGCGCTCCGACGAGGCCATGCAAATCCTTCTTGAATACTGTTCATGGAGCGGGCGCTCCACACCTTTGGAGCGAGCGCTCCATCTGCTCCGCGCTGAATATCCAGTTTTTGCACTCCTTTTTCTTCCTTTTCTCGTTCTTTCTCCTTCTTTCGGCTCCCATGATCCCTAACAAGTAAAATACTCGAAACACCCAAATCATAGCTATATAGACACAAAACGACTCAAAAACGACACAAAAACAAATAATAAATAACGACTAAAACCTAACAAAATGACACCAAACACAACACATAGTAAAATCAGTGCGAAAAACAAATTAATGTTAAATCGGTACGAAATATGGTTATTCGTAACAATATATAGTTAAGGAAGTACGAAATAAACAAGTCGTTACATTAATAATGACACAAACGGGTACGAACTAATATATTCGTACTATCAATCAAAAGTAATTCAAAATCAGGCACACATGGAGAATTCCACAATTTACAAAAAATATTCAATCAATAAACGATTTTACTATTGTTTTCGTAAGGTTTTACGGCCCATTTAAACTCATCCAACCGTACGATAATATAATATACATTACCAACAAGCTCGATTTCAAAAATCACCTTGTTTGGAGCACAAACATTCATTCAGAGATTTCATCGAACACCTGGAGTGCACAGAAAATCTGCCTCTTCCTTACCTTAAAACCAGCCATTGAGGCATTTCATCGAACATATGTTGTGCGCCTCAACAACTGAGTTTTCACCCCAAATCCCAATTTCCACCTTCTAATCAACAAGCAATAACGATTGGTTAATCGAACACCTCAACTAAAATCTCAAACCTAGGTCTAGCAATAACGATTGGTTGAGGTCGAATTCGAATAAACGATTATAGAATCTACTATAGTCCTAGAAAGCACAACCGAGAGCTGAAGGTGAAGGGAGAGGGAAAGTTTACCCGATTCTGCGAGTGCCACCGGTGACTAGGGCGGTCATTCCGGCCAACGACCACCTCGGATTGCTAACCCCAATTCCCACAGCAACTTCAGTTTGCTCTAAATCACTTCACTCAAGCCATATACAAACGCAATTCAACAATATAACAGAGATAACATTCGAAAATTTTGTTTGAGAATCGGAGCGTCGCCGGTGGAGGATTCCGCCGACCAGATCTCGATGAAGTCGTCGGGGCGGAGGACGATGGCATCGTAGTTGCTGCCTCCGCCGTAGTTCTCTTCCTCCTCCCCCGCGAACAGATCCACCTCCGCGTTCGCTTCCTCCTCCTCCGCCGTCGCCATCCGCTTCCTCTCCCGCCGCCGCCGTCGTTCGCTTCTTCCTCCACCGCTGCCGCCGTCGTTCACATATAGGATAGAGTTTAGAGAGAGAAATAGAGAGAGAACGAGGGACCGCGAAATGAGAGCGCGAAATTGAGATAGAGAAAAATAGGTTTTAACGAAAAATTGAGGGTATTTGTGTCCTTTCGCATCAATTTTGGGTATAATTTGAGTTTTTTAAGTGAGTGTCCTTATATTGATTTTGTTATCCCATTTGGGGTAGTTTATTATATTAACTCTAAAAATTATATACATAAACCAGAAATTAGAAAATGATTTTTTCTTTGAAAAAAGTAATATTTTAAATCAAATCCGGGTGTTCTGGTAAACTTTGTATAATATTATGGTTATACTATTCAATTTTGTAAAAATATCATAGGGGTTGTATGAGTTGAAGGGGAATAGTAAATTATGGTCAAGCCATGCTAATTTTATGGTCCCGTAAGTTATCTAACATAACTACCAAATGACTAGTTAAGACAAGATTAGTAATCAATCTTGAAAAATCAGAGGTTACTTTTAGCAAAGGGGTGCCAGCTGATATTAAGGAAGCAATCTCGTCTAGTACGGGGATAAAGTTTGTCCAGAACATTGCTATCTACTTGGGACTCCCAGCTTGGGTTAGTAGGTCCAAAAGATGTTTATTTAAGGCTATAGAAGATTGAGTGGCGCGAAAGCTTAAAGATTGGAAGTTGAAGTCTCTATCTATAGCCGGGAATTTGGTACTAATCAAGTCCATCGCCCAAGCCATCCCATCTTACTTGATGAGTTGTTTTCTGCTGCCGGAGGGAACTTGCCACAATCTTAGTTCCCTTGTGGCCAAATTTTGGTGGGGCCTCTGGTAACACCATCCATTGGAGTTCGTGGGATAATCTCTGCAAACCTAAAAGATATGGCGGTCTTGGCTTGAGAGACTTCGTTAGTTTCAATAGAGCGATGCTTGCTAAACAAAGCTGGAGGTTATTAAATTCTCCTAACACTTTGCTCGCTCGATCGCTGCAAGCACAGTACTTCCAAAGGTCGTCTATCTTGGATGCAAAAATTGGATATAGACCAAGCTACGCTTGGCGAAGCATCATCGCGGGACGCGAGATCATTTTAAAAGGGTACAGGTGGAACATACGTATTGGGAATTCTGTTAAAATTTGGACAGACCCTTGGAATGTCCCGTCTTTTAGAGCTACAAAACCTGATGATGCCCCCTCTCACATTTCCAAAGTCTCGGACCTCATCTTGCCGATTCTCAACTCATTAATTCCTTATTTCCTCCCGAGGTTGGACAAAATATTCTGGAAATTCCCATTATTAGTTCAGAGGAGGAAGACTACATAATGTGAGATTTTACCAAAGACGGTGCTTATACAACCCGTTCAGGCTACTGGGTGGCGAAGAGCTTGAAAGATGTTGCATCATCGAAGCCCTCGACGTCTACTCATCAGCCTGCACACTGGAATTGGATCTGGAAAATGGTAGTCCCACCGAAAATTCAGCTCTTCATGTGGCGGTGCATGAAACAGATTATTCCTACTTGCTCTGCTCTTGCTAGAAGAGGCTCTTCCATTGACCTTGTGTGTCAAAGATGTGGATCAGACATTGAGACAGGCGAGCATGTTTTTAGAGATTGTGAGTGGGCATCCTTTTTTTGGCAAGCTTGCATTCTTAGGCTTAGCATCCCTGCTGCAGCCCGTAATGTCTCTCTCCCGGACTGGATCTTGGCGGTGATTGAGAAGAAGGACCCTCAGTTTATCCACCTCTTTGCTTGTCACATGTGGATTATGTGGCGTGCTCGTGATTCCTTACTTTTTGATCGTAGGATTTTGGACCACAACACTTGCTTCCGTATTGCTTTCTCCACCTGTCAAGAGTTTGCGTCAAGCCACACTCACCACCATCTCGATGCGAGGAATATGCATCAGCAGGAACCTTGGCGTAAACCCCCACCGGGGATCCTTAAAATGAACTTTGATGCTTCGATTTTGAAAGGCACAGGGGCTGGTCTTGGGGGCATTTTTCGGGACGAATTCGGCAACGGCATGCTTGCTTTTGCTATGAAAAACGAGGTGTGCACAAATGTTGCTATTGCTGAAGCTCTTGCATGCCGTGAGGGTATTTTGATTGCTGTTGAGCAGAATTTTCGGAGCATTATCATTGAATCAGATTGCTTGGAGCTGGTACACGAAATGAAGAAATCAACTCACCCCCCATCTTACTTCGGGAACGTCGTTGTGTCAATTCAGGCATCCCTCTGCGAGCTGGAAACGGTAGAATTTAGATGGGTCAGAAGGTCTTCTAATGTGCTTGCACATAAACTCTCGCGATTTGCATTTGATGTTTCGTGCCCTTTTAGGTTTCTGGGCCCTATACCTCCCCAGTTCCATGATGTTGTACGCTCTGAAGCTATGCTTTCTTAATTCTTTATGAAAGCCCCTTTTATCCTCAAAAAAATAATAATAATAATAATAATAATAATAATAATAATAATAATAATAATAATAATAATAATAATTAATCTTGGGCTGAACTAGGCTACCAAAGAGGCCCTTAGGGTATTTTTGGTAGGATGTATGAGGTAACATAAGACAATTAATCTAATTTATTTGGTGTTTGTTAGGATTGATAATAAATCTTGAAAGCCCAATATTAAATGAAGGCTAGACACTAATTTTGTTTTTTTTTTCACTATTTTCTTATAACTATACAGTAAAACCTCTATAAATTAATAACCTTGAGACTATAGAATTTTATTAATTTAGAGAGATATTTTTTAAATTAAGCAAATTTAGTACATATGTATAAAATAAATAAATAAATTCATATATGTTTCATTGATTATATCATTTATCAACAAAATCCCTAAAACTAATTAAATATAATTATATATAACTAGTACTCGTCCACGCGCGATGCGCGATAACGTGAGTTACGAATACTCGCCCACGTGCGATGCGCAACACCGTAAGTTACGAATATTTAATAAGAGCAGCGAAACCAAACGTAAACATACACACACTAAGAGCAGGCAAATATAATGTTAGTGCACTACAACAACATAATATGTTACTTCCTCTGTCTCGCGATTCATGACCCCTTTTCTTATCGAGCCGTCTCACGATTCTTGACCCCTTTCCATTTTGGGAAATAATTAACTTTCTAACTATACAATTAGTTACCCTTATTACAATTAAGTTTTTATTATTTTAGAATTATAAATTCAATTTAAAAAAAAAAAAAAAAAAAAAAAAAAAAAAAAAAAAAAAAAAAAAAATATCCCACCCACCTATCTCTACCCCCCATTTTCCCATCACATTAATTCTATTTTCATCTACACCCATCCCATTTATTTTCCATTCCACTCTCTCCACCCCCAATTCTCTGTCGAGAACCCTAATTTCTCGATTCTCCTTCTGTAAAAAAATGGAACCACCATCGGAATGGGTCTCAACCCGCAACCGGTCCGCCGCAGTGAATCGCCGCCTCGGCGCCAGTCCAATCCTCCACCAAACTCTGACGTCGCTGTGCGCCGATCCTCTTCCGAGCCGTTGCCACCGCCGCCTCGGCGCCGAGCTCCGCTTCCTGACTCTCTCCCCGCCTCCGCTTCCGGATTTCTTCCTCTTTCTTCTCCCGCAGGGCATTCTCTGCAACTCCGAGAAGCGCCGCCCAGCGGCTGTCCCGCACCTTCACTTCCTCCTCCTTCGCTTCCACACCGGCGCCGATTTTCGCAGCTCTCGTCTCGACATTGAAATTCAACTCGCGTTCGTCAGAGGAATCCGCCTTCTTCGCGGAATCATCAGTAGCAACGTCCGCCGCCGCCGGCGGCAACGGCAGGGTTTCTGATCCGTTTCCGCCGCCTTCCTCCGCCGCTACCTCACACTCAGCAGCCTCGGGGGGAGCAACGTTCAAGTCGAAATTCAACAATCCCCTCCTCTCCAATTTCCTCACGACCAGACCTCCGCCTTCCACCCCTTCACCACTGCGGCTAACAGGCTGCGAATTCGGCGGCGTTGAAATCCCCACCCTCCCTCGACGCCATTGACGACGAATTGATTTCAATTATCAATCAACCTACAAAAATCTAACGCTCCTAAAATTCCTCCGATTCTTCAGTTCATCGCTCGACTGATCCTATTCAGATCGCCGGGATTGTTGCAGTGATTTTGACAGAGAAGAGAGAGAGAGAGGGGCGAGGGATGAGAGAGAGAGAAGCAGAGAAAACACACCCGATTTTATTTTTTTGTGTTCACACTATTACTTGTACTATTTAGGTTTAGTACCCCTGCACTTTTCATTTATTGCAAAATTGACCCCGAAATCAATTCTAAATCAATAACTGCAAATACTGTAATCTCTTTATATATATATAGATATCAATTCATTGTATACAGTCAACTATTA
This sequence comes from Thymus mandschuricus, assembly GCA_029379335.1. NCBI lineage: Eukaryota > Viridiplantae > Streptophyta > Magnoliopsida > Lamiales > Lamiaceae > Thymus > Thymus mandschuricus. The sequence continues at coordinate 2,484,141 of CM057081.1, read as the reverse complement.
TATTTCTTGATGCATGTAGTAAGTTATTGAAATTACTTGAATATACATGTTTACATTAGTCCGTTGCACTTAAATAACTATTATAACCAATTAAATATATACATGCATGATGAGTGAAACATATATATAAATCTCAGTATATAAATAAAATCATTTATAACACTCGATCATGTCTTCTCATCAAAAAGGCATTGCAAAATCATCTACGAATGATCAAACGCGTACAACATTATGTGAGTATAAGAGAGATCATCTTATGTGCACTCAAAAAAATTTATAAGTTGATGAAAATTATCGTTTGAAAGTTAGTTAAGGTACAAAGACCATAATATTTTAAATTTAAGAAAAATCAAGTAACAATATGTTCATATTGTAGCAAATTACCAAAATATTTATAATTGTAATATTTATGAATTATTAATTTAGAGTTTTGATGGGACCTAATATTTATAAAGGGATTTTCTGAAAAGTTATAATTTTATTATCTTATCGAATTTGATGATTTTTTACAAAGGCTCGAGTCGGGACCAGAAAGATTTTATTATTTTAAAGAGGTTATTAATTTATAGAGTATTAATTTATAGAGGTTTTACTGTATATCTAACCCATTACCCTTAGATAACAAACAGTAACACCGATTATTTCTGTATTTTACCTATTTGCCCTTCCATAATAATACTCCATCCGTCCCTTTATAGACGTTACATTTCTTTTAGGGCACGAAAATTAAGAAATTGTGGATTTGTGTGTTAAAGTGAAAAGTGCATATGCAAAAAGTACTTTTCCTTTAGTAATTTTTTACCGAATAAGGAAACGGAGCATCTTTCGCGGAACGTACAAAAAAAGAATACGTAACGTCTATAAAGACGGAGGGAGTAAATCACAAATTCTGAGGCACATTGAATTCTAAACCCCCAACCACCCCTCCCAAATCCACCTGGCAGCATATAAGCAACTGATGACCGATTTATAATATAAAATCTAAAAACTACTAATAATCGTTGATCAATAGTATGGTTGAGATTAAAACAAATTGGTGCATTTAAAAATTAAATTCGTCCACTAAGAGGGACAAAAACGTCCGGATAAAATAATTAAAAAGTAGGAAATATTCCACTTTCCATATTAATAGGGAATTTCCATGTTATAGACCCATTCCGGTAGTCTATATCCTGACCCCCCTGCGGCATTGCCTCCCAATGCCACATCAGCCCCTTTATTTTATTCTAACATCCACCTTTGCTATTTCCAGTTTCTTTTTGTTTTATGAAAATTAACTTTATACTACTTTTTACTTATTTTTAATTAATTCAGTAGATATATTTATTTATAATGTAATTTCATTATTTCATTATATTTATTTATAAGTGTGAAATTATAAATTTAACATATATTAATGGGACGAAAGATATACACTTTATATTTTTCATTTTTGAATTGTACCATTTGGTAATATTAAATTTTTCTAAAATTGAATTCCATAAATGTAATAAAAAAATTAAAAATATAAATGTTTATAAAATTGAAATTCATAATTTCCTACATTTATCCCAAAAAAACGATTATAATATAGGCTAGCAATTTTTAGAGAATTAATTAAGTATTTCTGGAAATAGTAAAATTTGGTCTTCAAGTAAAAGAGGGTGAGACACGTGGCGTTTTCTAAATGGTGAGGGGCAATGCCCCAGGGGGCAGCATATAGGTTACCTTTTGTATATGGCATTTGATTGTTGTCTTAATGTAACTCTCTTTTGTTTATGGCATTTTCCAAAGTGAGCACACTATTTTCCGAATGATATCCTCTGTCCCGATTACTTAAGTACACAGTACGAAATACAAAAAAAGATTACTAGTCTTGTGTAAGTTTTTGTTCAATTTACATGATATACTAAAGTACACAGTACGAAGGGAAGAAAAGCTTACTGTGTACTTAAGTACACAGTAAGAAACACAAAAAAATTACTAGTCTTGTGTAAGTTTTTGTTCAAGTTACATGATATACTAAAGTACACAGTACGAAAGAAAGAAAATCTTATTATGTACTAAAGTACACAGTACGAAGGGTAGAAAAGCTTACTGTGTACTTAAGTACACAGTAAGAAACACAAAAAAGATTACTAGTCTTGTGTAAGTTTTTGTTCAATTTACATGATATACTAATGTACACAGTACGAAAGGAAGAAAAAAAGATTACTAGACTTGTGTAAGTTTTTGTTCAATTTACATTATATACTAAAGTACACAGTACGAAAGGAAGAAAATCTTATTGTGTACTTAAGTACACAGTACGAAGGGAAGAAAAGCTTACTGTGTACTTAAGTACACAGTAAGAAACACAAAAAAGATTACTACTCTTGTGTAAGTTTTTGTTCAATTTACATGATATATAAAGTACACAGTACGAAAGGAAGAAAAGCTTATTGTGTACTTAAGTACACAGTACGAAAGGAAGAAAAGTTTACTGTGTACTTAAGTACACAGTAAGAAACACGAAAAATATTACTAGTCTTGTGTAAGTTTTTGTTCAATTTACATGATATACTAATGTACACAGTACGAAAGGAGGAAGAAAAGCTTACTAGTCTTGTGTAAGTTTTTGTTCAATTTACATGATATACTTAAGTACACAGTACGAAAGGAAGAAAAGCTTACTGTGTACCTAAGTACACAGTAAGAAACACAAAAAAAATTACTAGTCTTGTGTAAGCTTTTGTTCAATTTACATGATATACTAAAGTACACAGTACGAAAGGAAGAAAATCTTATTGTGTGTACACAGTACGAAGGGAAGAAAAGCTTATTTGTATGGAACACAGTACGATTTGTAACACCAAAATTACCGGAAAGAGAGAGAGAGTTGGTGGTCAAAGTCAAAAAGTAAAAAGCAAAAAGTAAAAAGCAAAAAACAAGGGCATTTTGGTACAAAATTTGAAAATATGGGTATATTTTTATCTTTTAAACATCCAAAGCAAATTTTATATTTTGAAGTTCAAATAGGGTATTTTCTTTTATGCCTCAATATGAAATGTTTGTGTCTTTTGACTTTCCAAATTCTCGTAATGAATGCAACTTTAAAAAATATTTAATAAATATACTTAATACACTATTATGAGACATAAAAATATATAAATGTTTAATAATAATAATAACAGTTTCGGGCTGTCACATTATTGATCTTGATTTCTATATCAAATTTCTGAATGTTCAAACAATTTTTCTTCCCAGTGTTCAAGCTGTCTTTCACTCCAAAAGTATCATGGGTCCCCATTAAAGTTGATACGTAGCTATAATATCAATCTTAAATTACCAAGAATCTCATGTTTTTTCCAAAACTGGTGTTGAAATCTCGTTTGGTATATGCAGCAATTTTTTTTTACCAAATACCTTCAGTCTAAAGAGATAGATGAAGTGGCAACAAAGATTAAGGTTTTAAAACTCATCATACTTCCACTCAAATGGGTTCAGAAGACTAACGAAGTTGATTGTGCAATTTATTTGATGCGTCACATGGAGACATACATGGGTGGCGGTGGAAAATAATGGAATCATGGATTGAATCCCAAATCACCCAATCAACTGAAGTACACGCGAGCAAGATATGTTGCAACGATTGCAACTCACGAATGCAATGAATTGAAGCAAATGATCATTGATAATATCAAGGAATACTTCTCGAAGTTGGCTAATGGCGAAGAAGAAATAGTTGTTTTTGAGCCAGAAGATATAAACTATACTTGATGGGATGAAAAAAAAAAAAGTTTACTGCTTTATTTGATGTTAGAAGATTGTTGAACTATATAAGTATTAAGGGTTTTTTTGTATTGAAGTTTTATTAAGAGTATTTTTAGAAACCTTGCAGAACTACATTTATAATATTGCATTTTCATACATTATCCATGTTACCTTTGATGTGGATAGACTTTTTTTATTTTTATTGTTTGGATTTAATATTTGGGTGATGTTTGAAATCATGACATTATCCGTGTTTACTGTGGATAAAATATAGTTTGCATATTTAACAACTATATTCTAAAGAGTTGCATAATACGCAAATATTGTTGCATATTTATAAAGAATTTGTGCATGTATTCTCGTAAATTATGATTATTTTTTATATGGTTGAAAATAGAAGGAAAAAAAAGAAAAAAAAAAAGAAAAAGAAAAAAAGACAATGAGTATTGCATACATATGCGTCAACCAATGCACTCAATAAATTTCCACGAACAACAGTCAAATATAGAAAACTAATTCAACCGAGTAATAAAATGTATTACACCGTCTCACTAAACACATTAAAATACCGAAACTATAGTTCAAAATATAATAAATTCAAATAACAAACAAACTAAAATCTGAAACCATTAGGACAATTCCTTGCATCATGATTCGTCATTTGCTTGCATTTGCTGCATTTCCTCTTTGGTTTACTTGCATCTCGAATCGCCTTATCTCTCTTGGACTGCATATCACTTCCACTACTTTTTATTTTGACAGGATCAGGAGGCAAAACAGAAACATTCTCTGGAATCGAAGACCCATAAAATCCCTGAAATCCTGATTGCTTCGAGATTGGATTTGTATCGCCTTCTAATACAGTGTTATATTTATCCGTCAGTGCCTGAAAATCCTGTATTAGATCTTTCATCCTGTGAACATCACCTCCAACCAATCCAATACACCTATTTGCCGTCTGGTGCAGATAATTCAACAAGTACAACTTCTCATTCTGATTGCTAAACATCTTCTCCTCATAAAAATCTTCACCATCTTTCAGATTGCTAAACAATCGTCCAAAATACGGTTTCTTATCATCATCACAAATAGGGGAGTACTCTCCATTTACGACACTCGATTTTTCTGAATCAACCTTGTCTTTAAAACAATAATCATCCACATCTTTTCCACCTAGAACGAAATATAACAATGCATCAAAAACTATTAAAAGTGCAATAAAACATACACAATATGCATTACTTTAAACAAATTACATATAACCATATTACTTACGGTTCAATTACAAAATCGAATTAAGTTATACAAACACAAAAAAATTCGGCATATACTCTTGCACAAATATGCATTACTATCAGATTTACGTACAAAACAATTTAATTTTAAACCAATTAACATACATTTACAAACTAATAGAACTAATAACCTGTGTAATCCATATTACAATGCGAAATTTCTTCTCTTCCTCTTCGATAACCCTAGAAAAAAGGGAAAAAAAATCTACTCTTGCTCTTCAATTACTCCAACAAAATTCTACAGTACTTTGCTCCTCTTCTCCAAACCGATCTTGGTTAAAATTCTTCAACGTATTGACATCATAATGGATACTAAATCAAACACCAATCTTCAACACCGATCTTCCTAAAAAATATGAATAATCCCAAAAAACAACAATTATCGTAAATAATTGTTAAAGTTATATTTCCTATAGATCGACAATTCAAAAATAAACTGAAACCTTTATCTTAAAGATCCAATAATTAAGGAAGATAATAAATAAGAATCCCGCATTTAAGGAAGAATCAATTATACGTAAATGAGAAATTTCTAAAATGACCTTACGTCTAATATAAAAATATTAAAAAATTGTGCAACTGAATTTTTAAATAGTATTAAGATTAAGTCTCAACCGCTAGATTTACGAAATCAACGGATATTAGTAATTTTTAGATTTCAATAGATATAGATAGATTTCACATACATCTACTCTATATATATTTTGGTAATAGTATTGATTTTGTATAATTATATTTGTTTAATTGGTTAGTACGTTTTTTTTTTAATTTGCTTTGTTAATCTCGATATATATTTTCATTATTTGAAAAATTAAACTAAATTACAAAATATGCAAAATATGCAAAAAACAATTGGATTAAAGATTTTTTTTTTTTTTAATATAGGAATTCTTTGTTTTAATCTCATATGATATTTTTAATTTGTCTTTAGATAAAATAAAAAATAAAAATTGCAAGGCTATTTTCGTGAATGTTAGTTTAATCTTGTGTACCAAATACCTATCTTAAGTATATCTTAGTTTTTAATCTTATCTATCAAACACTCGTTTTAAATAACTTATCCCACCCAATCAAGATTATTTATCTAGGTATTATTAATCTTGTCTTATCTCATCTATTGTACCAAACACACCTTTAATTTCTAGGTAAGCTAGTTTCTAGTAACAAGGGCAGCATAGTAGTAATAAACAGAAAGCGCGGGGGGCAAATTGCAAATTGCAAAAAAAAAAAAAAAAAAAGGACTTTTGTTTTTTCCAGTTTTTCAGTGAAGCCGCATTCTGAACAAGTTCGAAGAAGCGAAAATGGAGGTGGAAGCAGAGGAATTATGGAACCGAGAAATAGTGGCGAAAGTGATGAAGATCGTGAGTACAAGGCTCCCTCAAAGAGACCTCATCAATCTCTTGCTCGTTAGCCCTTCGATTCATCGGAATCTCGTTTCTCACCCTTCACTTTGGCTGGTAATTTCTTCTTCCTCGTCTTCTCCAATGGTTCATGGCTTTTTCCTTTTTTCGCTGATTTTTTTCATTTATATAATCGATTTCTATCTCTGCTTCCAATCGCTGTGTGCACGAATTAGTGTTTTTCAATTTAATTTTGAAGTTTCCCCCCTTTTTTTGGTTCAGGTGCTTGATTTTCATGAGATGAGTAATGCAGGGGATCGCCTTATTGCAGCTCTCTCACTGGTTAAGATCATCTTTTCCACTTTCCTTTTTCTGCTTTAATGTCATTTATTTTAGCTCTTGTGTATAGAGTTGGAGAACAATGGTGATTCAGTAAAAATCTTGCTGAATTTAAGAAAGGAACTAATCTTAGTATTTGACGCACATATTTGTAATGTAATATCTCGATTTCTATTCGGAAACCAATTGACTAGAGTAAGTTACTGTAATTAGGGCTGCTACTCATTCATCTTGTAAACTGGGTTAAGGATCTTCTTCTATTGGCAGCATTCTCATCGATTTTTACTATCAGAGCTAGGCCTGCACAATAATCAAATCATAATGCGTATCTTTTATTTAAATTGAAGGAAGAACATTATTTTACCGGAGTGGCTTTTAAAATGTTTGTGTGATTGTCTATGCAGCCAAGGTACCAGAATGTGAAGCATATTATCCTTGAGTTCGCCCGTGACATTGAAGACAGGCATCTTGAAATCGTTAAAAATAAGGTGGTGAACTGGAGCATTTTTGTTTCTGTTAAATCCTGGCGCATGTGAATGATCACCTAATGTATGTAATTACTTTTGTAGATCTTCAATTTAATAACTAGGAAATATAGAAATACACGTTTTGGAAGAAACAACTGCAGGAGACTACGGGTTAATAATATATAAGGTGCTTGCAAAACTACATTTTAGCTATGAAAATTGATTCTGTTTCTATAAATTAGCTAGCATTATCCATGTCTATCTATCTATCAATCTATATATCCTCCGTTTTAAAATTTGTATATTTGAGTCGTAATTTTGCTATTCTGTGCAGTGTGGGAATTCTGTTAAGAATATGGAGATACTTAATCTGAATAGCTGCCAAAAGATATCTGATGCGGGAATTGAATTTATAACCTGCAACTGCCCGAAGTTAAAGGTTTTCTCGATCTACTGGAATGTCAGGTTAGATAGAATGTATACTTGCTTGAGGAAATCTACGATAAAAATTCGAACTCGAGACTTCAGTCTTTACGTAGATGGAATCTGATTGCAGGGTGTCAGATCCTGGCATCAGGAACTTGGTCAATAACTGCAAACATTTGATTGATTTGAATTTGAGCGGTTGTAAGGTATGCTGAATATATGCGCTGTCTATCCTTTCAACTATAATGGTCATCTGACCTCAGGTGTTTTATCCGCATATACAGAATGTCACCGACGAAAGCTTGAAATTGATTGCGCAAAATTATCAAGGATTGCAGTTCTTGAACTTAACAAGGTATGATAGTCTCATTATAGTTATTAATCTGAGAGAATGAGCCCACATGGCTTATTTCTTCTATGTGTATGGTATAGCCCCAGTGTCTTTCTCTCGGAACATATAAAAGAGTTGTCCCGTTTGGCATCTTCAACAGCATATTCTGAAATAGTGATGAAGTATATGTCAATTCCTCATGTCCAACGATAACATAATCATGCCGACTTATCTTTTGTTGTCCCCTGACACAAAATGTCTTGTTCTTGTATTTTAGATGTGTCAAGCTAACAGATAAGGGTTTGGAAATGATACTGGTCAACTGCTCCTCACTTCAGAGTTTGAATCTTTATGCCCTTTCCAGGTAAAACCTAATCAAATTTTCGTCACAATCTACAACACTAAGTACGTTATAGAAAATTAATTTGATATGTATTTTAAATGCATGCAGTTTCACGGATGCTGCTTACAAGAGGATATCGCTTTTGACTCACCTCCAATTTTTGGATCTATGCGGCGCCCAGGTATATGATTATACATTCATGAAATCACTTTTGTTATATTAAAAAAAATTTCCTTTCATCCCACAAACATGACTCCGAGCTACATTTCAGAATCTGTCTGACGATGGCCTTTCCTGTATAGCTAAGTGCAAGAACCTGACTTCCCTAAATTTGACTTGGTACGTTAAATACGAGCTTCTGCACTATTTCCATTTGTATCTAATTAAGAGTACTTATCTAATCTCCCGGGTGATTGGGTGTTATAAGAACAGGTGTGTGCGTGTAACCGATGAAGGAGTCATTGCTCTTGCAGAAAGCTGTAGGTATCTTGAGTTCCTGAGGTGAGTATATAGCTATGCTTGATTTGTTTTTACAGTGAAGAATCTGCTTGCCTATTAATAATCTCATTTGATGCCATCTTCGATTTTCTACCGCAGCCTGTTCGGAATAGTGGGAGTTACAGACGAGAGTCTGGACGCTCTTTCTCGCACCTGTTCAGGTACAATTACGACGTTGGATGTCAACGGTTGCATTGGTGTTAAGGTACTGTGCTCGTATTCATCCATGTTTTATGATCTAACGTGAACATTTTTTTCGTAGCTGCAAGTACTAATACTGTTTGTTCGATTTTGCAGAAACGGAGCCGTGGCGAGTTGCTTCAATTGTTCCCCAAGTTAAAATGCTTCAAAGTCCACAGCTGAAACGGACAAACAGCCGAGAGAGGCTAGTATCTCATGTAAAAGTTTTGAATTTGTTTCGATGGCTACCGACGTAGTTCTTTGCTGATCTAGAATTTTTCGTTCGTTTACAGAGATAATGTACAACTTATGTATCCAAAATCACACTACATACAAGATCTAATTAAGAACAAAGCAAGAGAAGGCAGCAGCTTAGATTTGAAGCAATTAAGAAGGATAGCCAACTTTGATTGTTGAACTTAACCCTTCACCTGTATTCATATTTGATACTATTATAATAGCTTTTCTCTAGGAAAAAGGTGTTATGATACAATGAAAATCATACAATGGTTAATACTTGGAAAATTAAACTATAGTTACTGTAACTTTACTCTCGTTTAAATCGTAACAGGTACCGGATGAGAATTTCTCTTTCATTCTTAGACCTGCAGGGAAGAAAACAAGTGTTACTCCACATATGCAGGATACGAAACATCAAACAGAACCACGTTCCTAATTTTTCGACTTACTGTTTTTCTAAGATACCTCTTTATCAACGTCTAGTCCTAGGCTTGCAGCGGAATTCAGCAAACAGTGCTATGTGGTCTGAAGACCATTCTGGAGAAGGAAGGGCGGTATCTTTCCTCAAGCTATTCTCATCCAAGAGCTCCAACAAAGACTCCACCGTTAACGTGTCAGCTAAAACCGCAGATCAGTTTATCATCAGTTCGTCTCTAATGATGTTTTGATGTTGAGCGTCGAAGAAAATATAAAGGATTGCAAACATACCTGAATAGAATATGTAATCGTGGGTACCGATAAAATCTCTAGTGCAGTTTGTGAAAAGGGGTTCGTTAGTAGCAGCATCTGTTTTCTTTCGCTGCTCGAGACCCAGTCCGGACCCAACTCTAGCAAAGGACGAGTAAGCACTTACCTGAATCAATCAATTGGGTAAAATTCAGCATCTATACGAGTTTAGCTGCACCAAAAAAATGGCGTTTTAGGTTTTTTCATACCAATGGAAGCTGATGCGACAATTTTGCAGCAGGACGAAGGATTCCGAGGGGGTCTATGGCTAAATCCGGATGAAGTGGATCGACTTTCCCCATAGCAAGGAGGTTGTGAGGGGCACTGATTGATAGTAAACGAAATGCCAATTAGATTTACATAGCATCAACTAGAAGAGTACCAAGCTAACCATATTGATAGTATAGAATTAGAGGAGTGAGAGAACCTTCCAGGAACTGAATTGAAATCACCACACACCAGCATTGGGATATCTGCACTAACAGCAATTTTTTCTAGTCCTTTCAATAGTGTGTGAACCTAAAAGCAATAAGAAAAACATGGAACTTCAGTAAATAAATAAAAGGGGGGAATGCGTATGCAGACTCTGATGAGAACCTGCCAAAGCTTGACATCTTTCAATTCTTGTTGCACGTTTATATGTGTGTTTGCCTGTAATAATATAACCATAAGATATGACAGTAGGGATCAAAATACACGAAGTGGAGTAACTCTATGAAAGGGTATGAAGAAAACTCCGAGTACCAGTTTGAGTAACTAAACAGAGAACACCTTTTGACAGAAGTTCTCAAAGGCTACAGTTTATAAAAGCTGGAGTTGCAAGTATGTAATGACATCTTACCACACAAATAAGCTGGCGTTTTCCGGGATTATCAACACCCTGGTTGCCAAACTTGGCTTCTAGGACTAAGATGAGAGCAACATTATCCTGTGCGGGTGAGAATGTATCAGACACTAAATATTAATTATAAGTATGCAATAAATGACCAATAAAGCTAAAATTCTACGAAGTAAAAACAATCACTGTAGTGCAGTAAACCTTGATCAACCGGTTCAAAGCATTTTTCCTCTGAGCACTTGGCACCAATGCATCAGTTAAAGATTGTGCAGCTTTGTTGAACTCAACCTAAAATCACAGGTTCCGAGTATTACAATAATAACCAAATTTATAAGAAATGTTGCGCAGAAATAGCAATTTGGTCACCTCATATTTCTTCACGTGAGAGAATCTATCACGACGAAAAAAGGTAGCACATCCATCAATGTTCTTAGCAGCACCGGCAAAAACCTGTTAATAAAATAACATATTGCATCATTAGGAACATGTTCTTTACAATTGAATTCAAATAGGTGTTTCACAAACCTCTGTGGTTTTCCTTTTAAATATAGCTTGGTAACCATGTTTGTCCAGCTCTGGCGAAAAGAATTCCTCAAAGTGATCACTTTGAACCTGACAGGATATTGAAGCACCATGAAGAAAGAGGTAAGGTTACAGATCGTAAGCATTTCACGCACAAAAGAAAGAACATGTATTTCATACTATAGCCATAAGCCAGCTCTATCTCAATTGACATTGTTACTGAAGTACTTCTTCACCATAGCAGATTGTTGGGGAAATTTCAATACATTAACAAAACAAATGCTCATGAACTGATTACTTCAGATCACATACAAAAATGAATGTAAATCCATGGAAATACATATTTAAAAGATAAAATAAAATATTAGTAATAGATATTGGTGCTGAGAGATCTCCTAATGAATATGATTAAAGCTTATCTCAACAATGAACATTCATCTCAAATGCTGATTGCTTAACTCAGAACAGAATTAACTGTTTCTTTTTTATTCACCAATCATTCGAAAAATATTTGTAAACGCAAAATAACTTTTTTAAGGCTTAAAAGAAAACTTAATAGAACTCCTGCATTGATAGGTACCTCTTGGAGACAAACAATATCTGCACGGTAGCCAACTATCTCTCTTAATAAATTTTGCCTACGGTAAGGCCAAGATAGAGCCCAAGGTGGGCAATAGCTGTATAGTTCACTTGTTGCATATGCATCAGATAGGATATTGTATGAAAGCACTGAAAATGTCCCCGTCAATGAATGACGACCATCAGAATCTAAATTCCTAGAAATATCCATTCCAACAGGAATCACCCTCCGTGGAATGGGTGACGGTGCTGGAATCACCCTTGAAGTTGATAAGATACTGTGAGGTCCCACGGTCGATTTAGTTTCAGCATCTACCACAATACACTCAAATTTAAGGACATGGCCAACATCATCAGCTGTTGGTGTATACATCTTAGAATATGCAACTTCGACCCACATTTCACCGCCATTCCTCTGTGTAACTGCAGTAGGGTACAAAGCACTGCTTGCACTCGACAAATTGGGATTAGATTGAGATGTCGATAAGCTAGCATTACTGCCACTAGAATTGAAGCGGCCGAAAATTTCTTCCTCCTCAGTACCGTTTTCATTCAAAGCACTGGCAGCACGCTCATGGAGGGCACGGTGATGCTGCCAGGCATCTGAAAAACACTTAGGCGAACAATGGTAACTCTTAGCAACAGGTAGTTTTGCCTTAAGACATCCGAGGCATTGTAATGTAGCCTGCTCCGTTGGGTGAACATTACACACTGCAACTTTTTTGTCGCTTTGTATGCGATACCTGTATTGGGGAACCAATTATTTGTGTACAATAATTAATTTGATGTAAACGGAGTGCAGCCACATGGCAATCCAACAGTGAAAAACATCAATTTTAGTTGGAGACTAAAGGTACTCCAAAATAGGATAGCCCCAACCACATTTACGATTTCTCGCCGCCTCCTCACAGAAACAAACAAAAGAAGTATTTCATAAAGTTCACCGCCAACTAATTCATGAGAACAAGGACACGTACACATTACAGCAGAATACAACACGTGTTTGTCAAATTCGCCGCCTAATGTTCTTAACTCCTGGTATATTTACATGGCAAAAACAATACCACCAATGGCAGAAAAAATGACGGTGCGACCTTACCAATTAGGAACTCAAGCCAACAATTAGCCATAAAGTACACAAAATTTAATATACAATTTTCCAGCAACATAAAGACGAACTAGATAGTAGCTAATCAAAGGGCAAATTTTCTCACAGAGAATGTCCACAATGAAATCACAAAAATTCTTCCGGATTCAACGCTCAACGTAACTATATTAGAGAAGATTTTCACTTATTAATCTATGTCACCTTCAAATAACAGTGTCCATCAAACAAGAAATGTGTCACTAGACTCGTATAGTAAGGGAATGTCTGCTGCAAATCTACTAATAAAACAGGATTCCAGACTTTCTACCAATACAACGACTACAAATGAACAAGAAGAAGAGAATGTGCCGGAAACAAGAAATTAATGTATCAAGAAATGCTAACCATTTATATCTCAAGAAATGGCCGTCGATCGGGTTGTACTCAGTAATATCATCAGAAATGAGAGACTTATCAGCACGCTTCAAGAGCACGTAGGGAGTCAACTCGCATCCAACAATGGGTATATCGGATGGCAAATGCACCCGAAGCACAGTCAGCATTTTGCCCTCTTATTCCTCTTCCTCCTCCTCTCCTTCAACTCCGTCGTCTTCCCGAAACCTAAAACAAAGCAAATTGAGGAACCAAACACCAGCTCTCGGCGGACTTGTGGCGGATCCGCCATCACCCAACCGCGGCGCCAATCGCCAGCCTTACGTCGTGAAAACCCTAAACAAGCGGCGAAAACTGGAAATTCAATTCCCAACAAACCGACAAAGAAAATACCAGAGAGACACGGCAATGGATTGAACGACGATCCAGAGAGAATTCAATCCGTGTAGAGGGAAAGGTAGGAATTCGGGATGATGTGACGATTCTGCATGTGAAAATCGTGAGAAGAAAAGGGGGAAATGGGATTCAGAAATTTTAGGGTTTTACTTTTACAGCATCAAAAGCGAGAGAAAATGAGAAGAAAGGCAGTCTTCAGTTCCATTTAACGAAGGGAAAACCAAATCGGAGTCGACGAAAACGAAAACGATTGTCGAAATAAATCAAACTCTTTGACCTCTCTCTCTCTCTCTCTCTCTCATCAAATTAATAATTTTTGGGTTTAATTTAATTGCCAAAAAATCTTTGGTGAAAATAAAATAAAACCATTTTTTTTTTTGCAATTGATTAAAGCTTAGTGGACGGCCCAATTGATTTGGGCTTTTTATTTATATTCGGAATCAACCCAGATTTTAAGCCCAATTAATTTGGGTTATGTAACAACGTGGGCCTGAAGACCTGACCCGCTAATTTTGTTTTTCTTTTTGGAATACGAAATGGTTTTCTTTCCGTCCCAATCAAAATGTCTAGTTTTTATTTAGCTATAAATTATATTTGTACAAAAAAATAAAATTAATAATAACAATGAATGAAACGAAAAACGAAGAATGGAAAAGTAAATCAGTAATAAAAGAATTTAACGTGATTCGACAATATACCTATGTCCATGCATTGGGAGAATCGCTTCAAATGATTCATTATTGACGAGAGAGATTACAAAGTTACAACGGAATAAACCCATCAAAAGGGGAATGCCTATCTTTTAACTCTCCCGCATCAAAGTAAATAGACAAACAATCTCTCTTCGTCTCACTCAAAAGTTTGTATCACTCACGATGTCGCACATACAAACCAATTACAAATTTTACATATTTATAACCCTCAACAAAACCCTAATCCTCCAATAAATTCTACTTTCTTGTAGATTAACATGGTAAGAATGTCCATATTTTGGCTCGCTGATGAAAACCCGCAAATAAGTCCAAGGTTATGAATGCTGTCAAAACCCCGGTCTTAGCTATCAAATGCATTCACATAATTGCACACCTCGCAATTATTATAACAGGCTCATTTGATTTGAATGAGAAACGAGACAAGATAGGTGGAAAAACGGAGTATATATGTGGTGCAGTGAATGTTGGTTGTAGCTGACCAATAACACAATTACTATTACCGCTACAACGTACTTTGTTACTCGGGGTAAGTAGGTATGGAATCATGAATGTGTTTATAATACGTACAAATTTAATTAATATGAGTGTGTTGTTGCAGAAGATGAGGGCCTTGTAATAATTATACCCTTGGCCATCCCTACAAATAGCGTTTTCAATTGAAGGCATGCAACCTCGTTTATGTTTATATATGTTAATTTGCTTAAATCCCAGTCCCTCTCTCTGTATGTTAGAGAGATAGATGGGAGTTGTACGTGGTCCTAACTCTTCCATTATACTTCCTCCAGCTCAAGATTCGTGACACGTTTCTTTTCAGCAATTAGTATCCCGTAAAAGAAAATTTTCCTTAAAACGATATTTTGAAACTCATCATCAAGACGCTCGAAAACGCTTGTCACAAATGCTGAAAAGAAACGTGTCACGAATCTTGAGCTGGATGGAGTACTAGTGTGTGTATTTATTTGTCAACTTTTCTCAACATATGTGTTTGTCTCTTTAGCTTTTCAGACTTTATATTAATTCATGGGCCTCAGACACTTCTTGGAAGGACTCCTCTCTCTCTCTCTCTCTCATTGGGGCATTTGGTAAGAAAATAAAGGCCTCTCTTATGTGAGTAATTATTCTTCGCTTATGTGCTCTGTGTGTTAATTTGTTGGTGGAATTGAATCGATCAGGTACCATAATTGCAAATATGTCAGATCCAATTTACTACTACAACTATTATTCAAACCGACTATAAAATTCATATGCACATATAACGTGACTTCATTTTACACAAAAGACTCGAACTCGGAAACTTTGATCGTGAAACTTAATCTCGAGGCTCAACGTAACGATTGATCTATTAATCATTGACGATGATAGTTAATGTTATAAGTACACACGTGGTAAAGAGAGGACATTGCAATTAAATTTCTTGATTAATTATAGTTGGATTATATATTTCCAATATTATCCATACAACTTCAAACTCAAAACGTATATTATATGTATGTTAGAATTAATTAATTAAGTAATCAAGTAGTAAGCAATTGATTAACTCAAACTAATTAATCGATCAATTTACACGCTCATGTTATTCCACAAGAATTTAAATCTACCGTTGTAATCAAAATTCCAACAAAAATTAAACGAGATAAATAAAATAATAATTAAAGATGCAAATCCAAACTCACATGTTCTTGCATTCTACCCTCTGTCGTCGACGACGGTGATCCGTATCCGAACCGAAACTGAGACGACAACGACGACGACAACGAGGCAGAAGCATTATGAGGCTGAGTCGTCTCATCACCAAACCCTAGCGGCGGCACAGATGGGCTCTGCGCCGCCGCCGGGACCCTCCAGAAAGCCAAGGGGCTGCCGTCGATCGGCCGGCGTGACTGCAGAGAGTTAACAGCAGTACCGCCATAAATCCTGCTCCAGGCAGAATGGTACGCCGCCACCGGCAGCGGCGCCGGACGGCCGTAGTTGATTAGGCCGTAGACGGCGCTTCCGCCGCCGCCATGCAGCATGGCAGACTGCAGGTGGGCCCTCTTGGCCTGCTGCCGCTCCCTCTTGTGGGCGTTTTGGTGGCCGCCGAGTGCTTGAGAAGTCGGGAAGTTTCTGCAGCAGTAGTGGCACTCGAACTTCCTGCCGCCTCCCTCGTCTGCTTTGTTCGGCTCGCCTTCTTCTACACTGTCGTCGTCGTCGTTGCTGTTGCTGTTGTTGTTGTTGTTGGGCTCTGACTGACCGTCATGAGCTCGGTTGCTGAATTCTTGGCCAAATAGCCTTATTCCGCCTGCGCCTCCATTCAGAGGAGGCGCAGAGCGCATGAAGGGCAACTGGGAGAAAGACTCGACGCTCATCAGGTCTCGAGTCTCTCTCTCACTTGCTTTTTCCATATCCCGAGAATACGAGAGAATTCGAATTCAGGAGGAGGAGGAGGAGAAACGAATATGTGAAAGAGGAGGAGAGGTTTAATTAATTTCTTGAAAATGGGGATGGGAGGAGGAGGATATGTGTGTATGGTGGGCCCATGAATTTTCACTTGTTTGCTCAAAACACATGTAATTTTTCTTGGATGAGATCCTTTGTCCCCAAATTAGTGTACTAATGGTGTATCCGGTACAAAGTTAGGAAGTTTTGAATTCTCTCTATTAGTGTTCATTTTGAGTTTGGTTATTAATGTATGTCAAAACTTCGTAATTTTGTATCGGATACACAATTGATACACCTATTCGTGGACAAAGGATCTCATCCCAACTTTTCTATATAGATTTCTTCGTAGCTAGGTTAGCATTATTATATGTATGTATTACTACTACTATATATAACTAGTTCCTTTTGAGGGGACTGTTTTTCTCTACTTAGAACAGCTAGCTAGTTTTGATAATAGATATAAGTATGTATATAATTGCCATGTCCTTGTCAAAATATGAATAAAATTTCAAACACAAGTCCTAAATTATTTACTCCAAGGACAGAAAGAATTAACACATAATTAAGACTACGTAGACATGCGTGTGTGTTGCTCTAGCGGTAGAAATTGAGCCTTTCATGTAAATTGTTATGGACTGCTCTAGCGGTTTTAAGTCATGTAAATTGTTATGGACTGCTCTAGCGGTAGAAGTTTAAGTTCAGCCTTTCATGTAAAAGTATAAGTCGTGTAAATTGTTATGGACTGCTCTAGTGGTGGATGTTTAAGTTCGATCCTGAATTTGAGCCTTTCGTGTAAATTGTTATGGACAGCCGGACGAGTTACCGAACCACATTAGTTTGATATTGTCCACTTTGGGACTAAGCCCGCACGGTTTTGCTATTGGGCTCCTACCCAAAAGGAGTTATACTAATATAGTGGTATTATGCTTTATATACAAGGTCCGTCCACCTTATATTTCCGATGTGGGACGTGTTGTTTGTCACAACATAATTCATTTTCTTTGTTGGGGGTAACCCAGTCCTAAATATATTGTTTCTTCGGTCCCAACAATATTGCGGAAATTAACAAGGAAAAACAGAATCATTAAATGTTTTTCCCTTTTCACTGTTGATAAAAGTAATGGTTATTGTTATCATTTATCTCATTAGCTTGACTTCATTCACTTTATGTTTTCCTTATCGAACCAAAAGACACCTTAGATCCTTAATTAAATCATACAGTATGTAGTAAAAAGTAGTATTGAGTCCATATTTGATTCACTCTTTTCTTTTCTTTTTTTTAATTATGGAAACGAAGACAATTAGTTGATAATTCAGTTACCGCTATTTGGTTTGAATAAAAGGTTACACATTATCCTTACTCGGGGTCAGGGGCGGAACCAGGATTAAATTATCATGGGGGCTAATCTATAAAATTCGACAACATATACACTGAAACGTAATACGAAAAAAAAAATCGAAAAAAAAATACACTGAAACGTAGAGTCCGACGACGACCGTGGGGGCTTCAGCCTACGCTAGCCCCCACCTAGTTCCGCCACTGCTCGGGGTAACACAATCCACCAAATTGTTACCGTTCAAGAAGGATGAGAGAAAATGAATCCCTTACAAGTGATTCAGTTTCATTATTGAACCAAACGTTCGATAAAAGTAATCATTTATTAATATCATATTTTCTTACTTTACTTGATTTAATTCCTTTTCCATTACCCAACACTTGAATCAAACGAGCACTAAGAAGCTAGCTAGGGTTTCGCTTTATAGTGGCTTGTTTGTTTGAAATGAAAACTTGCTAGCTACAAGATTTTCACCGGCCATGTACCTCTCTCTCTCTCTCTCTCTCTCTGCGGTTTGTGTGGGTGTCTGTCTCCACAAATTAAGAAAGAGTACTATGGACCATATATGAAAAAGAAATGGAGTACTAGTGTTGGTAGTTGCAATTAATTAATGATCGATCAATATATATGGGTTGGAGCCATTCCTTAAAAGTGGTCCACAAATGTTAACACCATTACTCCAATCAAGTACGTTGCAACTATTTTCGATGCTTCATTCATCCGATTAAGGTTTATAATTAATTTTAAAGCTTCATTACTTTTACTCGATAAGATAAGTTTAATAAACGCATTACTTGTTTAGTTATAAATGTTTACCATTTGGGATACGGTCAGAACACATGTAAATTGAACATATATATGATCTCATTCGATCGAGGTTGTCTATGAAAAAAATAAACAAATATTTCGACTATTACGTAAATTGTAACTTTTATTCAGCCAGCCACACCGGAGTTTTTGTTTTCATTTGCATTGGATTGGAAGAATATCTACACTATTGATTTGGTGTGGAACACCAAGTAGAAACAATTAATTCTGTAAGTGTTATTGAAGCTGAGCTATGCATACATACTACTACACATGCAGTCTGCAGAGATTTATCAAAAAGTTTCTGATGCCATCTTCACAAGAAAACATTACTCGTAGCTTTTTAACTAGCTTTCACTACTTTCAATGGCCAAGTACTACTTGACCTAAATCAAGTTTCACTAACTCCCTATTAGAAAAAAGGAAAAGAGCCCATCTCTCTCTCTCTCTCATTTGTGAGAAGAGGAGACTTTGAAGCTTTGATGCATGCTTGACCAATAATATTTGTTCTTGGTTACAACACCACACATACATAGAAGTAGACTTCCAAGCTTTTTTTGGTGTGCAGTTTGAAGACAAGTCACTGTCCTAAGTTGCTTTGATAATCCTACATAGGGTTTCACAATCTCCACTAACCTAGCCATTTGGGGCTAATTATATAACACTGTCGGTTATACTGCCCCATTTATCCCATCTGTTTCGGCACATGAATCAATGAAGGAAGGAGATGTATGGATGTAATTAATTATGAAAAAGGTGAGTGAATTGTGGCCTAGTATTTTTTACTATAGATTAATTAGTGGAACAGACAAAAATGAAAAATGAGATTATTAACCAAGGACAGAGGCAATATATACTTTGATAAATGATTTATATAAAAAAAGATGATGCTAAATATACATGCATATAGCTCCACTTATGAAGTTCTTGCATTATAGTGAATAGTTAATTTTAGAATGCTACAACCGTACAACTAAGTTAAAAAAAATTATAATCGAGATATACACCCTCCGATTTTTTTTACATTTATTTATAAAAACAACCCATTTAACCCACCTTTATATTAAGGTGGTGTGGACTGTGGACCTCTCACCTGACATTTTTTTTAAACCCCAAACTCGCGTCAGAGCATAAATGTATAGTATAGAAAATCGGATCGAGTATAATATGTGTGGGCGAATATATATGTGTTAATACATATACATGTGTCTGTGTGTTGGTTTTGTCGATGTTAGGTCGATGCACTATTCACACACACATGTAAGCCTCCACTTTCAACATATATTTGGTGTTATGATGCATTTGAACTCAACCTGGCATCGAGGTTACCGTGTTTATTTGTTGTGTGGGGATGATTCACGAACCCTAGCCTACAAGTCCATTGAATTAATTATATATAGACAAAATGCTGGTGAAATATCAATTTTGTTTAGATATGTAGAGGATCCTTGATGTTGAAATTCATAAAATATTGTCACTTTCGAGGGCTCCTATATGAAACAATTTCTACTTCAATTAACCGTTTCATAATTGTGCATTCCCATCTTATTTTTCTTTGTCATGGATTGATCAATCAATTAAACACACCCATATGCATATTTTATTCTATTGTATCGGAAAAGAAATTTTATTCAATCAGAAAAAGGAAGGTACGAGACGTATCAACAAAAGCTCAATTACATAAGCTTGACTTGATGATCTAATTTTGAGTTTAAACTCCCCTAGCTAGAGTAATGATGATATATTGTAAATTAATATTAATAGTTCGATTGTGCGTGCGGAGTCTCATAACTATTTTGTGATAACAAACAGAGTATTTTATATTGTCGCATGCTATTATTTTGGGCCAGAAGAGAGTACGAAACGTAAAAATATAGAGAATTAATTAAACTTAAATAATTTTATTCAATAAAAACGAAACCGACGAATTTGATGCCATTTTTTTAAAGTATGTATATACTATCGAGGGAGAGAGTTCGGGTAAAGTAAAGATTTAAGCAGTGGCAAGCGAAAAAAAACCCTAAAGTTGAGGAAACCCTTACAACGGAATGGGGAAATGAGACAAAATCGAAATGATTTAATAATACGTACAACATTTAATTTAAGCATGATTTATAGCTCGAAAATCCTAAATTTGAGGTCCTTGTAAGGAGGGAAACAATTTTAGGGTTTTCGAGATATATATTATGTGTAAATTAAAAACAATCGACATTCAAACTAAGATTGGTGATTCAAATTTATTTTCATTTCTCACACTATGACTTATTTTTATATAAACTAAATTATACGTATCCAATAATTTAACAAATCAAGTCCAATAAATATCTACCATATTTTCCCGCTAGATTTACCAATCATTCCTGCCTATCTTCATTATCTGAGAGCAATGTGACATTATGGTGTTATGACATAATAATAAACTTTGCATTCATGTGTTGTTTTCTATTTTTCTTCCCTCATTTAAGAAAACTAAGATATCTAGAGAGAGAGAGGCTTCACCACTACTACTTTTTTGTCATAACTTAAAATGGTCCCAAACAAATGTATGTATGTATATACACAAACCGGCCACAACTATAAATGTCCTAAAACCTAACTTCTTCCCCTCTCGATCTACCTTTTCCCCAACCTAAGTAGGGGCCATTTTCATTATCTTTCCTTCGTCCCTTTCTAGTTTCCAGTACTCCCTCCGTCCCACTAGAAAACGGGACCTATTTTTCGGTGCAGAAATTAAGACGAGAATGATGATACTGTACTTGTTAAACTGAAATGTAGTGGGTTAAAGTGGTGAGTTTGAGTTTTATAGGGTTATAATATTCTATTTTATGAAAGATCTTCATATCAATAGGACGTCCTGAAAAGAAAAGGTCAATTTATTAGTGGGACATGGGGAGTAGTAATTAATTGAACCATCTTCTATCGACTGAGTTTTTGCACGAGTATCATACAACGTGTATGTACGTATACCTTAATTTATCCCAATAAAAATATAATCCCTCCATCCACAATATCTTGAAATTATCTTCTATCCCCCAAGTTTCTTTTACGTTTGATTGACACGGGTATTAAGAATAATGTTAATTGACTTATATTGTTCTTTATTGTGATAATGGAAATGGGTCTCAGTACTTTAGTGGAGATTGAGTCTCATCACTTAATTAATTGTAGTGTAAAGTGATGGATAAATAAACTAGTAGATATGTAATGTTAAATAGGTATTATAAATATTGTGATAGTTGGTCCATGTCCAAAATGAAATAGGAAGAAACTTGGGGGACATCCCAAACGTGAAAGAAGCTTGAGAGATGGAGGGAATACTATATATACCGGAACATCCATCATTTCTTAAACAATTTTATGTTGGAATATTGAGCTTACACGACACTTATTACTATAGCACTTTAATACAAAAACTATTAAAAACATTAGATATGTCTAAAATTATTACACTTTAACACTTAAACACATTAATTTATTAATATACTATCGAAGCACATTAAACTGCATGTCCGGAACTTCTGTTCAAGAATTTATGGACGGATGGAGTAATTAGGACCATGATCTGTCATCAACTTGTTATTGCAGTGAACGATTTTTCGATTAAGTAACATCAAGTCCATTGTGAACAAACTTAATACGACCACGATTGATATAACGATTCATATTAAAGCAAATGTATTATATTATAAATAAATAATTAAAATAAATTTTAAAGAAATTAAATTATACCATAAAAAGTTAACCCTAAATTAAAAATATATATATATACACTAATAAGATATTGTTGTGTGCATTAAATATACTGACGGTAGACAGTGTCGCGCTTAATCCATGTATAAGTGCTAATCTGTAATGCACGGATTCTCCTAAAAACTCCCTATTGCAGTATCGGATACGCCTGGGGTGCGGGTGCGCGTCGGATTCGCGTGGGATACGCACCCAATACGCCACCTGGCGTATCCTGGAAAAAAAAAAAAAAAAAAAAAAAGGAATCGGGTGCGTCCACCTCGAGAATCCGGTGCGTTTAGGGTTATTTTTGTAATAATTTTTTTTTTTTGGGTTTTTTTGTAATTATTTTTATATACAATGACTAAAATTTAAACAATTAATAGAATTATTGTAATATTTAAATTATGGGGTTTAATCGAAGATTTCATTTTAAGGGATAGTATTTACAATATACTTTTCTATTTATACTTTTTATTTTTATAAATAAGTGTCATATATATTATAAAATATAAATATATACACGTATCCTTCACGAATCGTATCCTAACTTTTTTTAAAATCCGTATCCCCGTATCCGAATCGTATCGCCCCCGCACCCGTATCCCCGCACCCATGCAACATAGGTGCTAATGATATGGATAATGGGCTCAGCAATCTATAGCGATCAAACCCTATATTCAGGCCCAATAAGAACAGTCCATTATAAGATTGCTATTACAACTTGGCCAAATTTTACAACTGCGCAAAATCGTCTATATATAAATTTGATCGAGCGAAATTACATATATGTATGTAAAAATTAAAATATACCATAATTATAGGATAAGAAAAAATTGTTCGGGCAGCCGTCGGGGTTGTCTGGCTCCTGGCTCCGCCCTTGATTGTCGTGTTTCCTAAAATAAAAAGAATTAACTCTTACTTTTAAAAGTAGGTCCTTATTTTTCACTTTTAACGTTACGTCTAAAATGAAATGAAATAAGATATGGAAAATGGGACGGAGGAAGTAGTTCTTTATGTATTTTTTAATTTTCTGTTCATTATTTTAATTACTTAACAATATTCCACTACTACATTTCACTATATTCCTAATTTCCTAACCAATGAATACCAAAACAAAACAAAAAAAAGTTGTTAACGTGTGAAAACAAGATACCTTGAAGGCTTGAACTAAAAAAAAAAAAAAAACTAAACCTTACCAGAGAAGTTTGTTTCAGTTAGATTACTTTTATTCAAGAAAACCTTGTGGTTACTAGTTGTTCCTCTCTTTTATGGACTAGGAATCATGTGCTAGAGGCTCAACTCAGTTAGTAGTATATTATACACCATATGTTCCGTCGATAGTGTCATATTTTTCTATTTGAGTCTTTCAATACATAGTTTTTTAGAGTAATTAATGCTCCACTGTTTATCGTGAACACGCTTAATATGCATGCGGATGACGTGATAATAATATTAACAAATAAAATTATTTAAGTATATACCCTAACCTATCAATAGAAATTAAATCATGACAAAAAAAAAAAAAAATGAGAAAATATAGATCTTCTATACAATTTCTACCCATATTTTGGTTTAGGGTACCAAAATAACCTTACTTTTGAGGTATGTGATCACTTTATTAGGTTTGGGATTTTGGCTTTCGTCATTTGCTTTACTCCTCTCTCTTTATTCATGACACCTTCTTCTTCTCCTATCTCTTTCATTCTCGTTTATTCTTCTTCTTTTACTGCCGTGACACATCAATTTTTTTCTCTTAACTTTGAATCTCTGTAACTTTGATCCTCTGTGTTTTTCGTTATTCTTCTTCATTTGAAACATCTCATATTGAATGAAATAAGAACGAATTTGAAGCAATAAAAATTCAAGTAAGCATTAAAAAAAAGTCATAATGCAAAGTCATAATTTAAGGGTGTCACAATTTAAAACATCTTGTACTGGATAAAATATGAACGAATTTGAAAAAAGCGTACCAGCAATCCAAGTAAGCAATTTTATTTTTTTTTAATCTAATGCAAAGTCATAATTAAAGGCAAAATGTCACAATTTAAAACATTTAGTACTGAATGAAACATGAACGAATTTGAAGTAATCGCACTGACAATCCAAGTAAGCAAAATGCAAAGTCACATAATTCAATCAACAAAACACATACAAACAAAGAGGGTAGGCAAAAAAAGAGTTTTCAAAGTCGGCATAAAATGCTTTAAAATTGTTTTTTTTTTTTTTTATGCCCCACACCCATCATGCCTCTGAATTCTTGACTTGTACATTATCTTGATCTACCTTTAGAGTTTCTCCACTATTCCCTCAGGCTCTAGTGTTGGCACCGCAGCTGGCACAATTAGATCCGCCTCTTTATCCTTAGGCGCTTGTGCTCCCCTTTCCTTCACAACCTTTTTTCTGTGCCCTTGTTTTCCCATAGGCATCACGGGGGATTTTCTTCTGAACACGATTTATGTCTCCGGACATGGATTCGTAGCATGTTAACATAGTTTTGTTAAGGTACCGAACCAAGTCGAGTCTCTTAAAATCAAACACATTAGTTGAGAACATAGTATATTTTTCCACAAATCTTATTAACACAATGATACCATGCCTCAATATTTCATAAGATTCAACTCATGCAATAGTAAGAATAACATAACATGTAACACTTGACAGTCATTGATACGACCAAGAATAGTCGAGATATTAGTTCGAGAATATAAGTTTATTACTAGCGTTTTATTTATTGTCTTTTAGTTATAGTTTTGTATTTGGGCCGAGGCTATAAGTCCAAAGCCCAATTAGGATATCTAAGCCCATTAGGTTTTAGTATGTGAACCTATTTAAGGTTTGTTTGTAGTTTGGCCGTCATTATCGAAATTGAATATTGAACTTCGTGTTTTGGCTTCTCTCGAGAAGATTTGGAGCTCCGGCCGCTCGAAGAGCCGTTTTCTTTCGTTTATGGAGTTTAGGCAGCTCGAATTGTCCTTCGTTGATACTAGTCGTATCAGTCATCCACATATACATTTTATACATTATGTAACTCATAAATAGGTAAGATTACACAAAATCTTACCGAAGTATTGATAAGATTATTACAGATCTTACCAAGATACAATGACAACGTAGTATAAATTACAAATCTCTAAAAGATTATAGTAAGTACCAAATAATTTGTAACACGTAACTCATGTAAGATTACCACAAATATTTTTTATATGTACTCATGGGGATTGAGGAGCGTTTCTATAGTTTCTTATTGTGGTTTTTGAAAAAATTAAGAGATAATAGTTAAAAATACTCATTTTTTTAAAAAGTAGTACTTCTATACCCATCATATAAGAAGTAGTACTTATATACCCATTTTCAATTGAAATGTCATATATACCCTCCAACTTATCAAATAAAACAAAATTGTTATTCATAAAAACAAAATTGGTATTTATGTCGTGGGCCCCACCCGACATAAATCTAAAATTGAATATTCTAACTACCCCACCCTCCCCTCTCCCTCTCCCTCTCCCTCACGACTGGAATCAAGATTTTCACCCCAAAATTCACACTCGTGAACTCGAAATTTTACCCTCCCCCAAATCGGAAAATTTTTACCGTTCCCGTCGCCGGCGCCGTCACCGACATGAGTTCCACACATTCCGACAACGATGAACCCGAAACATCGAGGAGAGCCGCCCAACGCCGCCCACGACCCGCCTCCCGTCGCCGGCAGCAGCAGCCGCCGGAGGAGCCCGTTGAGCCCCGCGTCTTCCCCGATCTCCCACCTCCGGTATGTCCTTTTCTATATTTGTTTACGTTCAATGTAAAGAAGCATGAAACATGTTATGGTTTCGAGCACTTTGTTTAATAAGCATGGAGCATGTTATGGTTTGAATCGAATTGTATTTGTGAAAAATTGAAAATTTTACTGTTATTGTTCATAGGTACACGACTGAAATGCAATTTCAGTCGTGTACTACACGGTTGCAATTGCATTTCAACCGTGTAAGGTCAACGATTTTGACTGGAAAGTCAAAATCGTTGACCTTACACGGTTGAAATGCAATTGCAACCGTGTATTACACGACTGAAATTGCATTTCAGTCGTGTCATTGGCCGAATAAAATGCATGAAATTTTCAAAAAAAAAAAAAAAATTGATTCGTTGTGTTTCTTCTCGATTTGCAGCCTAGGTTTCAATGGATGTGGGGCCGAATGCAAGGGTTTAGAGGGCAAATAAACCTCTACATACGGGACGACGTGATTCGGTCGATTCCGCGCGTGTTGCGTCGCGTAGGCGGCCAACGCTTGCTCAATAGATTTACGGAAGGCCCGTTCGGATACCTCCTCGAAATTCGGAGGAGCGGGAGCGCGAACAACGCCCTCCACGAGCTTCTAGCCCGAGAGCTCGAGGATGAGTCGATTCCCGAGATGGAGAGGTGGTTCTACGTAGGTGGGCAGGTGATACGCTTCCGTGCCCAAGAGTACGCCCTCGTGACGGGCCTGGCTTTCGGGGAGTCGGCACTCAACCCTAAAGGCCGTCACAACCCTCCCCAAAGGAGCCTCCTCTACACGAAGTACGGGGGCGAATCCCCTAAGATAAATAAGTTGAAAAGGACTTCAACGACGACACGAATGTACTGGGAGACGCCGACCAGTATCTGAAGGCGGCCAACCTCCTCATGTACTATCTCATGCTACTCGGCCACGACAACCCGGTGATCGAAGACTGGGCATGGCACCTGATGGAGTACGAGGAGCAGTGGAGGGCATTTCCGTGGGGAGCGTGGTCGTTCCAGATCATGCTCTACCAGCTGCACGTGATGAAGAGGGACCCCGCCCTCATAACGGGCGTGCGACCCGCCTATCACCTGTACGGGCCGGTCTAGGCCTGAACATTTGGGCCTACGAGGCGATCCCCCGAATGGGGCAAGCATGCGGGGTTCAGGATCGTCCGACACTGTCCCTCCGCTTCAGAAGATGGGCCACGTCCACCTCTTCGTGCAACTTCGTGGGATTCTTCGATAATCCCGAGGTAATTGATTTAGTATGTTTTTGCCTTGTTTAATTTATTTCACGTTCAATTTCTATAAATTTTCTTTAAAAGTCAAAGTCAACCCTTTTAAAATCCAATTCAGTCGTGTATGGTCAACAATTTTGACTTACACGTTCGAAATTGCAATTCAGTCGTGTATGGTCAACAATTTTGACTTTAAAGTCAAAATTGTTGACTTACACGACTGAATTGCAATTTGAACCGTGTAATACACGACTGAATTACAATTTCAGTCGTGTACTATGCCGAGTGTTGTGGCTGAAAATTTAAAAAAAAAAAAATTTTTGATTCCTAACACCTCTTGTTTTATTTTTCGTTGTAGCTCGAGGTTCATCCGACATTGGAGGCGGATGAGTACGATG
The DNA here is from genome assembly GCA_029379335.1 of Thymus mandschuricus. Taxonomy (NCBI): domain Eukaryota; kingdom Viridiplantae; phylum Streptophyta; class Magnoliopsida; order Lamiales; family Lamiaceae; genus Thymus; species Thymus mandschuricus. The sequence continues at coordinate 2,456,009 of CM057081.1, read as the reverse complement.
TTCTCGATTATGAATACCATAGTCTCGAGAGCATCGAGCCGATAGGCGTGGCCTACGTTCCCTCCAAGCGCCACCAACAAACCAATCTCCCGCCCGAGAGAAGGGAGTCGAGGGCGAAGCGCGACATGGCGAGGGCTTTGGAGAAGCTCAAGTGCAAGGGCGCTTCTGAGGCGGTGGCCCCTCGTCGTCGTGCTCCACGGGCGGAGCGAGCTCATTCCGACGGCGGGATCCAGATGCCGAGGCCGATGGTTGAGAGGAGGCCCGAATCATGGGCCTCGAAGAGGCCTCGGAGTGAGCACGCTGACCCCCGGCCCTCCGGCTTGATCTGCTGCGCACACGGAGATCCGTGCGAGCACGGTCCCCTCGGTGACGACTTCTTGGACCGATTCGGGGACCGTCTGGTGTCCCGATGGGAGCAGGATCGCTCAGGGACCGGATTTTTGGGTCGCCTTGCTAGAGCTATTGCCGGGGAGCTGAAGAAGTTCGTGGGGAAGAGTCCGAGCCGCAGCCGTTCTTCCTCCGGGGGCGAGGGACAGTCCCGTGTAGGTGAGCAGTCGTTTGCGGGGCTCAGGGAGCACTCGCTTGGGGGGCTCAGGGATATCCCGATCGAGACGGCTGATGATATTCACACCGTACACCGTGCCGAGAGTCAGAGACGGTAGGACGAACGGCACTCCGTGAGCCGCGCCTCCGGTGCTCACGTCGCAGACCGTCCTTTCGACGAGCCTGAGCCCTCCCAAGGCTCCCATCACTCTCGGTTGAGTGATTTTGTTGACGGGATAGAGCATATGGCAGCGAGCTCAGATGAGGAAGTCACTCGTGCCTCGACGAGGGAGACGACGAGGGAGACACGCCCCTCAAAAGCTCTACGATCTCCATACGTCGTAGAGCGTCCCAAAAAGCGACCCTCCACCCATTATCAGAGGTTTAGGGAATCGGGACAGTCCCACGTGGAGATGAGCGGGACCGGGTTCTACCTTACACAGGAGGTCTTCTCCACGATCGAGGACATTACGAAGTGCCTCGAAGCCCAGGTAATTTTATTACATGTTTCGTTATGTTACTTTTACAGTTGATTTTGTTCTAATTAGGGTACTAATAAGATTATTTTGAAATGAATACAGGAGATAGACCTGTACACGGTCTACTGGCAACATAGACTCCAACAAGGGTACCGTCTTCTCGACAATGTTACCGCCAAGCACCACATAGTCTGCCCCTTACGTTTTACGTAAGTTCCTTTTCTCATTTTCCGTTTTCATTTGTTTCAATTTCAATTTGATAAAAAACCTAATAAAAACAATTTCAAATAAAAAAAGACACAACTCCGAGAAGAGTACTTGAAATTTCACCAAAACGACCCGACATGGGGGTTGGCAAACGAGACTTTGAAGTACACGAAATGGGAGATCCCCGACGATTTCATCAACGGCTGAAAGGGGATTAACACGTACCGACCGTGGATCACCGGCCGATATGTAAGTTTTGAATATCTTATATTGATTATATCGAATTTAATTATTAGTATTGCTAAATCGTGTGTTTTTTTTTTAGTTTATCGTCGTTTGCCATGTCTCCTCCTCCCATTGGATCGTGTGTCTGGTGAACGTTCCTTGTTGGTGTATCGAGGTGTACGACTCGCACTTTTACCTGTACGAGGGTGATAAAAACCTTCCACTCAAGCAATCACGGATCATCCAATGCTTGCCCTTGTCCCGCCTCTTCTCACGCCTCTTGGAGTCAAATCTACATTACTTCACGCTTGTCAACTCAGATGTGCCCAACTTCGGGACACGATTCATGGACATCCAGTTCGCCCCTCGGGAGTATCAATTCACTCAAGAAGACTCCGTGAGTTGTGGCGTGTACGCGTGCATGTATTTGGACTTGCTCCTTGGGACCACTAAGCTATACTAGGGCGACGAGAAACTGGTCGTGGCAAGATATCGAAAGAAGATGGCGAAGCGAATTTTCATGATTTCGAGGGGATGGAGGGATTGGTGAACAAATGTATTTTTTTTTCGAATATTGAATGATATTGAATTCTGATTTAGATTTTGTAAATTGTTGAATTCGAATGACGTTTCTTGTTAATTAGATTTGTTTGAAATTGATTTTGTTCGAATGATGTAGATTTTGGTTATTACTAGTGAAGAAATGAAAAATGTCAAATGGGGGAACAATTAGTTTTTTTTTTTTTTTTAATTTTTTCTCTAACCTTCGGCATAGTACACGGTTGAATTAGCAATTCAGCAGTGTACTCAAGAACCCTGATCGTGTACCCTAGCCGTGTACATAAGAACCCCCTTGTTTTTTTTTTTTTTTTTTTTTTTTTTCCAATTTTTTCAATTCGTGGGCCTTATTTGAGTTGGAACCACTGTTACTTTCATACATTGTGCAATTTTATGATTCGAGCACGTTACGTGAATACACGTTTGTAAGAACATTACGTTCGTAAGTTAGTTCTAGATCAAACGTAACCTTAGTAGTTAGACTATATAAGTGACACTCACTCTATACTTCATACTTACATACTTCATCCTTTATTTCAATTGATTTTTGGCTTAATTATGACATAACTTGCGTTATTACACGTTTACAAAACTTAATACACTCGAGATACACGAGAAAATCAAATCAAATACGAGAATTTCGCAAATTTTGGCTTAATTTTGACTTTTTAGGCTTAATTTTGACTTCTCACGAAAAGGGTACACGCTATTTTTCAATTTAAATCGTGTAGAGTCAACATTCGTGTAGAGGGCATTGACTTTTATTTAATTTTGACTTTGTTGACCTTACACGGTTGAATTAGATTTCCAACCGTGTATACACGATCAAAATTTACATTTGACCGTGTATGGTCAATTTAATTTTGACTTTTTTTGTTGACTTTACACGATTAATAGGATAATTAAACCGTGTATACACGTTTAAATCAAGTATATTGTCGTGTACTTGGCCGAAGGTATCCATTTTTAACACAAAAAACCTCAAATTTTCACCAAATGCTCAAATCAAACACAATTTGATAAAATTACATCCACTAACATTCTTAAACATCCAAAAACGTTCATTAACATCTGATTGGTGTTTAGATGTTAGGATTTTCATAGTGTTTTCGAGTCCGTTTTCGTTGTGTTTTCGTGTCTTTGTGTGTCTTTAGGGCTATGATTTGGTTGTTTTGGAGTCTTTGGTATTGTAGGATGAAAAGGGCGGAAACGAGAAGAAAACAAGAAGAAAGAAGCATTATATCGAAGAGGGGTTCGATAGGAGCACATAGGCGAAAACGGAGGTCAATTTGGAGTTCGGACGAGGAAGATACGGCCGAAACAAGAAAGATGCGCAAAGTGATCAGATTCAGGATCTGGACGCCGTCCAGCTCATCTCTGGACGCCGTCCAACATCTGGACGCCGTCCAAACTCATCTGGACGCCGTCCAACGCGTGTTCGAAGCCAAGTTATGCAGAGTCAGCTTCTGGACGCCGTCCAGAATAAGTTGGACGCCGTCCAACTTAGGCGGCCAGCAAATCTTTCCTTTTTCATCTAGGTTTTTACCTAGTATATATATATATCATCCTTGTGCACGAATTTGTATCAGTTTTTAGCATTAGTTAGCTTTATTTTTCAGCACTAAAATTCTCTAGATTAGCTTTACTTTGTTCGGATCCGGATTCGTAGTTTGTTTAATTCAAGACTTCTTTATTTAATTCAAGTTCTTCGTCTTCGTTTAATTTGCGTAAGTTCTTTTATTGTTTTCGTTTATTTGCTTTAATTGCTTTGCTTTAGTTTTAGATTCGTTCTCTTAATTGCTTCGTTTAATTTGCTTAGTTTTAATTTCGTTCTTTCGATTTCTAGTTTAAAGTTTAGATTCGTTTTCCTAGTTTCGATTCTCTCGTTTTTCAAAGCTTTCCTAGTTAGATTAATTAGCCTTTTAATTTCCAGAATTTATTCATCATGTCTAGAGTAGTTTATGCTTTCTTTATTGCTTTCTTTATTGCTTTCCTTTCGATTCTTGCCTAGGTAGATTAATCGCTTTCTTAGTTTAATTCTTAGATTTATTTCTCAAGTTCTAGATTAGATTATTTACTTGCTTTAATTTATTGCTTTTATTTATTTTCTTGCCTAGGATTTAAAACAAAAACCCCAAATTTTTCTTTACTTGCTTTCCTAGATTTAGGCTAGATTAGGATTTACTACATAATTAATTGCCCTGCAAAGTTTTCCTTCGAGATTCGACATTGGGTTTTACTTGCTAGTGCTACGATAGGATTTCGTTCTATTGCGAACACTTTTTAGTGAAACAAATTTTGGCGCCGTTGCCGGGGAAAACTTTAGGCGATTTCTTGTGTAGTCTTTTTATTTGTTTTATTTTTATTTGTGTTTCTTCGATTTCTTATTTCTCCCACTCGGTGCGTTTAACCCGTTTGTTGAGTGTTGTTTATGCATGGTCGCCGAAGTCTTCAAAGGAGTTTAGCGCCCTACTTCGACAACATCCATCAAAGGAAAGCGATCTTAGCCGCGAAGGAGAAGGAGGAGATTGATTCACAAGACTTCTCTTTGGTCTTGTTATTTGCAGAGCCCGAAGCCATGGCAGCTAGAGTCGTTATGGGCGATTTTGCTCGGCCCACATTCACAGCCACCACTTCGGCGATTGTCCTGACGGAAGCGGTCAGGAATCATGAGCTTAAACCTCACCACATGGCGTTGCTCCCGTCCTACCACGCGCTGCCCAACGAAGATGCTTTGACATTCATCCGAGAATTTTGCACGGTGGTTCAGACTTTCCCACTTTCGGGACTCACGGAGGACAATCTCAAGATGAAGTGTTTCCCGTACACCTTGAAGGATCGAGCAAAGTCATGGTATTTGGCGCTCCCGGCCAACTCTCTCACCAATTGGAATGCGGTGTGTGAGAAATTCATGCTTAAGTACTACCCGAACCGCAAGACTCAAGAGGTGCGGTCGAAGATCATGAACTTTTCCCAAGACAACGATGAGCCGTTTCACGAAGCATGGGAGAGGTTCCAAGAGCTACTTCAACAATGTCCACATCATCAAATGGCATCGGAGTTGCTTTGGCAATATTTTTACGACGCCCTCAACCAGACTTGTCAGTTCATGGTGGACAGTTCGGCCGGAGGCAACATAGCGGTCAAGACAGCTGACGAGTTGCAGACGATATTCGAGACGCTCGCTGCGAGTTCTCAACAAAAATCAGCTAGGCCAAGGAAAGTGGAGGCGAGTGCAATCTCGATGAGCCCCGATTTGAAGAAGCAAATTGCCGACATGTATAGGGATCTCGAGAACTTGAAGATTAAGCAAAGTGCACCGGCCCCGAAGGAGGAAGAGAGGAAGCCGGACAAGTGCGAGATTTGTGGAGAGTTGGGACACATCAAGGAGGTTTGCCAAAACATGGGAGCACCCACTTATGAAGGAGGAGCCGATGTATATGCTGCCCAAGGGTACATGCCACCACCCCAAGGGCAAGGTACGAACCCGAATTTTCAATATCGTCGCCCCTCTCCATATAATAACCCCTACCCTCCTCAAAATCCCTACTACTCTCAACCTCCACCATATTATCCTCCTCCTCAATATCCTCAAAATCCCTACTATCCACCACCTCCATACTACCCCCCTCAACCTACTCCTACACCACCACCATCATATCCAAATTCTCGTCCTCAAGGACCTCCACAAAAGCCTCCCGTCGATGAGGATCGTCTCCATGCACTTGATGCGAACATAAAGAGGCTCGAGTTGGCAATTGGCCAAATTTCTAGTTCCATGCACCTGATGCAACAACCGGGGCGAATTCCGAGCCAAGGGATTCAACCACAACAAGCCAACGAGGTGCAAGCCCCATATCCTCCATATGTTCCTCCCGTTCCACCTCACCAAGCTCATGCAATCACGGTTTTACAACGCAATGGAGTTTCGATGCCTTCTCAAGAGCCCATGGGAGATAGACGGAGCCCGAGCCCTCGATGGAACGGCCCGAGAACGCCGGCAACACCCTTCGGCCAAGTTCGTCCAGTAGCTGATCTGGACGGTCGTCCAGATTCTGGACGCTCGTCCAGAATGCCAAACTCGCCCGAGCATTCAGCACCCAATCTGGACGATCGGCCAAGTCACCCCGACTCTGGCCGATCGACCAAAACCGACGAACAGCACACGGAGCCCGAGGATGATAAGAAGGATGTTCCCGTTCTCCACAAGACGCCCGATCCGTACGTTCCCCCTATTCCATTCCCGAGTAGAGTGAAGAACAAGAAGCAAGTGCTCAACCCGTATGTTCCACCTATTCGGAGTATCATGAAGAAGGAGACAAAGGACCCCAAGCCTATCAACTCATTTCCTAAACGAGGGGATCCGGGAGGTTTCGATTTGAGCATCATTTTGGATAGCGGAGAGACCGTTTCGGGATTGATGGATTTAGGAGCTGCGGTGAACCTAATGCCGTATTCTATTTTCGAGAAGATGAACTCAAGAGTCCTTCAAGCTACCGACATGCGCATTGAGTTAGCAGACGGCACCGTGAGCAGTCCTTTGGGAGTTGTGGAAGACGTCACTATCCTTGTTGGAGGAATTCGAGTCGTTACCGACTTCGTCGTGCTTCATGAAGGCAAGGGAGCTAAGAGCGCAACCGGACATCTACTTTTATTGGGACGACCATTCATGGCCACTACTCGAGCTCGGATTGATGTAGGTACCGGTACATTGAGCATGGCCGGCGAAGGAGGTTCGGTCACATTTTCGGTATTTGGGAACTCATCTTCTATTCCTACTTCATCTTTTCATTTATGCTCTTATGTTAAGCTTGCTAACCCTTGTGTTGAGGAAACTGTTTGTGAGGTTTCTGATAGGGTAGCAATTATTGAAGAATTCATTGACGAAGAAGAGTCCATTGAAGACGACGAATTCTTTAGTTGTGTGGATGAAGAAGAGGACATAATCGAAGAATTTCTACGGAATTTGGATGAGGATGATGAAGAGGACAGCTCGATACATGAATCGAATGAGGAAGTGATCATTAATTCTTTTCTTTCTAACCTCACCATTTGTGGAACATCTTTTCTTGCAGAATTTAACTCGAAGATGTTTGAGGAGGAGTTCGAACTAAGTGCGGGGGAGTCGAGAGTTGATGATGACCAAGTTCTTGATCTTCGGGATTGTTCGAGGAGGAAGTGTGTGTATTTCGCAAAGAGCACCAACACGTCGCTTGGTGCCGCGGGCTTTGGTTGATCACATCCTTCGTCTAGCTAATGACGTTAAACAAGCGCTTGGTGGGAGGCAACCCACGTAAAAAAATTAGGACTTTATTTTAATTTTTTTTTTTTTAAGTATTTCTTTTTATTATTTGATTTTCGTGTTAGTTTTAGTGTTTTTGCAGGAATTGGCGTCGGGCAGTCAGCCTCACCCGAACCCGAATGATCCCCGATTTTGGTCTCCTCACGATCCTCGTTGGCAAGATCCCCAGTTCCGAAGTCCTTTCAATTGATCATAGCCTTGTTTCGTGTTTTGTTTTGAGTCTTTTATTTTGTTCGATTTTACGCTTTTGTGTTTTGTTTTGTGTTTGTTTTGTAGGTGATACTTGGAGTCTCTCGAGATTTTGGGTATTTGTGTTCGTCATATTGCGATAAGTTCTCTTTATCCCTTTCCTTTTTATTTTCTTGCAATGGGGACATTGCTTGATTTTAAGTGTGGGGGAGGGTCTTTGAACTTTTGGCATGAAGTTTTTGTGGTTTTGTTGTCTTGTTGATCGAGTCTAGTTGATCGAGTCCTCATGTTCCCTCACTTAGGAATTTGTATGATTTTGAGCCTTATAAGCATGTAACTTAGGATCAATGTGAATGATTTAAAGTTGGAATCTTTAGTTGTTGGAATTGATTTGAGCATAAATTAGGTTGGTTTAATCTTGAGTTGTGATATATTATGATTCGATGAATTGTGGGGCATGGATTGGTGTGAGTTTGAGGAAATGATTTATGATTTTTGGTTGAGTGTTAAATCTAGATTGTTGCGACTAGGATTGCTAGTTTACTTTCCCCTTAAAAAAATAGAGAATGAAAAAGAGTTGTGCTTATATGTGAATAAAAGAGTTGATAGGATTCTGCTCCTCTTGCTTGTAACGTATGAAAATACTAGAGTAATGAGCATGGGAAACCACATGAAAAGGCTTCGAGAGACTTTCGAATGATCACATTTCATGAACCTTGTCCTAGATGATACTCGTGTATATTAGAATAAGTGTTCGTAGGCATTCTACCCCTCTTGACAATGGGTACGGGAAACCGCACTAGGAGGCTCGATGTGACCCATCGATGATTAAACCTAGTGAATTTTGTGCCATAAACGTTCACAAGTTTAAAAAAATAGAAAAGAAAAAGAAAAAGGAGTTGTTTATTTGTTGAATAAAAAGGGGAAGTAGGCTAGTCGTCTAAGTTGTGATGATCAAGATATTGTGAGATGTGTGTTATCATTGCTTTCCTCTTACTTAGATTGATTTATAAGCCGCATAGTTTGTTGATGATGATTGTTCGTAACTTGGGATTAAAGTGACCTTGTTTGAGTTTGTCGATTCCGGTGATTAAATGTTCTATACTTTGGATTGTTTGGATTGAATCTAAGTTATGTGTTTATGTTGCTTGAGGACAAGCAAAGGTCTAAGTGTGGGGGATTTTGATTGGTGTTTAGATGTTAGGATTTTCATAGTGTTTTCGAGTCCGTTTTCGTTGTGTTTTCGTGTCTTTGTGTGTCTTTAGGGCTATGATTTGGTTGTTTTGGAGTCTTTGGTATTGTAGGATGAAAAGGGCGGAAACGAGAAGAAAACAAGAAGAAAGAAGCATTATATCGAAGAGGGGTTCGATAGGAGCACATAGGCGAAAACGGAGGTCAATTTGGAGTTCGGACGAGGAAGATACGGCCGAAACAAGAAAGATGCGCAAAGTGATCAGATTCAGGATCTGGACGCCGTCCAGCTCATCTCTGGACGCCGTCCAACATCTGGACGCCGTCCAAACTCATCTGGACGCCGTCCAACGCGTGTTCGAAGCCAAGTTATGCAGAGTCAGCTTCTGGACGCCGTCCAGAATAAGTTGGACGCCGTCCAACTTAGGCGGCCAGCAAATCTTTCCTTTTTCATCTAGGTTTTTACCTAGTATATATATATATCATCCTTGTGCACGAATTTGTATCAGTTTTTAGCATTAGTTAGCTTTATTTTTCAGCACTAAAATTCTCTAGATTAGCTTTACTTTGTTCGGATCCGGATTCGTAGTTTGTTTAATTCAAGACTTCTTTATTTAATTCAAGTTCTTCGTCTTCGTTTAATTTGCGTAAGTTCTTTTATTGTTTTCGTTTATTTGCTTTAATTGCTTTGCTTTAGTTTTAGATTCGTTCTCTTAATTGCTTCGTTTAATTTGCTTAGTTTTAATTTCGTTCTTTCGATTTCTAGTTTAAAGTTTAGATTCGTTTTCCTAGTTTCGATTCTCTCGTTTTTCAAAGCTTTCCTAGTTAGATTAATTAGCCTTTTAATTTCCAGAATTTATTCATCATGTCTAGAGTAGTTTATGCTTTCTTTATTGCTTTCTTTATTGCTTTCCTTTCGATTCTTGCCTAGGTAGATTAATCGCTTTCTTAGTTTAATTCTTAGATTTATTTCTCAAGTTCTAGATTAGATTATTTACTTGCTTTAATTTATTGCTTTTATTTATTTTCTTGCCTAGGATTTAAAACAAAAACCCCAAATTTTTCTTTACTTGCTTTCCTAGATTTAGGCTAGATTAGGATTTACTACATAATTAATTGCCCTGCAAAGTTTTCCTTCGAGATTCGACATTGGGTTTTACTTGCTAGTGCTACGATAGGATTTCGTTCTATTGCGAACACTTTTTAGTGAAACAACATCCAAAAACGTCAATTTGTGTAAAATAAAATTAAAAATATAATTAAGCATCGGTATCGTACGGACATCGAGGCCTAGTATGCTCCTCGCTCTTGCAAATGCTACATTTTTTCTTACCTCTTGGACGTCGAGGGGGAGCGTTTAGATCAACTCCGCAAATGGGAAGCGAGGCTTGGCAACTCCGTCGCTTGTGCCCGTATTGTCCGCATCTTGAACACCTTTGCTTGTTCGTTGAGGATTCTCCTTCAACGGCCGATCGAGCTCTTGCCATCGGTGGTCGTCCGGCTTGCCTCGGTACAAGAGGGGGTAGCACCCTCCATCGTGAAATGAATTCAGTAACACTCCACGTCTCGGGATGAGGAACCGGTTGAATCTGAGGAGAATACGTAGCAACTAACGTGGATTGCCTGAAATAATGGCTCACGTAGTCAGTTGCCCGCCCACCGGAGTGCCTGTAACAACATACAAAAGCGTTTAGAAATCCGATTGAAATACGACAAGCATGAAACTAAAATAAAACGAGAACTAGCCGTACCTTATCGCCGCACAAGCGTGTCGACAAGGGATGCTGTCTAACTCAAACTCACGGCATTCGCAAGTCGAGTTTTGGAGGTCGACGAGGTAAGTCTGTTTTTCACCTTCGACTCTCCAAAGGGTGGGCGTAGGCGTTCCTCTAACGGAGTAGCGACGGCCCCATTTCGACGATGCCGACATCTTCGTATATGCCTTCTCCGTGAGTTCATGTTGGCGAGCTAGGGCACTAGTCCGATGTTCGTCGAACCACTTCTCGACGACTATCCGATACACCTCGATCATGGCACAGATCGGGAGTCTCCGAGCCCACAACAACCGAGCATTCATGGCCTCGGTGGGATTCGACGTCATGAAGCTCGTACGTCGGACGGGACACTTGCACCTCGCCCACCTCGGGAGGCCAATGTCGCTCAACCGCCTGTAGATCCCGCCTCCCTCCCTGCTTAGGTCCCTCAGATTCCCCCAATATTCATCGAATTGGGAATCTCGATAGGCATAGGCTGCAGACTCGAATATAGCCCCCGCATGCCTCCCGTACCTGACGAAATTTCTCTGGAGGTGAACGAAGCAGAGGCCGTGAGCAGCATGCGGAAAGACGGAGTCGATCGCATTTGCGATGCTCACGTGCTGATCGGATACGATCAACAAGTCCGAGGGCGCCCCGAAACTCTCTCGGACTTTGGCCAAGAACCACGTCCAAGATTCGTTGTTCTCTATGGGACCGAATCCAATGGCAAGGGGGAACACTTGCTCGTTCCCGTCTTTCGTCACCGCCACAAAGAGCGTCCCCTTATTCTTCCCCTTCAAGTGCGCCCCGTCTACTACGATCACAGGGCGTAGCAAACCATTTCCCCACGCCTCGATGGACAGACCAAAGGCGAGGTAGAAGTAGGTCAGACGGTCGGTGACGTGGGAGGTGTGGATGTCGTACTGGGTGCCCGGATTCATCTCCTTCAAAAGGTAGAGGTAAGAAGGGAGCCTCTGATAAGACTCGTCGAAGGCACCGTACGTCATCTCTATAGCGACGTTCCTCGCAAGGAGCGCGAACAGGTAGTCAATCTGAATGCCGTACTCACTCCGTAGCTCGTCCACCATCTCCTTTGGCTTCAACACTGCGCCCTCGGTGATCAATCGACGAGCGTAGAATGCTCCTAATACCATGGCCGGCACCTGTCGTTTGTTGTTCGAATTTAAATCAACTAGGCACGTGTGATCGGCCTCGTACTTCTTGATCACCCAAATCCCGCCTTGCTGCGTGGCATTCAACTTGAACTCGCAATCCTTCCCCGAAGTGCACCTAAAACCCACACGGCCTTTGTCGGAGCGAGGGATACAATACTCCTTCCGGAGATCCATGTGAAGCAAACCGACGGCTATATGCAAGTCATCCTTCTTCTTGAAGAATCCGTGCTTTCGCAACTGACCCAAGGCCGGTGCCAAGTCGGGATCGATCCATCCTAAAGGGAGCGCGGTGTCTTGATCGACGTGCGGTATCAACCAATGTCGAACCGCCTCCTCGTTAGCGCGAGCACGAGCTTCGTCGTCACGGGGCTCTTGGTTTTGTGAGTGCATGCTACGAAGCCCGATAACCCTATCAATATGGCCGGGCTCGCGGATCCATGCTCCGAATTCAGCCGTTAGGCTCTCAAGTAATTGGGATCGTTCCTCCACATTCCTTGCTTCCTCGCCCTCGGACTCGAGAGACTCTTCTTCCGACTTCGGCTCTTCTTCGTCGCGTACTTCGGCTTCAAATGCATTCGATCTCGGGATTGGCTCCTCTTCGACGCTATAGTTCTGAAAAATCGTCGATCGTTGGGTAGTATGGGCTGCCCGATTTGCTCTACTAATGACGTAGATCGTCGACATCTCCCTTCTCGCGATGCACATTCTAAGCAAATCCCCGGTGCTCTTTAAAACGGCCTTCACCGTCTCCCGCTCGTTGAGGTTCGTCAAGTGGAATAGCAAGTACTCCGATTCATCACCCAAGTAAAGTTGAACGTCTCGCAATACGTTTTCATAGCTCAAACTCGAAATGGGATAAGTGACGAGAAAAGAGTCTCCTCCTACGTACGATATTCCCTCCCAACGACCGCTATGACGGATAAGAATTCTCTGATCACCCATCTCCATCTGTACAAAAAATAATAATAATAATAATAATAATAATAATAATAATAATAATAATAATAATAATAATAATAATAATAATAATAATAATAATAATAATAATAATAATAATAATCTGAAAAATTTGTTCTTAATTACACGGTTAAAGTGTTGATTTAACCATGCATACACGGCCAAATGTACCAAAATGTCGTGTAAAGTCAACAATTTTGACTTTCAACCGTTGACTTTGTTGACTTTACACGACAAATTTTGTGTTTCTACCGTGTGTACACGGTTGAATTAACCTTTCAACCGTGTACTTAAGAACAAAAAAATTTCCTATTTTTTCGCGTATTATAAATAATAAATAGAGAAAATCGAATATTACCTTGGTATTTATCTCGAAAAAACGTCTTGAATCGATTCCAAATTTTCCAGAAAATCGAGAATGCCTACAAATTTTCTCTCTCAACGATATTTCTAAAATTTAGTGTTGTGATGAAATTAATTAGGTCTATGTTATTGCTAGTTTTCTCACTTTTTCTGATTTTTCAATAAATGTTATGCTAACAACCTCTATTTTGAATCAATTTGGGAGATTTGGTGGTTGGAAGTTAATAAATGCAATTTAAGATTTTACAAAATTACACGCCAATCTCCTATTTTGAATCAATCGTGTATGTGTTTTTCGTGAGCTCCATTTTTAATTTCGGTTTCTGATTTTTTTTTTAAATTTATTTATTTATTTCCAAGTCAGATATGGATTGAAAAATTTTCAATCCACGAAAATTCAATCGTGAATTGAGAGAGTGAGATCGTGTACAACAAAAATTGAATTGAATTTTCTGGTGGGCCCCACGTTTGATTTATATATTTAGTTGATTTTTGGTTTTATTAGACAAGTGGGCCCAAATAGTAAGGGTATTTAAGACATTTCAATAGAAAATGGGTATAGAAGTTATACTTCTTATAATGTGGGTATAGAAGTACCCTTTCTTATAAAAGTGGGTATTTTTAAACTTAGCCCAAAAATTAATGCTTCCCAAAAAAAAAAATGTAAACTTAATGTCTTTTTCAGATTTACACAAACTTCTTCATTCCATTATACTAGTATACAATTTTTCGGAAAAGGAAAAAAAAGTAAGATACTCCCTCCGTCCCTCTAAAAAGGATTTTTTTTTTTTTTTTTTGAAGTAAGATTTAAGAAGTGAATGTTTAGCATTATACTAGTATTAAAATGTGGTGGTATTAGTTAACGGAGCACAATCTAGTGGTAAGACGTATTGGTTGGGGTTTGAGGCACATTGATGCGTGGGTGTGAGTTATGTTTACCTGATAAAAAAAAATGCGGTAGTATATAACAATTTAATATATATTTTATATTGTAAAATGTTGGGTGTGAATTGTGTTTACCTGATAAAAAACATGTGGTAGTAATTAACAATGTAATACATGTTTTATAGTTTTAAAATATAACAATACATATTCATACAAACACGTTGATGTTGGGTCATAACTGAAAGATAGCACAATTACCTTTAATTTGATATAAAAATCGTAAAATTTGGATAACATATGAGTAAACTATACTAATAGTTTTAAATTAATATAGTATGTATTATATAAATATTAAATATTTTAGATTTTAAAATAACATTTACATTGAATAATAGAATGTCAAGACTATATGATATATAATGAATTCAAAAGGTTTAATCAGAACTACTACGTTTCTCCTTCATATTAGCGTGGAACGAGAAACGTGACAATTTTAAAAGTTAGAAAAGAGAGAGGTAAACGTGGAGAAAATGGTTAATATTGGAATAAGGGACCCCATCCAATAAAAATTAAAACAATAAGGGTAGTAAATAATTCAAGATATGAAGAGTCGAAAGGTAATTTTGTTAAAAGAATATTTTCATTTTCGACTATCACACTAACTGAGAGATGTCTCAAACGAGAAAAAATCACACTAGGGATGGATGGAGTATTAAAATTTAATCAATGTTCATAAATACTAGTTTAGTCGTAAATTTTCTTAACATTCCTTTATAATCGCTTATTTTACCGTGCATCGCACAGGTTCAAAATCTAGTTTATTACATATTTCACTTTTATCAATAGTATTACTTGAACATAAATGTATTTCGAAATAATATTTTGATTTCCATGTGTTAGAAATAAAACCAAAGATTCTGCCATTGTAATTCTACCCCTACCTGCACTCTTCGAATCTCTCTCTCTCTCTCTCTCTCTCTCTCTCTCTCTCTCTCCACACATAGAGACAGAGTACCACCACCAAATCGAAAACCCCATTCCCTACCTCTGAATTCCTTCATTTCTCGAATTCCTTTCGTCGTCGCCTCCTCATTCTCATCGCTTTTTTCCTCATAGAAACAACGCCGTTCAGATAGCCTGTGCCCGTTGCATTTGCTGGGAATTTATGCTGTTGTGAATTGTTCAGGGGTTTTACTGTAGGGTTTTTGGAGTGTGGAAGATGACGGCTGTTTGCACGAGGAGTCGAGATTCATAGACGGAAGAATGTCTGGGATAGCGCACAAGGTTAATGTTTGCGGCGGTTCTAATGGAACTGTTCGTCGCAAACCCGCGGTGGCAAAATGTTCCCTTCAGCATCTTTCCTTTGATGTATCTTCAGTCTCAGGCAATGGCTTCTGGTCCGAGAATCATGACGATGTGAGCTACAATCACCTGCAGAAGGTATGTACATTCCAGTTTGATTGTAATCTGATTGTGGAATGCTTATATGTGTTTTAGCAGTTTCTGGGTTGTAGGAAGTGTAGGGTTTTTGTTCGATGTTTTGGTTGGCAGGTGGTTGCAGGGTTCAATCAGAAGGTTTTATTTTTTATTAAGTGATTTGTGATTTCTCTATGCTATATTGTACCTGGATAGTGAGGTTCTTGTTTCAATGGTTAAAAATTGATAAATGAGGGAAAATGCAGCGTTGTTTAACCTAAGCTAACTTGGAATTACTGTGTTTTGCCGATTTTCCTAGGTCAGAGAAGTTGAAACATGAACTGATTTTGTTAGTAATTGGATTTTTGCATGCATTTGCTGCACCAGTCCGTTTGACAATTCAAATGTCTCGGTGTGCTTCTTGATCATGTTGAATGTACCATTTAGATTATATTCGTCACGCACAAACTCCACAAGTTAGTCCTTTTCTTGTCCATGTACGCAAGATATTCTTTTGCTACATCTACAGTTCTTATCTTATTCTCATGTCATGTAATGGGATTTTGTATCACAGTCATCTAGGTTTCTTCCTTTCCTTTTCTCTGAGTATCATTCATCAGCTGAACTAGCATTCAATTAATTTGTATGTGTAAAATAGCAAGATCAGTTGCAATGTTAATCAAGCTGGATTATGATATTAGGCTCTTTTTGGTTTTCTTACAGTTTTGGTGTGAGCTAACAATACAAGCCCGACAGAAGCTTATGAGAATTGACAAACAAACATTCTTTGAGCATGCTCGAAAGAATATGTACTGCTCTAGGTGCAATGGCTTCTTGCTTGAAGGTTATTTACATATTGTTATGTATGGAAAGGCTCTGCAGCAGGGTGCAACAAATGGCCATTACAGTGGACGAACTACGTACAATCAGAAATGTGGCAACTTGTGTATTGACAATGAGTGCCAAGATGATGTGATAGATCCATCCCTCCATCCATGGGGTGGACTAACAACTTCCAAGGATGGGGCATTAACGCTTTTAGGGTGTTATCTTCACTCAAAGTCTTTGAAGGGTGTCCAAAATGTAAGTTTCATATTTTGTGTTGACTCTGTAGTTTTTATCTTCGTCAAGAGGAATCCTAGATTAAGTCCCTTCAATATGAATCAGGTATTTGACGGTGCACGTGCAAGGGAAAATGAACGCATGTTGCTCTATCCCGATGCATGTGGTGGAGGTGGCCGGGGAATGGCAGGGCATAGTAGAGGGCATGGAACAAGAGAAACTTGTGCTCTTCATACTGCTCGATTGTCGGTTGAGACTTTGGTGGATTTTTGGTCTGCTCTTGGAGAGGAGACTCGACAATCTCTTGTCAGGATGAAAGAGGATGATTTTATTGAAAGGCTCATGTATAGGTGTGCCACCCTGTTTTCCACCCTCATTTTCCTTGTCATTTCTCTGCTTGCTGGCTCTCAAATCATAATGACTGGAATAGGTGAAACAGTTTCAAACAAATGTAAAGTCATGAATAGGGTTTATGTCTAATGAAATATGTTTTCTCCTTTAAATATTGACTTGTTATAGATATGAGTTCCCTACTTAATTCTTTGTTTGAGAATGCTCTACTATCACTAACACTATGTTATAATCAGATGGTGCCAACTGCCAAGCCAAACCCATCTTTAACTATGCAGTTTTCAAGCTTCTTACTTTTTCGAGAGGGTTTAAGAGGATAATTGATATAAAATAAAAAAAATAATATAGGTGCTGTATACAATTGGGCAATGGTCTAGCATATAGCTTATGGGGTAGAAGTGAACAGCTCTCGTATAAGTCTTGTCTAAATGCATCGATCCTCATGATTTGACTACAATTAGCAGAATTACTAATCTTTAGAACTAGGCTAAGTCATTCTTTTTGGAAATGCGCTACATTTAGAGAAATTATTTTTTGAAATTCAACATAGGCTGCCTTAGTCAACCTAAATATAAGAATGGGGTACCACCACCTTTTTCATGATTTGATCTATGGCTGATTATTGTAATTGCCACTCATAATCTCTATCCCTTTCTTGGAGTTCAAGCTTGTCCTCAAGCTTGGTAGATGAAATTGGTTAGAAACCCTCCGCAATCCTCCATGATGGGCATATACGTCACTGAACTCCTTCAAATTAGGTGGTTCTTCTCCCTCCTGCAATGTCCATAACATAATAAAACTTCAATGACTACATTCATGTCCTGGGAAATACTTCTCATCATAACTGCAACATAATTGTTTTGCTAGGCACTAGACAGTCAGCTTTTTGTTCAGATGGAAGAAATTATAACTTTGCTTTTGGCTGATTGGATGATGGTGGTACGGTTAAAGGATATAGTGGACCGTGGAGTTGTTTGAGCAGGTTGTTTTGGTTTTGGGTCAGATGTCAAGAGGCCCAACAAGTGGCAGTTATGAGAGAAAAATTGTTGATAGTTTCATTTAGTGCCGTTGGTT
This sequence comes from Thymus mandschuricus, assembly GCA_029379335.1. NCBI lineage: Eukaryota > Viridiplantae > Streptophyta > Magnoliopsida > Lamiales > Lamiaceae > Thymus > Thymus mandschuricus. The sequence continues at coordinate 2,438,275 of CM057081.1, read as the reverse complement.
TAGTGTGCTCCACGTCAATTCATATGATCATCCGATCCTCCAGTCAAGAGATCCACCCACTGGTTTGATTGCATGGTCCCAGCCCTTGCCAGAAACGCGTAAAAATCTTTGACATAGCCATCGATAGCTTGCTCAGCTTGAAGTTGTTGCTTGAGCTCACCCAATATTGATGCTACGCGGTAGGATCGTAGCTTAGAAAAGTCCGATCTTTGAAAACTGCCCTAGAAGAGAGGATTTGAACATTGTTTCAGAATGATACCATAACGATGGCTCTCCAATCATGTGATATGAAGCGAAATTTATAATTCGCTTGGATTCAGGAATATGGGCATTTTGAATATAAGAGTCACAACGCAGCAGCCATACACGAGGATCATCTCCAAAAAATAATGGAAAATCCATTTTTGCATATTTGATGAGGGAATGGTGGTTGTGGAGTTCAGCTGTTCGGGAATCCTCTTGATGTTGGTGAATGGTTTCAGATTCATCCTCCAAACTTGGTTCTTTGCTCTGTCTAATCAGGAATTGTTTGATTAGTTTTTTTCAAATTCGCAAGGGAAGCCATCTGGTTGTGTTGGGTGGCTGAAAGTGAAGCCACAATGGTGGTGAGGTTATCAATTTTCTCGGCTTGGGCTAGAGATCTAACAGATGTCTGCTGGGCTTTGACAGGGTGATCCTCAGTCAGATTATAGCCCATATTATTGGCTGCAGAAACTACGTAGATATGTTCTCGGGTTTGACTCTACGTTACAGGCCTATGAGAGATGGCGGAAGAGGAAGAGGCTGCGCTACTCTTCCTTATGGTGGTTGATGTAAGGTTCAATTGAGAGAATAACTTGTGCTTTAGCAAAGAAACTAAATGACTCACCAAAGTTAAAGAAATCTAATTAATCTATACAAAAGGAAGAAACTGATAAAACAAATAACAGAAATTAAGGTCATGTTTTATGGCTGATTATTGGGACTGCCAGTCTGTACCAATAATGATGCATCAAGAAATTTATCTAGCTTGTACTTGAAAAAGTGATGATATTTATTCGTTGTTGTTTTAAGCACAGTTCAGTTTGAGTTGAATGTAAATGAACTTTCTAAATCCCTTGTTTGCAGGTTTGACAGCAAAAGGTTCTGTAGAGATTGTCGAAGAAATGTGATTCGTGAATTTAAGGAGCTGAAAGAGCTAAAGCGCATGAGAAAGGATCCTTGTTGTACCAGCTGGTTTTGTGTTGCAGATTCCAACTTCCGATATGAGGTGGATAATCTGGATCATCTTGTCATTCTTTGGAAATTTGAAATCCTGTTGCGACAATACTGCCCAGAAAGATGATGCATCTTCTGTGTTTCAATTCTCAGGTTTCTCATGATATGGTTCGTGCTGATTGGCATCAAACATTTTTAGATGCGTGTGGAACATATCATCACTTCGAATGGGCTATTGGAACTGGAGAAGGAAAATCTGATATCTTGGACTTCAAAAATGTTGGGTTGAGTGTAAGGGTTCAAGTGAACGGTCTAGATTTAACTGGTCTGAGTCCTTGCTACATAACTCTAAGGGCATGGAAAATGGATGGACAATGCAATGAACTGTGTGTGAAAGCTCATCCTTTACGAGGACAACAGTGTGTTCATTGCAGGCTTGCTGTTGGTGATGGATATGTAACAATTACGACTGGGGAAAATATCAGAAGATTCTTTGAGCATGCAGTGGAGGCTGAGGAAGAAGAGGTAAACTTGTTGAATTGAGGAATTGCTCAATGTTTTCTTCTCCAAACTAGTCCATACCTCTTAAGCCTATTATTACTTCCATCGTGTTGTGAATTATGATTAATCCCTTTGTCACTTTTTCAGGATGACGGTTCCCTGGATAAGGATGGAAATGAGCTTGATGGTGAGTACGCTCGTCCACGGAAACATGCAAAGAGTCCTGAACTTGCTCGAGAATTTCTACTAGATGCTGCATCTGTCATCTTCAAGGAACAGGCATGTATATTTTTCCTTCCTTCCAATTTATCTTTTGAGTTATTCATGCAGTGAGAATTCTTTCGAGTTCCCAACAAGAATTATCTTCTGACGAATGTTGCAACTACATATAATATCTGGACAGCAATTAGCTACTTGGCCTACACAAGCATTTTACGGAGCTACCATAATTTACCCCATTGCCAAGTTTCACTGTTTTAGACTTATAGTTGGAGAGGACAATTTGAATTCCTTCTGCTCTTGGAGTACACAGTATATGCTTATATGCGAGTTTGCATTCTTTAGTGCATGGACTTATTATTATCTCGACAGTTTCCTAACTTATCTGATGTTCCTGCAGATTGAGAAGGCTTTTAGAGAAGGAACTGCCCGGCAAAATGCATACAGCATTTTTGTTTGTCTTGCTCTGAAATTGCTGGAAGAGCGCGTGCATGTGGCATGTAAAGAAATCATCACTTTAGAAAAGCAGGTGCATTCATCAGTAATATTTATCTGGTGGCAACTATCTATATACATTGTCTTTTCCCTGAATATGGATTAATTATCGCTTTCCCATTCAAAATTTTAACAGATGAAACTACTTGAAGAAGAAGAAAAGGAGAAGCGTGAAGAAGACGAGCGCAGAGAGCGCAAGAGGTCAAAAGAGAGGGAGAAAAAGCTGCGCAGAAAAGAAAGATTAAGAGAGAGAGAAAACAAAGAAAAGGGATGTGCGCTTCTTGTTCTTGATACTCCCAATGAGGCAAGACCGTGTATTGATGAGGGGGAAGCAGGGGAAGCTACCCCTCCACCCAGTCCTTTGTCCCCTGATATAAATCAAGATGATCAATTTTTTATGGATTACAGTTCCCCAAACACGGAGAATCACCATGAAGATATTTTTGGAGGTGAATCTGGTAACACCAGTGATTTTAACACCTCTTTGCCTTACAATCACTACAAATGTTCTCGCAGGAAACAGGATTTGACCTCAAAATGGTCTGAAAGGAGAAAGGGTAAAGCATTGTCAGAGAGCGAACTCACTATTGGCAAGTACGAAACAAGATTTATTTCTGATGATTTTGAATCGACAAGAAGCTTTAGTTGCTTTAGTAAGCAGTTAAGAACAAATGCAGCAAAGTCCAACCCTAGAAATGGTCCGAAGTCGAGTGGAAAGTTTCACTGTACCAATGGCAGAGCAGGTGATAAATGTGATTCCCAAGTTTGTAGCTGTAACCATCATAACGACTATAGAGCAACGCCAGCGCCGCATTTGATTAGATCAACCCGAGAGGCCAGATATGTGAATAAATTGGAGTCTTCATGTGATATCTCAAAATCTTATTATCATGAGAAGTGCACTCAAGTTGAGCGCACGCGTGAGAATGATGGGCAAGTTAAAACCAACGTCTCACCTGTTAGAAAGAGAGTCTGGGAACCTTTAGATTCACAAAAGAAATGTGTGCAAAGCAACACAGATTCTGTGGTTGCCTTGAAACCCACAGGTGAAACTACTGAATCTGATCAAGTTCCTGAATCATGTGGTAATGCTTCTTGTAGTGAGTTAGCGTATAATACAGCCAAAACTAACAATGAGGACTATGCTGTCGGGGACTTGATGAGGTCCAGAAATGTGAGTGGCAGAGATACCGAGAAAGGAATCCATTCAAGAGAAAATTCTGAGAATTGCATAAAGGTGGAAGAAGCAGAGAATGGTGAGTTATGTTGTATAACTGCATCTCCACTCAAGCTAGTAGATTCATTGCTGAGCAACTCTTCTAACTCGGACAGCTGCTCTTCCTGTCTCAGTGAAGGTGACAGCAATACATCCTCCTCGAACCCTCAAAATCTGGATTCAACATCCACGTCAGATTCAGAAGAGTCTAGCCAAACCTCGGAGGGAAGAGATATGTTGCATTGTCTTGAAACTGCTAGGTTTGTTGACTGTCACAAAGTTGTAGACGATCAAATCAAACTGAGAAGGCAAAATGCCAATAGCCATGAACCAGCTTCTGGAGCAATCAATTCTTTTAGCAGTTTACCGGCAGAAACAGCCATATATTGTGAGAGTGGGAAAGCAAGTGTGGGTGTGGGTGTGGGTGTGGGTGTGGGTGTGGATGCTCCGCCTCACTGTGTACTTCCCACCATGATGCATTGTCAGAACATACAATATCCAATCTATCAGGCTCCAACAATGGCCTATTACCATCAAAATACTCCAGTTTCTTGGCCTACTAATGGACTGATGTCCTTTCATTACTCCAACCAATATTTATATGCTGATGGTTTTGGATACGACTTGAACACGAATCCACAGTTGATGCAGTATGGGGGCTTACAGTCACAGCATCTCCCTCCCCCACTCATGAATCCTCTTCATATGCCCGGTCTTCCAACTGTGATTACTCAGGCGAATGTAGTTTGCTCAAAGAATCAGAAGGTTCCGAATCAAGAAACACCGACAGTAACAGTTGCAGAGGATGGACAACATGGGATGATATCTGAGAGAGTAGCAGATAAGGAGAGTAACGATTTCTCTCTCTTCCATTTCGGTGGCCCTGTGGCTCTTTCGGAAGGATTCAAAGCCGAGACAGGCACGTTAAAACGAGGACTAAGCCATTTGTCTCTGAATACATCGGAGAAAAGCCCTGACGGTTGCAATCGAAAAGATTCCATAGAAGAGTACAACTTGTTTGCTGCCAGTAATGGCATAAAGTTCTCTATTTACTAATGGTTGGTTAGTTGGTTGGTGATGTTATGAGTTGTTGTTGTGGATTTTGTTAACTGAAAAGATAGAAGGCTGGCAGGGTGGGGGATCATATCACATCCCCTCAGGGATGGAGATTTGAGTGCCTTGTAAACAATAATCCACCTCTGCTAGAGATTTGGGTTTTCTTTTTCTTTTTTCTTTTTTTTAACATTTTATTGATTGTTTTAATTGTTTATTACCAGTATCTTCTTCTTCATCAGATGAAGTTATATTATATGCTTGTGAAGAATATGCATCAAGGTCTAAGCATATTTCAATACTGAATTCTTCTTTGCACCTTTTGAATAGTGCTTTGTACCATACCAAGTTAATAACAACTGAGTCTCATTGGCTATTTGTTTATACATCCGCCTTGTGAATCCTTGCATCCATGGAAATGGGACTTGGGATTACTCGAAAAGATGATTTCGGCTGAAACTTAAATCAGAAAGAAGCAAGATCGTTTTCAGGTGGGGGAGTGAAGGGATCTAGTGGATCCAACAGTTTGAAGCTCTTCCGTTTCTCAGTTGCAAAAGATGAATGAGAAGAGCACAGACGAGAGCATCAATGGTGATAACAGTTTTTCGAGTTTATCGAGCATTCAAAAGGGGGGAAACTGTGAACCAGACAAGGTCAAGCATTTGCATGTAAATATTCTGAGAATCCGATCACAACCTACCCTAATTGCAAGCAGTCTATATCTACATATACATGCTCAGCCATATAAAGAAAAGCTCTGCTGTAAAATTCGATCACGGCCTACCCTGATAGCAAGCAGTCGATATCTACGTATACATGCTCAGCCATATAAAGAAAAACTCTACCGTAATCCCAGCAGGACTACACAAGGTGGTACTCATTATAATAAATAGGTCAAAAAG